>CM062296.1:80181283-81381283 GCA_031216915.1 Pictodentalium vernedei | reverse complement strand
GCATGTACAGTTAAAACTAGAAGTCCTGTCATGAAATGCGCACAAATAGCACGTTGATCAGCGCGTTAATGTACGCGTTATGGCCATAGTAAAGCTATCAAATTCTGTACATATGGCCTGTGCACAAGCAATGTTTCAGCCAATGGACCTCCGGGTAACCCGGAGGTCCATTGGCAGAAACATTGCATGTGTTTGCTATGAGTAACCAGGAGAACCTGCCGTGCTTTGGATGCCATTCGATATGACAATTGCGCGCAATTCCAACGCGCAATTAAGCCTAGATAAGCGCACTATTCGTGACAGGACTTCTAGATTTAACTGTTCGTCACAACACTAAAACAAAAGGAACCCACAAAGTCAACAGAATGCCAAACAGAGTATACATGACTTAACAGCAACAGCACAATTCCTTCCTTTTTACAGACCTTTATCACAGAACATTCTAATCGAACAGACATACAGTCAACACAGACAAAGTCAACTGTTCCCAACAACAACCGACAAAATAACACATACAAAACACAAGCAACACCACACAAACAATTCATCTGAATAAGGAAAAATGATAGTCCTAAACCTTCACATAAAAAGTCAATTCAATTGAATTCAAATCAGAAACACAGATCCTCCCAGCAGGGAAAAAACCGAGTCAGAGTCAGAGGAGAAGACAACAAAAAGACAAAGAAAAAAATATACTTGAATCAGATAGATTCCCCAAAACACCTTCAAAATGTCATGACGAGCAACATGTTTGAAGGTATCGAGGACATGTCATTCGATGAATGCATCGATGACACGTTCTCAACTAAGCTACCCCCGACTTCTTCTCAAGGTAGGTCCCCACGTAATACTTCACCGAAAAGTAATACGGAGGCAATATCTCCCATACCACCATCAAAATCAGATTGGAAGAACTGCACTTGACCAGACAATAGTCAATAACAAGATCTGGCAGACGATTGTCCGACGAGATTCCATGAAACTGTTTGTCCATTTGGAAAAATTTTCCAATATCTCTGATGAATATGTTAGGATTGGAAAAAAAATAGCGTGATCAGAAAGTTTGCATATGAGATCAAACTGCAGATTTAAGTTATTAATTCTACAATAGAATAATTAAAGTGCTTCTTTGGCTTGTGCAGTTAAGTGTTTTCGCGCACTTCCCGATTTCAAGTGTTTGTATGAGATTTACATTTTCAACTCGATACTATCAATTTTAAAAGGCCCTTGAACCAAAAATAACAGCTTTTATTTTGTTTAATGTTGATGTGTAGGTACCAGAGTTTACATTAATTAGCCCTTTCAACCCTAGCGGCCGTTTTTCCGCTCAGCAACATGTTACGTCATAACGTCATTAAATAGGATGGTTGTAAATGTGCGGAGTAGACCAATCAATATTTTCAACGTGCAGCCCCGAGGCTGCACGTTGAAATATTGATTGGTCTACCCCAATAACGAATATGAACTCTTCCAATTGCTGCCATTGAATTGGCATGGAAGATACCACTAGATTTCAAAGGGTTAACAAAATCATCCAAGTTATTTTCGAGTTTCAGCGCGGGGGTCAGCAATCAGAATTATTATACCTCATTTGCAAATGATGTGCTAATCCGCCGTGTGGTCGCATTAAACATTTCAAAATGCTCTACCCGCGGCGAATAATGCTGGTCAATATTTTTTGCATTATTTCCCGCTTCAGCCGAAGATTCCCAACAACGTCAGGTGAGACACCCAAAGTAGTGTTGACCGCGCGCGTGATGACGTCGTTTCTTAACCAAACGACTTCCGCGTTGTGCAATAATACAAACACGCAAAATGTCTACCGAAAGATTTGCAGGCATTTGTCAGTCTGAAATAGAGGAACTACTCGAAAATAAGGACAGTAATATAACTGAGCAATTCAAAATGATTCGCGAAAGGGGCATTCGATTGAAAAGCTAATTTACTGTGTTTTATTTGAAGAATAAAAAAGTAAATCGACATTCACTTCTCCCCCTATTAAAAGATATGAACTTTGATTCCTCTTCCATATTTGACCGAAACAGTAATCCATAAATAATTGTATCAAGACGGAATCTTCATTCGGTAGAAAACAAAAAAAAACACTGACTGAGCTTGAGGGTAACAATGTTGCTTGTCTCCCCTTGAGATCATTATCTCCCTCGGCTAACGCCTCGGGAGATAATGGTCCCTCAAGTCCGTCATTATTTTTATCAAGTATCGTCCGCATACAAAAGTAGAATTATTTTACATAATTTCATTTTGATTTACATTCAGTTAAAACTAGAAGTCATGTCACGAACTGTGCGCTTATCTAGGCTTAACTGCGCGCAGGAATTGCGCGAAATTGCCATATCGAATGGCAGCCAAAGCATGGCAGGTTCTCCTTGTTACCCATAGCAAACACAAGCAATGTTCCTGCCAATGGACCTCCGGGTTACCCGGAGGTCCATTGGCTGAAACTTTGCTTGCGCACAGGCCGTATGTGCAGAATTTGATAGCCTTACTATCGCCATAACGCGTAGATTAACACGCAAATCGACGTGCTATTTGTGCGCATTTCAGGACAGGACTTCTAGTTTTAACTATATACTATCTCATATTCATTTTTTAAATTTATCTAACCTCATATAATATACATCCCACAAACTATTACAACGGATAATCAAGCTGAGTTGCCAAATTCCTCTCTCTGACGAGACCAGATCAAACAGCGTCTGGTTTGATCTGGCTGATGTGTCTCTATTGCTGACACTTTAAGTCATTGGAAGACATTTGCAGGAAAGTTACGTCCCTCCATTTCCTAAAGCTGTCAGTGAATGTAACAGTAAGGGTATGGGGATTACATATAAAAATTAAAATATCGATACGTTAGCGAATTTGTATCGTAAATATTCACATCTTTCACAAAACTACAGGCACTTTCCCATGGATTATTAAAACAACACAAAAGCTAGATTTTATATTGGTTTTACCAGTTTGAACATTTGACTATTATTCTCTGTTTAACCCTTTAAACTCTGGTGGTACCTTCCATGCCAGTTCAATGGCAGCAATTAGAAGAGTCCATATTCATTATTTGGGGTGGACAAATCAATATTTTCAACGTGCAGCCTCAGGGCTGCACGTTGAAAATAATAATTGGTCTTCCACACACATTTACTGAACAGCCATCCTATTTAATGACGTTATGACCAATCATATCCCTGGCCGGAAAAGCGGCCGCTTGGGTTCAAAAATAAGAATACGGCGTTTTCAGCATCTTTGAATGTTTGTAATTTTTTTCTGTTCTTTATATTAACAGTGTGCGCACCGTGGGATATTACATATATTAATCTTTCCATCGATATAAAAGACTTGGACGTGTGTCAGTTTTCTTTCTGAGAAGCATGAAAACTCGCAAGTTAACGTTAAAACAAATTCACGAAACAAACAGTCAAGCTGACACTTAATGTTGGTAGTTGTGATACTGATAGATATTCTTAATGTTTCTTACAGCTCCAAGAGCTGTCTGTTGTCTTTCTTTATTAAACGTAACAAACGAAAAATTGGCATCACGTTCTACCGAAATCATTGGTTTTCCTAATTGGACCTACCTCGAGCGTCCAATACTCTCAAGGGAGACAACTTTATCGGAAATGAAGATATCTGTCAGGGATGGCAAATTGACAGGATACAATGACCCGGTCATTTGGCTATTGTGATAAATTATATGTATCTAGATACAAAAACACAGCACTGCATATTCTATATTTATCACGTGATAATTTGTCTACATTACCTTCTCGAAAAAATGTCTCGTGCAATATGAGAGATGTCGGAGCGTTTTTATGTCATTTGAGAATGTCGCAATAAAACATCAATTATTTCGTCGGAATTTGTTCCACGTGTCTCGGATACACTTTAGTTAAACGATCATACGATAAGGAAAATATTAAATTCGGTTGTTCTTCTACTGAAGTTTTGAGACTCAGCAGATAACTAAGTTCGACTTGAGCTTCGGTAACCTCAGCTCAAACTCAATTTGTCTGGATGCAGTTTATGACTTCCGTATACAATATTTATCTTTTGCAATTACGGTTTCTAATATTCAGCACTTAGAGCCAGAAATATGATAAAACATACCTTATCTGATCTATTTCCTTAGTTATTGGATCCACGGAAATCACTTTATCAACGGTGAGTGTGTGACAAGATGAGATTCCTATTCTCTCATGGGGAATCCCTCTACTTGATAGATAAGCAAACTCCATTGGGTGTGTAGATCTAAAAGCCTCCGCCACGTACATTCCATCAACCAACAGAGTGTCGCCACCAGCACCAGCGCGTTCAAGGCAATGAAACATCTGGGCTCTAAAAAGGTAAGGTCTTCAGTTTTAATACTACTCTTATAATTAACATATTGTGTAAGGAATAAAAGATATTTCAACCATGTGCTCGCTAGATGGTTAACAGTTGAAACTGGAATTCCCGTCACAATTAGATTAGAACATGATTGTTAGTTAATGCTCTCCTTTCTTGAGAGGCTCATTTGTCCTTACCAGTAGGGAGTAAAATTCATGCCCTGAGTCGATATTTTCGCTTACTCTCTCCTTGCCATTCGATGCTTCAATCACCCTTGAGTCACACTTGATTGCTATGAAAACCACCCAAAGGTGCACAATACACCTTATAAAAATGTGCTCTGGCCTCACCTTGGATTTTGGTTGATGTATCCTTTCCAATACCGAAAACAGAGTTGAATATAAGTTATCTCCGCCAAAATGTATGGTATATGGAGATTTAATATCTGGATGTCGGTTTTAAACACCGAGCCGCGGGCGAGGTATTTAAATGAGACATCCGGGTATTAAATTTCCATATACCATACATGTTGGCGGAGATAACGTTTTTGTCCAGTTTGAAACAGAATACAAACAAAGTGGAAATAAATTTGTGGACGCTTCTCAGCTCCACAATCACTTGGACCAAATCCGTGATAATTATTTTGTTTTTATAATCGCAGAAGACAACAGAGTTACATCCCTTGGGTCTCTAAGGAAACGAGTAAACAGTATATTATTGACATATCATCCCCTGAGTTCCAATGTGTTCTATGTGCCCACTGACACATAAATTATAACACATTGGTACTTAGGAGACGAAATATTTGCTCTTATTTTATTTTTATGATTGAATTGTTGGAAATCTGATGATATTTCTTTTTGGTTTGGAAAGATTTCGTGTAAACCATATACCCCGATGTTTCGCGTGCGCTTATACCCTGAATGTTGCACGCTCTCACTTGGATGTTGGGTGCATCCTTTGCCAAGGCTATTTATCCAAGGCATTCTGACAATCAAAAGACAGAATTTATTGGGATATATGGATAATTTATGCCACATATGAGTGCATTTTTTGGCGAGAGACCTGTTTCTTTTCCAGTTACGGACATTCTATGAAAGTATTCACGCGCAACAACTTGAGACAAAATCTCATAATGGTATCGTCAACTGATTTTACACGAACCTGTCACGACATGATTAATTTGATAGTTCCGATCTCGAAAAATATTTCTAAGAATACTCATTTATTCACGAACCAGAGGCTATGAACTTTCAATTGAACAGGTATGTCTTTGGACTGTTTCGTCAAAAGTATTAATCCTTTGAAGCAGTGAGACCGCATTTCCTGCCGAGGGACACGATACGTCTTATTTTCATTACGTGGGGTAGCTGATAAGTGAGTGTGTGTGGTAGATCAATATTTCCAACGTGCAGCCCGATGGCTACAAGTTGAAAATACTAATTGGTCTACACCCCAAATGATAAAATTCAAATCTTCCAATTGGAAATGGGAGATACCACAGCGGTCCATTGGGCTAAAAATAGATTATGGGCTCATGTAGTAGAATGTCCTGGAGGGTTGTATTTTATCTCGATGGGGACATTCAACCAAGCAGAAACACGCATAGATCACCCCTCGGTCATAGATCATCCCTTGGGCCGATAGAAATTAGAAAATGTTAAGAATGGGTGGAGCAATTTTTGACATTTATTAACATGAGACAATGCGCGGTTGTTAATTTTTGGCATCATATAAGGTAAACCCATTTAGAAACGTATTAAATAATTGCCACTTCCATTTCACTCTTCGCGAGACGACGTGCGATAAATTTAGACAAGTTTGCATTCAGGTCGACGTCACCAACGGTCAATGGGGATGTTGTTCTATTGTAGGTGTACATTTTTAATTTTGATATCACAGTGCTGGCGTGTTCATCACAGTTGGCGTGTAAAGCTAAAATTTATGTCGTAAGCCTTTCATATATAGTAGAGTGGGTAATCATGGTATAAATAGGTGGCCTCACTGGCGTACAGGGGTATGACAAGAGGGTAGGTACTGTAGGGGATGCTGCACCCTATCTCCATTAAGTTTCCATTCGGGACACTTTTATTAGAATATTGGTTATCACGCCCTTTAACTTTCTTACAGGTCTAGCTTAGCTTTTGGGGGCTTATGTCACGCACGCAGTCGGTCTCATGAAAATGGAGAGCTGTGTCTGGCATGGAATGTTGAGGTCCCAGCATGCCTAATTTTGAGTCTGATACGTGAACGTTTATCTCTTAACCCATTAAGTATGTTTATTACATTTTTCATTGCATCCAGTCGTGGTTGCTGCGCAACAGTCATGACTGGATGTGATGAAAAATTCATCTAATTTTGATTCAAAAAACCATTGGTGTAACATCAATACAATTTACAGGGGAACTGGGATTAAATGTGCCCAAACTATACTTGTTTTAATGGTAAAAAAATCCTGTAGTGGGCAGGAATATTTCGCAAGGAGCAATCAACGAGTTAATAAGAAGCAGTGGAGCAAATTTATCATCTCTACTTCATGCATTTATCAAGAAACATTTTTTTTACTATAATTTTCATTGACAGATATTCAAAATGCATCATCAAGGCAAACCTTAGAACAAAGCATGGCTTAATGATGAAGTTGGAATACGTCCCCAGTCGGGACCTGAACCATGGCTATAGTTACGGTTTAGATTTACCCTCTCCTCCACTACACAACCCAACATGTCATCTCCGCAACACCCACGCTGTATACATATTGATGCCCTGTAACGACCTGTCACTTTTATCACCAAAGGTTACACTCGCTAAGACCAGGAACCCAGGAGATTGCCTTTCGGAATTCCAATTTTTCAAATTTTCTCCCAACGGACTCGACCATATTTCGCCCGGCGAGTCTTGAATATTTAGCCACCATTTAACTTCACCGCTACCCCCACGCCACACCTGGAATACACACATACATTCAATGGTTTTCCAGCGCCTTTAGGAAAGATAAGTCATGTGTGTATTGAACAAAATAAGGCGGCAATTTTATGCTTTATGCTGAATTCCAGTGTCTATTCTATTTATAAAGTTGAGTACATAGCGTTATTCTTGTAATATATACAACTCAAAGTTTGCTAAGCACCAAGTACATCCAACTACCTGTTTTACGTTTTAGTTGAAAATTTGTAATGAAAAGTGTATATATTTTTTATTTAATTACATCTTTAATGATTTAAGTACAGAAATTAAGATTGTATCTGTGTTGACATTATTTTTTAGCTTTTGAATACGATAACCATGAAAAATGGATATTTTTGGTAAAAGAGGAAATTTTTCAATATGCCAAAAAGTTGACAGAGCGAAATGGTATGGATTCAGTATCGAGTATGAGACCCATTACAGTTAATTACAGCTTGACAACGCCATATCATGCTCCCAATCAGGTTCCTGGGGCTCCTTTGTGGGATGTTGTTTCATTCTTGGTCCAGCATGGCATCAAGCTCCTGGACACTTCTTGTCGGGACTGAACGGGCTGAAACTGCAAACTGCTACTCATTCCAGACATGTTTGATTGAAATGAGGTAAGGGGATCTTGCTGGCCAGTCCATACGCCCAGTCCCCTCCCTCTGTCGGTACTCCCCGACAGCATGGGCAGCATGAGGACGGGCATTATCGTTCATCAGAATGAATCTAACACCCACTGCACCAATCTGACGTGGACATCCAGGATCTCATCAATATACCGTTGTACAGTCAATGTACCACGTTCGAGGACACAGACCTCTGTACGTCCATCCCAGCTGATACCGCCCCAGACCATGATTGACCATCAACCATAGCGGTCATGCTCAGCAATGTTGGTTGCATGGAATCGCTCTCCTGGTCTTCACCATACCTTAGAACGCCTATCTGTGTTGTCTAGGCAGTGCCTTGACTTATCTGTAAAAAGGACAGGTTGCGAAGCTTTTCTGGTCCATCCAACGTGGTCCAAGGCCCAATCATATCGTGCCTGGCGGTAGTTCTAGGACAGCGGAATGTCAATACATGGTCTTCTCGATCGGAGACCATCTTCGTGCAACCTTGCCCGGATAGTGTGCGTCGAAACATTTACCTTGGATGCATTATGAAGGTCACTGCGAAGCAAAGCGGTTCCTACGGGCCCGAATGATCAAAAACCGGTCTTCAGCTGCAGATGTTGCCCTGTCTCTGCCACCACCATGCCGTATTACTGGTGTGCCATCCTGCTGAAATCTTGCTCAGGCTCTGGTGATCACCGTATGGGGCACACCAAGGGATTCACTAACCTGACAATGGGTATTCCCTTGTTCCACCATCCCTACAGCCCACCACATTTCCGATTCAGACAAATGTCTTCTTACATTTGCATTTGCAATATTCAATCATTAAATCACAAGGATTTGCGTTGAAATGAAGATTGAATACCCTAAACATGTCATGTACATGTAGACAGTACTCGAAACCATCATAAAAATCAAGGGGTACATGCTTTCCATGACTGTCACGAAAAGTCTGTCTGTCAAGAGAGCTAATGCAAACACTGGGGACCATTTCAATACATTTCTCAATCATATCCACCAAAAATATCAAATATGTCACACGCAAATTTCACAATGATGTGTCAAATATTTGGTGCTTGGCAAACGTTGAGTAGTATATTATCATTACAAAATAAATACCATTTAAACTAAAATAACGCGGCCATTTGACATGAAGATAGCAGTAATAAAGTAACTTGCGTAACTTACCCAGCGGCATCTCTTAGATACGAAGTGTCTGTGTGAGCTGCCAATGCTACATTGGAATATGAAACATCGCTTGGGGATTGGTCAGTGGTTACGTTGATCATTCGACCGAACAATATTTCCTTAGTGAAACATATACGTTCTGCAACTTTCTCAGATGCTTCAACGCTAGCTTCAACCTGCAATTGTTGCAAAAAATCATAAAATACTGAAGATGCATGACATTTATTTGTATTTGCGTGTTTTGCGAGTTGAATAAGAGCACCCGAGCGTGTAGCCAGGTTTCTATAATGCGGGATGTCATAGCCAGTTTTTGTGGAGGAGTGGGGTTCAAAGATAACATTTGAAATACTGTTATGTGGGGATTCGTAACTAGAATCCTCCGGCCGTCTCTCTAGCAGGAGCTCCAGAGCCGCCCGGACCACCCCGACCAATGTCTGGACAAAAAAATTGCCGATCATGATATTTTCGTGATCGACCTTCAGCCGAACGCCATTCATATCAAATAACTAGGCTATAATTTTTTTAATTTTGTTCTGGCGGATATCCGAAAATCGTCTAGTTTCTTTAATATTGCGCACACAATGGTGGCTATTAATGACCAGTTAACGTAAGATGGGGTGATTTTGGGGCTACTTCTTTAGTATTCCAACCGCTTCGGAAGCGGTTGGAAGACTTAAGAAGTAGTCCCAAAATGGATCTGAGAGAGGTCATTTTTCAAACATGTTCTGGGGGCAGTGCCGGATTTACGAATAGGCAGACGGGCGGACGCCCAGGGCCCCCACATTTGTATGTGTGTGTGGGGGTGGGGGGGGGGCACATCAAAGTTCGTCTTTCGAGGAACATAACATGACAAAATTCTCTGCCAAATTAACAAAGGCAATAGGGCAGGGAATTTTGTCATATCATGTTCCTCGAAAGACGAACTGCATACACAGTCATCCCCCCCCCCCCCCCCCCCACACACACACACACATAATCGATGGCAACAATTCGAAAAAACAGGGATCTAGGTGTTATGGTCGGGCCAATGTCTGGGCCGTTCCGGCACCCCTGTCCAGCCTCCCACTTCATTGGCACGTTAAAACACACAGTACTGGTTTTGATGGGTCTGAGGCTATCGACAAAGTGTTCTATCTCCAAACACCAGAATGGTTCTAAATAAATGCTTTCCCTACAAGTGAAAAGCGTTCTATCTCCAAACGAAAACAGTGGATTTTTAGTTTAATTGTTTATTTTGGTACACATTTTACTCTCTGAAATGTGATGTTTTACAATATACATACATATAACCATAACATGGGGTAGAACTTTAAACTTGATTTTCTCGAACAGATGAAAATGGAAGTTAGAACATTATGGTATTCAGCCAAAGTAGTGTTTATTGCGATGCTGTTTTCCAATCTATTTCAGTATGATTACCGAAAAACGAACTTCATTCCCCATTCCATCACATCAAAATCGAGGCATGTGAAGTTCGATTCTTGATAAAAGAATCAATAAACTTACTTAAATTCATTTTTAATTTAATACCTTCTTTCCCAAAACACGGAGAAAGAGTGTGACTGGTTGGGATGGGCCGGGTAGTGGGGTGGGGCGGATAGATGCGCATTTTCTACTTTTTCTCATTGGTTTTGTGGAATAAATATATGTTGTATACTTTTATTAAAAATATGACAATGGCTTACATTAGGGGGAATAATAATTCCCAAAATTGGGGAGTGGAGTGGGGTGGCGGTTCAAAAATCCAGAGGGATAGCAACGCTCTGATTTTTTTTTCAACAAAAGTGGCATTTTCCTAAATATGTTGCATAATGAGGAACGGTGGAGCTATGTATGGGCAGTGGTGTGGACTCACACCCCCACCTTCCACACACTTTTCATGAAAAGAGTCAACTAAAACACGATGGCCATGTAAAGTGTAGTGGATGTATATACAGGTTGTAAAACGTGTAGACTAAATGAGAAATGGAAAAATAAATGAAAGGATGGTCATATTGTAACAACCCAATTTATTTTCTATATTATTTGAGATGCATCACCCAATACTTAGTGCTGCTACTGTACATTTAAATACACTTTATACAATTGCCTTCACTGCCTGTTCGTGAAACCTGAAGTGAGTGCTTCTCACATAACGCAACCTTTCCAGTTCTCAGCTGTCAAATCAGAATCTACAAAGGAATGAAAGGATTTATTCCCAACAAGACGAATCCCAACAAGGCGAAAGCCGAAAATGGTCATCCCAACTAGAAGAATCCCAACAAGACGAATGCCGAAAATGGTCATCCCATCAAGACGAATCCCAACAAGACGAATGTCGAAAATGATCACCCCCAACAAAACGAATCCCAACAAGACGAATTTAATTAAAATGACTATATACCCATTAATCTGGAGGTTTTCCATCAAAAATTGCTAACACGGCTTACTTTTGGACAAAGATATTTCATTTAACTGGTTGAGTGCTGAAAGACCATTTTGGGGATTTATCCTGGAGTGTGGGCATCATAGGGCTTCATAGTCTGTGGATGTAGGGTACTTCAATTAATGTTTGATGTAATAGTATCAAGTATGGGTGGATTTGCCCTGTTACAAGGCAATAATATGTGAACAAAATTTTGACAACCACAAAAAAACGTAGCACACTACCAATAAACAGAGGCGCCACGATTTGTTACAGGGCGCTATTTGCTCGGTTTTGTGTACCTTTTTTATCAACAAAACTCCCAAACACATGCATAAAATAAAACCCTAAACTACTTCAAATAGCATACATTGTAATGTGCACGTTCTTTTAAAAGTAAATTTCCCCCATATTTGATGAGAAAATGTTTTTTTTTCGTTTTTGGTGGATTCGTCTTGTTGGGATCGTCTTGTTGGGATATTTTACCGATTCGTCTTGCTGGGATTCGTCTTGTTGGGAAGACACCTATGAAAGGAACTAGGACACATGAAAACAATATCTACTAAATGTAATGGAGTGGAGTTTTCACTCATGCAACATTTCAGGTTCCACAGAATACATAATTACTGTTTCGCAAATGTACAGCCAAGGTCAATCAATAATATTATTTTGAGCTTGATAACAGAATCAGTCGCCTACAATGGGGTTAAATGCGTCCTCCATTTATCTCAGAATATTGTTCATGCTGGCAAAGCCTACTCTGCCAACGTATGGCTTGCCTTCTACAACAAGTAATACAATCTACCTAAATGCAAATACCCCCCCCCCCCCCCCCCCCGGGCTCGTACTTCCTATTTCTGATCCTGCACTCAGATATGGTCACCGGCTTGGTCCGCGACTTCTCCTATTCTAAATATGAGCTCTATGCCTACCCTACAATGCAACTCGCCTATTCTTTCGCCCCGATGAGACACCTTAGCATGGGGCATCTCCAGCTCCTCGCTCGCCTGCAGTCTTACACGCCTTCGGACTGGAATTCCATTTTCGAGAAACCCTCCGATTTCTATTAGCTCGCCAGAACATTAATTTTTATTTTATTTGCTTCTCTTGCACTTGGCGCTTGGGCCTATCTTAATTTAACATTCGTATTTCAGTTCTTTTACGTTTGCTATAATTTGACATTTCTAACAGTCCACTGTCAAAATCTGAAGCTGTCCCGTACAACACGAGCCACCTTGCGTACTCCATTATAATTAGGAGATGGTCGATACTAATGACCATATAATTAGATGATTAATTACCTAGCATGGCTAAATGGGTGTCTTATGTTTGAAGCTTAGAAGACAAGGTCGTTGTTTCAGACCAGACGTGCTATTTGGCGTTACAAACTCCGAATGAGATTCCACTCTGCTACAGTCGTCACTTTCATCTGATTTATTGCTATTTTGGTGCACATGTAGCTTACTTAACAAATCGGTTTTTCGGGGTCCGGCATATACATATTCTAGGCTTTTAGACCGAAGGATAAAAACTGTAAAAATTATATACACTTTTAAACAAGCAAATCGCAACTTCAAGCTATCACCTTGACAACCCCCACCAAGAAACATACCCAAAATGGCTCAGAATAAACCGAGCTGATAGAATTCACGTACACTAACCCTCGCACTCCTCTCTTAGAATTATCGCACAACTTGACCTACAGTTAAAACTAGAAGTCCTGTCACCAATAGTGCGCTTATCTAGGCTTAATTGCGCGTTGGAATTGCGCGCAATTGCCATATCGAGTGGCATCCAAAGCACGGCAGGTTCTCCTGGTTACTCATAGCAAACACATGCAATGTTTCTGCCAATGGACCTCCGGGTTACCCGGAGGTCCATTGGCTGAAACATTGCTTGTGCACAGGCCATATATACAGAATTTGATAGCTTTACTTGGGCCATAACGCGTACATTAACGCGCAGATCAACGTGCTATTTGTGCGCATTTCATGACAGGACTTTTAGTTTTAACTGTACTGTTACTCTGATATGTTCATAATTTCACACACACGGCCATACGTATGCGCACACTGACGCGTATTACGAATGACCGTCCCGTATTTCAACTCGGTTCACCATTGGAATACGCAGGTGTATCCACATCTCATATCAGCCCGCGCACGCACGTCCACTGGCGCACAACAGGAGGAATGTCCCCCTATACAGTCTCTCTCATTCTCTCCATCGCAAAATAAATTACTACTCTATCTCCCACATATTTACATTCAAGCAACACCGGCGTAAGAGAAAACAATATTATTATCAAGGGGAATCCACCCTGACCCATGCCAGCCGATTGGCCCCTTGCCCCAACTCCTATTATCCCTCTTACTGACAGCTCAGGTAGTCAGCAACCACGTTTTCTCTAGCGTTGATTGCCTCTATTATGAAGCGGTAATTCTGCAGCAGGGGGGACTACCCCATGATCCTGGTGTTTTCCACTTTACACTTCTGGATGTTTGAAAGCGGCCTAACGACCGTGTGTAAAATAAACTTCTGACCATACAATAAGTTCTGGAACCTTTTAACGGCGAAAACGATAGCTAGGCACCCCCAACCCCTCTATTACTGAGTAGCTCATCTCCATGGGGAGTAACTTCTTAGTAACATACGCCACAGAGAAACGTCCATCATCGTATTCCTGTTGCAGTACTGCACCACACCCGTGTTGGTTGCGCCGGTTTGCAACAGGAACGTTTTAGAAAAAACAGGCAGGAGAAGGATGGGTGCCCTACTCAACAGGGCCTTCAATACGGCGAATGCCCGGTCCTGGTTCGGTCCTTGTGTCACTTTGTTGAGCTGTCCCTTCTTCGTGTGGTCCGTCAATGGTGTCGCTATTTCAACAAAAATTGGGGAAAACTTCCCAGTACTACCTGGCCAGCCCCCATGAGAACATAACTTGTCGCTTTGCATGAGTTTCTCGTTGTCCATCTCAACCCTTCCTCCGCCAATCTTGTGACTGAAAAGCTCGATCGCCCTAAACCCTATCTGGCACTTTGAGGGTTTCACTGTGAACCCCGTCTCTCTGATCCTTCGAAACAGCTCCCTGAGAGCTGCCATATGCTCCGTCCGTGTCTTTGTCTTAACCAGCAGCCTCCGCATCTTCCTATTGCGTGTACCATCCCAAACTGGAAACTTATGAAACTGGTATCAGCGGTCGGGTGTCGTAAATGCCGTCATATGTCTGTCTTCTGCCCTGACGGGGATTTGCCAGTAGCCCCCACTTAAGTCTATCTTACTGAAATAATCGCCCCATGTAGTCCTGTCAGTAGGTCGTCCATATTTCCCAGGGTCTCATTGTCAAATTGTGTTATGCCGTTAAGTCGCCTAGAGTCCATTCAAAATCGTACCTCGTTGTTCTTCTTCCTAACTAAAACAACGGGAGAATTGCAAAGGGAATTCGAATGTTCGATGACTTCCGCAACTCATTTCCATTCGTAAGGGATAAGGTAAGGTTTAGCCTGCACCGCCTCGACAGCAGTGAGCTCGATTTTGTGCTCCTCGACTCTCAGAAAATACTTCGCTGAATTTCTTCAGCAAACCACGGACTTGATGACGCTGCCTCTCTGATAGGCCATCACTAATCACGACGTTTCTACACGTCTCTGTCCTGCTAAGTTCCCCTAACTCTGATAGGTTATTATCATCTACTACCCCCGTGTCGCCTGCATCATCGTTTTGGCCTTCCTCAAACTTCCTCTGTTTCTGTCTATGGTCATAATGGTGTTTTTCCTTCCCTGTGCCTAATGTTTCCTGCAGCTTGTTTCGGAGGACCAACACATGTTGCTGCGTGTTACGTACTGGAAATGCTTCCTCCTGTGTCCATAGGTACCTGTGCACTTGCACTGGGCCCCGTGCTACCCATAGACACCTCTCTATAAGCGAATAGTGCCACTGGTAGATACCGGCCTCAGTCATTGGGCCTTTCCTGACACATCTTTCTAGGCATCCTCTATTAGAACCCCATTTATTCTCTCGCACAGTCCGTTGCATTGGGGGTTATAGGGAGTGGTGAATGGTTGTTTCACCGCAACCAGCCAGCAAACTTCATCCAACATCCCCGAGGTGAACTGAGACTTCTGATTTGTCAGAATCTCCTTTGGGAAACCAAATCTGCTGAGCATCTCTAGCCGGGCTTTAGCCACTCGCTCTGTCTCAATTTTGGGAAGAGAAGTTACCTTGGGGTACCTTGTGGCATAATGCACCACGGTCAGAATATATCTATTCCCCATTTCTGACACCAGTTTAATGGAACAAATCAAGTCCACACCTACCCTGCCAAATGGTTCGTTCATCAGGGGCATTCCCATTAACAGAACCCTGGGGACAGTACCTTTGTGCACAATATCCTGGAATACGTAGCACGACTGATAAAATTTCCTGACGTCCCGTATGATGTCAGACCGGTGGAAACTGGTCGTGATCCGGTCGAGCGTCTTTCTCGACCTTAAGTGCCTTCCCACTAATGACTCATGCGCTAGTATCATCACCTGGTTCCGATACACCTCTGCGGTACCATTATTTGTTTCACCTCGCTATTCGATCCACCCTTGTGATCTTCATACACCTGACGAAGCGTCCAGTCATTCACCCTGGGGGTTTATCGGCCCTTACCCCTCGTAGCTATTGAGTCACTACTACTTTGGGCTCCCAAACCTTCTTCAATGTGGGTCCTTTTTGGGGGCTTCCATGGGGTTGTCCGCGTGGTCCTTTTCAGCCATTAGCTTATTGTCACTATACTAGACGCTTTTCTCTCAAGCATTCTCCACCAATGGAGTAAAACGCTCTCCTCGAATTAACTCAGGCTATTGTTCATACAGGCAAAGCCTACTCTGCCTACGTAAGGCTTACCTTTTGCAACAGGTAATACCCATTACCTAAATGCAAATAGCTTCCCGAGATCCCACACTCAGATATGGCCACCGGCTTGGCCCGTGGTTCTCCCTGTTCTAATTATGAGCTTTGTGGCTCCCCTTACTTGACAACCTGCCTATACTTTCGCCCCGATGGGGCATCTCCTCTAACCTTTGGCATTGGACATCCCCAGCTCCTCGCTCACCTACGACCCACAGTCTTACACGCCTCCAGACTGGAATGCCATTTCGAGGAACCCTCCAAGTTTTATTAGATCGCAGAACATTAATTTTCATGTTAATTGCATCTCTTAAACGTGGCCGCTTAGATCTATCTTAATTTAACATTCGCTTTTAAGTTCTTTCAAGTTTGCTATACTTTGACAGTTCTGACAGCCATCTGTCAAAATCTGATGCTGTCCTGTACAACACACGGTACCCAACATTTGTCATTATAATTAGGAGATTATCGACACTAATGACCATATAATTCGATGACTGATTATCTTGCATGGCTAAACGAGTGTCTTATGTTTGAAGCTTACATGGCAAGATCGCTGTTTCAGACCAGACAAGCGCTAATTGTCGTTACAGACTCCGAATAAGATTCATCTTCATTACTGTTGTCACTTTCATTTCATTTATTACTTTTTATAGAGATTATTGCCATTATGTGGATGTTTAAAATATATATCCGAGTCGAGCTCCGGGTTCTAAGGGCAGATCACGACGAGTCGAAGCCCAGTCGTGATCTACCCTTAGAACCTGGAGCGAGACTCGGATACATATTGTGTACATCCACATAATGGTAATAATCATTTTATCTTACAATATATTGAGGATAAGTCAAGAATGTAAGTAGTAGAGAAAATGGAGAATAGGCCTGTTCTGGGGGTGGCCAGGATGTTGCCGGGATGTAGCGAGGGTGGATGATGTCATCTTAATTAAAAAGTAATGTATGGCAATTAACATGACGTCACTTAATGAATATTGTTTTAATCACTTGAATAACTGATGCGTAATTAATTTTAATTAATGACTGTTGCATAATTAATGTAATTAATGTAATTAATGAATGTAATTAGGGTTGATTATAATAATTAGTATATTAATAAATGAATTAATAATGTCGATTAGTACACATTATTTTTAAAGTCATAATTTGGGATAGATATTATTAGATAAAAAATAATATATTTAAAAATAATATTGACGTACTGAACATATATATGAATGCTATCGACTGACCCTGACCTGGACACGTGCTAAGGTAAACAGTTCATTGCGTTAAATCAATTGTTTTCTTTTCAAACGCCAATTACTATACGAGAGTGACAGATGTTGAAGCAATTAAATCTATTGTTAAAAAGTTATGGGTGTAATACAAATCTCATTAAATTAGCGGTCAACACGCAACCTTCTTCCAAACTCTGAGATTCAAATTTTCAAATTTCATCGATTTTTTAATGGTCCGATTTCTACGTTTTGACTGATTCTCAAAAAAATCACAAGATAAATCGCCATGAGACTACTGTACACAGGGCAGAGGCTGTACTTTATGTCCCAATACTTTCAAGAGATGAATTAACGGATCATCTGAAAACCCACCAAGAAGGTACAGTACATGGAGAGTGTATTATGACTAAATCACCCGCAGAGTGGAGATTCCACCCAAGCAATAATTGCAAATTTGTTGCAAAGCATAACCAGCGCAAGCAAAGTTTCAGCCAATGGACCTCCGGGTTAACCCGGAGGTCCATTGGCTGAAACATTGCTTGTGTTTTTTGTCAAAATGTACAAAATTTGAAAGTTATAGCTTGGGTGATAACTCCACTCCGCGGGTGATTTAGTTACAATCCACTCTCCATGTACTGTACTTTGAACTGTCAATTTTGTGTTTCAATAACAAATTCAACAAAAGAGAGACCTTGTACGTCATGTAGAAGATGATGTCATGATGTTCCAGTGGATGTTTTGTTTGAAATCCTATGGTAGGAAAGATACATTAGAAAAAACATGCAGAAATGTTAAAACTCGATATTTAACTGCGCGTCTTGCAGGTTTCAGCTGACTCAACTTAACCGTCATCGCACCACAAGTAGCAGAGATGCACAACTCGATTGACTGGTGGAGACGTTCCTCATCAAATAAAGGGGGGGGGGGCAAATGAGGTTATGAGGAGGGGTGAAGGAGACACGTGTGTGGTCAAATGTTTAAAAGTTTAATAACCCTAATTGCTATGACGTAATCCACCTGATAAATAGCGTATATTCATTTAATATAATATATTAATAATTTTCATTAAATAATTTATTATTTTATTCCACACCCCTGTATTCCCTCACAGTACCTAAAACTTTCATGAACTCCCCTCCTCCAGGTCATCCAATACTAAAAACTTTTGGAAACCTCTCTCCCCCTCCCTCTCCCCTCACAATAGCTAAAGTATCTCGAACCTCAGTCCAGTTCTCTAAATGTAATGGACATGTCAGGCCCCAGATACCCCGTCCCCACAATTTTGAGCGATCAAATTACCCCGATTAGTCTCCTCTCATAACTTATCACACTCTTAACCCTTATTTACTATGAGATTGTCTCCCTAATAAATAGCGTATATTCATTTAATATAATGTATTAACAATTTTCGTTAAATAATTTATTCCACAAGACACTTCTCGAAAAAACAAAATGGCGGATTAGTTCAACAGAAATACGTGTACCGATTTATTCATGAGTGTCTGTCGGTTGTGTCCTTGGGCAAGACACTTCATCCGCATTGCCCATGTGGGAGCATGGTGACTCTGTGCACTAAGGCATACTGCACGTCGATGAAGCACCTGTCTTCAACCAATGCTAACCCTCTGTAGAATTTTGACAGTTTCTTGCCGTTGCTTGGTGGCTCTCTCTGGCTTCCTCCACCTGTAAAACTGTTGTGGTCATGATTAGCCATTGTACAGAAATAAGTGTCCTTAAACACCAGTAAATAAATATCAATAAATAGTCGGTCATCAAAACAGCCCTTAAGTGTTTACCAGTTAATTGTGGACCAGTGCATTTAAAAATGAAAAATTTGGGTGATAACACTACGGACTGTGTTTAATCATAGAAAAATCACACCCACGATATTACTAACCCGTATGGTTTATTTTTGAACATTTACTGAAGAATAACCCACCCATCTAAGTAAAAGCATGAAAGAGCTACCATTATCTAATTACCTATTTGGGGTGGGGGTGGGCAGTAACATTGTGTACTATGGTGTACCACCTTCAGCCAATGATAACCCAGTGTAGAACTTTGACAGTTGTTTGCCTCTGCAAGATAGTTCTTTCCAGATTGCTCCAACTGTCATTAAATAAATTAAAAAAACTACAATTCTATAATAACGGGTCAAGCCCCCCCCCCCCCCCTCCCCCTGCGTTTTACATGTTTTGTGATGGGGGAAAATCAACAGTACTTTCACCCCTCCCCCCCCCCCTCATTTTAATAGTTGAAAAGCACTGTTTCTCGATCAAAAAATGGTAAAAGGATATGCGATTCTGTATTAACCACCCAAAAGTGCAAAACTTGGGAAAATATAACCCACCTAGAACTGCACCAAAGCTACGTACACTATTCGAACGCCAGCATTGTGTCTTTGGGCAAGATAATTTACCCCGATTATCCACATGGGAGCATGATGATGGCGTGTACTAAGGTGTACTACACGTCGGTGATACACATATTTTAGAACAATCTAACCCAACCTCTGTGACAGTGCGGATTTGCGATGTTGGAGAGATGACAGTTACTCGTCATTTCTCGATGGTTCTCTTCGGGTATTCTGGAGTCTATCTGTAAAATTGTCACGGTTATCATTAACCATCGCTCATAAGTATATCACCTTAAACACCAATAAATAAATAATGATAATTAGGATTTTAAATCTATTAAGACCTGAATAATTTATGAATCGGCGCATGTTCGAGCTGGAGAACTCGTGTTTTATTTAGAATAAACTGTGAACATTTAATTATAACTTGAACTTGATGTCCGGGTGTAATGAAATAGAATATTTTCTGCAGACATTCTAAATAAACACAGCTGGTTTACAGACCTGTATATATTTTTTTTTCAATTGAGTAAAAATATATGATAGTTACTGATGGAACACGCCGATTAGCATGTTTAATGAATCTAACTACGCCAGCCCGACTGACCCTTTACCCACCATGATCACAACAAACGTTTCAATTCTCTCTCTCTCTCTCTCTCTCACCGATACAGTATGGGTGGAAACTAATTGCGTCCAAGCTGTTGTTTTTTTCTAGGTTTTACCACCCCCTCTTACAGTTCAAATCGAAATGAAATCTGATTCATTGAACCATACTACAGCGTATGTGCTAAAACGATTATTTTTGTACAAAACTCAAGACCTTACCCTCACAAATACCTATATAAAAACAAGATAATATGCGAGAATGCGTTGTGTACCAGCTTTTTGTTGATAAAATATTCCCTGTATACATTCCCGAATATTATTAATGTACCCGCTTAATAACAGCCAAATTTTTATAGGATCACAGAGTTTGAATAATTCATAAATAAAACAAAATAAAAAATCTGAGATATATTGCATTTTTTTAAATATCGATAATTAACCAGAGGTCGAAACTAGTCAAATTGATTAGTATTAATTTACAAATGAATATGAAATTTGCAGTAAAATGAACACCGCCATATACAGCTATTTGGAATGACACCCTATTGGTGAGAGTTTTCATTTTTGTTTTTTGGTCCAGTTTCATTAGAGATTCCACAAAGTCCATTCCACATTCGAAGGCTTTTCCAGGGGATTTTCTTCAAAGACTGGTCCATCGCAGCTTTGCAGAGATTTTGTTTTCTGGAAGAAAAAAGTCCATACGTTCTTTATTTCCGATCATACCCCTTGGGATATTTTGAACTTTAAGGATGTTTGCCCAAATTTTCCAGTCTGTTGGTTGAAAATCTTTTCTTTTTCGCAGCAGATCATTTATTAGATCACACATATTGGAGCCCGAAATTGTAATGCCGTTATACACAAGTCGATCTTTCTCATCCCAGGATAAATTGGGTATATTCTTTATTATCTGGAGTAACAAAAGTGCCTTCTCCTGCATGGAATCGGGTATAATGGCTAACCAGTCCGAATGATTTTTCACTGAAAAACTGGTCTTTAAGGAGTGTGGTTTGGTGTTTTCATTGCGTAAGTTTGATGCAACCCTTCACTCCCCCATGGTTCAATACACTGAATTCTGCTTGAGGGTAGGCTGGTTGAGTCATATATAGGTTTTCCCTTCAGTGATTCCCCCATCACTAGTGGTTTTACTGGCTCTAGCTTATTTGCAAGCCCCAGAATATTTCCACTTGTTAATGCATTGTTCCAACTAAAGGCTGATTTCATATGCACTTGCAGATAGGGTAGCTGTTTACAGACAGATCTGGTTGTTAACTCGGCTGTATTTGGGTTCGCTCCCCCATAGTGTGTTTAAAATTTACATTTTTGTGTAATTTTCATCTGTGTCAATGATAATGAGTTTTATGAGAGTAAGATTTTTGACACAATTCACAGACGTAGTGTGAATTCATCCTTTTCAGAAGTGAGTTAATAGAGTGGCAATACAGTTCCAACACTCTTTCATTTATATGTATGAATAGGATGGGTCCCACCCCAACCTGTCAATCACTGATTGGCTAATTATATATCAAGATAAGGTGGGTTCTACCCCAACCTGTTGATCATTGGTTACTTCAAATTCTCACACAGTGCATTGTGGGAAATTACAGTGGCATAGCTCTGGGGTAAAATAAATTTTTGCTCAACTTCACACAAATTGATATAGTTTACTTCAAAAAAAGAATCATCAAAGTAACATTCATGACAAACCGAGGTAGCACATCTGAACCACCAACTCCACACTGTTTAATCAGATAATCCATTTAATCAGATAATCACATGTGCACATCAGTTTTTCATCGGTTTTTCATCAGTTTCCATTGGTTTTCATCGATTTTTATCGCTTTTCTTCGGTTTTTATTGGTTTTATGCATGGGCACATCGGTTTTCAGTGTTTTTTTTTTATCAGTTTTCATTGGTTCTCATCAGTTTTAAAGCATATTTAATGACCATTTAATCCTACATGTTCACTAAATTGGTCACAGTGACCAAATTGGTCTCTCTCTGTAACCAATTTGGTCTCTATAGAGATCAAATTGGACTCTCTCTGTGACCAAATTGGTCACTCTGACCATTTAATCCTACATGTTCACTAAATTAGTCACTAAAGTGACCAAATCAGTCTCTTTAGTGACCAAATTGGTCTCTTTAGTGACCAAATTGGTCTCTCTTCATGACCAATTTGGTCTCTTTAGTGATCAAATTGGTCTCTCTCTTTGACAAATTGGTCTCTTTAGTGAGCAAATTGGTCTCTCTCTGTGACCAAATTGGTCTCTTTAGTGATCAACTTGGTCACAGAGAGAGACCAATTTGATCACTAAAGAAACCAAATTGATCACAGAGAGAGACCAATTTGCTCACTAAAGAGACCAATTTGGTCACTTTAGTGACCAATTTAAAGAACATGTATGATTAAATGGTCACAGTGACCAATTTGGTCACAGAGAGAGACCAATTTGATCACAAAGAAGACCAAATTGGTCACAAAGAGAGCAATTTGGTAACTAAAGAGACCAATTTGGTCATTTTAGTGATGAATTAGTGAACATGTAAGATTAAATGGTCACAGTGACCAATTTGGTCACAGAGAGAGTCCAATTTGGTCACAATAGAGATCAAATTGGTCCCAGAGAGAGACCAATTTGGTCACTGTGACTAATTTAGTGAACATGTAGGATTAAATGGTCACTAAATATGCTTTAAAACTGATGAAAACTGATAAAAACTGCTAAAAAATGATGAAAACTGATGTGTCCATGCGTAAAAAACTGATAAAAACCGATGAAAACGATGAAAACCAATGGAAACTGATGAAAAACCGATGAAAAACTGATGTGGACATGTGATTATCTGATTAAATAGATTATCTGATTAAACAGTGTGGAGTTGGTGGTTCAGATTTGCTTCCTTGGCTTGTCATGAATGTTACTTTGATGATTCTTTTTTGAAGTAAACTATATCAATTTGTGTGAAGTTGAGCAAAAATTTATTTTACCCCAGAGCTCTACCACTGTAATTTCCCACAATGCACTGTGTGGGAATTTGAAGTAACCAATGATCAACAGGTTGGGGTAGAACCCACCTTATCTTGATACATAATTAGTCAATCAGTGATTGACAGGTTGGGGTGGGTCCTATCCTATTCATACATATAAATGGAAGAGTGTTGGAACTGTATTGCCACTCTATTAACTCACTTCTGAAAAAGGATGAATTCACACTATGCCTGTGAATTGTGTCAAAAATCTTACTCTCATAAAACTCATTATTATCGACACAGACGAAAATTACTCAAAAATGTAAATTTTAAACACACTATAGGGGGAGCGAACCCAAATACAGCTGAGTTAACAACCAGATCTGTCTGTAAACAGCTGCCCTATCCACCAGTGCACATGAAATCAGCCTTTAGTTGGAACAATGCATTCACAAGTGGAAATATTTTGGGGCTTGCAAATAAGCTAGAGCCAGTAAAACTGCTAGTGATGAGGGAATCACTGAAAGGAAAACCTGCAGATGACTCAACCAGCCTACCCTCAAGCAGAATTCAGTGTATTGAACCATGGGGGAGTGAACAGTTGCATCAAACTTACGGAATGAAAACACCAAACCACACTCTTTAAAGACCAGTTTTTCAGTGAAAAATCATCCAGACTGCTTAGCCGTTATACCCGATTCCATGCAGGAGAAGGCACTTTTGTTACTCCAGATAATAAAGAATATACCCAATTTATCCTGGGATGAGAAAGATCGACTCGTGTATAACGGCATTAAAATTTCGGGCTCCAATATGTGTGATCTAATAAATGATCTGCTGTGAAAAAGAAACGATTTTCAACCGACAGACTGGAAAATTTTGGCAAACATCCTTAAAGATCAAAATATCCCAAGGGGTCTGATCAGAAATAAAGAATGTATGGACTTTTTCTTCCAGGAAACAAAATCTCTGCAAAGCTGCGATGGACCAGTCTTGGAAGAAAATCCCTGGAAAAGCCTGTGAATATGGAATGGACTTCATGGAAGCTCTAATGAAACTGGACCAAAAAACAAAAACGAAAACTCTCACCAATAGGGTGTCATTCCAAATAGCCATATATAGCGGTGTTCATTTTACTGCAAATTTCATATTCATTTGTAATTTTATACTAATCAATTTGACTAGTTTTGACCTCTGGTTAATATCGATATTTAAATAAATGCAATATATCTCAGATTTTTTATTTTGTTTTATTTATGAATTATTCAAACTCTGTGATCCGATAAACATTTGGCTGTTATTAAGCGGGTACATTAATAATATTCGGGAATGTATACAGGGAATATTTTATCAACAAAAGGCTGGTACACAACGCATTCTCGCATATTATCTTGTTTTTATATAGGTATTTGTGAGGGAAAGGTCTTGAGTTTTGTACAAAAATAATCGTTTTAGCACATACGCTGTAGTATAGGTCAATGAATCAGATTTCATTTCGATTTGTGCTGTACTGGGGGTGGTAAAACCTAGAAAAAAACAACAGCTTGGATGCAATTAGTTTCCACCCGTACTGTATCGGAGAGAGAGAAAGAGAGAGAGAGAATTGAAATTTTTGTTGTGATCATGGTGGGTGAAGGGTCAGTCGGGCTGGCATAGTTAGATTCATTAAACATGCTAATTGGCGTGTTACATCAGTAACTATCATATATTTTTACTCAATTGAAAAAAATATATATACAGGTCTGTAAACCAGCTTCATTTATTTAGAATGTCTGCAGAAAATACACTATTTCTTTACACCCGGATATCAGTTCACATTATAATTAAACGTTTGCAGTTTATTCTAAATAAACACGAGTTCTCCAGCTCGAAGTTCAGAAGTCATTGTCAATCCACTGGCTAAAATCAAATAACATGTGCCAATTCATATATTATTCAGGTCTTAATAGATTTAAAATCCTAATTATCATTATTTATTTATTGGTGTTTAAGGTCATATACTTATGAGCAATGGTTAATGATAACTGTGACAATTTTGCGGGTAGACTCTAGAATGCCTGAAGAGAACCATAGAGCAACGACAAGTAACTGTCATCTCACCAATGTCGCAAATCCGCACTGTCACAGAGGTTGGTTTAGATTGTTCTAAAATATGTGTATCACCGACGTACAGTACACCTTAGTACACGCCGTCATCATGCTCCCATGTGGATAATCGGGGTAAATTATTATTTCCCCAAGTTTTGCACTTTGGGTGGTTAATACAGAATCGTGTATCCTTTTACCATTTTTTGACAGAGTAACAGTGCTTTTCAACTATTAAAATGAGGTGGGTGAAAGTACTGTTGATTTTCCCCCATCACAAAACATGTAAAATGAAGGGGGGCTTGACCTGTTATTATATAATTGTAGTTTTTTTCATTTATTTTATGACAGTTGGAGCAATCCGGAAAGAACCATCGTGCAGAGGCAAACAACTGTCAAAGTTCTACGCAGGGTTATTATTGGCTGAAGGTAGTACGCCATAGAACACAACATTACCGCCCACCCCCCCCCCCCACCCCATATAGGTAATTAGATAATGGTAGCTCTTTCATGCTTTTACTTAGGTGGGTGGGTTATTCTTCAGTAAACGTTCAAAAATAAACCATATGGGTTAATAATAGCGCGGGTGTGATTTTTCTATGATTAAACATAGTCAGTAGTGTTATCACCCAAATTATTCATTTTTAAACACACTGGTCCACAATTAACTGGTAAACACTTAAGGGCTGTTTTGATAACCGACTATTTATTTATATTTATTTATTGGTGTTTAAGGTCACATATTTCTGCAAAATAGCTAATCATCACCACAACAGTTTTATGGATGGAGGAGCTGGAGAGAGCCACTGAACAACAGTAAGCAACTGTCAAAATTCTACAGAGGGTTAGCATTGGTTGAAGACAGGTGCTTCATCAATGTGCAGTATGCCTTAGTGCACAGGATCACCATGCCCCCACATGGGCGATGGGGATGAAGTGTCTTGCCCAAGGACACAACCGACAGACACTCATGAATAAATCGATACACGTTTTCCTGTCAAACTAATCCACCATTTTGTTTTTACGAGAAGTGTCTTGTGGAATAAATTATTTAACGAAAATTATCAATATATTATATTAAATGAATATACGCTATTTATTAGGGGGACAATCTCATAGTAAATAAGGGTTAAGAGTGTGGTAAGTTATGAGAGGAGACTAATCGGGGTAATTTGATCACACAAAATTGTGGGGACGGGGTATCCGGAACCTGACATGTCCATTACATTTAGAGAACTGGACTGGGGTTCGAGATACTTTAGCTATTGTGAGGGGAGGGGGAGGGGGGCAGAGGTTTCCAAAAGTTTTTTAGTATTGAATGACCTGGAGGAGGGGAGTTCATGAAAGTTTTAGGTACTGTGAGGGGATACAGGGGTGTGGAATAAAAAATAAATTATTTAACAAAAATTATAAAATATTATATTAATTGAATATACGCTATTTATTCGGTGGATTACATCATAGCAATTAAGGTTATTAAACTTTTGAACATATGACCGCACACGTGTCTCCTTCACCCCTCCTCGTAACCTCATTTGCCCCCCCCCCCCCTTATTTGTTGAGGAGCGTCTCCACCGGTCAATCGAGTTGTGCATCTCTGCTACTTGTGGTGTGATGACGGTTAAGTTGAATCAGATGAAACCCGCAAGTCATGCAGTTAAATGTCGAGTTTTAACATTTCTTCATGTTTTTTTTCTAATGTATCTTTCCTACTATAGGATTTCAGACAAAACGTCCGCTGGAACATCTTGACATCACCTTCTGCACGATGTACACAGCCTCTCTTTTGTTGAATTTGTTATTGAAACACAAAATTGACAGTTCAAAGTACCTTCTTCGTGGGTTTTCAGATGATCTGTTAATTCATCTCTTGAAAGTGTTGGAGCATAAAGTACAGCCTCTGCCCTGCGTACAGTAGTCTCATGGTGATTTCCCTTGTGATTTTTTTGAGAATCTGTCAAAATGTAGAAATCGGACCATTAAAAAATCGATGAAATTTGAAAATTTGAATCTTAGAGTCTGGAAGAAGGATGCGTGTTGACCGCTAATTTAATGAGGTTTTTATTACACCCATAACTTTTGAACAATAGATTTAATTGCTTCAACATCTGTCACTCTCGTATAGTAGTTGGTGTTTGAAAAGAAAAAATCAATTTAACGAGATTTCATTGGTTTTTAATGACACCTAAACACGCAATGAACTGTTTACCTTAGCACGTGTCCAGGTCAGGGTGAGTCGATAGCATTCATATATATATATTCAGTACATCGATATTATTGTTAAATATTATTTTTAAATATATTATTTTTGATCTAATAATATCTATCCCAAATTATGACTTTAAAAAAATATGTAATAATTAACATTATTAATTCATTTATAATATATTAATTATTATAATCAACCCTGATTACACTCATTAATTACATTAATTACATTAATTATGCAACAGTCATTAAGTAAAATTAATTATGAAACAGTTATTAAAGTGATTAAAAAAATATTCATTAAGTGACGTCATGTTAATTACCTTATGTAACTTTTTAATTAATATGATGTCATCCACCCCGGCAACATCTTGACCGCCCCCAGAACAGGCCTATTCTCCACTTTCTCTACTACTGATGTAGATGAATATATAACGACCTATTTATTCGTATGGATGAATAAAAAGAAAAAAAAATGGAACTCACGTGAAAGGGACGTGCTTGTATCCGACCCCCTGGTACAAACATCTGTATCAAGGGGTCGGATACACGACAGCTGTGAAGTTAATACAGACAAAATGCATGTTGATTGTAAGATAAAAATAAATATATAAAGCAAAGTTATAAAAGAAATGTTTGCTAAAGCAAGTAACCGAACAAGGGAGGAACTCCTTAGCCATAAAGATAAAACTAATTATAAAAGTGATCATATTCCTTGGGTCACTACCTATGACCCCTGCCAACCGAACTTAAGACATTTGGCAAGATACGACTCTATTCTCAAAACCAGCCACAATATTCCAAAATTCTCAAAGACAATAAAATTACCGCTGCAGAAAGAAGAAACCCCCATTATCGGCAACATATTCAAAATGAACAGATTAAGGGTTGTGGACGAGAAGGAAAATGTCAACCCAGGTTGTCGTCCATGCAATAGACCTAAATGTAAAGCTTATGTATCCATGACAACATCAACATCCATCACTAGAAAGGATTTGAAGTTATACCCTATTAGAATGTCTCTTACGTTCCAATCAAATTATGTGATCTACAACCCCACCTGTGCTAAATTCTAATCTGCAGTATGTTGGACAGACAACCCAGGCTTTCAGTAAACGT
Organism: Pictodentalium vernedei; assembly: GCA_031216915.1. NCBI lineage: Eukaryota > Metazoa > Mollusca > Scaphopoda > Dentaliida > Dentaliidae > Pictodentalium > Pictodentalium vernedei. The sequence goes on along the minus strand of CM062296.1, from coordinate 81,352,302 downwards.
TTTTTCAGGACATAGTCACAACTTCACCTATAACACAACTGAAAAAGCTCCCTCTGTAGCACCCCATTTCAATCAACCTGAGCATCAATTTAAATGTTACTTGTTACAAAGAATCCCACTCAAAATAAAAAGAAGCTTGACAGTGCAGAGTGTATCTGGATTCATAAACTTAATTGTGTTTGGCTTAATGGTCTTAATGAGTATGACCCAACTGGCTGCTAACAACCCAGTATTAAGTAGTTGTGTGCACTTTGTGAGAACTGTTCATTATGACATCTTTTAATCATTTGTGTTTGATTGTTTCATAAATTAATCCCTGGTATATGTATATTCAATTTAACTGTGTGTCATTTCGCTCCAGAAGAAGCCAACAGTGTGTTGGCGAAACGTTGAGTGCTGAAAAAATTTCTGAGGATATTTTTATGAATGGTGTTTTTGATAATGTTTCGTCACGTGAGAACCATAAGGTTATATCTCCCACTGGAATTTTGTACAGAACGTGAGCTCCAGAGATGAAAATCATTTGAAGGCACGTTCTATAAAATGGTGATCCCAATAGAAACTTCACTTACCATGTTCGTCTTCGCAAAATGACGAGCTTTTTCAGAATGAAAGTTAAGGTTAATTGTATTGACTTGAAGGTACGCATCATGGGTGGCTGTCGCCAGCATTAACACGGAATGTACTGTGTGTCGAGTTAGCGATAGAGCAAACAAATTATCAACGACAACTTTACAAGGAATGACCAGTTGAGAGATTACTAGTTATTCTTGTGTTTTCCAGGGTGTATGGAAATTTACACCGGTTTGGGAACTCATACACCCTGAGACGAAGTCAAAGGGTGTATGTGTTCCCAAACCAGTGTAAATTCCCATACATCCTGGGAAACACAAGGATAACGGATTTATTTCCAAGAATGTTGGTGTACGTAATACTTTAACCTACATTGTGGGCAAAAACTGACAGAAAATTTGTACTTTACAACTTTCTTAAATAAAACCAGACAAATATGGATGTCATTGGGACTGGCTCAATGAGCCAGTTCTAATGACATCCATATTTGTAATATTTTATTGCACAAAAATATTTAATTTCCTGTATTTTTATTTTTGTTATCACATAACCGATCAAAAGGTATGAATTAATAATTTCATTAATTAATCCCTGTTAATATATCCCATCTTATTCTGTGGCAATTCACTTCTGATGAAGCCAACATTATGTTGGTGAAACGTTGAAAATATTTTTGTAAATATTTTTATGGATGGCGTTTTTTGATAAAAAAGAGTTACCTTGGATTATTACTATTTAGATACACATACGGTTTACCTAACAAATCGTTTTTTCGGGCTCTGTCAAATACACATCTTTGGCTTTTAGACCGAAGGAAAAAAATTATAAAAATTATATACACGTTTAAACGAGAATATCGCAACTTTAAACTATCACCTTCACAAATTTAAATAAACAAAATAAAATTTGCGCTCGACTGATATGAAATAAGAGCAAGAAAAATGATGGCATTTGCTCTTTTACCCTCATGTTTCGAAAGCCATGGTAGTGGCTTCTAACTCTCAATCAGTTAACAATGGATATCTGAATTTGAAAAACAAATGAAAAGAAAGAATCATATGAACATTTTGCGCGAATCAAAGCTGATTCTCTGTGCTTGCCTTGCGAGAATCATTTGTAAAAATCGATTAATTCTCACAGGAATTGTAAGCCCTGAAATTTGCATTTCCGTTGACTTTTGAAATTGTTGCTGCGTCCATAACACATGTTACAGTAGCGAGGTGTTTTTTCTGCTACTTATTTCTACTTTAAACTCTTTGAAAAAAAAGAAATAACTTTACAGCCATTTTCAAACCAGATTTCACAAATTTACTAATTCTAGGATCAACATCTTAATATATTACCCCAGTAACGATAGAGAAACCATATTTAAGTAAATTTTCCAGATGTTCTCGTAAACCATCTTCGGTGTTCATATAATTATCATATTTGACTTCTGGTAGTGGCATTCGACGTATTATTTCACCATTCCAAAGGCATTTTTTCACTTTGCTTGTGTGGGCATCTGGACTTGTATTTCTAGACAGCCATTCAACGTCATATGTCGACACATGGTCATCTTCCCCTGAAAATCAGAGAATAATTAATTAAATATTCACGATAGTCTTAACCAATCTTAAGGTGAAGATCTTTTTGGTGTGTTTGGTTTTAAAAGAGGCACAGAGAAGGAGTGTGTAGGGTATTTGACACCCCTGATAGAGTTTTCATTTCGACATTTTCGCCAACTTTCGATCGTAAGATATTAATATCGATTCGCTCTTGTTACAAATCATGTACAGTTGAAACTAGAAATCTTGTCAAATAAAATACTCGTTCGTTAATTCGTTCCTTACTACAGAAGAACGAAGTAGTCTAAAACATAAAACATACAAAAACGTCTGCATTATACAATGCAAAATATAATGGCGTTATTACCGCGGCCGGTATAGAATTCACGAGCTGAACTGATCAAACAAAGACAAAATATTGTGACAGGAGTAGATAGAGGGTAAATTACTACTAAATCACTGTGTGATATATTTTTCGCTGAGAAGAAGGCAAAAGAAGCACTTCCAAACTCACATCACATGGACCACCGGGTTTTAGGGCTGTCACGATTTTTTAATTTAGGAATCGATTAATCGTCGCAAATAATCGATGATAATCGATTGATCGTACCTAGATGACCCCCATCTCCTTCTCTTTGAAGTCGATAAAAATGAAGTTGAAGTCAGTTGACCTACCTCAAGTAAACAACGAAGACTATCCCCTTTTAGTTACATTCAAAGCTTTGATGTTCTGAACTTCTCAACTGCCGACCGGTCTTGATTATTACACTGACGGTTCAAAAGTTCAAACCATCAAAGCTTTAATGAATGTACCTGAAAGACAAATGCTTCCAATAGCTTCTTGGGGTTTAACATCGATGTTCTTAACTCTTTACCTTTAAAAACAATAGTTTTTTCAACATATTTTCTTTTAATTATTAAACGTCTAAAACGGGATATAATTTACCGATTATTCGACAACGAAAAATACTAATCGATTTCGCCGTGACCGATCAACAATCGATTAATCGATCAATTGTGACAGCCCTACCGGGTTTATCCGGTACTGTTATAAACAAGTATCAATACTATTCGCGTGAACAATATGCACTTGTCTTCAACCAATGCTAACCCTGCTGGCGTAGAGTTAGTGCGTTGGGGAGACTGACAGGTGCTCGCCGTTGCTCGGTGGTTCTCCTGGTTCCTCCACCCGTGAAACTGTCCGACTCGAGGTGACCCTTGAAAGCAAAGGTTTCGTTAAAACCCAATAAGTAAATAAATATATTTAAGTGGTTATTCCGTCTCTTCATTATATATAACATGCCGTCGCATTTTAATATCTATTTACGTCATTACACATATCCCAGAAGAGGTATGGGATGATGTTTATGATTTCTATGTACTAGTATAGAATTTTATTTTACAATCAACATGTATTTTGTCTGTATTAACCATGCAACTGTCGTGTATCCGCCCCCTGATACAGATGTTTGTATCAAGGGGTCGGATACAAGAACGTTCCTTTCGCACGAGTTTCATTTGTTTTCTTTTTGTTCATCCATACGAATAAATAGTTCGTTATATATGCGTCTGCATTCTTGACTTATCCCCCAATATATTGTAAGATAAAATGATTATTACCATTATGTGGATGTACAAAATATGTATCCGAGTCTCGCTCCGACCTGTCGTGATCTGCCCTTAGAGCCCTGAGCTCGACTCGGATACATATCTTGTACATACACATAATGATAATAATCTCTGTACAGAGACTGGCACGCTGTTTCTTCTGCTGGATTGAATTACGGTTATGAAATTGAAGTTACGCTGCGAAATATTTCTTTAAAATAGTGCACAATACAGTGACAGGATGGTTTCAACTATACGTTTGTATGGGACTAGATTTGACATTTGGACTCATATCACACACTGGCAGCAATGCAAATGGTCAGTTGTGCCACGGCTAATACATATATCACATACTACCAGCTATACAAATGGATAATTACACCAAGCATGTATCACACACTGACAGCCATCCAAATGGGTAGTTAGCCCAGGACGAATACATATATCACATACCACAAACCATACAAATGGGTAGTTAGACAACCACTAATACATATATCACACACCACTAACCATACAAATGGGTAGTTAGACAACCACTAATACATATATCACACACCACTAACCAAAACAAATGGGTAGTTAGACAACCACCGATACACATATCACACACTACCAGCCATACTAATTGGTAATTGGTAGTAAATGGTAGTTAGTACACGACTAATACATATATCACATACTACGAGCATTACAAATGAGTAGTTTGGTCAAGACTAATACATATATCACGCACTCACAGCCATAAAAATGGGGAGTCACATAACAACTAATATACATATCACCATACAAGTGGTTAGTTTGACAGCGACTATTACGTATATCACACATCGACAGCCAGACAAATGGGTAGCTAGATCACGACTAATGCACATATCACACACTATCAACCTTACAAATGGGTAGTTAGGCCACGACTAATACATATATCGCACACTATCAGCCATTAAAATCGGTAGGTAGACCACGAGATATACATATATCACACTCAGATAGCCATACACAAGTGTATTTAGTTCCTCGACTAATACATATATCACATCCAACCAGTCATACAAATGGGAAGTTAGGCCACAACTAATACATATATCAGCCATACAAATGGGAAGTTAGGTCACGACTAATATATATATCGCACACTACTAGCCATAAGAACGGGTAGTTAGGTCACGACTAATACACATATCACACACTACCAGCAATACAAATGGGTAGTTAGACCACGACTAAAACACATATCACACACTATCAACCATATAAATGGGTAGTCAGACCACGATAATACATATTTCACATACTACCAGCCATACAAATGGGTAGTTATCGCACGACTGATACATATATCACACACTAGAAACCATGCAAATGGATAGTTAGACCACGCATATCACATATATCACGCACTGGCAACCATACAATTATTGGGTAGTTAGAGCACGGCTAATACATATATCACAAACTACAAGCCACGAAAATGGGTGGTTTGGCCACGACTAATACATATATCGCACACTACCAGCCGTACCAATGGGCAGTTAGACTACTACGAATATCTATATCACACGCATGCATATGGGTAAATAGACGACAACTAGTACATATGCCACACACCACAAGTCATGCAAATGGGTAGTTTGTCCACGACTAACACATAAATCAGACTACCAGCCATACAAATGGGTAGTCATGTCACTACTAATACATATATCACACACTACCAGCTATACAAATGGGTACTTAGACCGCGACAAATACGTATATCACACACTACCTGCCATACAAATGGGTAGACACACCATGACTAATACAAATATCACACATATTTACAAGCATAGAAATGGGTAGTGAAACTAGTCTGTTCTTCTTAGTTCTGACCCTATTTCGAGTAATCTTGTTGTTTCATTTATCTAGGTCACCCAATCACTTCACTTTACTGGCGCTAACTAACCAATCAGATTGCTTGATTTTCCATAAACTGTATGCAGGGTTACTTCCCTTCTGTATAACAAAAGCCTACATCATTAGATCAGAAAAGCTAAATATAGTAATAATACGCCAAGCTGTTCCAACTGATAGGCTTTTCTACTCTACTGGAGTATACCCCAGGACAAACGAACATGGTCGGATAACAAAAACTATTGCATAGCCGCCCACGCGAGTTAACGTGTCAACCAATTCTGTCGCCACCAGGTCACGTGACTATGATGTCACATGAGAATTCTGAAAGAATTCGAAATGGTACAACTTCTTGGGTTTATTTGGGAAATTCTACGAAGTATCTAAACTAGAAAATTACTCTAGTTCAATCGAACTCATCCCGGGACCCCTTGGTACCATAGCACTACGTGCTAAGCCGATAAAGTGGGTAACCCGTATCAAATAAATGTAGTTTTTGTGATTTAGAGATTGTCGGGTTTATTTGGGTAATTCTCCGAAACGGGAAATTACTCCTGTAAAAAGGAACATACCATCCGAACATGTCCCCGCCCCATTGCAGAAAATTAGGTAACACAGCAACCACGTGCTACCATAGAAACCAAGATGGCGGCCCCTTCATACAAACTGACCGAAGGAAACACGCATCATCCTAACAACACGCGCTGTGCATGCGCACTAGGACCACGTATCACTATGGGGATGACGTCGCAAGATGGCCGCTCACGCGGTTTACCATAGCAACCAAACATTGCACCACCAGGTCACGTGATTATGAATCACATGAGATCCTGCCATTGGGGGTCGGTCGGTTACATGATCTACTAGTCTGAACGTTGCTTGCTGTTTCCCGGTGGTTCTCTTCGAGTAATCCGATATGTAACCTGCGTGTTGAAGGTGTCTTCAATCCATAAACAAACAGACCACATGTATATTTTATTCATCAATAAATAGGTACTAAAGACGTCCAGAGTTTTTAACTGTAATCCCGACTGACATTCTTGAAAATAAGTCATCAAGGCGTACCGTCGACTAAGGGGAAGTAGGAATATTTATTAGTCGAGAATAAAACCAGCTTTACACGCTCTCTGCAATCACTCATTTTCGCAACGACGTCTGGCTTTACCCTTCGATATTTTCTGTATATAAATCATGAACTTTGCCGATGAAACAGAAAAAAAAAATATTGAGATTGTGGTGTATGGGGATGGAGTACTACTAAATCGCCGTGGGATAGAATTTTCACGTAGCAATTATTTATGAGGACACAACCAAGGACGCGTGCTCCATGTGATGACAGTGTGTATGTATTTCCTGTGCTGTTTTGAACAACTAAAAATCCCCGTAGAGTAGTAAATATATGGCGCTGCGATTAAAGAGTAGTCCACTTACTTCGTTCTGTATATGCAGTGGAAGTTTAATATTTATTTACGCCATTACATGTACATGTATTCCAGTAGAGGTTAGGAATAATATTATTGTTCTCTGTTTACTAGAATATAATTTTACAGTGTTAGTTACACTGTTTTTCTGCAAAATTTGAAATAGTGCACAATGCAGTGACAGGACTAGGTTTAAATGTAAGTAGACAGGAGTTTTAACTGTAGGGAATGCAAAGACGAGTAGATTTTCCAAGATTTTTGTTCTATTTCTATATCTGTGCAAGAGGCTTATTTAGAGTGTTTTTATATTGAGTTGCTTATTACAGTGGAAGAAAAATCGCAAAGGGTGCCGGGAGATTCCCGTTACGCCAGTACATAAGAGCAAATAAGCCTGCAAGTTATAATTACCTTTCATCTTCAGAATACCATCTTCGTTAAACCATGAGTCGGTATGAGCATTATATTTCTTTTATTAATGATTCAAAGTGACCGTTTTTGAAGTTTAAAAGGTCGATAGCAAGCTTTAGAGGCTCTGCATATTGGAATTCCGTAGATGAAGTGACCCTGTATCATTGTGGGTTCCCCAAAACGGAATTCCGCGATATTTCTCTTATGTTGTCAAGAGGTTGCGTAGAAAAACTCATGAAAAGAAATAATACGTGCCATAATTCGGAGATTAGCTTTCCTTTTGCCGTTATATTTTGGTGGTGACGAAATCATCTCTTGATAAACATTCACAGTTTGAAACAATGTATTGTATGTTATCAATGTTAGGTGGGTGGAAAGGATCTTGAGTTTTTATGACAGGCTAATTAGAAGCATCTAGTTCACAGATAATTCATCATTAAGAATATCTACGAGTATCGCACCTTACACCATTAAGTGTTCCATTTGGCTCTTAGGCGAAAATGTTTTTACAGTAAAATACAAGCTTTTTTTCCATGAAAAGCTAAAGCAAATCTCACATCCTACAATAACGAAAATGACCGTGTCTGTGTTAAATCTCACGATGGATACACTGTTGATATTATAAACAAGAAAAAGCTACATAATTTCAAAAATGGCGAAAATGGCGTTTGTTATTTCTAAATTGATTTGAGTGTTCAAACTGAGTGGGGAAAAATTGTGAAAAGTACGTTCGGAAGTTTCATACCACTCTGCAGGAAATCCCTGCAGCCTAAGAAATGATGCGCACATGGATGATACAAATTAGATAACATTTCGAAATTTTAATTCTTACCTGAAATTCCTGTACCGTCAGAGTTAAATATGCAGGCAGTTTCAGAGAATTAAGGGGAGCTACAGTTAAAACTAGAAGTCCTGTCATGAAATGCGCGCAAATAGCACATCGATCTGCGCGTTAATCTACGCGTTAGGACCATAGTAAGGCTATAAAATTCTGTACATATGGCCTGTGCACAAGCAATGTTTCAGCCAATGGATCTCCGGGTTACCCGGAGGTCCATTTGCAGAAACATTGCCTTTGTTTGCTATGCGTAATCAGGAGGGCCTGTCGTGCTTTAGATGCCATTCGATATGGCAATTGCGCGCAATTCCTATGCGCAATTAAGAATAGATAAGCGCACAGTTCGTGACAAGACTTCTAATTTTAACTGTAACCTTTCCTGCAAATCTCTTCCGATGACGAAACTTGTCAGCCATGCGTTTGGGAACAGTCTCAATTGAGTCATCAAGTGTTCAAAGTGTGAGTTCAGTTTATGAAGAAATTGAAGTTGAATGTATTACAGATTATTAACCGAACCAATTAAAAAAAATATTGAAATAGTTTGAGACAAATGATTAGCTGATATGCAATTGGTTTGTCGGGAACATCAGAATTTCGAATATTGAACAAAAATTGTTGTCGTGTAATCTTTAAAAATATTCAGGTTGAGTTCATTTCAGTTCACCAACATTTTCATCGCTTTGGATAATGCATTTCAATACTTAACCCTCTCCTCTCAACCCTGGAGCCCTGGAAGGTATAATTTCAGTCAATACTGTCAACGGGGAATGGGAGAAACCATCCTGGTTTTGTTGGGGAAATAAGTAATAATTTAATCCAAAAGCTCTGTCGACATGTTGAATTGAATTACCACCGAGCCTCGCTTCAGGGTATTTGCTCTTTATATTGTCTGTTCGTCCACAACTGATTGTTTCTTCATCAAAAATGTATGCACATCGGCTTGAGAGAGTTAAATGCTGCCTTACACCAAACAAAGGGTTCCAACAAAAGAATAATAAATATAAATTTGACGTACATTTCAAGGTTAGTGTGTTTTGCTCAAGGTGGATATTCTTGGGTCTGATATCCAATGGAAAATCAAATTTGTCTGTGGTTCTTTGTTTTGTCATGTTGTCGTAGTATCTCTCAGATCGACAATGGTCTCTCAACCAGACATATGATAAAGTGAGCTTAGAACCATTATAGTCTACCTCTAACAACTCTCCTTTATCTTGGTAATTGCATTTGGTTTTATTAGCTGTTCCTTGTGAAATATACCTTGCACTCCTACCAGTTATTGTTGTTTGTAGAGGTAGCAAGCTTCTGCCAACAAGCAGGGAGGATATAAATCTCTGTGACTGCAAGCCATGATGAGTTGGTATCGCCAGAAACCTACGAATCACTTGAATAGCCATAACATTGAATGGTCAAAGAATACTGTGTTGTTAAGATTCCAGATATCAGATACGATGTGTTTCCTGAAAGAAAAACTCGCGAGAGTAAGCAGTCTTGTTAGGAAGTGAAGAATATTGTAAATTTAGTTATTCCGCAACCGAAACCAGATGGCATTAAAATGTTTTATTTACAAAAAATATTTTTGCAATTTTTTCAAAATATTTCAGCAATTCCATATCATGTCATCCCTCTTTGGACGTGCTTGATGCCCTCGTTCTAATGAGGGGGGGTCATATGATATTATTTTATTGACATTTTTTTTTAAATAATATTTTTTCAACTGCTAAGTTTACATATTGCGTGAGCGATTTCGGTCGATTTGTAAGATAGGGGTTTAACACACGATCCGATTGTTTTTTTTCCGATCCTGAAAGTAAAGCATTAAAAACACGGTCATTCACTGGCTTAAAATGGGCGGTGAGCCTTTTAACACAACCATCGCCGCCTCTTTTAAAAACTCTGAATTCTGCGGACTGTATGGGGCATCGATAAATAAAATTATAAACTGCTTACCACTCTTGGTAAAACTGACAAAATATCTTTAAAAGTGCCAGTAGGGTTATATTTTTCAAACAAATTAAATTATTTTTTATCGTGCACAACTCGTATCAGAAGGTAGGTCAACTATGGCCATAACGAAAGTTTCTAAATATGTTTTTGGATGGAGAAGAGACATCTGAAACTGTTTTTTTTTTCATTTAAAGAATACAAATATTGTCATAACAGGTTCCATTTATTATGAAAAATAATTTAAAAAACAAACAACAATTTATTTTCGGGTGGATAAATTAAGTTGTTCGAAGTGGAACTAAATACACTGATAAGGAAAAGTTTCTCCGGGGCCTAGGATTCCTATTCCCATCGAGAGCGTCCCCATGTAGTTAAGGAAGGCCATTGGTCGTACAAAATTGACACTGAGATTCCCATAGACATCTGTTCGCCAGACAAAATCCTGTTCTGGAGGCCATTGGGCGTAATATTTCAGCACCGAAAATTTGCATAGACATTTTTACGCCAGAGCGCCATCGGCAGATGGCAATTTGGCGAAGAAATATCTATGGGAACTTCAGTGTTAAATGTGTACGCCCAATGGCCTTTTCCTCTTAATACTGTTTCCCCATAGATAATCCTGGAGGCACTCTGGCGTAATTGCAACATTTTATGCCAAACACTCTGTGGCAGTTCTTTTGAATATTTATTATTATATGATTGTTTATCAACTTTTCACATTTTGAAAGAGTTTTTTAACAATATTAAATTTGATAGAGATGCATACAATATTGACCTATCAATCACAGTGAAAAGAGAAGGACTTTGACACTATTTTATGTCAAACTGTTTTAAGATATATTATTTGTACTTCTCTGCTTCTTCAAAAGCTAAGAAGAAAACAACAAAATAAAAAAAAAACTTCCCGGCGCGAATTATGGTTGTAGGTTATATGGTTATAGGGCCGAGGGAGCGATCGACTAAAGTTGATAATGATATTATCTTGTGTGGATACACCACCTCCAGCATGCTTCTAATTTTTACATGTTTTGTATATTTATTATTACTTTACCCCGTATTACATGGGAATAAGTTCAAAAATAAACTGTAAACTGTTGAACGTTCTGTGACAGTTGCTTTAGGTGTAAAATATTTAAGAATTGAATGCAATTTTTATAATCTTTATTGAAGTATGAACGTGTGGGAATGGGTACAAATTATGTATGAATCCCAAAGGGATTCATACAATTTGTACCCATTCCCACACGTCCATACTCCAGTAAAGATTATAAAAAATGCATTCAATTCTTATAATTACATTCAGCAACTGTTTAAACTACTTTTTACCTAACAACAATACAGAAAGACGAAATAAAACATGTACGAACAAGCGAGGCGAAAAACCACCCTCACACAAAAGACAAAGTGCACAACTCTGAGTTGAACGCCGGTTTTCGGCATTGACCCAAATTTGTCAAATTGCCGTCTTTCACAACGAAACTTGAAATGTTCAAAACAATTTATTTAACATATCAGTAAACTATAATCACTGAGCACTGCGAGAGGCGCTAAAAGTTATAAACCCACCCAAACACCGCCCGAATTACATTCTGTCAACTGCATTCTACCGTAAATGCGGGTCAAAGTTCGACCAAATGTATTCATTGGAAAATGAATTACATTTGGTCATGATGTTTTCATCCAGCTGACCAATGGGAATTGAGTATTTGGACCCAAAACTATAACTACATTAACAATGTAATTATTTATGATTATATGATTATCTATCAACTTTCCATATTTTGAAAAGAGTTTTTAAAAAATATAAAATTTGTTGAGATGCATACAATATAAACCTAGTACTTACAGTAAAAAGAGAAGCTAGCCTTGATTCTCTTTCACTGATGGGATGTATAGGAGGCGGTTATAAAAATGGATTATAGGACCAACCTAAGCAATCGACAAAAATGTCAAAGAAGTTTTAACAAAAAACACAAATTTCTTTAAAGTTATTTCAATATAATGTCATGAACTGAACATATGTACACATTGATCTGAGTTTACCTATCCATGCACAAAACTATTTACATCGAGATGATTGAATAAAACTGAATGGAAGTCTTCAGTCTCTCATTTACTGTCTGACTGAAATAAAAATAAGAACGAACTAAAAAATCCTACTTGTGTTAAATAATGTATTTCTATGACATTTGTATAATAAATGAATGACTTTTTTTACTATCTAACAAAAAGAAAAAAAAAAGTATAATGGAAAAATACTTTTGGGATTTTGTTTTGACACCTGATTTTTTATTCCTACACAGTCATATTTAAATATTGTCTACAGTCTATACGAGTATAATATTCTAATAAGTTTATTCTTCTTGCTTTCTTGCATATATTACATAGTATAGTCACTGGACACAGTTTCTGAAAACATTCTGCAATGTACATATCTATTAATGTTCTTGTGTGTGTTTGGAATTCTTCACATATAGTTTTCATTTTCTGTTTAATGAATTTTATCAGTTCTATCCCCTGACATTCTTGAAATAATGTTTGTATTTTTTCTTCACACATCTTGTAATGTTCACACTTAACCATCTTTTTTAAAAGTCAAATATCACTTCTCTAAATCTGTTGATCTCTGTCTCACTGCCACATTCTGCATGGACGGCAACGTTGATCAACTCTTGAAGAGCTTGAGCAAACTGAAGTTCAATTTGAAGATTACCAGATTGTATAGGAAGCGCCAATGGCCCACTACTACACTGATCTGGCGTCAAATCAATTCCTGAAAGATAATATCCTCCTGCATAATCCTGCAAAGATAAATTAAATGATTGATTTTGTCCAAAGAAGCCCATAGCTTCGTACAATAATAAATATGAATTTAGATAAAGTCAACCTTCGAAATTTGATTCAAAGGGACATGATTTAATGGAATATCCATCTACTGTTACTTCCAACTTATTCAAATTGGAATGTTGGACATTAAATGGAGTTGTGCCAATATCTCCATCTATATCCCTATTAGATGCTAAGCCAAGCATAATTCGTTTTGGTATCTGTTTATGAAACAGATGATCTTCTATTTTTGAGCAAAGACAGTTTCCAATTGTGAATGTTTTAATTTCTCCATGCCTTATGGACATTTTGTAACATGAACAATCTATTTGTGCGTTAAGATCATTTGCAAATTTTGGAATTAAATCTAATGCTGGTATTTTAAAAATAGCTTGTTGAATTTCAAATTTCCATGTTCACCACCAATCAGACAAAATTTAGATGGAGTGCGATACAATTTAATTCTCATGTCAACTCCATTTGGTAAATATTCTTCTTGCACAAATAGATTTCAATATAGTTTCCTCTTAACTGTACAGACTTACTAGCACCGAACAATTTTGCACGTTCACTCAAATCTCTTTTAGATGAACTTTGTGTAGTTTCAATATGTGTGCCAGGGGAATCTAAATATCACAATCCACTTGCAGCCAATTGTGTATTTTGATTTCTCTTGAATAACTAAGGCAATTCTCCAAAAATCCTCTATAATAATATACAGTTAAAACTAGAAGTCCTGTCCTGAAATGCGCACAAATAGCAAGTCGATTTGCGCGTTAATCTACGCGTTATGTCGACGGTAAGGCTATCAAATTCTGCACATACGGCCTGAGCACAAGCAAAGTTTCAGCCAATGGACCTCCGGGTAACCCGGAGGTCCATTGGCAGGAACATTGCTTGTGTTTGCTATGGGTACCAAGGAGAACCTGCCTTGCTTTGGATGCCATTCGATATGCCAATGACGCGCAATTCCTACACGCAATTAAGCCTAGATAAGCACACAGTTCGTGACAGGACTTCTAGTTTTAACTGTAGATCTGTATTGGCGGTGATAAGATTGCCATTCAATCTGACTTCAATTTTACTAAACATACTATGAAAAAATTGTTAATGGGAGCAATTTGTGTATCTGCAGCCAAAGCACTCACATCTTGTTTTGTAATTTTAAATTGAACTTCAAATGTAGATGTTGCAAGATCTAACCACTTGGTTGTTTGTCTTAGAATTAAAAGTTCTATTGGTGAAGAATTGTTTAAAGATGCTACAGGAAATTGTTCAACTTCACCAATATTTTCTGTTCCACTCGATGTTTGTGAAACCCTATCTTGATCAAAACTACTTCCAAACTGTTCACATGATCCATGTAACATCATGATTTAATCAAATATATCAAGTGTTCTTGAATTTCGTTTTACATGAGCTCCATACATCTTTCCGGTTTGCAAATATTTCTTAGAATGACTTTCTGCTTTTCTTTTTCGTCTGTTTATACCTAAAACAGATTCACCCGCTGATTTCAAAAGATCTTTTCCATGAGTGATGAGAATTTATTTAGGTGCTTTACGTTGTCTTAAATGTCCTTTCACCATCTGTATACCATGTTTCAATCCTTCTCTCTTTAAAGTTTGAAATGCATTTTTGCTATGGGTTTTACAAATGATACAGCTGTTCGCAATACTGTGTGAAAAATAGAACCTAATCCATACCCATATTGATATACAGGCATTATGTTTTATAAATGTAATTTGTTCCACTCTCCAAAAATGCAACTTTACTATAGTCCTGCCACTGACAAACTGAATATGTTAACCAGTGTTTCCATTTATATCTATACTAATCTGATCGAAATAAGATTATTATACTGGTACGTAATGTACATTATCAAATTCTTTGAGAATGCATTGACATTCATTTCGTAATTCAAATGGTGTTGCTCGTAAAATAGGTGCTTCAGTATTACCTAAAAATATATAATCTGCAATATCCGAATAAATAGAAAGTTGTTTGAAATCAGTATTTAAATCTACTTTACATTTAAATGCATGTCTTGTCGTCTAATAAAATATGACATCAGTTTTTGTAATAAACTTTGTTGACATTTCAATACCCACTTTTCCAATACCATTTCCTACTATATTTACATGGCATTGGAGAGAGATGTGAACATCCAAGTTGAAACGATGCATCAAATCTTTTAAATATATCTCCAAGTTTATCTTGCATCTATGACCCCAATTTGCATAATCACATAGCAAAATATTTAATTCAATAACAGCAATACCTATGCGAATCTTATGTTTCAGAAATGTTTTATTGATACGAGTTGAGATTATGCTGTCTGTCACAATGACTTTAAGAGCAGATTCTTCATCTGTAATATTGTTTGCCCGTGAAGGTAAATTTACTTCAACTAAACCTACTCCCCAGCATTCCTTATCAAGATGAATGTGTTTAGCTAATTGTGTTTGAAAACAACATCATGCATTATTTGGAGACAAAGTCATAGAACTATCACTCAGACGTGTTATGCAAAAAAATCATTTTTCTTATCTTGTGGTTGTTTCAAATATTTTAAACCTGGACTTGGAAGGATATAGCCTAAAGATCTACTTAATAACACTAACCACAATTCTTTATCAGGGCTTTGTAAACTAAGGTGTGCAATGGCAGTGATTATAATACCATTAATGATAATAATCTGTGTGAAATAAGTGACTTCATTTTTTTGCAACATGATTCCCACAAATTTTAAATTGTCGACTGTGCTGACTTTGTACATCAACACCTGTGCTTTCATAAGGTAATGAAGTTTAATTTGATGACATTTTTGTTTTTCTACCAAATCAGATTCTGCTATCCAACTTTCAAATGTTTTTGGATATCCTTCCCAATGTACTTTATGTTCTTTAATAATTTTCTTGCCCACACGTCTTGAACATCTATTAAGATATGATTCAATAATATATATTTTATAAATTTTTATATGTTGAATTTCCAGAGGATAAAATGAACCCTGAATTTTTTCTCCACATAAATCTTCAAGTTTGTAAGTAGGTGGTATTGTACGCTTTACATGTATAATTTTAAATAATTATTTTGTCAAATTTGGTAAATACCCTTTTTCAAATGTATGTTTAATTTTATTAATACACACTAAATCACCAGTTTGAAAATGTCTTTTCTTTTGAAGTTTTTGTCCATACAGATGTTGAGAAACTTCTACATTCTACAACTACAGAAGCAGGAGTTCGTTGAATACTCCAATAAAAACTATGATTATAACTATCCACTAAGAGTTGAAACACATCAATATAGTTTAATGTATGCTTATGTGTGAAATGTTTCCAAATACGTGTTTGATGTGTACATTGAAATTGTTCTATGATACCTACTTTTGTTTCAGGATTTTCTTTTATGAAATAAATAAATAGTTTCACTCTTCAAAAATTTATGTACCACCTTATGTTTAAATTCAGACCTTTATCAGATTGTAATGATAATGGTTTTCAACCAGAATTTTTCAAAATATTTTGAAATGATTGTGTTAATGTCTCTCCATATTTATTATGGATAGGTAATACCCATGCATATTTCGAAAATACATCATTGACACACACTAAATAATGAAACTGATCTTAATGGGATTGTGAACTTTGTAAACCTGCTGAATCAATTTTGCCATTAATGATCAATACCACCTACTATAGTTTTGCATCTTGAAAATTGTCTCGGGATAAGTTTATGTAACATATATATTCTCTCTTCGTTTAACCAATCTTTTACTCAATCAAGTGTAATGGAATTATTTTTTTGATGTGTTGATTTATAAAATTGTTGTACACCACCATAACCAGCAGGATGCCTTGCATTGTAATACAATTCACTTAGTAAATAGCTTTGTATAAATGAAAGCTCCACGTTCATCTTATGTTACTCAAGGATGAAAAATATCAGGTCTTAATCTCAATGAATCATGAGTTCTAGTATGAAAATCAATTAATAAATAACCATGCTCACTGCTTGTTGCATCTTGATAAGCTGAATTTATATGCGGCAAATGAACATGGTTTGTCAGTTCTTTAACTTGTCCTTTATCTCTTGTATTTTGAAATAAAATCATATAATGTGCATTTAAACTTATGGTACGACTAGATTTAGATTGTTGAAACATATGTTGTGTTATGTAAATAACCCTTGCATTTCGATGATGTACTTTATGAGTAAAGTAAGATGTGGTATACTCACATTACCGACAAAGTCAAATTCATCGCTGGGAATATCTTTGATGAATTTGATGTCTTCACGCTCTTGCAATAAAGTATAGTTTGTTTTTTTTTGCCATTCCCTGTAACACCAGACCACTCTTTGTAAGAACGGTTTGGAACAAATAATGTTTCGATCAATCAGTTTTTTAACAAAGGTATCCCTGAACCAGTAGGCCATGAGATGAAAATATTACATGGATGTTGAAACAATAAACACTCACTTGATGGCATAACTGTTTTTCTGTGAAAAGGGTTTCTATCACTAACTCAGATATCACTTTCTTCCATGGTTTCCTCATTCTGCTTGGAAGGAATTTTTGGTAAAGGTGTTTTTAACTCAAATATGGTTTCTGATGAATCCATTCATTCATCAATTTGTGGTACATATTGATTATATAAACAATCTATGATTTGTCCTTCATAAATAATGAAATCCCACATAACTCTGGTCCAATGTTTTGTAAATTGTCTTTGTAAAATGCATTCACCATGTCTAATGCATTACAAAAGTCAATGTACATTTCTGTGTTTTCTAATTGTTTTTGGATAACATATTTTATTTCCAAATGAAACAAAATACTGCATTTTGATTGGCTGATAAGAATGGTGTAACTTGCAATCCACAGTGTAAAAACAAGAATATACAATAGCAGACTATGTGGCTAAAAAAAAGTACCGATTTTTAATTATTAATTCATACCTTCTGCTCAGTTATGTTTGAACAAAAATAAAAATAGAGGAAATTTAACATTTATGTGCAATAAAATTTTACAGATATGGATGTCATTGGAACTGGCTCATTGAGCCAGTTCCAATAACATCCATATTTGTCTGGTTTTATTTTAGAAACTTGCAAAGTACAAATTTTCAGTCAGTTTTTGCCCACAATTTAGGTTAAAGTATAAAGTACACCAAAATTATTGGAAATAAATCTGTTATCCTTGTGTTTTCCAGGGTGTATGGATATTTACACCAGTTTGGGAACTCATACACACTTCGGCTTCACCTCAGGGTGTATGAGTTCCCAAACCGGTGTAAATTCCCTGGAAAACATAAGAATAACTAATATTGTTATAGTTTGGTGACTAGGGGTAATATGTTGAAAGCATATAATAATGCCTTACATGAGATTTTTTTTCTAAAGGATATTCTGCCTGGACCATGGTTGAAATTCAAATCTTCCATTGATACAGTACATTCGCCTTGGATTGGCCGTAATCCACGTGTGGGCAGTGATGTCCACGCATGTGTTTACAGATTACTATAAATCATCATCAACAAAATTTTAATTAATGAAGCACTGAGTTGTATCCGGTGCTTCATTAATTAAATTTTGATAATTATTCCTACACTTAAGGTTTGGAATCTAATACTATTGTGTCCGTGGAAATATTGCCCATCCGTGGAAAGTGACCAGTCCACGGTGACTGCACTGTACCATAGGTGGGGGCGATTTATACATTTAACCTGTATGAACATAGAGGATATTCACGAAAATTTGATGAATACCGAAAATATCTCGTGAGTGGCTACAAAGAAATATGAGGATCTTCACGAGCGACGCAGTCGCTCGTGAAGATCCTCATATTTCTTGTAGCCACTCACGAGATATTTTCGGTATTCATCAAATTTTCGTGAATTTTCTTTTTATTTAATGCTCTACGACTACAAACTCTCCAATTTGTGGCCTTTATTTGCCATTAAGGCGCAAAATTTATGTGCCGAACCGGCGTCCATACAAAAATTACAACAACCAAACTCCAGCCATTGAAATGTGTGAATATCCGCAAAAAAGTAGTCCCGTCTTATTTCTCCCCTAACTTTACGATTTACCAAGGCTGGCGAATTGAAATAATCACAATGTGTTTCGAAGAAATAGAACAATAACAAAAAACACCACTTTCTTATTTTTAATAACAAGACACGTCATTTTATTTTTTTTGAACTCAATGCACTGAAGACGTGTGAAGTTGAACTGAAGAAATTTGAAAGTGATTTCGGCTTTTCGCTGGAAGGTGAATGAGAAAGTCAAACTTTGAAACCGCTGATTTAATGAATTGATTTAGTCACTGTCACTATCAATTATTCGAATTCGTTTGTATTTGGGACTCTGGAATTCATTACTGATGTGCTGACTCGTTTAAAGTACATGTGATTCGTCATCCGAACCTACGATGAAATATCGATTTCTAAATATCATTTTGATATTTCGTTTTGCCGACCGACAGGGGAATATGACTTAATTTTTCAGCGTGAATTGATGCCTGAGCATTAAATAAATATCTCATAGTTGTTTACACGTTTCTATTCTTATTTCTTTTTAATTCTATTTATACCTTACAGTCGTATGGACATGTCTCGTATTTATTTACCACAAAATGTTTTGAGTACAGAGATAAAAAATTTTTGGTTTGTATTTTACTTGTGACTTGTCTGTTCTTGTTACGTTTAATTCTATGCATGTATTCACTGAGTATGTAGTTATGTCCATCTTGCACACAATGAACTATACTTTCAAAACTGACTCTTTTTGATGTGTTGAAATCTAATGTAATGCCTTTGACTTTACATGACGTGTGTATTTGTCCTTCTTTATTGTATTTATAACCGTAATATTTAGAACCTAAACCTACATATTCAATTATTTTTTACATCTGAATGTCATATATCCATTGACCTAACCTACTGTTTATAACTGTTGGCTCCAAAATAATGGGACATGTACAGAAATGCAGCTATCCATATCAAAATATAAAACCTGTTTACCTAATCCTCGTATGACTTTGTACAATTCCAAATGTTCATATGCCATGACAAAAGAACTAATAACAACATTAGCTGAACAATGAGGCCCATACATTTGTTTTGAATCTGTGTAATTCATTAAAATAAATTGATCAAGGTCAAATATTTCTGCATGTTTAACAATGATATTTGGGTCCTGTATCAAGTCAAAATATCTGGATGGATCATGTATGTACTCTGTGTTAGTTTTGACATCGTTTTGTGCATTTTCCCCCATAAAGATTTACCATGATTTTTGCAAATGATCTTTTTTTCAGGACTTTTTTCAATATCTTGAAACTTTATGTTTTCAATGCCTACATAATCTGTTTAAAGAGTGAATTATCTATATCTCGTTTTGCTAGGTCTGGATACCAACTGGCTTTTTGTTTCATTTTTAAATGTTTATTCATATAACGTTTGTAAATCTCTGTGAATCATTCTTCACAGTGCCAAATCTGATAAGTGTCAAGTACAGTGTACCCCATACCCATTGCCTTGAAAAGGTCTACAGTTGTCCATGTACCTACAAGACTGCGTTGTTCTGGTGAATGTTCACAGTGATAATTTTCTTGATCTGCACATGTATTGCAAACTGTGAAAACCATTTTTTGTTGCAGTGAATCATTAAAACCGGAATGTGAATATTTAGTGGTGGTAAAATTCTATATTTAATGAGCCCCTTATACTGTCTTAAATTATGTATTTATCCCATTAATGGCCGTTTATTTGAACAATAAAGGCCTTGGATAAAATTTTGCTTTATTCACCTAGTAGGGTGATAAATTTTCCCCATAGGTTTAACACTGAAATAATTTATTCCCCTAGTAGAGACGGACTTGTTGACCTATGGCCTCTACCACATTTGTCTAGCATAATTATTAGTTCGATTGTTGATTTCTTTAAATGTTTTTGAAAGTATTACACAATGCAAGTAGAAAACACCACCCCCTGCTCATATAATAAAGTTTTTTTGCAAGTTTAGCTCAAGTTTGTAGGGAAATTATTTTTAGACAGAAATGTATTACTGTGCCTTGTTTATTTTTGCCAATTTTACTGGTCAATCGAATTGGACCAATGTGCTTCTCACTTCTCGCTGTGTTTTGTAGCGAATTATAGCACGATTTTGCTGCGACTACCCTGTAGAAGATTTATGAAATAAACAAAATAAGCGTATAGTGTTTTCAAGTAAAAAATGTATTCTACTCATACAAATAAGAATGAAACCGACTCGCCAGAGGCTCGTTGATTTCATTCTTAATCCTGCTCGTAGAATATTTTTTTTACTTGAAAACACTATACGTTTATTCTATAACACTATATGTTTATTCTATATATTTATGTTTTCTTTTGTCAGTATTTTAGGATGACCTACTGGATATTCTCTATGTTGATTAAAATACGGATAATGTATATATCTATGTACTTTATTTCAGTGTTTGGACTTTGATCTATTTTATGGTATAATTTAATGCATTTGTTCTCTTTCCAAATATTGCTGCCTGTGATTTAATTGGATACATGTTTGGAAAAAATGAACTCAGTATTGTTTTTTAATTCAGAATCAGTTTTGCATAAAGTGTCATATTCATGTTCCTTTATTCCCTCCACAGTGTACCTGAGTTATTTAAAATATTCTATGCGATCCTGTGTCTGAATATATAGAGTTTTGTAACATTTTAAATTTACTGTTTTTTTTTTGCATTTCTGTCTGGATAACATATTTCACATCCATGCCACATACATCAAAATAAAATTCAGAAATGGTGTTTGTGTCTTTGTGGAATCCATCTACATAATAATCTCCTATCTATTTTAACTCCCCCCCCCCCCCCCCCCCCACATTCAGTGCATGTGGTATGAGTATGTGTTCTTCTTGCACAGGTAACTGTAAACATCTGATAGCTGTTATTGAGTTTTTGATGGTATCTGGGTAACCTATGTCTGAAATGATGGCAGGTGTGTGTTCTTGCATTGATATTTTTACCAAGCTTTATTACAGACATCAGCTAAAGTGGCTGCTTTTCTGAAGGTGTCTGTCTGATCACTATCTAAATATTTCTGTCTAAATTCTCCACGCCCTAGTCATAAATTATCTACATCTGATCGACAGTACATTTCTTTTCAAAAGTTAAATGTAGCATTGGTGGTGAGTTTTTGATTATGCCATTTGATGAATTCTTCGCTATCTGATGGAGACAGAGAATCAAGCATGTCAAATTTGGCATCTAAAATATCACCAATATAATTTTGATAAGTTTGTGCATTTGCCAAATGACAGAAATAACCTTTTGCTAATTCAGGCAAACTAAATGTTTTAGGGAATTGTGCCAACTTCGTGTGAATAAAACTAAAAGAATCAATTAGTCCCACACCATAAGCTTGAAGTCGAATAAGTTTGTTTCCATTCATAATAATTTCTGTAGTTGTGCTATCATTTTCACAAAGATGTCTTTACACAAATTGGCCATCAAATTCCCCTTACATTGTGAGCAATAGCTGTAGTCCCTTTATGTTCTTTACTAAAAAGCCTTTTACAAAAATCTGCCTTAGTACACTCCCCTTTAAATATTGTTTCTCTTTGTCCAAATTGATCACATGAAGTACACTGTCGATCTAAGGAATTACTGATACAATCTACACACGCAAGATGAGCAATACCGTAATTGGGAATGTGAACTCCTGAGTCTTGAGTGATTTCAAAATCAAAAAATACAAATGGAATTTTTAGCATTGTGTCATTATCAGGTGACATGTATTTTGGAATATAACATTTAAGTTCAGAATTTACTTCTTGATGACAATATTTACATTTTTAAAATCTTCACAAATGTTTTTTTTCTTTCCTGGGCTAAATTAATATGTTACAATGTTTACATTTTTGCACTAGCTGACAGATGTTTTTCTGTTCTTTCCCTTGTGTAGTGATGTGGTTTTGATAACACGATGAACTTACAAACTATCTATTGCAACTGTAACAAATGATGGAGTGTTCAGGAATACATTTGATGGGGCATAACAAACACAATTTAATTTAACCATGTATCGTTTCTTAAATCGATATCCTTGATTGCAAAGATCACAAAATATTCATACCCTAAATATCCTGATATGTTTGTAATGGTGTCAAAGTGCTGGTTGTGGTGGTATATATGTATAACTTTACTATCCTTTGTAGTTTTTGGAGGTTCGAATAAGAAATCAATGTCATACAGGGTATGAATTTTGAAGACATAGTCTGGGAGAAAGCAGATCTTGTATTTTATATTATCTATTGACTGAAGTGAATTCTGTTTATTTGATTGGTTGATAGATACGTGGTATGAGACCATATTCATTGAAACCCACGATACGTCCGCCCAGCCACTGACAAATTTCCCATACCCAGTGGAAGCCTCGTTCCGAAATCTACAAATTGTCCATACCCCATAGAAGATGCGTCATTCCAGTTTTACAGTGTACATCGCATTACCCCTTACTGGAATGAGCTTGTCAAGTACCCTCCAATGTTGGGGTTCATAAGCTATGTTTTTGAGACAAAAAAAGAACAAAAGAAATTCATAAATTTTTTTATACTAGTCCTATCGGCATATTTTCACTAAAACTCTTTTGCACAAAAATTCCACAGAAACCAGTATGGCTCAACAATGGACGATAAAAGATCTCATGCTGTGTGTGTTCACACATGAAATAGATTGTACTTCTAAAACGGAAGGTGAATAGATAAATTTGTTGCCCCGTGTCTGATCACGTGGTATGGGTTTTTACCTACCCGAAGCCAGCCGTATCCCATGAGGCCGAAGTTTTTACCTACCCGAAGCCAACCGTATCCCATGGGATACGGCTGGCTTCGGGTAGGTAAAAACCCGTTCCACGTGATCAGACACGGGGTAACTAGTAATACACGTCATGTCCACAAGGAGTATAAAAATCAGCCCTGCTTTGTCCATCAATGTCTTAGTTACAATTTCTTGAAACTTCATTCTTGAATCACGATTTTTTCCATTTCGTTTGCCAAAGTTCTGATCCATGTTTATCAACATGACACTTTCCTACCACAATTACCCGCTCGGGACACATGGAGTCATTAACATTTTAATATCAACAATACTCTGTTTACTAACAACCACTGTACCAGCCGATTCAAATGAAAGAGGTGCATGTTGTCTAGACCCTTGTGGTAAGGAAGTGTGTGTTACTTCTAAAGATAATTTCCCATTGCGGATAGTAAAGTTATTATTGGATTGTGCAACTTTTTCAATTCCATCTAACACCGTATTATCAGTGACAGAAGATGCTTTGTTAAATGGAATAAATATACCTATATCCAAGGAAGAGTGATTCATGGATACTATCATGTGATCATTTTCTTCTATCATACATTCATGCTGTCAAATACTTTGGATAGGTTTTCAAATGGATTCTTCTCATCAAATTCTTTAAATGTTATTCTATATACATGAGACTTTGATTAAAATGGTCTTGATGTTCTTAGCATCCGAGGATGGATTGTATATAATACTCTTTCATTCTCTAATCTTTGTCTCTTACTCTCTTTACCGATATCCTCTGTTTTACTCTCTGTCTCACTGTTATCTTTAAAGCCTCTCTTCATCTTCTGTATTCCCTTGTAAGAATCAGTGTTGACTTCTTGACATCCAAAAAAAAACAAGTGTGAAGAAAACTTAGAATCACCCCTTTTTATACCCCTTATTTCTTCACAATAAATGCTTACAATACACAATTCTATTCCCATTTTTCCATCTTGAGGTGATGTACTTTGCAAATCTGGGTAATCATTTTCTGCACTATCCATGAACATTTTGTCTAAATCAGGGCTGTCAAGATTAATTGAGTAATCGATTGTTGATCGGTCACGGCGAAATCGATTAGTATTTTTCGTTGTCGAATAATCAATAAATTATATCCCGTTTTAGACGTTTAATAATTAAAAGAAAATATGTTGAACAAACTATTGTTTCTAAAGGTAAAGAGTTAAGAACATCGATGTTAAACCCCAAGAAGCTGTTGGAAGCATTTGTCTTTCAGGTACATTCATCAAAGCTTTGATGTTCTGAACTTTTGAACCGTCAGTGTAATAATCAAGACCGGTCGGCAGTTGCGAAGTTCGCAACTGCCGACCGGTCTTGATTATTACACTGACGGTTCAAAAGTTCAGAACATCAAAGCTTTGAATGTAACTAAAAGAGGATCGTCTTCGTTGTTTACTTGAGGTAGGTCAACTGACTTCAACTTCATTTTTATCGACTTCAAAGAGAAGGAGATGGGGGTCATCTAGGTACGATCAATCGATTATCATCGATTATTTGCGACGATTAATCGATTCCTAAATTAAAAAATCATGACAGACCTAGTCTAAATTAGTTTTGAATTTATTAGCAAGTGCAGCTTTTCTTGCAATCACATAACTAAATGATATATTTAAATTATCTTATAACATGAGTGAAAGAAGAAAGTTAGAAACTGAAATATCGTTTAAAGCCTTGTAAAATTTTTCATATCTAAAAATAATTGTTTTAAACTGTATCCATAATCCATCGCTGGAGATGTTTGGATACATGGTGGTGGTTTGTAAAATTTTCTAAGAAGGATTCCTCTTATTTTCTAATAAGTTGGATGTAAGAACAATTTGGTGACCACGTGTCATGTTCTTGTAAAGAAATATCTTTAGGTTCCCAATTCATTAAAACTTGTCCACAAACGAAATATTTTACTTTGCCATCTCCCACAGAGAAAAATTTAGCTTTAGCTAATTCTTCTTTTTTGGATTGTAAAATTGGATTTGTCACATTCGGTGTACCCCTTATTTAAAACTGACACCAGAATTGTTGATTTCTGTTATGTAACAGTTGTTCTAAAAATAGACTAATCAGCCTGATTGACTGTACTCGAACTTTTTGGGGTCACCGAGGTGGTTACTTAAACAAAAAACAAATCAGCTGTAAAATTAGTTGCAATCCTCTCTCTCTCTCTCTCTCTCTCTCTCTCTCTCTCTCTCTCTCTCTCTCTCTCTCTCTCTGTTACAAATCATTTAACAAAATTGTTAGGTTGTAGGGCTATGAAATTAAACTAGTCATGATTGAAGGGATTAATTAAGATATATGTGGATTGAATTAACTGCTAGTTGCAAAAGGTGTGAAATAACATTTGGGTGGCGTGACAAAGCAACAGAAGCTTTTCTCCTCTAAACGAACGTCTGTTTTAACACCTCTGCAAATGACATGGTTGAGAAAAAACAAGAGACTGGAATCAACATTTTCAATTATTTTTATTTTTATTTTAGCCTAATCGTAATTATAACCACATGTAGATTACAAAATCAACAGAAAACATTTATGCTTCTCTTATTCAATAAACACCAGCCGTGGATCAATCAGGCGATTGACACACCCCTCCCCGGCTAAAAACGTCATTCTGGCGGCCAAAAAATAACGTGAATTTTCATCCCCAAGACTCCATTTAATAACGGATTTCCAAATTTTCTTGGGGGAGGGAACAGCCTCTCCCACCCCGAAACCGCCTATCATCCCTCATGCTTTTGGCATCTGCATCAGTATCCCGATACTTTCTAAGGGAGAACCCGTCACAAAATCTTGAAGCAGGGGCCCGAATTTCCCCGCCCGTCCCTGTTTTCCGTGAATACCGACGCTCAGCATAATTACATGTAAGTAGTAGTAGGAGAGCGATGGAACGGCCCTTATTGGGGGATCTCATGGGGGATCGCATATGTGACCTCATAGTCACGTGACCCAGTGGCGCTATGTTTGGTTGTCGTGGTAACCCGCGAGAACGGTCATCTTGTGACGTCATCCCCATAGGTATACGTGATGTGAGTGCGCATACGCAGCTCGTGCTGTTAGGGTGATACGTGTTTCCGTCGTCCATTTTGTTTACTGAATGCCGCCATCTTGGTTTCTAAGGTAGCACGTAGTTTCTGTGTGACCCAAAGGTCTGCAACAAGATAGGGGTATGTTCGGAAGGTACGTTCTATTGAATAAGCGTAATCTCCCATTTCCTAGAATTACCACAAACAACCTGACAATTTCTCCAAATCACCAAAAACGAGTTTATCTGATACTTATTCCCCATTTTATCGGCTTAACATGTAGTGATATGGTACCAAGTGACCCCGGGGTGAGTTTGATTGAACTAGAGTAATTTTCTGGCTTGGATTTTCTCCCAGAATCCTCGTTAATTCATAGAATTACCACATATAACTCGATAATTGTTAATACTAGGCTCAGATTTACCCGAATCCTTTTTAAGATCACCATACTTTGGCTTATAATAGTAGCAGGTAGTGCTATAGGGTGTGTTTGATTGAATCGGAATATACTCCAGAAGAGTAGAAGAGCCTATCGATTGCAACAATTTTGTTATCTTTAGATTTTCTGGTTTGTTCAGGCTAGTTCTAAACCTATTCCAAGTTCTCTTGTTCTTGTTTTCCAGATAATCCAATCAATTCACTTTACTGCAGGTAACTAACCAATCAAATTGCTTGATTTCCTATAACAAGGGTTATCTCCCTTGAGTGCAACAAAGGCCTATATCATTCCTAAAGCCAAGAATCTATCGAGTAGTTACTGCTAAGTCATTGCTCGAACGACCCGAATCCCATCGAGCAAAAGAGCTTGAGAGCAATTGCTCGATCGTGTGACTCGACATATTGCTCAATCCTATCTAGCAAATGAACCATAGAGCAATTGCTCGTTTGAGGGATTTCTTCCTTGGCCCCATGCCCTCAAACGAAATGAGGCTAAGAGGGATAGTAAATGAGGCCTCATTGAGGCATTTCTCATGGCCCTCATGGCCTCATACGACAATAAAAGGATTCTCCAGAAAGTATCCTCCATAGGTATCTTCAAATAATACAATATCAGGCCATAGGTATCCTCAAATACCGAAATTAGGCTAAGATGGATAATAAATGAGGCTTCATTGAGGGTTTTTTCATGGCCCTCATGGCCTCAAAAAAAATGAGGCTAAAAGGGATAGTAAATGAGGCCTCGTTGAGGGATTTCCCATGGCCCTCATGGCCTCGTACGACAAAAAATGGATTCTCCAGAAAGTATCCTCGATAGGTAATCTCAAATACTGAAATGAGGCTAAGAGGGACAGTAAATTAGACCTAACTGAGGGATTTTCCCGTGGCCCTCATGGCCTCAATCGAAATGAGGTTAAGGGGGATAGTAAATTAGACCTCACTGAGGGCTTTTCTCATAGTCCTCATGGCGTCATACGACTAAAACAGGATTTCATAACCAGAGACGTTTCACAAAAATGGATTCCATGGGTCGTGGCCATTGAATATAGAGGTGATGATAGGACTTCGTTGTAATAAGGAGAGATAACTCTGTTTGGTTAGGTTCAAGCAATCTGATTGGTTAGTTAGAGCCAGGAAAGTGAAATGATTGGGTAATCGAGAAAAAATGAAACAATAAGAGTACTCGGAATAGAGTCGGAACTAACCAGAACAGACCAGAAAAACTAAAGATAGTAACAATAAGAAAAGCTGTTCAACCTGATAGGCTCTTCTACTCTACTGGAGAATATTCCAGGACAAAGACACATGGTCAGGTAGACGAAAACTATTTCATAGATATATAGAGGCAGAGAATTCTGAAAGAATTCGAAATAGTAAACCTTGTCGAATTGTTTGTGGTAATTCGTGATACCTCGATTCAATCCGAACATACCCTTGTCTTGTTGTAGGCCATTGGGTAATATAGCAACCACTTGCTACATTAGAAACAAAGATGGCGGCCTCCAATATACAAAATGGACTACGGAAACATGTATCACCCTAACAACACGCGCAGCGCATGTGCACTAGAACCACGTATCACTATGTGGTTGTCGTCACAAGAAGGCTGTTCATGCGGGTTACCATGACAACACAACATGACACCCCAGGTCACGTGAATATGACGTCACTTCCTAGGTCCGGGGGTAGATCCGGACAATAAGGCACGTTCCATCGCTCTCCCACTACTGATGCGGCAAAGGCAGTTATCAGATGTTTGTTTTGGACATACGCGCCGTACCGGTTCTCTGAAGTATACTCGTCAGTGGAGCCAGCATATTATTGACAAAATTGAATCAATGTGCAGGGATAAGACAGTTCTTATCAGCTCGTTGTTATGAACTGGAGACATATCGGGTAAAAAAAGGGTCTTAATTGGCAACCTGAAAGAAAATATAAACAAATGGAGGGTTAATTTCAATAACCTATACCCGGATTTGAGTGGATTCTATGAGGATTCCTAAAAATCCAAGTAAAGGTTATTGAATTGTTTACCCTGACATACATTCAGGATACAAGTTAATCTGATTTGTCCTAATTCTGGTTATCTCTACACTTCGTTTTTAAAGTGTTGGTAACGAGGATCTCCAAAAAACGAAAAGTTTAAGTAAGAGAGGCACAATTCAATTACCCATTCTGTGAGTGGCTGTTTATATTGAATGTTTATGAATATTCCCAAAATAGTATGGCATAAAATGTTACAATTACTCCAGGGTGCCTCCAGGATTGTCTATGGGGGAAGCAGTGTTACGAGACGAAGGCCATTGGGCGTAAAAAATTAACATGGAAATGCCCATAGACATTTGTTGGTCAGAGAAAATCCAGGTCTAGAGGCCATTGGTTGTAAAAGCTTAACACCGAAAATTCCCACGCCAGAGTGACATCGGCTGATTTTTCCCGAATGGCGATGCGGGAGCAGAGAATTGCACTTTTGGTACCAAAAAATTATCTGCTTTTAAGGTTCCAATCAAAGAGACAGTTTCTAATCAAAACTGTTCCTCATCTTGCCTGTTAATTTCGATAACTCAGTCGAATGTGTGTGCTTTCTAAACGTCGAGTATTCTCATTAAATCAGGGATAAAGGAATCGGGGACACAGAAGGGCATTTGTACACCTGAACCTTTTGACGGGGGAGAGAGAGGGAGAGAGAGCGAAAGAGAGAGAAAGAGAGAGAGAGTATAATAGATAAACTATCTTTACTGGTATATTTTAAGACCGCCATGTCAACACAAACATAGTGTGTGTGGAGGGGAAGGGGGGGGGGGGGTGTACTTACGATCAAATGCAGTGTATTTCTCTTTCACATCATTACAATCTTATTGAGAAATTCCAGGAATTTGCAGGGAGGGGTTGCCGGTTCCCATTTTCTTTACTCTTGGGATTTTCTCGTATGATGCCTCTCGCCTTGAGCCTTTAAAACTCCACCTGCTGCATTATGACTCATTTCGGTAAAATGGATTCACTAATCACAGTCTTTTCCCCAAAAGGGATTATACAGGGATTCCACAAAGGGGGTTGCGTAAGTGTGATACCAAGAAACTGAAAATAGCCCGTCTCAAGAGCTCTTGGCCCTTACAGCAGTTTGCTAGTTTCTATTGCAATCCTCGTGCAGCGATTTTTGGAGATGTGTAGCTAACCTCTCTGATCCTCCCCCACCCCCATCCCCACCCCCACCCCCACAAGAAAAAAAAACAAAAAAACAAAAAGAAACAAAAAACAAGTGGACAAAACCAATAACCACGACTTCTCAAACACGGAAACGGCCACAGTCAAATCATGAACACACAAGTATTCGATTTGCAGGTCTCTCAACCGAACAGCACGTGAGATAATTCCTTCAACAAGCATGAAAGTGCACATAACGATCAAAGCTAATCAAACTTTCCGTTGGACAATAATATTTCAAAATACCTCCCAAGGTATATGGAGGGTAATCGCTTGACTGGACTGGTTACGTGAAATAATTCATGAGAGGTGAGGGACGTTGTACAAACATGAGTGCGCGAATGCGCACGAGTGTTTTACAATATAGCCCCTCTCCTCGAATGAATACTCTGTGTATTACTTTTCATTATTAACGATTATTATATTATTTAACCCTTTACCTAACGTAACGCCAAAAACGGCCAGCGCTATTCTCAAAACTCGCCAATTAAGTTTCATTATTTTTTCTCTAAAACATAGGTTATGACATCTCATTTAACGAGTCCGCCGAGCTCGTTTCAATGATGGGTCATAACCTTTGTTTTTGAGAAAAAAATGAAAATAATAGTCACTCAAGAATATTTTTTTGCAAGTGTCATCTGCTTTTCATGTTAGGTAAAGGGTTAAAAAAACAACCAAAAAAAACAATGAAGTCCCCGTTACACCCATGGCAAAGAGTCTTCGTTTGCGCGCACGGTTACATGACACAATTGTTGATTGCATAATTCACTTGTGAAGTTATCGATTATAATGAAACCCGGGAATCCCAGTAAATCCCACTTTAGAAAGTAATAAAGGATTACTTACGAGATTATTTTTCTGTAGTGCCTGTGGTCGCTTTTAATGCATGCGTCACTTCATTTATTTATTTATTTATTTATTTATTTATTTATTTATTTATTTATTTATTTATTTATTAAGGTTTAACCACACTATAACAGCCAAGGTAATATTGTGTCGGCGACAGTTTTACAGGTGGAAGAAACCGTAGTACCCGGAGAGAACCACCGAGCAACGACGAGCAGCTTCCAACTCCCCAACATCGTAACCTAGCACTGTAGCACAGGCAGGGTTGGACTGGTTGAAGACATGCGCATCATGGACGTGCAGTACGCCCTAGTACACGGCGTCATCGTGCTCCCATGTGGACACACATTCCAACTGTTACTATTTACAACTACAGTGTACCCAATATCGAGCTTCATAAGTATGCATAATGTCAATCGGTACGAGATTTCTATAGTATGTTTATTTGTCGTAATAAAGAAAATCCTCGAAATGCATTTCAAGAAAATCGCATCATGTAAAATCGTTATCCTGAGTCAGTTCCATCATTCACAGTTACAAAATGATGAAATATCGAATATTAATCATGCCTGCATAAGATCTGATTTAACCCTTTACCTAACGAATTGCCCGCATCCGCCCGCATAATATGCAAATTCAGCAGTTGAAAAAATATTATATTTAAAAAAAATTCAACAAAACCATATCATGTGACCCCTCGTGGGAACGAGATCGTTGCGCTCGTTCCAACAAGGGGTCACATCATATGGTTTTGTTGAAATGTTTTGACAAATTTAAAAAATGGTATTTAAAATAATAAATTTTGATATCGTCTGCGTTGGGTAAAGGGTTAATGTGAAGGAGAATGTGAACTGCTCAGTGTTCTCAGCTTGAGCATTTGTTCAGCACTCATTCAATTCCCAGAATAATACCAAGTAATAACAAACAGATAATTCTATTTTAAATGTGTTGGTATTTCAGTTACTAGAATCAATTGTATGCCCCCTTTCATGGCTTAATTTTTAAATTTTTTCTCGGTAGTGAACTTCCAACTAGGGGGGTCCCCCCCCCCTCTCTGTCCCTTCCCTAGTTGGAAAATCACCGCAGAACAGCTCCCCCACCCCCAAGCGGAAACCATAGCCACGTCCCTGAAGGAAATGACTTGTACCCCGGCCCCGGCGAACGTACGAGATTCGAATCGGTTTCCAATCTTTTCATTAATTCGATTCGAAGCCATTTCGATCATTCAAAAAAAGTGTTTTTTTTTAAATATTTCATGCCTGTCTTTATTGACGTATTTCTGAAGATGACAACACACTTTGCAATTTTATGAGGAACGACATTGACCGTACAGAGTAGGGAAGACAAATTCAGTGGAACAATTCCACTAAGTGCCAAATGAAACGATAGCGGAGATCGCGTTACGTCGAATTTGTACATATATTGCCCCTTCAGCATTGCAGATGGCGACTGGTTCTACACGAGGGACGATATATGGATTTTTTTGTCCACCTTGATGAAGCCTGGTCAATTCTCGCTTGAATCTAGTCCTGTTGCTAAGATAACTGCAAGGTATTAAGTACAGCACATGAAAAAAATTATTTGGGTAGTGATACATTCGGGGAGGGGTCGGTGGATCAGTTGGTAGAGGTGCAGGCTGCAAACCGAGAGACCCTATTTTCGAATCCTACCTGCTGCAACCGCCTCGTGTCCTTGGGCAGGTCACTTCAGTCCCATTGTCCGCGTTGGGGCACGGTGACGTTGTGCACTAAGGCGTACTGCACGCCGATGGTGCACTTGTCTTCAACCATTGCTTAACCTGCTTGTGTGGCGTTAGCATGTTGAGGAGATGACAGTTGCTCGCCGTTGCTTGGTGGTTCCATCTGGATACTCAGGCTTCCTCCACCTGTAAAACTGCCATGGTCCTGATTAGGGCTGTCACGATTTTTAAATTTAGGAATCGATTAATCGTCGCAAATAATCGTTGATAATCGATTGATCGTATCTCCTTCTCTTTGAAGTCGATAAAAATGAAGTTGAAGTCAGTTGACCGACCTCAAGTAAACAACGAAGACGATCCTCTTTTAGTTACATTCAAAGCTTTGATGTTCTCAACTTTTGAACCGTCAGTGTAATAATCAAGACCGGTCGGCAGTTGCGAACTTCGCAACTGCCGACCGGTCTTGATTATTACACTGACGGTTCAAAAGTTCAAACCATTAAAGCTTTGATGAATGTACCTGAAAGACAAATGCTTCCAATAGCTTCTTGGGGTTTAACATCGATGTTCTTAACTCTTTACCTTTAGAAACAATAGTTTTTTCAACATATTTTCTTTTAATTATTAAACGTCTAAAACGGGATATAATTTACCGATTATTCGACAACAAAAAATACTAATCGATTTCGCCGTGACCGATCAACAATCGATTAAGCGATCAACCGTGACAGCCCTAGTCCTGATTAGCCACTGTGCAGAAATGTGTGACCGTAAACACCAATAAATAAATAATTAATTGGTGATACGTTCAAAACGATAGTTTCAAGTAATTTGAATGTCAGTGCACCAGAACCTATCCTATACATTCATAATATTAATAAAGGTTGGTTGTACATCGAGCTCTTGCAGCACTCGTGCATGCAGAAATTTCTACACGGAAACCACCCGGTTGTGTTATGGATAGATCACTCAACCTTTGAGAGACAAGTGATAAATCCATTTGCTTGAACTTGAGGTTTGAGGGGGCGCGGTGGCGTTGCGGTATCCGGTTCTCGTCAGATCACCGAAGTTAAGCAACGAAGAGCCCGATTAGTCCTCGGATGGGTGACCGTCTGAGTGATCGAATCGGACTCCCGCGTTGTGTCCTTTGGGATAGGCTCTTAACCCCGATTGTCCACATCGGGGCACGATGCCGCCGTGTATTAAGGCGTACTGCACGTCGATAGTGCGCATGTCTTCAACCAATCTAGCCCTGCCGGTGCTGCAGTGCGGAGTTACGATGTTGGGGAGCTGGCAGCTGCTCGTCGTTGCTCGGTGGTTCTCTCCGGGTACTCTGGCTTCCTCCACCCGTAAAACTGTCACGGTCATAGTTAGCCATTGTGCACAAGTATGTTACCTTAAACACCAATGATAAATAAATAAACAAATAAATACAGGTTTGATGGTGTGAAATACTCTAACCACTAGGGATACTGTGAGACTGTGTACACATGAGAAGCAAATAGGTCTAAGATAACCGTAGTGTCGTAACAATTGGAAAGTTGATTCGATTCTAGAGTTGAAACGGTTAACCGATTAATCGATTAATCAATGATCAACATCTTGATCGATCCAAAAAGTATTGATCGATTAAACGTTACTTTTGAACTTCTGTCTTGCATGGGTTAACAAAGGAACAAACTTGCTCCAAAAAAGGCAAAATTTGTCACACTGACTCACATCAATATGAGACAGAGTAAAGCATGCAAGTTACTTGCTGACATAATTGTTTATTGGATGATCATCATACTGTATCAGTGGCTGGGAATGGTAATTCTTAACCATTTACCCACTGCGGGTAGCAGACGATACTTGTAAAACAAATTCATGAATTACTAAAACTTTTCAATTTTTGTTTCAAAAACATAGCTTATGTCCCCTCATTGGAACGTGCTCAACGAGCTCGTTCCAATGAGGGGTCATAAGCTATGTTTTTGAGACAAAACTTGAAAACAATAAATTTGAGTGGAGATTTTTGTGTATAGGCCTACTCGGTTTTGTTTGTTACGTTGGGTAAAGGTCTCATGCTGTAAATCATCAAAGGTATGGCCGTTATTCGGATATATATTTCGGCAAGTGATTAATCGGTTAACCAAGGTTAATCCGCGTGATTAATCGATCAAGAATACCCCTTAACCGTTTCAGCTCTATTCCATTCGAGATTTAAATTCAGTATCGAACCTTTTGCCCTATTCGATTCGCGATTTGATTTGAGCGAAAACCCCGGTTCGAATCCCACCTGTGGCAATCGCGTTGTATCCTTGAGCAAGACACTTCACCCTCTTTGCCCACGTGGGGGCACGGTGACGCTGTGTACCAAGGCGTACTGCACGTCGATGGTGCACCTGTCTTCAACCAATGCTAACCCTGCTTGTGTGGAGTTAGTATGTTGGGGAGCTGACAGTTGCTCGCCGTCGCTCGGTTGTTCTCTCCGAGTACTCCGGCTTCCTCCACCCGTAAAACTGTCGAGGTCATGATTAGCCATTGTGCAGAAATATGTGACCCTAAACACCAATAAATAAATAAATAAATAATATTTGAGCGAAAAATCGTGATTCGCCGGATCCTACTGTACCACTGAAATAGTCCCCCATGCGCGCGTGCGTTATTTTCTCGCGACATCGTACGACTTGCGTGGTTACTGTGCAATAACGATGCAAGATGTTTATCGTCGAGTGTTTATTGCAAAGGGTATTGTTTGCGATAGCGTTTTGGAGTAAATAGTAGATAAATATGTATATCACTTCTGTCTTATCATGGTTCAATTCGAGGATGGTTTTCTCAATGTTAATCTAGTTATTTGTTTTTGTGGGCTTTGACCTGTTGTTCAAAAACTAAAACAAAACCCCGTAACTGTATTTATAGATAAAGACAAGTATTGGTCGTGACGTATGGGTTAACATAATTCTTATTTACTTAGCATGTGCTTCACACAGGGCTGGGAGCAGTTAACGTTTCAAACGTTAACATACAACGTTGAAACAATTTAACCATGTTAATAACGTTCAACTTTTAAGATTATAATTGTATAATATGTAGCATTCCGTCATTACTTGTGTTTACCCAAGCCGGATCGCGCGTGACTATGACGTCAAATTTTACGCCATTTGACGAAATTGAAGAACACGAATAATTTAGATGTCCGTCAGTTATAGACGACCCATTGATTTGGTGGAGAGACCATGAAGCCCTCCTACCAACGTTGGTGAAGTTGGCCCGCCAATATTTGGCTATACAGTAATGATGATATTCTAGCAACGGCGGATGTCTCTTTCTATGGATACGGCCGCAGCGATTGTATTCTTAAATGAAAACATCGCTAAATGTAGGAATTTACAATAACCTGCGAGAACTATATTAACTACTCGTCCCCTGATTTCCAATGTGCTATATCTATCTCCTCCAGTAGGCACATACAGTACGTGGAGAGTGTATTATCGCTAAATCACCCACAGAGTGGAGATTCCACCCAAGCAATAACTGCAGATTTGTTGCAAAGCCAAACAAGCACAAGCAAAGTTTCAGCCGATGGACCTCCGGGTTAAACCCGGAGGTCCATTGGCTGAAACATTGCTTGTGTTTTTTGTCGATATGTACAAAATTTGAAAGTTTTAGCTTGGGTGGTAACTCCACTACGCGGGTGATTTAGTTACAATCCACTCTCCACGTACTGTAGAACACATCATTGGAACCCAAGAGACGAAATGCATGTAATAAAAATGGCCGAAGTTATTAAAATTGTGTTCATTTTAACAGTTAACGTCATTTAAATCGTTAACGCAGAATCGTTTATCACGTTAACGTGTTAAGGAAAATTTTAACTCCTCCCACCCTGGCTACACGGGGTGGGCGGGGGGGGATTCTCGATTTGCTGGCGGCTATTCTTTTCTAAGTTTGATTCAGTGATGCATGTTGATTGTTAAAACAACATTTGTTGTGGAAGTTTAAGACTGGTTACAACTATATCCTTGTTCAAATAAGTACAATAAATTGTACGAGGAAACTTCATTAAAATATGCAGACATATGGCCATAAGAAATCAAATCCTATGTTATCATAGGACTTTATTTTAAATGTGGATACAAGGCAGGATATTATTTTTTATTATTTTACCAGCCCCAACGTGTGTGTATATATGCATGCAATAACTGGCAGGAGGTTAATTTTTCTTGGTCGTCAAAATTTGTTCCTTTGTTTTGCCTTGTTTCAAAATATGGCAGAGTGCATTTGGGTACTCTCTCACAAATTGTAACAAGTCAAATCCACACATCCGAAATGTATAGATAGAATGTGAATTATTCAAGATGTGTTACCTGCACTTCAGAATATAGTGCAGCTGACATCAATTGTTAATTCATAGCATTAATAAATGGTAATTATTGGTAGCAACACCTTATTCATTATTTAAAACAAACTATGTTCCACTATCTATGAGCTGCGGGCAAAACGGGAAAATAGTTAATAAGCTTGCGGGTAGGTCGAGAATTTTTAAAAGACGGACAGCCGGCAAATTGAGTCATAACCGTGCTGGTTTTAATTACAGCCGTGTTCTAATAAGTACAATAACTTGTACAAGGAAACCTGAATGATAAAGGTTTCGTTAAAATATACAGGCAGATAGCTATATGAAATCCATACCTATCGGAGTTTATTTTAAATTTGGATGGAAGGGAGGATTTTATTATTAAATTTGGATGGAAGGCAGGATTTTATTTTTTATTATTTATTTTCTTTGAATCAAACGGTCACCAGAACCAGACCCTTCGTGTGTGTATTTTTGCATGCAATAATTGGCAGGAGGTTAATTTTTCTCTATCGTCAAAAGTAGGGCTGTCGCGGCTATCATTTTTTGTAATCGACTAATCGTGACCAGTAATCGACGGTTAGTCGATTAATAGTCGCTTCCCATGATTTTTTAGCAAATCATTCTTCTGTTCGTAAAACTCTGAAAATGACAATGGCACCAGTGTGTTCAGACGAAGTGAGGTTGTGGGAACAACAAATCGGTCCCGACTGAAGCTACATGTAGTCCAATCTTGGACCCACAGTCCGTAATATAATTTTTGGGGTTGGTACGTCCTGTAGGACGTACCAACCCCAAAAATAATATTACTGACTGCGGGTCCAAGTTTGAACTAGATTGAAGCCGATGAATTAAAATGAATTTACCAAAGAACGTTCCTGCATATGTTTCCTTTCTGCAATAAGTTTCTCGAAATTTTGAACATTGAGATCTATGAATTCCCTCGTCAGTTGTTAAAATTGGATCTTACTCTGAAGTTCCGAACTTTGAGAAGTGATCTGACGTTCTGACTTTCGTCATAATTTTGTCACTTCCGCGCTTTGGGTTTTCCACTGGGTGCATTCGTGAGTACAAGACTGGAGAAATTCAGAAGAATCTATTCTTCTCGAGTTACTGTGAGTGTTCTTTCTTACACAGTCAGTGACAGTCGTACAGTCTTCCGGATATGAATGTTAACTATGGTTAGATATTTAAAGTTATTCACCTTCATTGATCATTCACCTCACAAAACAATGCAATTTAGCCCCGACGTGTAGTAGACGTGTACCACCTTGAAAATGAACGACGATCGACTAAAAATAAAAAACGTCGACTACTTCAATAGTCGACGGTTAGTCGACTAATCGAATAATCGCGACAGCCCTAGTCAAAAGTTGTTCTTTTGTTTTGCCTTGTTTCAAAATATGGCAGAGTGCATTTGGGTACTCTCTCATAAATTGTCACAAGTCAAATCCATACATCAGAAAGAAGTGAATTATTCAGGTTGTGTTACCCGCATATCAGAATAGAGTGCAACTGATTTCAATTATTAATTCACAGCATTAATAATTGGTAATTATTGGTAACAACACATTGTTCACTTATTTAAAAAAAACATGGCCTCACTGTCTATGTGCTGCGGGCAAAACGAGAAAATAGTTAATAAGCTCGCGGGCAGGTCGGGAATTTTCAAAAGTCGGACAGCCGGCAAATTGAGTCATAACCGTGCTTCACTCCAAACTGATCATGCTGATCTCAATGGCCGAATCGAGGACTACACATCACTTTTTTATTACACGCCTCTTCTACGAGATCCCCATCTACTGCAACACTAAACCATATGGAAAATGAAAAGCTGTTCCGCACATATGGGCGGAACAGAAATCTCTGACGGACTATTTTTATAAAAAGGGGAAATTTCACTGAAATTTTCTAATAATCGTGCACCACAATTACAATTTGAATCCCTAGCGATAGCTAAAATTCATCACTGGAGTTCCAGTGTGTTCTATGTGCCACTAGGCACGAAATAGTAACACAGGTTCCCCTCGCAAATTTGGTTGGCGATGAAATGTGCTGTTTGTGTTGATAGTCGTCAAATGAATTGCTGAGTGTCCTTTTAATAATTGTTTTTATAGACGTGAAGGCGTGTAATAAACACAGAGCGACACGCGTGTGTGAATGGGTTAATCTACATGGTATTTGTGCCATCGCAGAAGGATAAAACTTGAGGCATGCGGCCTCTCGTTTTATCCTTCGCGCTGGCACTCGTGCCATATCGATTAACCCATTCACATACTCGTGTCGTTATGTGTGTCTATTGCAGACAGCATGGGTGGCGTAATTACAAAATCTCGTAGGTACACGATATCAATCAAGACACCAATCCAGACAAATATGTCTCGACCAGGAAACTTATTAGGAGTACAGCAGCTCACACGGGTGTCGGAAGCGCTGGGATGGGGCTGGTCAGCTAAACTCCTGCCCAAAGACCAGGGCGGCATCGGATGCATTTTCTCCAGAAATACATTATAGTGGCAAATACTTTACTTTCCGAGAATTGTTACTGACGAACTATCAAGTTTTTGTTTCTAACATATTTTGCGTGTACAAATGCCAATGGGAGTGGGTGGAAATGTATCGAAGACACCAATCCATACAAAAATGTCCCAAGGAAAATTACTGGGAGTGCCACACCAACAAAAAAAAGCTCCGGGAGAGGGTGGAGCAGAGGAGTCACATGATTTGGCTTTGTTGAAATGTTTTGAAAAATAATATTTTTTCAACTGATGAATTCTCATATTACGAGGGCAGATGCGGGCGATTCGTTGGGTAAAGGGTTAAGCGAATTATGTTCATTTCTTCATTCCAAAGGGCCATTTAATATTCTGTGTAAGTTGTGATCTGCAATAAGTTTTCGAGTATTGGGTATGGCGACTTCAGTCGATGCTTAATTGTATAAAAGATAAATTTTCCATATTTCCATGTTGTACATACTCACCAATTAACGGTTTCCGGCAGTAAACGTTAATCCGTTACGGTCAGTAACAGTCATAGACAAAACGTTTCCCTTCAGAATTTGGCAAATATGTCTGAATATATCCACAAAAGTTGTCTTTGTGTTCAGTTAAATTTAACGTCGCTCATGTGCAATATTGTAGTATTCTCGGCGTCACATCTGTCGACCTTTCTAAACATGTGATAAAAAAACTGATAAAAAAAACTGATAACTTTAAATTTGTTAAAGTCAGTGAGTGTAAAACCGCTGAAGGATGAGGCGGCTTGATCATGATTAGTCTGTGTGAAACACGCGTTCTATTGTATTTGTATGGTTTCTTTTTATTTTCTATTAACTAGAATGTGCGTCTTCCTATCTCGCTTCCGCTTGTCATGCTGACAGACAGTCACTAGCACTCGGTCACCTATGCTTTAGGCTCATGGGGCATTGAGGGTATTCCTATGCGTGTTTTGAAATTGAGTCTCGGTCATATTCAAGCTTGTCATGACCTGTGGACCTTGGACCAACACCAAATGAGTGGAAATTCAATGGTGGTTCAATATATGGTTCAAGGTCACATAGGTCACCTAGGGGTCACTGAGAGCACTTTTTCAGGATTGCTGAAAGTCGAATCGTATGACTTCGTAAAGCATTCCTGGAGTTCATACAACATTTTCTACTCGAAAGTTGGCGGTTGTATTTCATCATTCCAAAAAGTGGACAGAGCAGAATCTTTTCCATGTGGGTGACGCTCATATCTCCATTCTGGTATGAC
Source organism: Pictodentalium vernedei (assembly GCA_031216915.1). Classification (NCBI taxonomy): domain Eukaryota; kingdom Metazoa; phylum Mollusca; class Scaphopoda; order Dentaliida; family Dentaliidae; genus Pictodentalium; species Pictodentalium vernedei. The sequence goes on along the minus strand of CM062296.1, from coordinate 81,311,064 downwards.
TTAAAGCCTTGGGACCAAGACTAAATGAATCAAAAATCAATGAAGGTTCAAATGTTGGGCTGTGATCACCCAGAGGTCATTGTGTGCATTTCTCAAGAATTACCGAAAATCGCATTTTACGACTCTCTAATACGTTCCTGAAGTTTATACATGTTTTCCTACACTCCAAAACACTCCCAAAGAGTGGCCCACTCATATCGCAAGTGGGGTCACGCGCAATACTCAAGTATGGAGAAGCGCTGGCCTTAGTGTCACCACGTTTCAAAATACCATCATTTGACCCCAACTTCCTGAAGGACTACAGGCCTGTCTCAAACCTGGCATTTGCTTCTAAAGTCATTGAAAAGATCGTCGTCAGTCAAATTAACAAGTATCTATCTGTTAATGATCTATCAGAACCCCTTCAATCGGCATACAAATCCAATCATAGTATAGAAACTGCCTTGTTACGGGTGAACAATGACATTATTTGTGCTCTATCTGATGGAAAAGCTGTTCTTCTCGTACTTTTGGATCTTTCAGCTGCATTTGATACAGTAGATGACGACTTTCTACTCGATATTCTGAAACAACATGGAGTTACTGAAAGTGTTCTAAAATAATGGTTTCATAGTTATCTTGAACATCGTTCTCAACAAATCTATATCGACGGCACTAGATCTAAAGGTGAAGCATTGAATTGCGGAGTACCACAGGGCTCAATTCTTGGGCCCATACTATTTATCATATACACAGCATCGCTTAGACGAATGCTGAGAGATCTTGGCGTGCCATACCATCTTTACTCTGATGAAACCTATCTCTACTTGACATTCAACCCATCTGATGATGTCTCTGAAACTGCTGGCACCATGTCTGAAATGGAAAGATGTAGCAACTCCATCAAAGCGTGGATGTCCACTTGGCGGCTCAAAATGAACGATTCAAAAATATAGGTACTGGTCATTTCAAGGAAGAGAACATCTTTCCCCTCTCGTATTCAGTCTGTTGACGTTGGTGATTCCCCTGCTCTGGTCACTAACTTTGCTAGAAGTATCGGGGTTCTTTTTGATGCTGATCTCACCGTTGGTATTTAAGAAAATTAGTAAAACTTGCTACTGACAACTCAGAAAGCTGAGCAAACCCCATCCATTCCTCAATGGTAGAGCTTTGGGGCAACTGGTTCACTCCTTCATAACCTCTCATTTGGATAATTGTAATTCTCTTTTCCTTGGTCTGCCACGTGCATTGCGGTAGCAATTGCAGATAATCCAGAATATTACTGCTCGAATTATCAGTGGTGCTAAACGCTTTGACCATATCACTCCCATCGTGAAGGATCTACATTGACTTCCGGTCCAAAGTCGAGTGCATTTTAAAATTCTCATGCTGGTGTTTAAATGCGTTCGTGATCTTGCGCCTGCATACCTGTGTGAACTTCTCTCTCGCCAAATACCGATGCGAAATCATCGTTCTTCTGATCATTTGTCACTGATCGTACCTTTTACGCGATCTACATTGGCGAGCGACGTGTGAGCGATGTTTCTCGGCTGCTGGTCCGAGACACTGGAATGCATTGCCAACGCATCTTTGGTCACAACCAAGTTTACTTATTTCAAGAAACAGCTTAAAGCTCATTTATTCAAATCATTTATTTCATGGCTTGTGTTCTACAACCTGTAAAGCGTTTTAGAGCACCCTTTGTGGTTTCACGCTATATAAAATTAATTATTACTCTTATTCTTATTAGCATGGTTTAATAATCTAAGGCTTAAAATAGACGGAGGTTAAAATTTTAAAATATTATCATTCTGATATTTCAGAGATATGTATGGAATTAGCAACTTAGAACCATTACAAATAGAGATAAAACTTATTGGAGGTTCACAATTTGTACCAGGGTCTTTCGCGCCAGCCTCTGGTTTTGATTCCATATTGCAGAGAGTTATTGGTAATCACAGTTTTGCGGTTCTAATGCATTCCTAAAGTTAAAATGTAAATATAAATGTCCCAAAAGTGGTCGTGGCTACACCTTTTGAAAGGGGACAAAGTCAAAGTTATTAAAAGCAGGACCCACGTTTTTATGAGACACATTGACCCAGACGATAATAACAAAAATAAACAAAAACAAACGAAGAAATCCCAAAAACAAACACACAAATTATTTGCAACAAAAATTAAATTTTGTCCCTTATATTTCAACCCGTGTATGGGTCCCAAATGAAATTTTTTAAATACAGTCCTCTACAATTTATTTATGATCTCGATAATATTCTTACAAGGATATTACGCCCTAGGAAATAATTTGGTAATATATTTAGTGGCTCTTTTAATTTTGAGTTAACTTAAATCCATTTTTTAATGAAGACGCTGCTTCGACATTTATTCAGTTGTATTTTCAAGTAACAAAATGGATGGACCTCCTTTCGAAGTCTCCCTCTGCCACGCTCGTGCCAAATGGTCAGTGTGTTTGAAGTAAATTGATCCAAAATGCTTCTCGTTTACTTACAAATTTTGTATGTTTCATCTAATGTGTATTTAATTGGTTGTTGTTCAATTGGGTGAATACAGGGACATGGCTAGAGGTTTCCGATTGGGGGGGGGGGGGGTGTAGTGTAGCGAATTTCAAACTAGGGGGAGGGATCGGGGGACCCTCCCCCATAGTTGGAAATTCATTAACGAGAAAGGTTTTGAAAATGAATCCAGGTCGCAAAAAAATTATTCCAGTAACTGAAATGCCAACACATTTATGATAGAATTAGCAGGTTATTATCATTTGGTATTCTTCTAGGAATCGATTATGTGCTAAACAAATGCTCAAGCTTACAACATTGATCAATTCACACTGTCCCAACATTAAATCAGATTAAATCAGATCTTATGCAGGAATGATCAATTTTCGATGTTTCATCATTTTGTAATTGTGAATGATGGAATTAACTCAGGATAACGATTTTACACGATGTGATTCTCTTGAAGTGCAGTTCGATGACTTTTGATTACGATAAGTAAACGTACTATAGAAATCTCGTATCGATTGACATCATGCATACTTATGAAGCTCGATATTGCCTGCACTGTAGTTGTAAATGGTAAGAGTCAGAATTTTTGCCGATTTAAAACCGAGTTGGAATTTTGGGAAGTAAAGGTGACATCAGCATGACAAAAAAGCTCTAAAATCAAGATAGATGGAACTTCCAACAACCCATGATTTGCCCTCCAAAAAACCCTCATTAAGGTGGTCTTACAACCAAACTCTCTGATCCTCATCTGGGTATCGAACGACCACGTCCTGTGGCACCTCACTTCCAGAACCCCCAATTAATAAATGACTGGCCTTCGGCCCCCCATGTGGTATACGGAGATAGGAGAAGAAACCTCAGATAATTACACAGACAGTGTAGTGGGAAAGAAACAACGTTGTGTGGATACACCTTATGGCATGTGCCGATTGTTATCCAAAGAGGAGAATGAAGAATCAAAGAAGAAGTGTGAAGCTACCAATACGAACAAGAGTACGAAAACAGACGGCAGCTTCTATGAAGAACAAACTGAAGAAGACTGATGTTCAACAAACAAACAATAATGAAGTTTCCACTGAAACAGTCTAAAGACAGGAGAACCGAAAAGATGCCAAAAACAGTTTCCATCAATCAATGAAAATTGAGGTCCACCAGGATCAAAACCAGAATGATGTTTCCACTACGAAGCATACCGAAGACAAGAGATCGGAAGAAATGCCAAAGAGAGCCCACCTAATACAAGAAATCAAAGAAACCAACAGAGCCATGTTACCAGAGAGATCAAGAATCCAGCCAGAGCAAACAATGGGAAGAAGGTTGGTTAGAGAAGACCTGCATTCAACTCCGAGATGAATCCGTTGAAGAAGATGCTTTAGGCAATTTAACTGTAAATGAACAAATTGCTTGTATACAATGGCAGATTATACTTCATTGAAAGGTTTCCTCATACCCCTCGTATGGTAGAAAAAAGGGCGCGGATGACCAGTCGTTTATTAGTTAGAAGTGTTGGAAGTGGGGTGCCACGGACGTAGGCGTTCGATACCAAGATCAGGACAAAAGGGTTTCATTGTAAGATCTCATTGAGAGATTTTTACCTGATCCTCATGGCATCATATGATTGAAAAGGGTTGCGGGAGGTCAGTCTGTTAGTTAAGGGTGCTGGAAGTGATGGGACGTCGGATGTGCCCGTTCGATACCTGGGTCTAGGTTCAATATATGGTGGTAGTGGGGGGGGGGGGGGGTTAATCAAAATAGAATGATCTGATTAGTTGAGTTGAGGGTGGAGCAGATCCAAAGAATGGGGACAAGAAGCTAAGACTCGATAGACTGCTCGGATAGTCAGAATAGGATTAGTAACAGGCAAAACAGATCAGGAAATAAAACAATAAAATAAACCACATACAGTAAGTGGAGAGTGTATTATCATTAAATCACCCGCAGAGTGGAGATTTCACCCAAGCAATAATTGCAAATTTGTTGCAAAGCATAACAAGCACAAGCAAAGTTTCAACCAATGGACCTCCGGGTTAAACCCTGTGGTCCATTGGCTGAAACATTGCTTGTGTTTTTTTGTCCATATGTATAAGATTTGAAAGTTATAGTTTGGGGTGATAACTCCACTCCACGGGTGATTTAGTTACAATCCACTCTCCACGTATTGTAATAGATAGAAATTTGGCGAAAGACGAGGATAAGGAATCCAAAGCAGAAAGCACCTGTAATACAAAGGTACGCGCCTATTGTTGGCAAAAAGGGGATTCTGGCGGAAACAGAATGAAATGATTTTGGTTGTTGATGTTTTGGAGGAGATTTTGAGTCATTGCTTGATCCATTTGAGTGAATAGATAAACTCCCAATGAATCGAACACACGCTCCAAACACACCTCTGTCCTATTAGAGAACTTTTGGTCACACAGAAACCACATGCTATCTTATAAACCAGGACAGTGGAATCCAGTATATGAAATGGACGACGGAAAAACGTACCACCCTAACAACACGCGCTTCGCAAGCGAGCTAACACCACGTATCACTATGCTAATAACGTCACAACATGGCTGCTCACGCGTGCTACCATACCAAACCAACATGGCTAAACTGGGTCTCGTGACATGATCACTTCCGAGATCTCTCACCGAGGTTCCCCAAATATTGTCTCAAACAGGCGAGTCACACTTCTTATCTTATTAATTCCAAACATGGGTAATGGGGAGAACTGGCCCCCTCTCTGCTCTCGATTCTCGAAATTTGGCAGCCATATTTTACTCGCGTGGGTTGAGGAGGGTTGGTATACCCCCCCCCCTCCCCAGATACCCCAATGATATTACATGTAACCTAATCCAAGAACAGCGAATACACGTTCCGGGGTGCCCGACAGTGTATTTTTGCCTCTGCATTCGCGTGCTAAATGACTTTTCCTACGTTGTCAGGAAATAAATGATCTCCCAGTGACACCCTACTCAAAAACACGCTCCTTGAGCCCACGTGCAAAACAGAGAATAAAAAATGACAGATATTTCCGACTCTAGCGCGACTTAGTCACGAAGGTCGGAAACGTCTGTCCGCTTTTCAACCAACAGCACTGAGGAATCTCTACCGCCACATTTAGAAAAGTGTCAACTATGAACCTAATAATGCGGTTGTCTTTTAGATTACCCACAAGTAGTGGCAATAACGAGTGCAAGTAAAAAAAAACATAATCCAAACTATATTGTGTGTAACCTTCAAAAGATTCCAATCCTGAAGGGATGTTTTTTTCTTCCCTAACCGAAGCAGCGAGAAAGGGTACAGGAGTAATCAGAAGTGCCAGAATTAGGTTCCTCTATGTCGAAACCCACATGAGTTCTTATCCGAGAGACGGGGAAAACGGAAATTGACCCGGCACTGAAAACTATGCAGGGGACGTGGCTACCGTTATTTTTTCCCTGTTCTTTATTCAACATTCGTTATCAACCGATGAAATGTATAGGGAATGGGAACAAGTAACGGTCGTCACGTCCCCTCAGTTATTAGATATGTTTTCTTTCCCAGGATTTCTATAGTCAAGCTCGGTTGATATGATGCTGATCATCCTCAATATGATGTCGGTCTCGGCTGATATGAACCAAGGTAGAGTTGTACACCTTCATGTGTTACTTGGCGAAAGCAATTTGCTTACAGCGTAATTTTTCACATTTTTTGTCCGACGCAATCAAGAAAATTGATGTGATCAGGCACAATGGTATGGCTTGGAGTTGTTGTTTTTGTATGGTATATAATTAAATATAGCAACTAAGGATTAAATAGATGAAGAGAAGAAACAAGAGAGTTGTACAGAATATTCAACGCAAACTAAGATTGGGAGCCACAAGGGGATAAGAGATAACTCAGCTATCCGAACATCCCGGCTTCCCCAGTAGGGAAGCCGGGACGTTCGAGTAGCTAAACCAGTAGAAGAAGACACTTCGGACTTCGAAACAATCACTGTAACATATCTGAGAACATTCTGTAGTTATTTGTTTTGATTAAATAAATAGAGAGGATATTGTCTGATTAATTCCATATCGGCCGAGATATCAGCCCGAGGTAACTTGACATCAGTCAAAGACCGAACTTCCCATATTTACCTTCCCTGCATCGTGAGGATGGAAACTATGACATCTGCCATTTACTGGTCATTCGTCTCGCTGTGTACATTCTCAGGCATTGGTTTAATTTTTTCTTCAATCTACCCCCACTCCGCATCTTTTCTGAGATCTCAAACCTCTTTCAAGCTTATTTTGCGTCTTACCGGGGTTTTGATCCTTACCCTAACTGTAAGCAAGTTGTGATCACTTCAAACAATGTAGCTCGATTTTATCTTTATCGTCAACTTCTATCTCTGTCAACCCCCCCCCCCCCCCCCCCCACCCCCCACCCTCCCTATAATCTGCCATCGTATGGTACCTATGAGAATACATTTTAATATTTTCTTAGTTGTGTTGAGGGAAATTGGGTCTTGGACCTTAAAAATATAAATGCAAAGCTCTGTAAAAAATCATTCAATACATTATCTGATTGTATCTATACGAATTAAACGCATAGATTTGTATATAGAGGAATACTCGCTTGAAATCCAGAAATAATATTAGTACATAATATAGCAGTTACAGGCCTTATAAATAAATACAACTACATAACGCAATGACACGAGCTTCAAGAGCTCATAGCTACATTACAAATATTTATAAATACTGTACTTGTAATCATCGGCCAAAAGAAGAAAGAATGGGCTTGTTGGTCCACCTGGTGATTGAAATACAAGTCCATTTCACTATTTTAACTAGGGCTGTCACGATTAATCGATTAATCGATTGTTGATCGGTCACGGCGAAATCGATTAGTATTTTTCGTTGTCGAATAATCGGTCAATTATATCCCGTTTTAGACGTGTAATAATTAAAAAAAAATATGTTGAAAAAACTATTGTTTCTAAAGGTAAAGAGGTAAGAACATCGATGTTAAACCCCAAGAAGCTATTGGAAGCATTTATCTTTCAGGTACATTCATCAAAGCTTTGATGATCTGAACTTTTGAACCGTCAGTGTAATAATCAAGACCGGTCGGCAGTTGCGAACTTCGCAACTGCCGACTGGTCTTGATTATTACACTGACGGTTCAAGCGTTCAGAACATCAAAGCTTTGAATGTAACTGATCGTCTTCGTTGTTTACTTGAGGTAGGTCAACTCACTTCAACTTCATTTTTATCGACTTCAAAGAGAAGGAGATGGGGGTCATCTAGGTATAATTATAATCGATTATTTGCGACGATTAATCGATTCCTAAATTAAAGAATCGTGACAGCCCTAATTTTAACGTTCAGAAATAAAACAAATAAACTCGGGCGCTTTCAACTCTTTGTACTCATCTAACATGTTGCTCAATCAAGAAAAAAAAGCTAGTGACCCTTTCTCGTGGTTGAGAAACAGTTTATTGTATAGCGCTCGCAAACTAAGTATTCAAAACAGCCTCGACCTCATAGAACTCACAAAAATCAGTCAAAGGTTACAAATAATCGATTTTACTTGGCGTGGAGAAAGGGGTATGAAGCCCTTCTCTACAGAGAGCAACAACTGTTATACTGTATCGTATACTCTATTACAACTAAACTTAAATAAATTTAACAAGCTTATGTATAGCCCATGTTGCTCAAATTGGAAATAGCTAATGCCCCTTCCTCGTGGTTGAAAAACAAGTGTTATATTGTATAGCGTTCACATACCAAGTATTCAAAATTGCCTCGAGCTCATAAAGATTACTATACTCGCCCAAAAAAGAAAGTGTGCATTGCAGAAATTGATCAAACTCCAAAAAAATAATTTCGTGGGTGTAAAGAGTGTTAACCTGTTCATGAATAAGTTATATTGAACACAACAACAGCTTTCCCCGTTAAAATTGCATTAACGTTAAATGACGTACTGCACGTTTGTGAAAAGGCATGTTTTGCTCGTGGAGAGTCTGAAAATTCATGCAGCAGTGTGAATTCTTGGGTATTTAAACACTAAAGTAAGGCCTTCCTATCGTTCACATTCAAACTTGCGCTGCTGGTAAAACGACTCCACATTAGCATGCCAAGATTGACAATGAATCAACGTCTCCTTGCCCTGGGTATGATTAGAGCTGGCAGAACACACAGAGAGGTTGCCCAGCATTTGAACTGTCACCGCGACACCGTAGACAGGCTAGTCCATCGACATACACAACATGATGACGTTCGAGACCGACCCCGCTCCCGGAGACCCCGAGTTACCACCCCTGCACAAGATCGGTATATCCGTGTCGTCCATCTCCGGAACCGGCAACAAACGGCAACGACGACAGCCAGGGACATCCCTAACCTGAGACGGATACATCCTCAAACAGTAATCAACCGGCTGAGAGAATACGGCTTACGTCCTCGAAGACCTGCAATTCGTCCGATTTTGACGTTACGTCATCGTCGTGCTCGACTGCAGTGGTGTAGACAACATCTCAGGCATCCCTTACACTGGTGGCGAAGTGTTTTATTCACAGATGAATGTGGTTTCCATCTTTCATCATCAAATGGCCGCCAGAGAGTGTACAGACGTCGAAACGAACGCTACGCAGATCCATGTGTCGTGGAGCGTTATGGTGGAGGGTCTTTCATGGTGTGGGGTGGCATCACTGCCCGTAACAGAACTGAGCTTGTCATTATTGATGGCAATCTCAATGCAGCCAGATATCGTGATGACGTGCTTACACCTGTTGTTGTCCCATTTCTGCAACGTCACGGCCCCGGCGTCATTCTACAACAGGACAACGCCCGACCCCACGCAACTCGTGTTGTTCAACAGTATCTGCAGCAACAACTGGTCCGCAAATTCGCCCGATATCTCACCCATTGAGCACGTATGGGACGAAATGAAACGTCAGCTATGCCGGCTTCCCCATGCACCGTCAACGCTTGTGGAACTCCAAAGACAGCTTATCAGAATATGGAACAACATCCCACAACACTTCCATGCTAACTTGTTCGCTTCCATGAGGCGTAGATGCACAGCAGTAGTCGATGCAGACGGAGGTCATTCCAGATATTGAGTGTGTGACTTTTGTGTTTGACCCTTAGTGTCTTTGACTCTCCATGGCACCAAGAGTATTCGTCGTAGCGTAATGAAATTTCTTGTGTTGATCACAAATTGATTCATCTGTGATTGAATAAAATTTCCATGAATGAAAATGATATATATCTTTTTTTAGTGTTATTTTTTAGCATGTACACTTTCTTTTTTGGGAGAGTATATAATCAGTCAAAGGGTACAAACAGCCGATGTTAATGAGCCCGGTGAATGCTGTTAAAAGCCTTCTTTACAGGGGGCAACAACTGTTAAACTGTATCGGGTTTTCACTAATTTACACCATTTAGGTCTAAACAGTTTCTCGGGTCTTCCCGCATGGTCCTTTTGGCTGCCGCATGCTCTCGTTTTATAACCAATGTAAACTTAAAAAAATAAGAATTAAATGGTTTATGCCGGATATTTTACCCATGTAAAAAAATTGATAATTGTGTCCCTTGAGTGAAAGAAGGCTTTGTAATGCTTTGGCATTGCAAAGCCTTCTTGCTCTCAAGGGACGAAATACACCACCACCCATGCTATTCCGTAGATTATTAGGCCTAACACATAAGCCAAGAAACTGAACTTTTCATGGCAAAGCAATAATTCCAGAAATAAAATAAAAACCTCTCACCCGCATGCAGTTTTACAAATAATGGTCTGAGGCACATACAATCTACTTTGTGTGGCATATTATAGCACATGGAAATTAAATACAATGAAACAAACAAGTGGTGATAAAATGAAGGAAATAGTTGCCTGTTTACAAACTGAGTAAGGTTAAATTCCGAAAACGGGAATTCCCGGGTTCCTGGTTCGGAATACCAGTCCCGATACCGTTGATAATCTATAGAAGGGAAACGAGAATCAAGCGTGGCATTCCTTGTGTGTTGAAGTGATGCTTGCTGAATTGAAAAAAACTGCCCACCGTAACTTTATAGGATTTCGTCAGTCCTTGCACGCCTGAACTTTAAACAGTCCTGATTCTAGACGAACTTTTTTCACCAACTCAGTGTACCTCTGAAACCAGTTGTGGTGGACTTTCCTCTTCAACAGCAAGATTTTCACCCGCTTCAGAGTTCAAACTCGTTTTCATTTTCAGAATGCCTGGAATCAGTATTCATTACCGTCTTCAACAACACACCCTCTCCACTGCCTTCTCCACCCTCGTCTGCTTCAAACAGAGGAGACTGGTGACGGCAGTGAAGAGGAGATGCTGCAGAAGAAGGTAGTGAATGGTGATTCTCAAAATAAAGACGGTGGTTGGGTTTTCACACTTTCCTTGGGGAAAGAACTTTTCCGTTTGGAGATGGCAGATTACCAATAAAATATGTTCATTTTCATAAAAAATACGGCTTGTTAACTCTCGTACATTTGTTTGATATTATTACCAGATAAATTTCCAGGTTCCCAGTTGTGAGGGTAATTTCATTCCTGTTACAGGTCCCAAGAAATCTAAGGGATATACTAAGCCCTAAAAAAGAGCCTTTCTTGCTTGTTATTACATTACATTTTATCTACTTCTTTAAAATACCATCTTGGAATACTAATTATTAATTCATCTTGGAATCTTGTCCTGTTTTACACTATCATAATGATATACAGAGCTTGCCACTCTTAATACAGTGAGTGCGTAGGAGTTGTCAAGAGCTTAAATTTGTATTTCATTGTGACAAACAAGTAGTTCTGAACGTTCACTTAAATCTTACAATTCCTGCAAGTTGTTTTTACCAATTAATATTTAAAAAGCTCGTAGCTTTTAATGATATCAACATTTAAAAGATATTATGACAACTAACACAGAACGGTGGCGTTTTGTTTGTCAATTCCGTGTTTGCTGTTTTAAAATAAACGGGAGATGCATTAAAATGCTTTTACCTTATTTCGTACTCTAAAACACAAGAATAAAACCGCAATGGTTTCAAGTCGATTTACTGAAGAAAGCAAACCCATTTTATCTGCAAGATAAAATATATACAACAATATAAACTCCTTACCCTAAATTTATAAATGCAGAGTTCTATATCAATGCACTGTAGATTCGATTGTGAAGAATTCCTGAACCCAGCCAAGTTAGATATAGTATTTTAGGTAACAAGTTTGCATAACTTTCATTAGACGCACGCGTGATAAATTGTCATCTGAGTGAGCCTTCGTTTTTGTGTTGGGTAATAGTTATCTAGTTGTATTTTAAAGTAAAGATATTTGTATTGACTGAGCATGTCATTAGAGACCGATGGAAGATAGAATGGGCGTCCACTGCCATTTAACAACAGCCGATAGTGCTTGAGGCAAACTTTGTTATTTGCTTTAGAAATGGGTTATCAGTAGTTAAGAGTGGATAGTTAGAGAGTGGTTTAGGATTTGTGTATCGGATATCTATCATTAACTCTTGTAAGCCGGGGAACCAAGAATTAATTTATCGAACATCACATACCACGAAGACTTAGAGTAAAACAGGTGCTTCTTGTCAAGTGTCATCTGCCTGTTCAGGCAGATGACATTTGATTAGAAGCCCCTGCTCAGGGTTTACATCTCCCCCAGCCCAAAGACACTCTGACCGTCACATCCAGATTACCTGCCGCTTTACAGCACAGACGAGAAAACTCGACTCCCGGCTTGTGAGAGTTAACTGATTAACACTGTTACAGCAGACATACTTCTAATATTATTAACTGTTCTTGTCCAATAACCTTTATGATAGTAGTCGATTATTTTTTTTCTGTCGTTCCTTTCCCAGATTCATTTCCTCTTCCACCTCGCATCTCTGTTCAGAATCTTCAGAACGAGCTCATTTGTGAAGTCAAACATGTTCCTTCCATTCCTGTAGACTTTCTTATCCCCGCTCTGTGTGCCTTCTTTATTATCAACTATGTGTCCACAAAAGTCTGACATCACAATTATATATATCGAGTCCCCATTTTCCTAATACCGTGTTATTCGGTTTAAGTGTTGAGAACATTAAGTCATTACACTCATGTTTGCTGCACAGTGCACAATCCCAAAGGCATCACTTTTACCCACCCAGTTTCTTAGATACCTTATTCTAGGTACTGGCATCTGCCAGATCTGTGGTCAACATATATGTTCTACCCTCCTCTTTGTACATTAATGTTCCCATCCTTCCTTTTTCTGACCTTCAGTTCGCCCCACACCTATCCATATGCACCCCCTTAAAAGGACTACCTGTTCATCATGTTTTAACCACGTTTCGCTCAAACCCCTGATAAAATGTAATCTTCGTCAGTTGTTATTCTGTGGTGAAATATCTACATTGATAGAGGAGGATTACTTTAAATCTTGAATTGAATCAGGCTAAGTGTTTTGATCGAACTACAGTTAAAACTAGTAGTGCTGTCAAGATATGCGCACAGATAGGACGTCGATCCGCGCGTTAATCTACGCGTTATGACCATAGCAAGACCGCACAAGCAATGTTTTAGCCAGTGGAACTCCGGGTGACCCGGAGGTCCATTGGCAGAAACATTACTTGTGTTTGCTGTGACTAACCAAGAGAACCTGCCATGCTTTGGACGCCATTCGATATGGCAATTCCTACGAGCAATTAAGCCTAGATAAGCGCACAGTTCGCGACAGGACTTCTAATTATAGCTGTCTCTTACTGGAAGGAAACTGGTCTCTCGTCACTTTGTGTATTCGACAAAGGGAGTCCAAATGTCGAGGTTACTCATTTTTTGGAAATACCGATGAGTTCAGTTGCCTCCCAGCAGGATAGTTTGATCAGTTTATGCACAAACACAGTAAGACCGTTTGACCGATTTTTATTGAGTCTTGTGGTTCGGTTTTCCGGTTTGTCGCAAAATCTGAACCGAATCGAAAAGCTTTAAAACGCACAGCACAATTGATTCCCAAGTGCCCTCCACGTTGATGTGCATATTGAATCAAGTAGCTCTGTTGCATCATCAGTATTACCAAAAAAGAATAACCTCACGATTTGAACTCCGTTTGTTGGATAGACTAAGTGTCAAGAGTCCAGTTTTGGGGCAGGAATTAGAATGCAAAATAAAATATGAAAATATGTATCCTCATTCCTTGGCATTTCCCACAAGCTTTTGAACAGGTGAGTCTGTTTTTTTTTCAACTACAACTTGACGTCTCACTACCTGTGGCGCAGTTACATCCTAGCATCTTTCGCAAGGACTTTGGTACAGGTGGGTGGCTACTGGCTATTTTGATCTAATTACCACGGAAATAATTGTTGTTTGAACTTTTTTAATTAGTATTGAGCAAATTCCAATTTTCACTGATTTTATTGAATTTTTCAATGTTTTCCTTCAAAACAACCATTTTTCCGTGTTAGGATTAATGGGGATTTTTAATATGTTATTTTGTATACTAAATCCCACCCCAAAGCAATACAAACATTTGTATAGCAATTTCTTGGGGGTTGGGGATATAATTTGACTTGACTGACTGGACTATACATTCTTGGAGATGTTGAGCTGGAATGTGTCATCTAGGGGTACTTCTTTATAAGAAGTTACATGGTAGTGTGAATTTTCTGTGCGACGTCACGTTAATCGCGGCAATGCCGGTAAGCATTGTTATATTTACAGAGATATCGAACTGAAATTTGGTACCTATGGTTATTTGTTTTATCAGAAGTAACATGGACGGACTGAATTTTATGTGCAACAATGTGTTAACACTTTAACCAGCGCAAACCGGGGATGCACCTCAACATGTTTAGAGATATGGAGCTGAAACTCCCTAACCATCAACCTCTCGAGCAACAACAGAGGTAATTTGAACAAAACGTGGGCATGGAATTGCGTACGACGTTGCATTAACCCTTCAATTACAGCAACTACGCAATGAACTTCTATAATTTCAGAGATATCGAGCCGACATTTGGTATGTAGCGGTAAGTTTTTATCAGAAGTAACATGGATTGAGTGCATCGAACATGCAACGATGCGTTAACTTTCAACAATTAACCTTTCAACCAAGGCAATACCAGGGTGTACTATTACACTAACAGAGATGCCGGTCTGGAATTTGGCCCCAAGGGACAATACTTTTTATAAGGAGTAACATGTGTATGGTGATTTTTACGCCTGACGTCCCATTAACCATTTCGCTGCTGTGTAATTTGGTAATATCCTGTGCTGAACCATATATTGGAGGGAATGGTGTTAAAGTGAAAAAATTAAAACGCCAATAACGTTCACGTATTTGTAAATTTAAAACTGTTATTATACAGTACGTGGATAGTGTATTATCACTAAATCACCCCTGGAGTGGCGATTCCACCCAAGCAATAATTACAGAATTGTTGCAAACCATAACAAGCACAAGCAAAGTTCCAGCCAATGGACCTCCGGGTTAAACCCGGAGGTCCATTAGCTGAAACATTGTTTGTGATTTTGTCCATATGTGCAGAATTTGAAAGTGATACTTTGGGTGATACCTCCACTCTACGGGTGATTTTGTTACAATCCATTCTCCACGTACTGTATATTGGAACAACGTTGACTGAGTTTCCAAAACTACTCCCAGCCACACTCCATAAATCTCAAAAGAAAAGACGTCTAGGCGACTTGAATTTCCATTCTCCACGTACTGTATATTGGAACAATGTTGACTGATCAAAAGAAAAGACGTCTAGGCGACTTGAATTTAGTTCCTAGTTAATGGACTGACCATGTAGTCCAAACGTTGCTCCACAGGCCGTTATATAATTTTTGTTTTGTTTTGTCGCCGTTTGGTACAGGACAACAAAAAACATTTATATATGTTGGGACAAGTTTGGACTATTGAGTTCGTTGTTGCCTCGAGTATTTCGGAATTTACATAGACGCGAACAATGGTTAAGAACAAATGGATAATGCCATATTGTCTATCGCTTGCATTTCGTATAACATGCGTTCTATTGAAAATAAGAACGTGCTATGATATCCATTCCCTGTACAAGTATGCGGTATCTCCGTACTGAGTACGGATTTATCGCACAGGCCGTCTACAGTTGGTTCCGTACTCAATATGGACCTGTAGCAGCGAAAGGGTTAATCTAGTTATTTATTTTGGCGATCTTTGTTAGTCGGGATTGTAGTACAAACACTCAAACACATCCTGTAAATGTATTTGTACATAAAGACAGGTAGTCGTATTGACGTATCGGTTACTATAATTCGTATTTACTTAACAAGCGTTGTACTCTAAATTGGTCATGCTGACCTTAACGGTCCGAATCGACAATTACATAACTCTATTTGTATTACAGACTGCCAGGATGACGTAATTACAAAATCGAGTCTCGTTAGAAAATATATACACGATAAACAGCGAGATATCGAAGACACCAGTCCAGACAAAAATGTCCAGACCGGAAAACTTTTTGGGAGTACCACACTCTACAATGGGCACCGGAAGCGGTGGGGCTGGGCAGCTGAATCCTGCCCTGAGATTAAGGCAGCATCACGTCGTTTTTTCACCAGAAATGCGCTATTGTAGGAAACAGTTTACTTTCCGAGAATTGTAACCGAGAAACTATCAAATATTCGTTTCAAACATATTTTACGTGTGGAAATGCCAATGGGAATGGGCGGGGGAGTATCGGTTTTTATCACTTTCCAATGTGTGATTTACTGGGATTTCCCGATTTGATTATAAACGATAACGTAACAAGTGAATTATGCAATCAACAATTGGGTCATGTATCCGTGCACGCAAACGAAGACGCTTTGCCGTGGGTGCAATGGGGACTTCATTGTTTTTTGTTGTTTTTTTTTAACCCTTTACCTAACACGAAAAGCAGACGACACTAGCAAAAAAGAAATCTTGAATAACTAATTTTTTAATTTTTTTCTCAAAAACATAGGATATGACCCCTCATTGAAACGAGCTCGATGAACTCGTTCCAATGAGGGGTTATAACCTATGTTTCAGAGACAAAACAATTGGCGATCTTTGAGAAAAGCGTTGGCCGGTTTTTGCCGTTGCGTTAGGTAAAGGACTAAATAATATAATAATCGTCAAATGTGAAAAGTAATAAACAGAGTAATCGCTTGACTGGACTGGTTACGTGAAATAATTCATTCGAGGTGAGGGACTATATTGCAAAACACTCGTGCGCATTCGCGCACTCGTGTTTGTACAACGACTCTCACCTCTCATGAATTATGTCACGTAACCAGTCCAGTCAAGCGATTACTCTCTATGTAATGACGGAGTTTGGTTGATAATCACCGCACAATGTTAGACAATGGGTGGGGTACATTCTAAAGCTTCATCGCGTCGCGTGGGCCGAATAATGTGTCGCCTGCAATGAATTAGCTTTACTGATGGCACATTGTTCCTTTCGTGGGACGATATATTTTAGTGCCAATACTATTGAGTGTCACATTACAATTTATAATACGTTGTAAACCCCCGATCTTATCTCATACCCAGAGTCGTGTTCCTTTTTTGACAGCTATCCTCTCCTACGATGGAACGTCCCCGTCGCCCTTGTGCCCCGAAACCACTGCGATGTTTGGTCATTTAAGCGAATTCAGTTAATTTCTGTATTCAAAAGCACCATTTAATATTCTGTGTAAGTTGTGATTCCCACCGGTCTTCAAGTATTTAATGTGTTTCAATTATATGAGGGATAACTTGTCCCTATTGTCATGTACGTACTCATTAATCAACTGTTTCCTATTGTAAACGTTAATCCGTTACGGTCAGTTACAGACCTAAAAATCACTTCTCCCTTCGGAATGTGGCACGTATGTCTGAATATGTCCTCACAAATTGTCTTTGTATTCATATATACAATTTAACGTTTCAAAAAGTTGTTCATGCACAATATTTGAGTATCCCCGACGTCAAAAACGTTTCGACCTTAAAATCATTGACCGTAAAACCGTTGATGGATGAGGCTCTTTGGTCATGATTAATATATGGGTTCTTTCTTTCTGTCTATCTCGCAGACTTTTGTCATACTGATAGACAGTCTCAAGTACTCGGCCAGATTCATACGGCTTTGAGGGAATCCGGAGAGGTGTTTTTTTTTTAAAGTGGGTCACACCCATATCACACACATATCTCAAGCATGGAATTATGTTTGGACCTGGGGCCATCACTGTATGTGTTGAAACTCAATGAAGGCTCAAAGTTTGGGTCATAGTCATTGAGTTCATCCAGAGGTCATTGTGTGCATTTTTCAGAATTCCTGGAATTCATATTGTATGACACTATAATGCATTATCGAAGTTCATAGGTGTATTTCTCCACTTAAAAAATTGCATTCTAAAGCCCCAATGTATTTCTAAACTTCATACATGTTTGTGTCCTCTTAAAAAAGTGGGCATATATGGTTCTTGCAAAAAACAACCTGGATCCTAAGGAATACGCCTACTCTATGACAGTATCCAAGACGTGTTGGACTGACAGAAAAGTTAATTATTTCATGAAAAGGGCCTCAGCTCATTAACTGGTAGAGTGCTAAATTATTTTTGGCCATCAAATCTTGTACACATGTGTTTACCTTGGTACAATTTATGGGTGAGTGCCCCAGGCACTCTCCCATAAACTGTAACAAAGCAAACCCTTACAGACTAAATAATATCACTTCAAAGATAATACAAAGCACACCCATTGTATATGAGCCTCCAAGTTGTGGTACCCACACTTCAGAATAAAGCCCAAACATGGGCTTCCAGCACTCTACCAGTTAACAGAATGTGTGATCACCATCTTTTGATTTGTGAACGAAAGAGAACGCCATACTGAACATACATGTTAGTGTCCATTAAGATCCAAACATCTCTATCGGTAAGTATAATTATTCTAGAATGAAATATCGAAGGGATAAGGAGTATACTATATTGCAAGCTTTCGTCATTCCATCTATTCTTCCGTCTGTTATTCAACTTGTCCACCAGAATACGTGACTCCGCAAATAATATTTGGATCAGATGTTCAGTTTGACTGAATATCCACTGAACTCAGTTAAATTGAATTCATTTTCACGCAACCCAGTTGATTTGGATTAATTTTTAACCCAATTAATTTTAGAGTGTAATAAAGCACATCAAATGTGACATTGGTGCATCTTCCAGATAATGCTGAAATGTTCTAGTGTGCATTGTTCGATTCTAATGACTCTTTGCTTCGTGTGCCACTCTTTGCTTTATTTGGTTATTGGAGAACTGTTGCAAATGTGTGGTGTCTGGTCTAATGCACAGCTACGGATAAAACCAGAAGTCCTGTCATGAAGTGCGCGTTATAACCATAGTACAACTATCATATGGCCTGCGCAAAAGCAGTTTTCAGCCAATGGACCTCCGGGTAAGCCGGTGGTCCATTGGCAGAAACATTGCTTGTGCTTGCTATGCGTAACCACGAGAATCTGCCGGTCCTTTCATGTCATTGGATATGGAGATTGCGCGCAATTCCTACGCGCAATTGAGCCTAGATAAGCGCACAGTTCGTGACAGGACTTCTAGTCTTAACTGTATGTGGACCTTTATGGGCTTTTTTACGGCTGCTGTGCACTGTCGCATAGCTTCCAGACAATGGCCACAACTACTTCACTATCTCTACAGTGATTTACCTCCAACTTGCAACTAGTTGTTACAGATAGCGCGGTGGATCGGTAGTATTTTAGGTGAAGGTGCAGGCTACAAGCCGAGAGGTCCTCGGTTCGAATCCCACCTGCGGCAACCGCATTGTGTCCTTGGGCAAGACACTTAATCCCGATTGCCCACGGAGGGGCACGGAGGGGCACGGTGGTGTTGTGTACCACGACGTACTGCTCGTCGATGTACAGTTGGCTTCAACTACTGCTAACCCTGCTTGTTTGGAGTTAGTACGTTGGGGAGCCTGATAGTTGCTCGTCGTTGCTCGGTGGTGCTCTCCGGTTATTCCGGATTCCTCCACCCGTAAAACTCTCCGATACGAAGTGTCCCTGGCTGTCGAAAGTGTTGTTCAACTCCAATAAACAAATAAATACTAGTTTTGACTGTGTCCACTAACCTTGCTGTCAGACCTATTACTATAGCGGTACTTGTACTGACTTCTACCTCGTATTATCCTTATATTCAAAAAAACACTACTGTAGGCTATTTCCAATCGGGCACGTAGTGACAGGCGGGGAGGGTGGGGAAGTCTCACCCCCCCCCCCCCCCCAATAACCATCATCATTTTCAATCATTGCAAATTTGAACGTACAATTTTAAATCGTTGGAAATTCAAAAAAAATCAATGTCCTTCAAATTTTCAGCATTTTCCGACCTGTCGATTTGAATTTTCAACCCGCAACCACAGTTGGAAATACGGTAATGTAAATTCCAGATGTTGGAAATTCAATATTTTCAATTTAATTTACTCTTGTCACTTTATTTTAGGTTAGAGCGAAAGTGATTTTCCAGTTTTCCATCAAATTCTCCGAATTTTCCAATCCCCTGTCAACATTTTCTGAATTTGCGACTCGAATCTCTGGCCAATCCGATTTTTCAAATTTATCATTCATTTTTCTCCTCGGAGAAGTCAGATGGAATGAGTAGGTATTGGATGAATAGCTGTCTATCAAACGCCCTTGTGTAGCCTTTTTCAGTGTAAAGAACAACTCATATACATAACTACGGAAATGCATTTTTCTTGTGGACAAAATGACTAGATTTATGCCAGTGGGGGTCTCAGAATCAATCTCAGAGATTCACAAATTGAAAATGGAGGAGGCCCCCAGATCGATCCCTAACATCGAGAGGTGGATGCTCCGCCCACAAGGGGGTTGGGGTCTAAGCACGACATGCTGCAGACAGGTTGTGTTGGAACTCCAATCCTGAGTTAGAAATTTAACTGATCACTCCCCCACTCCCACATTGAAGACCCCAGGCTCCGTCTCGATCACAACTATTCACTTCTAATGACATAGTTGACATTATTCATCCAATGAAGAATTTATTATACTACTGAAGTTTTAACCCTTTACCTAACATGAAAAGCAGACGACACTTGCAAAAAAAAATCTTGAATAACTAATTTTTTTCATTTTCGAGCTCGTTCCAACGAGGGGTCATAACCTATGTTTTTGAGACAAAAAATGAAAATATAATGAAAATTTATTGGCGAATTTTGAGAATAGCGCTGGCCGGTTTTGGCCGTTACGTTGGGATAAGGGTTAAGAAAAGCAGACGGCACATGCAAACAAAAGAAGTATGTGAGGTGGTTTTGAACCCAGTTCTGCCGGATCCCGGGGTGTGGGCGGGGTGTGGGCGGGGTGTAGCCGAGGTGGACGACGTCATGTAATAAAAAAGTTATGTAAGGAAATTAACATGACGTCACTTAATGAATATTTTTTTTATTCACTTTAATTAATAACTGTTGCGTAATTAATTTATATTAATGACTGTTGCATAATTAATGTAATCAATGTAATTAATGAGTGTAATTAGGGTTGATTATAATAATTATTATATTAATAAATGAATTAATAGTGTTTACGTTGATTAGTACATATTTTTTTTTTTTTAAATCATAATTTGGGATAGATATTATTAGATAAAAAATAATATATTTAAAAATAATATTAACGTATTGGACATATATATGAATGCTATCGACTGACTCTGACCTGGACACGTGCTAAGGTAAACACTGTATTGCGTCTGCGTGTATTGGTGTAATGAAAAACAAATGAAATCGTGTTAAATCAATTTTTCTTTTCAAACGTGAACTACGCCATGCGAGTGACAGGTGTTGATTGCTAATTCCTATTGTTTAAAGTTGTGGGTGCATTACAAACCTCATTAAATTAGCGATCAACACACGACTTTCTTCCAGACTCTGAGATTCAATTTTTCAAATTCATCGATTTTTTAACGGTCCGATTTCTGCGTTCTTGACTGGTTCTCAAAAAATCAATCAGTCAATTTTAAATAACGACAGTCACGCAGGGCTAAATTTATCATTATTGTTTTGCGAACGCCTTGTTGGCAATTCGAGTTTTATTCGCATCGTATCTACTACGTTGTAAGTAATCGAACAGGAAAACAAAACATTTACCGGTGGAATTTGTGAGAAAGGATCTTCATCCAATGACCACAACACGGGGAGAGGCTATACATGGCTGTACTTTATGCCCCAAGACTTTCAAGAGATGAGTTAACGGATCATCTGAAAAGCCACCAAGAAGGTGCTTTGAACTGTCAATTTTGTGTTTCAGTAGCAAATTCAACAAAAGAGAGGCATTGTATATCGTACAGACGGTGATGTCAAGGAGTTCCGGCACGTTTTGTCTGAAATCCTATAGTAGGAAAGATACATTAGAAAAACATATGAAGAAATGGTCAATTTCGACATTTAACTGTGTGACTTGTGAGGACAGCTGTTTTAACTTAACCGTCATCACGTCACAAGTAGCAGAGATGCAAAACTCGATTGACCGGTGGAGCCGCTCCTCATCCAATATGGGGGATCAAATGAGGTTATGAGGAGGGTGAAGGAGATAAGTGTGTGGTCATATGTTTAAAAATTTAATAACCTTAATTGCTATGACATAGTCCCCCTAATAAATACTGTATATTCATTTAATATATATATATATATATATATTAAAAATTTTCGTTAAATAATTCATTTTTTATTCCACAAGAAACTTCTCGAAAAAACAAAATGGCAGATCAGTTTGACAGAAATACATGTATCGATTTATTCATGACTGTATGTTGGTTATCAAGACAGCCCTTAGGTGTTTAACAGTTAATTGTGTGGACCAGTGCATTTAAAAATGACAAATTCAAGTAATGTCCAGCTATCTTTTTCTCAAAGTTGATGATAATAATCGCTTTTAAAAATTAAAAAAAAAACGCTAAAATTTGGGTGATAACACTACAGCCTGTGTTTAATCATAGAAAAATCACACCCGCGATATCGTGTTTTACCAACCCGTATGTTTTATTTTTGAACTTTTCCTGAATAATAACCCACCCATCTAAGTAAAAGCATGAAAGAGCTACCATTATCTAATTACCCAGGTGGGGGAAGGGGTGCGGTGGTAGCATTGTGTATTATGGCATACAACCTTCAGCCAATGATAACCCTGTGTAGAACTTTGACAGTTGTTTGCCTTTGCATGGTGGTTCTATCTGGATTGATCCAACTGTCATTAAATAAATAAATGGAAAAACTACAATTCTATAATAACAGGCCTAGCCCCCCCCCCCCCCTCCCTTCTTTTTACATGATGTGTGAGGGGGAAAATCAGCAGTATTTTCACCACCACCCCCCCCCCCCTTTGAAAAACGCTGTTACTCGATCAGAAAATGGTAAAAGGACGATTCTGTATTAACCACCCAAAAGTGCAAAACTTGGGAAAATATAACCCACCTAGAGCTGCACCAAAGCTACGTACACTATTCGAACTCCCACATTGTGTCCTTGGGCAGGGTAATTAACCCCGATTATCCACATGGGGGCATGATGACGCTGTGTACTAAGGTGTACTGCACGTCGATGATACGCATATCTTCGAACAATCTAAGCCAACTTGTGTGGCAGTGCAGATTTATGACGTTGGTGAGGTGATAGTTACTCGTCCTTGCTCGGTGGTTCTCTTTGGTCATTCCAGTTTCCTCTACCCATAAAATTGACATGGTTATGATTAGCCACCACGCATAAGTATATGACCTTAAACACCGATAAATAAATAAATAAATAAATAATGATCATTAGGATTTTAAATCTATTAAGACCTGAATAATTTATGAATCGGCGCATGTTATTTGATTTTAACCAGTGGATTGACAGTGACTTCTGAACTTTTTGCAGGAGAACTCCTTGTTTATATAGAATAAACTGCGAACGTTTAATTATAACTTGAACTTGATGTCCAGGTGTTATGAAATCGCGCATTTTCTGCAGACATTCTGTTAAATTCTGGCATAGATTTATTCATGTAAACGCAGATGGTTTACAGACCTGTATAATTTTTTTTTCAATTGAGTAAAAATATTTGACAGTTACTGATGTAACACGCCGATTAGCATGTTTAATGGGTCTAACTACACCAGCCCAAACTACCCTTTGCCCATCATGATCACAACAAACATTTCAATTGATTCTCTCTCTCTCTCTCTCTCTCTCTCTCTCTCTCTCTCTCTCTCTCTCTCTCTCTCTCTCTCTCTCGCTTTCCATCCTCACCAGCCAATACAGTAGGGGTGGAAACTAATTGCATTCAAGCTGTTGTTTTCTATAGGTTTTTTTTTTACCACCCCCTTACAGCACAAATCCAAATAAATCTGATTTATTGAACCATACTACAGCGTATGTGCTAAAACGATTATTTTTGTACAAAACTCAAGACCTTTCCCTCACAAATACCTATATAAAAACAAGATAATATACACGAATGCCTTGTGTACCAGCTTTTTGTTGATAAAATATGTCCTGTATAAATTCCCGAATATTATTAATGTGCCCGCTTAATAACAGCCAAATATTTATTGGATCACAGCGTTTGAATAATTGCTTAAATTTCATAAATTATGTATACTTCCTGAAGTTGGCGAATGTCAAACTTGTCGAGAAAGGCACTCTGTAGTTTAGGAGACACCACAAATAAACAATGAAAAAATCTGAGATACATTGCATTTATTTAAATATCGATATTAACCAGAGGTCGAAACTAATCAAATTGATTAGAATTAAATTACAAATGAATATAAAATTTGCAGTAAAATGAACACCGATATATGTGGCTATTCGGAATGACACCCTATTGGTGAGAGTTTTTGCTTTTTGGTCCAGTTTCATGCTTATTGGTTAGAGCTTCCACAAAGTCCATTCCACTTTTGCAGTCTTTTTCAGTGGATTTTCTTTAAAGACTGGTCCATCACAGCTTTGCAGAGATATTTTTTTCTGGAAAAAAAGGTCCATACATTCTTTATTTCCGATCAGGCCCTTTGGATATTTTGATCTTTAAGGATGTTTGCCAAAATTTTCCAGCCTGTCGGTTGAAAATCTTTTCTTTTTCGCAGCAGATGATCTATTATATCACCCATATTGGAGCCCGAAATTGTAATGCCATTATACACGAGTTGATCTTTCTCATCCCAGGATAAATTGGGTATATTCTTTATTATCTGGAGTAACAAAACCACCTTCTTCTGCATAGAATAGGGTACATTGGCCATCCAGTCCTGTTCATTTTCCACTGAGAAACTAGTCTTTAATGAGTGTGGTTTGGTGTTTTCATTGCTCAAGTTTGAATGGCACTGAAAGATTGTCTTGTAGAGCATCCCTTTCTCTTCAGAAGTCGATGTTGAAGATTCAGTAATTGGCCTAATACCCTGGTCTATGGGTGGGACAGCTACAGCATTCAGGGGTGTGTGAACTTCCTGTAACTGTTCATTCCCCCATGGTTCAATACACTGAATTCTCCTTGACGGGAGGCTGGTTGAGTCATCTATGGTTTTTCCCTCAGTGATTCCCCCATCAATGGCAGTTTTACTGGCTCTAGCTTATTTGCAAGCCCCAAAATATTACCACTTCTTAATGCATTGTTCCAACTAAAGGCTGATTTCATATGCACTGGAGGAGGATAGGGTAGTTGGTTACAGATAGATCTGGTTGTAAAGTGGGTTGTTTTTGGGTTTGCTCCCCTATTGTGTGTAATTTCTGTTATACATGAGTATAACGGCATTACAATTTCGGGCTCCAATATAGGTGATCTAATAAATCATCTGCTGCACAAAAAGAAAAGATTCTCAACCGACAGCCTGGAAAATTTTGGCAAACATCCTTAAAGATTAAACTATCCCAAGGGTCCTGATCAGAAATAAAGAACATACGGACTTTTTTCTTCCAGAAAACAATATCTCTGCAAAGCTGTGATGGGCCAGTCTTTAAAGAAAATCCACTGGAAAAGACTGCAAAAGGAATGGATTTTGTGGAAGCTCTAATCAATAAGCATGACACTGGACCAAAAGGCAAAAACTCTCACCAATAGGGTGTCATTCCGAATAGCCGCATATATCAGTGTTCATTTTACTGCAAATTTCATATTCATTTGTAATTTATTACTAATCAATTTGATTAGTTTCGGCCTCTGGTTAATATCGATATTTAAATAAATGCAATATATCTCAGATTTTTTCATTGTTTTATTTGTCGTGTCTCCTAAACTACAGAGTGCCTTTCTCGACAAGTTTGACATTTGCCAACTTCAGGAAATATACATAATTTACGGAATTTAAGCAATTATTCAAATGCTGTGATCCGATAAAAATTTAGCTGTTATTAAGCGGGTACACTAATAATATTCGGGAATTTATACAGGACATATTTTATCAACAAATAGCTGGTACACAAGGCATTCTCACATATTATCTTGTTTTTTTATAGGTATTTGTGAGGGAAAAGTCTTGAGTTTTGTACAAAGATAATTGTCTTAGCACATACGTTGTAGTATGGTTCAATGAATCAGATTTCATTTTGATTTGTGCTGTAAGGGGTTGGTAAAAAAAAAAAACTAGAAAAAACAGCAGCTTGAACGCAATTAGTTTCCACCCATACTGTATCAGTTGGTGAGGACGGAAAGAGAGAGAGAGAGAAAGAGAGAATCAATTGAAACATTTGTTGTGATCATTGTGGGCAAAGAGTAGGTCACGCTGGCATAGTTAGATCCATTAAACATGCTAATCGGCGTGTTACATCAGTAACTATCAAATATTTATACTCAATTGAAAAAAAAATTATACAGGTCTGTAAACCAGCTGTGTTTACAAGAATAAATCTATGTCAGAATTTAACAGAATGTCTGCAGAAAATACGCTATTTCATAACACCCGGACATCAAGTTCAAGTTATAATTGAATGTTCACAGTTTTTTTTAAATTAACACAGAGTTCTCCTGCTCGACGTTCAGAAGTCACTGTCAATCCACTGGCTAAAATCAAATAGCATGTTCTGATTCATAAATTATTCAGGTCTTAATCGATTTAAAATCCTAATTATCATTATTTATTTATTGTTGTTTAAGGTCATATACTTATGCACGATGGCTAATAATAACCATGACAATTTAACAAGTAGAGGAAACCGGAATGCCAGAAGAGAACGACGAGTAACTGTCATCTCACCAACATCGTAAATCCACACTGTCACACAGGTTGGGTTAGATTGTTCGAAGATATGCGTATTATCGATGTGCAGTACACCTTAGTACATGGCACCATCGTGCCCCCATGTGGATAATTGGGGTTAATTACCTTGCCCAAGGACACAATGTGGGAGTTCAAATAGTGTACGTGTGACAGTGGTATTTATTACATAGATATATACATAAACATAAATATTTATTACCTAATGATTATTTTATTTTAATTTATGTCTATTAACAAGTCTGCATGATGCATGGCTACTAATTTACACCGGTACTAATACAGTAAGAGCCTATGTGCCCCTGTCCATGTATTGCGATTTGTTGTCGCCGTTTATCGATCTGTTGTCACACAGGCTTTGATTTTCCCCACCATTTCTATTGTTATCTGACACAGTTATTTCCCTTCTATTGTGAATAGTTCAGATCTTGTTTTCAGGAGATATATTTTCATCAGTGGTTGTTCGATCAGTTATTCTTCAATCAGTTTTTATATTCATCATGGTCTATTTGTTCTGACCGAAATCGCATTGACTTGGGTCTACTTATTATGTGCTGAAGACTATGGATGTAAATTTGGAATAATGTGATCAGAATAAATGTACAGAAACTTAAGTATGTATTGAACTTTATAATTTACATCCCGATGATGATCTAAACTTATTGGAACACTGTGCTTGTGCTCTCGTAAAGCCCCATTTCAATTGGCGCCCAACGTAAAAAGAATCAGTTCACTTGAAGATATATGTGAAACTAAGATGTTGTCTGTAGATTAACACTGATAAATTTGTGACGTCATCACTGTAGTTCCTGATTCGCTGTCTGTTTACTGCTTTGCATCTGTGATGTAGTTTCTTCATGTGTGTACAGTGAACGTGATTTTCATCCATGTGACATCCATCACTGTTTATATTTGTTCATGTTTGGAGCTGTAAGTATGGAAGTGATATATAACTTTCCCATTTGTGTCTGACATCAACAACTCTCAATAACATTGAATCATGATTTCATCGGCATTTCGCATTTTCGCCAAATCGTGCAGCTGCTTTCCACGAGGCCTTTGACTTAGTTTATGTTTGACTGTGACAACTGAACACTTTTGCCACGAGAAGATTTGAAAGCAGATACTCCAAAGGATTTTGAAAAATGGTTTAAAGGCACACTTAAGACAGAGCCTGATGTTGATATAGTGCCACAGGTACCTGATACAGTCGTATAGTCACCATCATATTTGGTACAAAATTCTATTAGATTACCAACATTTTCAGGTGATGCTAAATCTGAAGCAGAATATGGACTCTGGAAATATGAAATTAATTGTTTAATTTCAGGTAAACATTCTAAGTCTGACATTTTGTATTCTATTGGGAAGTCCCTAAGAGGAGAAGCAGCTCGGATTTTAATGAGACTTGGTGAGACTGCTACAATTGAAGAAATTCTTTTAAAATTTGTTGCAATTTTTGGCTCTATAGAAAGTCAAGAAAATATTTTAGGTCGTTTTTTCAGTGCTCGTCAACTAGAGAATGAATCTGTTGTTAGTTGGGGTTGTCACATTGAAGATCTTATGTCAAAAGCTATTTCATTAAAGCAAATTTTACCAACTTCTGCTAATGATATGTTAAAGACTAGATTTTTGTAAGGTTAACATCAAGAGTTGAAAGATATCAGTGCTTATAAATTTAAAGATTGTCCAATATATGAAGATTTGTTAACAGCACTGAGATTAATTGAACAAGAGCAAAAACAGCCAGAAGTTAAATCTGTTTCAAAAGTTGCACAGCCAACATCTTCTCAGTATGAAACTTTACTTAAAAAATTTCCGATTTGTCCACAGAAGTTGCAGAATTAAAGAAGCATTGTCAATATTCTTAGCCAGCTAGATTTAATTCAAATAATTCTAATTTCAGATGGGGATGTCAAAATTATCGCAACATATCCAACAATAATAGAAACTCTACTTGTAAATATACTCAAAGTAATTCTGCAACCAATTCTCTTTCAGAAAATCCAAGAATTTTTTCTCATCCAAATAATTCTAGTGATTCTAATTTTTCAGTTTCTAATATTCGTTGTAGGAACTGTGGTCAGCTTGGACATGTACAGAAAGGCTGCAGAAACAGGCCAGCAGGCAGTCATGGACAACATCAGAATAGTTTAAACTAGCTCACGTCTATGGTAATAGGTCATCTATAGGCGTTTATTTAAATAGTGGCCGACCTAATTAATTGGCACAGAGCCATTTCAACAGTTAGTGAAAGCTTTTATTTTTCACAACTGGGATGTTTACCATTGAATAAAATTGATAAAATGTTAAATATAGAATGTGCTGATGGTAAAAAGCTTCCATATTTAGGTTACTTTGAAGCAGAGATAGCAGGTCCAAGCATTAATGGAAGTAAAAATACAACTGGTGTATTTTTAGTTGTTCCTGGCAGTAATTATAATTTGACAACACCAATTTTACTGGGTACTAATATACTTACTGTTTTCATGAATCAATGTAAGCAGGTAAATGGTGAAAAGTTTTTACAAGTTGCGAAATTGACGACACCATGGTATATTTCATTCAGATGTATGTCTTTAAGGGAAAGTCAACTTGCTAAAAATAATTTTAGCCTCGGAATTGTCAAAAGTGCAGAGAATTTTAATATTATTTTACATCCAAACAAAACAAGGGTTATTACTGGTATAATGGATCATAAGCTTCCTTATCACCCGACTTGTGCTATTTTGAACCTGTATTAGGTAATTCAAAATTGGAAAAACATAGAAATTGCCCCATATATTTTAAAATATGACTTTAAAGACAGGAATACAGTTGATGTACACATCAGTAATCCCTCTTCTAGGACAGTGAATATCGAACCAAAATCTGTTTTATATGAAATACAGCCTGTTTCAGTGGAACAAGAAATTGCATCGCCAAATGATAAAAGCTTAATTGATAATTCTTTTCTTCAACAGGTTAACATTAATTCATCAGGATTGACTCCAGAAAAATTGAAAGAAGGCATTAATTTACTTACTAATTTTTCAGACATTTTTTCACAGAATGAGCTTGATGTAGGTTTATATAGCAATGTCAAACATAGAATCGATTTGGTGGATGATGAACCTTTCAAGCAATGACCAAGGCAGATAGCACCTGCATTAGTTGATGAAGTGAGAGATCACTTGCAACAGTTACTTGCAGCAGGAGCAATTAGACATTCTTACAGTCCATATTCTTCAAACATGGTTTTATGTCAACGTAAGAATGGGAAATTGAGAGTCTGCATTGATTATAGAGATTTAAATAGAAAAAACTATTAATGATTCATATGCATTACCTCGTATTGATAATATTTTAGGATATTTATCAGGATCTAAATTTTTCAGCTCTTTGGATCTTAAATCAGGATATTTCCAGTTAGAAGTGTTGGAGAAACATAAGGAGCATACTCCATTTACCACAGGCCCTCTAGGATTTTGCGAGTTTCACAGAATGCATTTTGGATTAAAAACGGTTCCGACAAGTTTTCAACGCATGATGGAACATTGTCTGGAAGGTTTAAATCTCAACGTTTGTATGGTATATATGGACGATGTTATAATTTTTTCAGATTCCTATGAACAGCACTTAGAAAGATTGGAATTGGTTTTTCAGAGACTCTGTGAGTGTGGTTTTAAGCTGTCACCTGATAAATGCACATTCTTTAATGATAAAATTAAATATCTAGGTTATATTGTTTCAGCTGATGGTGTAAAGATGGATCCTGAAATGATTGACAAAATTGTTGATTGGCCAACACCGAAAAATTCCGATAAAGTCCATAAATTTTGGGGTTTTTGTGGATATTATTGAAAATATTGTAAAAATTTTTCTCAAATAGCTAAATCTCTTACAGATTTACTTCCACCAACAAATACTGGAAAGCACAAAAGTAAAAAGAAATCAAATTTTTCAGGAAAATGGATTTGGGAATCTGATCAAGAAAATTCTTTTTTCAGGTTGAAAGAATGTTTATCAACCCCACCTGTACTTGGATATCCTAATTTTTCAGACCCATTTGAATTACATGTAGATGCCAGCAGGCACGGTCTTGGCGCAGTTCTCTATCAGATGCAGAATGGTATACAGCGAGTTATTTGTTATGCAAGCCGTGCAGTTAATGTAGCCAAAAAAATTTATCCAGCTCATAAGTTAGAGTTCCCGGCATTGAAGCGGGCAGTGACAGAGAAATTATTTGATTACCTCTATGGTCATAAATTTGTAGTATACACGGACAACAATCCAATTAACTTATGTTTTATCTTCAGCAAAGCTTGACGCTACTTCGCATCGATGGCTTTCAGCTTTAGGTGCTTTTGATTTTGAAATTTTGTATCGACCTGGAAAATCAAATGCAGATGCTGATAGCTTATCCAGGCTGCCACAGTATTCATCAAATAATACAGAGAAAATTACTCGTGACACTATTAAAGTGGTATGTAACTCTTTACAGGAACAACAACCATATATTGATACTCTATGTTTCTCAACAGATGTGATAAAATCATCTATGATGGTATTAGTACTGATATGGATGCGATGTCTCCAAAGGATTGGCGTCGAAGGCAAGAACAACATTCTATTTTAGGTCCTTGGATGAAAGCAGTTCGACAAGGCATACGACCACACCGAAGTTCTTTGCCAATGAGTAAAGAACATTCAGCATTTTTTAGACATTTCAGTTCCTTGAAACTCAAGCGTGGTGTTATGTATCGAAAGACAACTTTTAATTCTACCACTCAATTGCAACTTGTCCTTCCAATGTCTCAATTTAAACTTGTTTTGTATTCATTGCATGATGATATAGGCCATCCAGGAAGAGAACGGACCATCTCATTAATTAAACAAAGGTTTTATTGGCCTGCAATTGACAGCATGGTTGTGAACTATGGGTAATTAGATAATGGTAGCTCTTTCATGCTTTTACTTAGATGGGTGGGTTATTCTTCAGTAAGCATTCAAAAATAAAACATACAGGTTGGTAAAACACGATATCGCGGGTGCGATTTTTCTATGATTAAACACAGGCTGTAGTTTTATCGCCCATATTTTAGCATTTTTTTTTAATATTTAAAAGTGATTATTATCATCATTATTATCATTATTATCATCAACTTTGAGAAAATGATGGCCGGACATTACTTGAATTTGCAATTTTTAAATGCACTGGTCCACACAATTAACTGTTAAACACCTAAGGGCTGTTTTGATAACCGACAGACAGTCATGAATAAATCGATGCATGTATTTCTGTCAAACTGATCCGCCATTTTGTTTTTTTGAGAAGTGTCTTGTGGAATAAAAAATTAATTATTTAACGAAAATTATTATTATATATATATATATTAAATGAATATACAGTATTTATTAGGGGGACTACGTCATAGCAATTAAGATTATTAAATTTTTAAACATATGACCACACACTTATCTCCTCCACCCCTCCTCATAGCCTCATTTGACCCCCCCCCCCCCCCTATTGGATGAGGAGCAGCTCCTCCGGTCAATCCACATTGAGTTTTGCATCTTTGCTATTTGTGGCATGATGACGGTTAAGTTGAAACAGCTGTCCTCGCAAGTCGTGCAGTTAAATGTCGAAATTGGCCATTTCTCCATATGTTTTTCTAATGTATCTTTCCTACTATAGGATTTCAGACAAAACGTGCCAGAACTCCTTGACATCACCGACTGTATGATGTACGCTGCGTCTCTTTTGTTGAATGTGCTATTGAAACACAAAATTGACAGGTCAAAACACCTGCTTGGTGGCTTTTCAGATGATCCCTTAACTCATCTCTTCAAAGTCTTGGGGCATAAAGTACAGCCATGAAAAACCTCTTCCCATGTACAGTAGCCTCATGGCGATTTTTGTGGTCGTTGGATGAAAATCATTTCTCACAAATTCCACAGGTAAAGGTTTTGTTTTCCAGTTCGATTACTTACAATGTAGTAGATACGATGCAAATAAAACTCGAATTGCCAACAAGGTGTTTGCAAAACAAATGATAAATTTAGCCCTGCATGACTGTCATTGTTTTAAAATTGACTGATTGATTTTTTTTGAGAACTAGTCAAAACGCAAAAATCGGACCGTTAAAAAATCAAAGAATTTGAAAATTTGAATCTCAGAGTCGGGAAGAAGGTCGTGTGTTAATCGCTAATTTAATGAGGTTTTTATTACACCCATAACTTTTGAACAATAGGAATTAGCGATCGACACCTGTCCTCGCATGCTGTAGTTCGCGTTTGAAAAGAAAAATTGATTTAACAAGATTCCATTGGTTTTTAATTACACCAATACTTGCAGACACAATACAGTGTTTACCTTAGCACGTGTCCAGGTCAGAGTCAGTCGATAGCATTCATATATAAGTCCAATACGTTAATATCATTTTTAGATATATTATTTTTTATCTAATAATATCTATCCCAAATTATGACTTTAAAAAAAATATGTACTAATCGACGTAAACATTATTAATTCATTTATTAATATACTAATTATTATAATCAGCACTAATTACTCTCATTAATTACATTAATTATGCAACAGTCATTAAATTAATTACACAAAAGTTATTAATTAATGTGATTAAAAAAAATTCATTAAGTGACATCATGTTAATTACTTACGTAACTTTTTAATTACATGATGTCATCCACACAGCTCCACCCCAGCCACACCCCGGGATCCAGCAGAACTGGGTTCAAAACCACCTCACATACTACTAATAAAATTCTTGAAGAACTATTTTTTTTCATTTTTTTTTCAAAAGATAGGTTATGAAAAGCTCGTTCTAAAGAGGGTCCATAACCAATCTTTTTGAGACAAAAAAATAAAAAATAATGAAAATTAATTGGCGTTTTAGTGAAATCGCTGACGGTTTTGGCCGTTACATTGGGTAAAGGGTTAAAATAGCAAGCGAATGTAATAGGCTATTATCCAGTATGTAGTCACAATCCCCTTATTAGAGGATTTTCCAGACTATGTTTTTCTGAAAGTCCAATAATGCCGAAACGTTTTGGGACATGTTTCCCATCTGGCGACTTGGGCGTTTAGAGGATGTCGGCTGTTGGTGGATCAGCTTATGCAAGCTGCTATACAAAATGTTGCGAAATCGCATACGAGGTTTCATAAACAGGCTTAATCCTTTACCCAACGAAGACGATATCAAATTTTATTAATGTAAATATCGTTTTTTTAATTTTTTTCGAAGAATTTCAACAAAACCATATCATGTGACCCCTCATTGGAACGGGCTCGACGAGCTCGTTCCAACGAGGGGTCAAATGATATGGTTTTGTTGCAATTTTGCTGTGTAAATAATATTGTTTCAGCTACTGAATCTGCATATTTGCGGGCGGATGCGGGCGATTTGTTGGATAAAGGCCTAAAATTCAAAAGACGTCACCACACATAACTGACTAGATTGACTTGGCTATGAATCAGTATATAGACACGACAATTCTACAACCCATTGCCCACAGCCCGCATCACACTGCACCCAACATTACCTCATCACACCCCACACCATATCAACATTAACCAATTTTCAAAAATTATGTTTTTTTGAAAGTCTAGCATTCAAATGTTTTAACTGGCTGTGGGCTAGATAAACTAGGTGGTCTGAATTTGTTATTCAAAATGTATACTATTATAAATTATTGAAGAGTACCTATTGGCACGGCACTCGTCAATAAATTGTGATAAAACTATTTTATATAAACAAAATGGACTTGGATTTGACTGAATATGGCACATGAACACGGAAAATATTGTCTCTTCCTCTGGTAATCTCGTTTTTCCAATGCCCAGATAATGGCTTCCTGCATTCAGCCGCCAGTTAAAGCATGTTTTTCAGCTGATGACATCTGGTTTTATCATTTACAAGCATTTCGTTGGCCTTATTATAAAACCCCATGTACATTATAAGTTATCTCCGCCAACATGTATGGTATAATGGGATTTAATACCTGAGGTTTTTAAACGCCGAGCCACAGGCGAAGTGTTTAAATGAGAGATCCAGGTATTAAATCTCCATATATCAGACATGTTGGCGGAGATAACATTTTTGGCCCGTTTGAAACACAATACAAACATAGTGGAAATAAAATTTGTGGGCACATTTCTCAGCTCCACGATCACTTGGACCAAATTCGTTATAATTATTTTGTTTTTATAATCGCAGAAAACAACAGATAGAGTTACATCCCTTGGGTCGTTAAGGAAACGAGTAAACAGTATTTTGTTGACATATCGGCCTGAGTTCCAATGTGTTCTATGTGCCTACTGGCACATAGCACACATTGGTACTCCGGGGACAAATTATTTGCTCTTCTTTTATTTTTATGATTAAATTGTCGGAAATCTATTTCAGGTTTTTTGTTTCGATTTTTATATCGAGGCGAGCAAACGCGGAAAGCATTCGTTTAAACCATATACCCCCGATGTTTCGCGTGCGCTTATTCCCTGGATGTTGCACGCTCTTATATACCTTGGATGTTGGGTGCATCCTTTGCCGATGCTATTTGTCCAAGTCATTCTGACCAATCAAAAGACCGAATTCATCGAGATATAATGAAAATGTTTTTTGAAAAATAAAATGCGTACAGGGCTTTAAAAGCAAGCTGACGATTTTTGTATGTTAAATTGACGATATCATCAATGGTATTGACCACTATATTTTAAAGATCAATTTCCGCCCTCTTAAATCTCATCCGCAACAACACACCCCACAAACACACACACACTGACGCACCCAAACACGATCTACAGAACGGGCTACATCTGCACATTGTGCATTGTGCACTAGCACACAAGCACATTCCATCAACCACCAGACCCACGTTCCATAGAATCCATTCCTAGTATCCGACTATAATTCTGTAATCCTCTATTCATTGTACGTGGCAACATACGGCATATTTTGTGTGCACATTTTGCCTAAGCACACAAGCAGAAATCGGCACATCCAGTGTATTTATTTATTTATTGGTGTTAAAGGCCACAAGTAGTATGTCTCGCACGTTTGAGGGATAGTTTGCAGGACCTCGGTGCAGGACCTCGGAAGTGACGTCATGTCACGTGACCTAGTGGCGCCATGTTGTGTTGTCATGGTAACCCGCGTGATAGGCCATGTTATGACGTCATCCCCGCGCAGTGCGTGTTGTTGGGGTGATACGTGTTTCCGTCGTCAATGTTGTATACTGGAGGCCGTCATCTTGGTTTCTATAGTAGCACGTGGTTGCTATGTTACCCAATTTTTTTGCAATGGGACGGGGTATGTTCGGTGGGTATGTTTGATTGAACAGGAGTAATTTCCCGTTTCGTAGAATTACCACAAACAACCCGAAAAGTCCTCCAAATCACCAAAATCCACCCCAAATCACGGTAATTGACGGTATATATAGTTCATTCAAACAGTTCAAAGGGGTTAACACTGTGTTATATTAGGGGTTATAGTTCATTCAAACAGTTTAAAGGGTTAACACTAGGTTATATTTTCGTTAGGGTTATAGTTTAGTCAAAGAGTTCAAGACGGTTATTACTTTATTATATTTGGGGTATGTAGTTCAATACTTTGCTCACTTTGTTCTGTTCACTTCGAGCTTGGTTGTGTTCGATCAGATCAGTTCTAACTTTTTCACTTTGTTCTGTTCACTTCGATTTTGGTTGTGTTGGATCTTCGTTCTGTTCAGTTTCTTGCAATAATAATTGGGTGTTATGAATCCCTTTCCATACCCTCGAATGTTGATGTCAAATCACGGAATCCCATTTTACAGAGACGGATAGGAATCCCATTTTACAGAATCCCTTTTTTAAGAATCTCTTTTTTCGAAAACGCTTGTGGCTGTGGAATCCCTTTTTTCTGAAATTAGTCGTCGAGCAGTATTTCGAGTCACTCGAACGAGCAATTGCTCGTTAGCTCATTTGCTCGATGGGATTCGAGTCATTCGAGCAATATGTGCGAGTCACTCGACATAAGACGGAATCCCTCTTATGGAATCCCTTTTTTGGAATCCCATTTGTGGAATCCCTTGTTTGAAAACGCCTATGGCTATGGAATCCTTTTTTTCTGAAATGAGTCGTCGAGCAGTATTTCGAGTCACTCGAACGAGCAATTGCTCGTTAGCTCATTTGCTCGATGGGATTCGAGTCATTCGAGCAATATGTGCGCGTCACTCGACTTATGGAATCCCTTTTTGGAATCACATTTGTGGAATCCTTTTTTCGAAAACGCCTGTGGCTATGAAAACTTTTTTCTGAAATGAGTCGTCGAGCAGTATTTCGAGTCACTCGAACGAGCAGTTGCTCGTTGGCTCATTTGCTCGACTTGATTCGAATCGTTCGAGCAATATGCCGAGTCACTCGATCGAGCAATTACTCTAAAGCTCATTTGCTCGATGGGATTTGAGTCGTTCGAGCAATGACTTTTCAGTAACTGCTCGATAGCTTATTGGGTTTGGGAATGCTTTTGATATACACAAGGGAGATAACTGCATTATGGGAAATCAAGCACTGGTAATTATAAGACTTGGACGAGAGAACCAGAGATAGTTTGGACTAGATAGACTGTTAGTGATAGAGAAACATATACAATAGGCATTAAAAATGAGATTCTGGGTAAATCAGGCCCTGTACTCCTATTCAATAGAACATACCCCCTGTACCCCTTGGTACTATAGCATAACGTATTATTTTATATGCCCAAAATGGGGCTTCACATGTCCGTTTGGGTGGTTTGGTGGTGATTTTGGTGGTTTGTAAAGGTGGCCGGGTTTATTTGGGTAATTAGATATACTCTAGAGCAATCAAACACACCCCGGTACCCTCTCGGTACTATGGCACTTCGTGCTAAGCCGATACATTGGGGAAATAAAGTCAATTTCGGTGATTTGGGGTGGATTTGGGTGATTTGGAGGGATTTTCGGGTTGTTTGTGGTAATTCTACGAAACGGGAAATTACTCCTGTTCAATCGAACATACCCACCGAACATACCCCGTCCCATTTTAGAAAAATTGGGTAACATAGCAACCACGTGCTACCATAGAAACCAAGAGGGCGGCCTCCTGTATACAACATTGACGACGGAAACACGTATCACCCTAACAACACGCGATGCGTATGCGCACTAACACCACGTATCACTATGGGGATGACGTCACAACATGGCCGATCACGCGGGTTACCATGACAATACAACATGGCGCCACTAGGTCACGTGACATGGCGTCACTTCCGAGGTCCTGCAAACTATCCCTCAAACGTGCGAGACATACTGCTGTCACATATTTCGGCACAATGGCTAATCATGACCACGACAGTTTTAAGGATGTAGGAAGCCGGTGTACCCGGAGAGAACCACCGAGCAACTGTCAGCTCCCCTACATACTAACTCGACACAAGCAGGATTAGCATTGGTTGAAGACAGGTGCACCATCGACATGCAGTACGCATTAGGACATAGCGTCACCGTGCCCCACGGGGGCAATGTGGGTGAAGTGTCTTGCCCAAAGACACAACGCGGTAGCCGCAGGTGGGATTCGAACCGAGGACCTCTCGGCTTCCAGCCTGTACCTCTACCTACTGAGCCACCGCGCCCCCGCACGTCCAGTGTGTGCCAGTGTGATTCATGCAATGCGAACACAGTGCGTCACAATATCTATTAACACATAATCACATCTTGGCATGATACAATTTTTTTGAAAAAAGAAGCAATAAAAAAGGCTACACGAAAAGCACAAAATCACCTTCAGGTTATGATACCGTAGGTTTCACCTCGTGATCCAGGGCCTAAAAAATTCGTATTTCATAAACTTGAACTGTCCAGGGAACTTGTAAATTTCAACATTGACAGGAAATACATGTGAATTAATTCTAAATTGCGGTGGGGTATTTTGTCTACCAGGCAAATATTTACACTTCATTCGGGCAAAGCACCAAAAGCGCATCATAACACCCCCTCCCCCCCCCCTCCTCCCCTTATTGTTTTCACACAAAAATATGCTATTCACTTGGTGAGGACGGTGTACACCGGTGAAGTGAAACTATTTAATAGATTGCTCCACCCATTATTATTTCTTCTTCTTCTTTTCTAACTACGTATCACATAGAGGTATATAATGAGAGTGATCTTGGTGTCATTATATTACAGTACCGGGTGAAATTGGTTGAAGGAAAAGTCCCCCAAAATTTGTAATTCCTACTTTTCTCTGTTGATAATTCTAACACTTGACACCATTTGTGAGCTTCTCAGGAAATGATGCAAAGTTTCAGATTATCGATAATGAAATCAAATTAACAAGCCTTTTGTTTTGGATATCCAAGAACTAATTTCAGCTGGCACTACTTTACATATATATCCATTTATCAAAAGGCTCACAGACTCCTTCGATCATGATCTCGCTTTTAATGCTACAGTTAAAACTAAAAGTCTTGTCATGAAATGCGCACAAATAGCATGTTGATATTTGCGTTAATGTGCGCGTTATGGCCCATGTAAAGCTATCATATTCTGTACATATGGCCTGTGCACAAGCAATGTTTCAGCCAATGGACCTCCGGGTAACCCGGAGGTCCATTGGCAGAAACATTGCATGTGTTTGCTATGAGTAACCAGGAGAACCTGCCGTGCTTTGGATGCCATTCGATATGGCAATTGCGCACAATTCCAACGCGCAATTAAGCCTAGATAAGCGCACTATTCGTGACAAGACTTCTAGTTTTAACTGTACAAATCGACCAGTACACTAAAACCATATATGGAAAGTCATATATTCGAAACCTTCTGTGTTGGTGATAAAACTGCGTGTCAAAATGCCAATTAGAGGAAAATGATCGATATTTTCCGTCAGGTGTTGCAGTCATTTTCCTTTCATTGGAGTTTTATGTTATCCCTTTTGTAATAATAAAAATAATATGTTCCTGGATCAGAAATTTCAAGCACCTGCTTTCATGCAGAGCTGCTTCGAAAAGGAATGACAAATCCTTCTACGTTTTACTCCACAAATGGACAAAATATGGAAAATCTTACCACACGGTGCGCAAAGACCTTGGTAATTTGGTTATGACCATCTCTGATACTTTAAAACTCTTCTTTAACCATTCAGACAACGTAGCGGACATACAAATCATTCAATTTCCGTTATTTTTTTTTAATTTTTGTCTCAAAAAACAAAGCTTGTGGGACCCTCGTTGTAACGAGTACGTTGAGTTCGTTCCACTGAGGAGTCATAAACTAAGTTTTGGAAGCAAAACAAAAAACAAAAAAACAAATAGTTATTCCATAATTTTGTTTGCAAATGTCGTCTGCCTTTCGTGTTAGATAAAGCTTTAAAGGGTGGTATTATAAGTTATCTCCGTCACCATGTATGGTATATGTAGATATAAAACCTGGATGTCGGTTTTTAAACACCGAGTCGCAGGCGAGGTGTTTAAATGAGACATCCAGGTATTAAATCACCATATACCATACATATCGGCGCAAAAGAAAACAGATGGGGTTACATCTCTTGAATCGTTAAGGAAACGAGTAAACAGTATTTTGTTGACATAATTATTTGCTCTTATTTTATTTTTCTCAAGCTGTTTCATTTAATTACTTGACTATTTAATTTATAACAGCAAAATGTCATCGAATATTCGGAAATCTGATGATATTTGTGACTATTTGCAGGGTTGTTTTGTTCGATTTTTATATCGAGGCGACCGAAAGCGAAAAGCTTTCATTTAAACCATACCCCCGATGTTTCGCGTGCCCATATATCCTGGATATCGCACGCTCTCATATTCCTTGAATGGTGCATTCTTTGCCATGGCTATTTGCCCAAGGCATTCTGACCAATCAAAATACAGAATTTATCGGGATTTAGGGACAATAGTCTATGTGAATCCCCCATCTCGCTGCTTTTTGATTTAATGATAGACAGTCTCTAGTAAACGGCCACCTATGTTTTTTAGCCTCGTGGAGTGTTTTGAAAGTGGAATACGTTCATATCTCAGGCTGACATACCCTATGGTCCCCGAATTAATAACAAATGAGTCAACACACCATGGAGGTTGCAAATTGGGGTCACAGTCACTGAGGCCACCCACGGGTCATTGGTTACATTTCCAGAATTGCTGGAAATCACCTTTTTGACCCCCGAATTTCCGAAGTTCATACATGCATTTTATACTAAAAGCGTGCGCGTGCCGAAAAATATTGCAAGCGGGTCAAGCTCATATCTCAAACATGGAATGGCGTATGGACCTGGGACAAACACCAAATGGGTAGAAACTCAGTGGAAGTTAAAAATATGGATCAAGGTCACTGAGGTCACCCAGGGGTCACATAGTGTACTTTTCAGAATTGCTAGAAACCATATTTTATGACCTCACATTGGACTTCTGAAGTCCTTACATGTATTTTTGTACCTAACAAATGGACAGGTCCACAAATATCCATTTCTGATTCATGATTTTGTTGTGCAGAGAAATTATTTCTGGTTTCTTGAAAAGTTTTATCTGATTCCTGTCTGAAAATCTTTAAACGCTGGTGACGAAGCTGGCAGTAAATTCTGCTTCTCTGTTTTTTTTTGTTTTTTTTTGTTGGTTTGTTTTTGTTTTCCCCATTTTTCTCTTGTTTTTCTGACTTTTATCCACTTCCTTGTCCCCACGATAAATATAATGTGCGTCTTCCTGTCTCGCTGTTTTTTTTGGCATACTGACAGGCAGTCACTAGCACCTGTGTTTTTAGTCTGACTGGGCATTGTGGGTGTTCTTAGGGGTGTTTTGAAATTGCATCACGTTCATATCTCAAGTATGCCATGACCTTTGGACCTGTGACAAACACCTGATGAGTTGAAACGCAATGGAGGTTCAATTTATGGGTGAAGATTACTGATGTCACCCAGGGAACACTGAGTGCATTTTTTCAGAATTGCTGAAAGTCGAATTGTAAAACTCAAAGCATTCTCGGGGTTCATACATTTCTACTCTCAAAACAGTTGGCGGTTGAATTTCATCATTGCAAAAAGTGGACAGAGCAAACTATTTTGTTAGTTGGTCAGACGCAATATATCAAGTATGGTACGACCTATTCCCTTGCCACCAAGACGAAATGAGTCGAAATCCAAAGGCGATCCACAATTTGGGCCATGGTCAACTGGAGGTCATTGTGTGCATTTTTTTTAAAAAATTGTCCCTAATGTAGTCCCGAAGTTCATACGTTTGTCTCTACTCTCAAAATGAGTGCATTTCATCACTTCAAAGAGTGGGCAGAGCAAAACTTTTTGCAAGTGGGTTATTCTCTTATCTCAAGCATGGCTTGACCGATGGTCCTGGGGCAACACCAAATGAGTCGAAATTCAGTGAAAGTTCAAAATATGGAACAAGGCGACCGAGGTCGCTCGTGGGTCATCGACTACATTTTTCAGATTTGCTGAAAATTGTATTTTATTATCTCTAATGCATTCCCGAAGTTCATACATGAATTTTTACCCTCAAAAAGTGAAGGTGAAGATCATTGGTGTCGCCCAGGGGTAGCTAAGTGCATTTCCCTTAATAATTGCTGGATATTGCATTTACATACCCCAGTGCATTCCGGAAGTTCATATATGGATTTTATCACCCACTTTCGAACGTGTTAGCCTCCGCCCACTTTGTTTAGAACTTTAAAAATAACCTAAGTCTACAAAATAGACAAAGCTTTAAATTTTCAAAGATTTTCATGCTGATATCTCCGGCATAGTATGACATTATCAACGTGGAATCTTAGAAAATAAAGACAAAACTCATTGGATGTTCAAAATATGTGCCACGGATCTTTCGAGTTACCTTATTATTGATTTCATGCAGAAATATTGGTAATCACAATTTAGCTTCTCTAAGGCGTTCTGAAAGTGAATGTCTAAATTTAAATGTCCCAAACAAAAAGAAAAAAACATAAAACAAATGATTTGCAAAAAAAGAGAAATTCTATTCCCTCATATTTCGAACCGTACATTGGTCCCAAATGAAACTCTTAAGTACAGCCCACAACAATACAATTCCGATTTGTTTAATATTCTTACAAGTATGTTACGCCCTCGAAAATGATTTGGTGATAGATTAGATAGTATTTCTCTTAATTTATAGTTGATTAGATTGAATTCAACTTTTAGTAATTATGCTCTTTCGACATTCATTCAGTTGTATGTTGAAGTAAAAGGAAGGATTGACCTCCTCTCGAATTCTCTCTCTGCTACGCTCATGCCAAATGGCCAGCGAGTTGGAAGAGAATTGATCCAAAATGCTTCTCGTTTTTTCCTAAATGTTTCCTAAATTTGTATGTTTCATCTCCTGTGTCTTTAATTGGTGGTTGGTCAAATGGATGAATTTCGAAATCGCCCAACGAGTGGCCAGGGAGATTAAAATGTTGTACTACTGGGACGTATGAATTATGTCTTTTACCACTCTGTGTCGAGTCGTTCGTTCGCGAAAAGGGTTTTTAATATGCGCATGAACATAGAATGACGACACTACCATGGACGTCACAAACAAAGTAAGTAATATATCAGCAAGCCGTTGTAACTCACGATTTTCCAATAATGTCAGACAATTAGACATGATTAGATGTGAATACCGGAAATCTATCCCTTCGTTGGCATTTTGACCATTTAAAAACTTCAATTGTGCACTGCAACATTGAATAAAAACCTCTGGTTCAACTTTTCCCAAATTCTGACAAGAAAAGTTGTATAATTATGTCGCAAAAGCGAAGGAATCGGGGATATCGGGGAAAAAGTAGGATATTCGGGTACTCTACTGAATACATCTTGGCGACTCCGGTGCTCTCCCCAGGGAAAAAAACCCTGATATTTGAAAGAACCGAGCAATTGTGTGGCTCAATCCTCATCCAATTTATTAGTTTTTAAAATGCAATTTGTTTAGTGACATTGTTGAAGACCTACGATTCTGTTTTGAAGCAGAATACATTTCTTTAGAATCTTGACTTTTTGAGCAGGAATCAAATTAAACTGGTCTTTGGCTAAAGGTATGCATAGTTTCTTAGCTATTTAGATAATGGATAAAGAATGAGTCCGAGTTGAATCGATTGCAGAAACCACCCCGTCAAGGGCCGAGAGGTCCAAAACGGGAGGGTTTGTCAAAACGATTCAACGAAAGTAACAGTCCTGGTGTTTTGGAACCCCACTTTTATGTTCTCATTGCATGTTCTCACCATGGTGTGCAAGTCCGGAACTAACGCCATGGGAAGTGACGTATTATGGGTGGGACGCGCGAGCGGCCACGTTGTTACGTCGTCATCATAGCGATATTTGGTCTTCAGTGCGCATGTGAGCACGGGATTCTCAGGTGGTTAATTCTCTCGAAATCTCTAGAGATTTCTTTTCCGAACCAAGCGGTCCAACATTTGGTTTAAAGGAAACATTTTTTTGCACTCGCCCCCACCCCCCCAAAAAAAAAAATGGGGGTAGTTATAGCTGTAAGGGTACTCTTCCATTCCCGCAGGGCATTTTTGCCGTCAACGCCCCAACCCCCTTCACCCTCCCCCTGTTTTCGGTCGAATTACAAAAAACAAAAAATGGGTTGAAATCGCAGCTTCGGGACCGTAAATCCATGGGTTATTCCATGTGTGTGATCGTGAAACAAACCAGTATCACTTTCCTCTTACTGGCTATCCCCAAAGTCCTTGTGCGAGGCCTCGATTACCCAAACAGTCCTGAGAATTGTCATGGAAACAACCGAAACCGCAGGTTTTTGGCATCTCAATTGTATATTTCTGTATGTCCTTTC
Organism: Pictodentalium vernedei; assembly: GCA_031216915.1. NCBI lineage: Eukaryota > Metazoa > Mollusca > Scaphopoda > Dentaliida > Dentaliidae > Pictodentalium > Pictodentalium vernedei. Next base: position 81,266,556 of record CM062296.1, on the reverse strand, counting down.
CCTTAAATATCCTTCATTGTAATAAACTTCGCCAGCCCATGGGAACATACTACCTGAAGCAATGGTCACACAACCACTGCACCTACGTCGCTATTACGCACCGACGTGAAAGGGCTACGGTGGTGTGACTCACGTGAACTTCCATAAAAAGCACATCTGACGAGAGGGCATGTTCGAAGGTGACGTCATGGATACTGGTATGTAAAAGGTATAACTTTTGTGCTGATTTTTTCTGTGTTGTAGATTTGTGTCAGTTCGCAGATTGAATTCTCTTGAGGTAAGAAACACAAAGTCGTTTATGATCAATATGTATCATAGTTCGCATATCTACGCCATCTCCCAGAAGTGCAACCTTTTATTTGAAATAATTGTATGTTGCTGTATTCAGTTTGTATTTGTATGCATGTTGTATTGCAAAATAAAATCATTCATGCATTCATCACAAACAGTTTGTAGGTTGCAGTTTTTGGAACTGTCGTTTAACTGGTAGAGTGTTAAATTATTTTTTGCCACCAAATCTTGTGCACATGTCTTGCCTTGTTATAATTTATGGGAGAGTGCCTGTGGGCACTCTCCCATAAATTGTAACAAGGCAAACCCTTGCAGGCTAAATGATATCACTTCAAAGATAATACAAAGCAAATGCACTGAACAGGAGCCTTCAAGCTGTGGTATCTGCACTTCTGAATAAAGCCCAAATATGGGCTTCTAGCACTCTACCGTTTGATACTTGTTTCTCGGCCTCTGAAAGTAGCTATTCAATTAACAGTATCCCACTGTAAATAGAGGATCTCAAACTCGTGATGTTTGGATATAAGATTTTTTGAAACTTGTTTGATGAATTTGATTCACAACGAGCCTTTATGCGAGTTGTGAATCGAATTCATCAAACGAGTTTCAAAAAATCTTATATCCAAACATCACGAGTTAAAGATTTGTATATCACAGGAATTTTCGAATGTTTTTACACTTTTTATTTAATTCATTGCCGCAAAATTCTCCCAAAACAACCGACAATCAGTTCATTGGCTCAGACGCTTCACACCATGACGCCATGAACGCGCTTTACTTGCACCTGTTGTCGTAATTGACGTCATGTGAACTACGCACAAGAATACAATGCTGCTGCCATGGGACCACGCGCCGATCAGACCCTAGTTGACAATCAGGAAATAAGACATGGTTGTTACGTCGAAATTAACGAGGTTTCATGTGATACATGCATTACTATTTTCTTAAGTTTGGTGTCAAATCAAGTCATGGCTGATAAAGCAACCATGATGCGATTCCATACCAAACTCAACAAAATGTGGAGCAAGTGTATGTGTATTTTGGTGCTTTCAACTTACTTCTTGAACCGCCCCCAGCAATAGTCAAACTGTTTTTGCAACATTTCGCGTGATGGCCTTAATGGGTTGTCACGAATTTATTTCAAGAGAATCAATGTAGTTTACGTATAGGGATGACCATAGCGGTGATTCTAAATTGGGTGTTGACAAGGCAAAGTCCAGTGGGTAAACGATTAACCCTTTACCCAACGTAACGGCCAAAACCGGCCAGCGCGATTCTCAAAAATCGCCAATGAATTTTTATTATTTTTTCATTTTTTGTCTCAAAAACATAGGTTATGACCCCTCGTTGGAACGAGCTCGTCGAGCTCGTTCCAACGAGGGGTCATAACCTATGTTTTTGAGACAAAAAATGAAAAAAATTAGTTATTCAATAATTTTTTTTGCAAGTGTCGTCTGCTTTTCATGTTAGGTAAAGGGTTAAAGAGACGAGTGTAATTTGAAATTGGGCAAATTTTGTTTAGTTGCTTAAATTATGTGATAATCAACGCAAAAATACCCACATTTCCAAATTCATATAGAATTGATTAGTAAATCTAAATAAGGTCGTTATGACCATGATCACATTTAACCTCTACGCACTTTCCCGGGGCTTAACATTCGTCTGGCATCACGCGAATCTAACATAATTCTCGCGAAATATTTTCACGCGAATCCATTTAAACCATGATATGAAATTCCCCGTGGGGACCCGGGAAGTAAAGCCAATGATTGAGGTGGAAATCCTCTAAAATGTGCAACATGAGGTATAAATGATTGAAAACCCTTGACTTTATATCCATGTTGCGGTCATGATTAGCCATTGTGCATAAGTATGTGACCTTAAACACCCTTAAATAAATAAATAAATAATGATATGAAATTCTTCAAAAACTAGCTGAATGTTGCTGGTGAGATCACGAAATAAGTTGTCAAAATCTCCACCCATGATTTACCACATGCTTCACATTTTCTTGAGTTTGGTATCAAATCAAGTCATGGCTGCTACAGCAGCCATGACTTGATTTGATACCAAACTCAAGAAATATGAATAGACAGTTTTTCATAATTATATATTTTATGATAACCAGGTCAGAACTTCATCATGAATCAACGACATCATACATAAAGTGAATCCAAGCAGTAAATTGACGCGAATTCACTTGGATTCGCGCCAGTGTAGTTTGCCAGAATCATTACGAGAATCGATTCGCGGATTCGCGTGTAATTTTAAGCCCTGCTTTCCGCCTGTTGAATAGTCATCTATTTGTATGTTTACTTGTTGGATCCATCCAATCTTTCATCCTCCTTAAACTCGCCTATATGAGACCTTTCGGTAGAGCATGGTTACGACTGTGGATAGAATAGGGCTGTATATCTGCAAAAGGTGTGTACTATTTAAGGAATAGTGCATGGCTTGTCGTTGACTACGCCCATATAGTGCCAGTGAGGTGGTGTAGTTCCCGACGCGAAGCGGAGGGAACTACACCACCTCACTTGACACTATATGGGCGTAGTCAACGACAAGCCATGCACTAGTCCTTATATTATATCGAACAACACGAAAATGCAAATTAACCAAATAATCTACAATCCAAATTGTAAACATGTAATGATGTTTTTATTTTAAACAATAAAGGAGAAATGAGAATAATGTGTGGATATTGATAATTGTTCGACACAATGATGCCATTCATCGCCTCTGCCAGTGTCTCACTCTGGGTTCTCAGGGTAGATCACGACTCGTCTTCGACTCGCCGTGATCTGCCCTTATAACCCGGAGCTCGACTCGGATACATATTTTGTACATCCACATTATGGTAATAATCTCTATGTATCGGAACGTACCACCTCGGAAAACTTTGCGGATATTCTTGCGACACTAAAAAAACGAAGTGTATATTTGTTATGTAAATCGAATTGTCTAATTGGTGGCCGAGATTTCCTACCACCATTTTGGATAAATCGTTGCTTTGTACGTGTTTATAACCAGAAATGCATATAGCGCCCGTGCTAAAAACAGAAAACATATAGTGCCCGCATGTAGTGACCCTTCAGCTCTGTGCTGGACAACTACAGGAAATAGGGTATCACCTTTCAGCCAATCAGAATGCAAGGAAGTCACGTGAGGTATAATATATACTCGCAATCGTAGTTTTGTATCTGCAATTATTTATTTATTGATGTTTAAGGTCACATATTTATGCACAATTGCTAATCATGACCGTGACCGTTTTACGGGTGGAGGAAAGCGGAGTACCCGGAGAGAACCACCGAGCAACGACGAGCAGCTGCCAGCTCCCCAACATCGTGACCCCGCACTGCAGCACAGACAGGGTTAGATTGGTTGAAGACATGCGTACCATCGACGTGCAGTACGCCTTAGTACACGGCGTCATCGTGCCCCCCCCCCCCCCCCCCCCCCCCCATTTGGGTAATGGAGATGAAGTGTCTTGCCCAAGGACACAACGCGGTTGCCGCAGGTGGGATTCGAACCGAGGACCTCTCGGCTTGCAGCCTGCACCTCTACCTACTGAGCCGCCACGCTCCCCTTTGTATCTGCAAATCGAATTCTCGAAGCGACCAGGAGCCAATACTTTACTGCCTTTACAACTGTATTTTCTGGAATTGTATTGTCTAGTTATGACCTTAAATGGGTTGAAATGAACAATTAGCATCTTCCACTTCTCAATTCCTGCAAAGACCTAAAAATTCACTACCAAACCCGATTTGATGTTTTTTGTTTCTTTTTTTTTAATTCAGACTGTAGATTTTGAAATACAATCTGATTGTTTATAAACTGAGCACTACTCACTCAAAGATTAGCTTCAGGAATTCCATTATTTTTTATTTTTTATTTTTTTTTTTTAGGGTTTTAACGACACATTAACAGCCAGGGTCATATCATGTCGGTGACAGTTTTACGGGTGGAGGAAGCCGGAGTACCCGGAGAGAACCACCGAGCAACGACGAGCAGCTGTCAGCTCTCCAACGTCGTAACTCTGAACTCTGCACCGCGGCACAGGCAGGGGTAGATTGGTTGAAGACATGCGCACCTCCGACGTGCAGTACGCCATAGTACACAGCGGCATCAGTGATTATTGTTCTTAAATCTCACAAGTAAGCAACAGTCACGCCCCCCCCCCCCCCCAAACAGCAACAACAGGAGGGCGAGTGTTTCAAACCAAATGAAGCATACTAAAACCGTAGAAACTAATAAATTAGATTGGATGCTTTCTAACGTAACAAAGCAGATTGATGTGAGTTTGCTGCATGCAGGGGAGGTCATTTTTGTTTCTTTGGCCATACTTAAGCATTCACATTACACTCTTGTCAGCTGTCAAATGCTGCTCATGCAACACTAGAAGTGGTCACAGATAATACCAAATGAGGAAGTTTGGTAGTTTTCCTCCTTTTGGTGTATCAATCTCAACTTTTTTAAGCAATTTGCCATGCAAAATAAAATCTCAGGTAAAATGACACAGTTTAGTGGGAGTATGATCACTGCAGACTGACAAAAGCCCGATTGGACATTATTCATTTTACACTGATGCACACTCACCTGACTTAATACTGGTTCTTGTAAACTGCGTGGATTTGACACATGTTGAACTTCATAAAAGGCAAACAAATACAGGAAAAATGGCAGCCCTTGAGAAAACTAAACATCCTAAATTACAATTAGTCTTACAGTCCGTTCCGTGCAAGAATGAGAAAAAGATTTCTCCGAATCTGTACAAGAAGGATATAACTATTCAGTAAGTTTAAGTTATTTTATTGTACAAAATTTGGTCTCTTGCTAATGCCATAGCAGACCTTCAGGCTGTGCGTTCTAGCACACGGTAACAGGTCCATGACAGGTATTAGTATCTGCATAATCTCTGTTTCGTTCCCCCAAATTTGATTTATAATTTATTGGGGTTATTCTTTTCTGATCACAGGAGAACATTATTTGAAATTTGATCAAAGTTAGGTTGGACGTCGCCGTAATAAATGGGTCCCAAAAACAAGTAATTAGCACATACAGACAAATAAGTAGGTATATATCCGAATTTGTAATTACTTTGACGGGGTTTCAATGAAAATAGAAGCTGTAAAACTACAATAACTCAATTCTGCCGCTGCATGTATACAACAGCTGCAAGTGTAGTATAGATACTTACAGAATGCGTGTGGGTCTCTTCATCGTACGCGCACGCAGGAGCGTACACGGGAAAACATGTTGGGCCTGCCCTGTATTGTTTTAGTAAATTGAATACTCAAGTATCAGCTCCAAAGACTTACCATTATGTTTGTCCTGATTCATTCGTGTTGTGGAACTGTCGACAGTAGATTGCCAACTGCACTGTTCTCAGGAGTTGTCACCCATGTAGTCCCAGAAAACTATCTAGCGTTCGTCACTTTAAGTTAGTATACTAACTGTCAATCGGCGTAAAATTATTACTCTACAATGAAGTACGTGAGTGCTTGTCAATAGCACTAATTTTCCACTTCAGCTCATTCGTTTCTATTCTCCTCTAACTGTCTGGTGATACTAGATTAAATCCTGGCCCCTCGGCCGAACCAAGCCTGAATTCACCATGTCATAAATCCCGATCGACAGGTTGCAAAATTTGCCACATGAATATACAAAGTCTAAAGCCTAAAATTGACATACTACAATGTGAAATGAAGGGAGCGACATATGCGCATTCACTGAAACATGGTTAAATTCCTCTGAGGAAAATGCTGACCTTCAGCTCGGTATCTTTCAAGAAGTAATTAGAAAGGATCGTCCATGTAAGGGAGGTGGTATTGCCATATATATTCAAAATGGTATCCCATTTAAGCTGAGGCGGATCTCGAGGTATGTCCACTTGAATGTTTATGCATCGAAATCAGTACCATTGCCTCATCGTTTCTGCTTGGTATCTTCTATCGACCCCTAAAAGTGGCAAAGAATGTTGGGATATGATCTCCAGATCTGTTGAGAGAGCAAACAATTCTGGAAGTTCTCGTGTAATAGTTGCAGGTGATTGTAATGATTACGCACTATTATCAACTAGGGTGAAGGTTATAGATTACTTTAACTTTTGGCAACTGGTGTCGGGACCTTCATTCTTTACAGAAACTTCTGAAACTATATTTGACCTTATTGCGGTCAGCGAATCAGTGAATCTGCTATCTTGTGAAACAGCTGACCAATTTATACCCGACCTAATTAGATATCACTGCCCCGTCCACATTGAAGTAGAATTTAGAAAGACAAAATTAAAAATTTTAAACGTAAACTCTGGTTATGTGATGAGAGCAACTTTGTAGAACTCAATAATGCATTGACAAACACAAAGTGGAATATAATCTTGGCTCAAAAAGTCTGGACACAATGGTGGAAAACCTTTCTTCCGAAGTTCTTGAACTTGCATCTTCCTATATCCCCCAAAACGGAAGTGACATTCAGGAGTAAAGACTCTAAGTGGATGCATAACGAAATTAGCCTTCTTCCACGTCAGAGGAAACGTCTTTATCGTTCGACATAATCTAATAATCGACCCGAGACCTGGGATCGTTCAAAATGAAACGAAGTTCGATATTGTCTCTGTTATAAGTAAATCAAAAACAACATATTGCAACAAAATACAGTTAACACTAAACAAGAGGGCCACCGCCTCCACTCATTGGTAGAAAACTCCAAAATACTCCTGGGAAATAAAGCGGCAGAAATCCCTGACTTGTTTTATCACAACAAACTTACTTCGTGTAATGAAGAAAAAGCGGAAGTATTCAATGACTACCTCTGTAGCATTGCTGCCCTTGATGATTTCCATGCAAGCTTCCCATTACTGCCCTCCCATCAATGTCCAGCCATTAGCAACTTGAAAATATAATGAAGATGAAGTGAATGAGTCTCTCAAGTCTTTAAACATATCCAAGGCATCGGGTCCGGACATGGTGAGACCACGCATTTTAAAGGAGTGTGCAGCTTCCTTGAGGAAACCGCTCACTGATGTGTTTAACATTTTACTCATAAATTCCTACTTCCCACTGCAATGGAAAAGGGCTAATGTAACTCCAGTACGTAAAAATCTCCTTCCAACCTGTTGTCCAATTATCGTCTGATATCATTACTGAGTTTTTATGGGAAGGTATTCGAAAGGTGTGTTTTTAAACAAGTGTGGCAATTGTTAGAGGAGAATAACATATTTTTTTTTTCCAGTCACGTTTTACTGCACGCGATTCTACAGTACTCCAACTAACGGATATCTACGACGAGTTCAGCTGCGCCTCAGATGAAGGCAAAGAGGTAAGGGCTGTTTTCTGCGACGTAAATAAAGCTGTTGATAAGGTGTGGCATAGATGCTTGATTCATAAACTGGAAAAATTGGAATCACCGGTGAGCTTCTGAAATTTATTAAATCTTATCTCAATGATCGTATGCGCAGGGTAGTAGGAAATTCTGAAACCTTATCGTTTAAACCAGTCACCTCAGGTGTTTCTTATGGATCAATCCATGTACCGTTGCTCTTCTTAATCTACGTAAATGATATAGCCTTGAATCTAACAAGTAGTATTCGGTTATTTGCAGATGATACAACCCTGTACTTGATAGAAGATAACCCCGATTGAGCCTCTTTTGTTTTAAATAGCGACTTAGCCAAAATTGAACAATGGGAGCAAACATGGCTTGTTGCATTTAGCCCTCTAAAAACTTAAACGATGGGCATATCTCGAAAACGAGCCCCAGTGAGACACCCCCGATAGTAAGGAAAGGCACGAGCATTAAAGAAATCACAGAAAACAAACACATGGGTGTTATCTTAAACTCGCGATGTACGTGGGAACATCACATTGACCATATCTGTGCAAAGGCCAGGTCACGTCTAGATCAAAATAGGGTGCAGTTCAGAAGGTCCCATAGTGTCAAATGCAAGCTTTTCCCATGGTTTGTTTGGGAAATGGACAGGTGTTATGGGTGAGTAATGGGTTTTATAAGATTAGGCAGAACACACATGACAGTTTTTGATGAGTAACTCAACTTGGTAATCCATCACAGATCACCAGTAATCTTCGCGTAAATGTAAGTGTCATGCCAAAATGGCCTTCATGAGCAAGACTTCAGATACTCTTTCGCAATAATTTGGATATTACAAGTCTATCGCCACGAAGTACGCAGTCATTCTGAACGACACGTTCATCTTTCACATTGTATATGAAAGAGAGTTCACGATTCAATGTCTCTCCAGTAGGCCAAGATATTTGAATATACTGTTTAACAGTCTGAAAAGTTTCATCTTCAGCAGATTCAGCAAAGTACTCTTGTTCTGAAATTTTATTTGGAATCGTATGAGAAATATGCGCAACAATCTCGTCATATAAGTTGTCATTCATTGTATCACTGCAATGTAGTGGTAATCAAGATAAACAATCAGCTGAAGAATTGACTGATCCAGGTAAGTATAAAATGTCGAAATCATACTCAAGTATACGTGCACGTCATCGCGTAATTCTAGCATTGGTTCTGCGATTTACACCTTCGCTGGAGAAAAGAACAGTCAGTGGTCACATTCAAGTGTAAATGGACGACCCCATAAACATGTATGCTAATGTTCTGTTGCACACACTGTTGCTAAAACCTCCTTCTCTATGGGTGATTAATGTAATTCTGACTTTGTTAATGTACGTGAAGCAAAATAACACCTTTCTTGTTGTTCTGAACCTGTTGTACGACAGCGCCTAGCCCATAGTCAGTGGCACCTGTCGTCGCTATTGTAATAGCATTTGGATCAAATGAAGCGAATGCAGAACAGGTGCTAATGTCATGTTTTAACTTTTTAAAACAACAAGGGCATGGGTCCATTCAAAGCGTTATTTAAGTAGCACTTGACGTAAAGGATAACTTTGGTTGTAAAATCCCCAAAGGACTTAGAATAGTAGGCCCATAAACCAAGAAAAAGTTTTAGTTGTTTGCAATTTCCCAGTGCTGGCTCATTGACTATAGCATCAACTAATGCTGAAGTAGGTGTAAGTTCCTTAGCTATTAATATGTGTCCAAGGTAAGTTATGTCTGAATGCGCATTATCTCTATTAAGGCGAAGGCCCTCTCGAAAAATAGCTAGCACTTTTGCAAGAGGTTGATCGTGCTCTGTGGTATTTACTGCATAGATACGAATGTCATATTGAAAGCACACTGCATTCTGTAAGTTTTTAAATAGCATGTCCATCATACGCCTGCACACAGCTGAAGAAGAAGCGAGGCCAAAAGGGAGTCGTGTGTACTGAAACATTCCCACTTGAGTGATAAATGCGGTTATACTGCTTAGAGTCTGGAGTGAGTCTCATTTGGTGGTATGCCGATGACTGTTACAATGTGTTATGGATCGTTTGGGATTTAGGACTTCAATAGCGTCATCTATGGGTGACTCCTTTGTTCTACAGGGTGGACATGTGTGTTGTGCTATGTGGCAAACAAATTCTATTCTGAAATGGCAACCACTGCTGCTTAACTGGGATGTCAAATAAACACACAGGAAATCGTGAATTCAGCTTTTCTTCAGTCGTTTATTTTCGAAAGAAAACTAAGCTCCCAGAGCTTGTAAAACAATAACGACATCGTCCATATAACAACCAGTCGGACTTCAGCTTCTATTCCAGTACACCAGGACTTCTATGGTTCCTATATTTCATCACAATAAAGTATCAACGCCGCGACCTAACTAGTTATTCGACAAAGTTTTGATGGGCCTTTTCACTCAAAGCCCATACCATAAACTAAGAGGATGAAAGATGTATTAAGCTTATTTTCTGTCAGTTGGAAGGTCAGACTGCGATTTCCCTCCATCCGGCTTGCTAGTGCATTATGTATCCCACTCGCCTGCGTGACTAAGAACGTCGTGACTTAATAAGAGCAGGAGCTCATTACTGGAGCAGAACTTTCAGATAATTTCTGATAAACAACTCGTGATAAATTCTACTCAAACCCTTTCCTAATATGTTCAGTTATCTGGAGCCAGCTGTGTGTCTGCCGTGTCAATTCATGGTGTAATCAGTCTTCCCACAGCTCCAGCAGTTAGTGAGTGAACGCCGATGAAAGTATGACATCCACCTGCTTATCGGTCACCAGATGTTTGTCAAGTGTGTTGATATACAAACTATTCAAATGTCAAGTTATCTCCAATATTCGGGAGCATAATGACATCTCGATAAACAGTTTCGTAGAAGTGTCGCACTTGACAAACTGCTTCGACAGCCTATCTTTTGAGGTGTCACACTTGAAACGGAAGAATATTATGTCACACAATTGAAGGGTGATGATATATTCAAGTACACACAGGCGTTTATCTTATGACGTGCCTCTCAATCTCCAGACAATTGTCTTCGACTCTGTCCTGTTTCGCATATTTCCATCAATTATATAGAGAGTAATCGCTTGACTGGACTGGTTACGCGAAATAATTCATGAGAGGTGAGGGACGTTGTACAAACACTTTACACTATAGTCCATCGCCTCGAATGAATTATTTCACGTAACCAGTCCAGTCAAGCGATTACTATGTTTATTACGTTTCATTATTAACGATAATTATTTTATTTAACCCTTTACGTAACGTAACAGTCAAAACGGCTTGCGCTATTCTTAAATATCGTGAATTAATTGTCATTATTTTTTTCATTTTTTGTATCTAAAACATAGGTTATGACCCCTCATTGGAACGAGCTCATTGGAATGAGGAGTCATAACCTATGCTTTTGACACAATAAATGAAAATAATAGTTATTTAAGAATTGTTGTTGCAAGTGTCGTCTGTTTTTCATGTTAGGTAAAGTGTTAAAAAAAACAAAAAACAATAAAGTCCCCATTACACCCACGGCAAAGCGTATTCGTTTGCGCGCACGGATACTTGACACAATTGTTGATTACATAATTCACTTGTTAAGTTATCGTTTATAATCAAACCGGGAAATCCCAATAAATCACACTTTGGAAAGTAATAAAATGTTATAATGAAAGTTCAATTTGTGAATTACGAAGTTCAGTTCCCAAATTAAGTCTCTTGTTTTATACTTATTCACTCTAACATTTGTATTCGTTGAATTTACGTTACTTTCTCTATCCCACTCACACTTTTTGAGAGGGCTGAACCCCCATTAACCCTTTATAGGGGCAACGGAACGGCCCAAACATTGGCCCGAACATAACACCCAGATCCCCGTTTTTCGAATTGTTGCCATCGATTATGTGGGCGGGAAAAAAATGACAGTACATGCGGTTCTTCTCTCGGGGAACATAATATGACAAAATTCTCTGCCAAATTGCCAAAGGCAATTTGGCAGGGTATTTTGTCATATTATGTTCCTCGAAAGACGAAATTTAATGTGGGGGTCCCCACATTGTGGGCGTCCGCCCAGCCTGCCAATTCGTAAATCCGGCCCTGTCCCCAGAAAATCGTTGAAAAATGATCTCTCTCAGACCAATTTTGGTACTACTTCTTTAGTATTCCAACCGCTTCCGAAGCAGTTAGAATACTAAAGCAGTAGCTCCCAAAATCTCCTCATCTTACGTTAACTCGTCATTAATAGCCGCCATTGTGTGCACAATATTAAAGAAACAAGACGATCTTTGCGCGCACTATTTTCAGATATCCGCAGAACAAAATTAAAAAATCATAGCCGAGCTATTTGATATGAATGACGTTCGGCTGAAGGTCGATCACAAAAATGTCATGATCGGCAATTTTTTTTTTGCCCCGACGTTGGTCGGGGTGGTGGGGGCGGCTCCGGCGCCCCTACTTTAGTCTTAGTGGACTGTTATCCTCTCGTGGGCTGCATTTCGTAACAATGGCATATCCAATTCAGTAAACAACATAGCATTTCCAATGGTTGTTTGCTTCACGTGCAACAGGGAAACGAATTTACTTGATTCATTATTTTTTAATTAATGCCCTGATCCAATAACTATTGGACCTCGTCACCAGAAAGAAGTTTTTGGACACTGAATGGCACACTTCGAACATTCGAACATTATGCACTTTCGAAGTAGCATATTCCTCAAGGTTTTTTTTATTCAATGAAAGAAATGTTTGGCACACCCCAATTCATCAGTAAATGACGCCTTTCTTCTGCATCATTCTCTGAAAGATTACAACCGGAAGCACTTAGTCTAGTATGTGTATTTATACCATGATTACCTATTCTACTATATATGAAAAGCCTATGACATAAATTTTAGCTTTACACACCAACTGTGGTGAACACGACAGTAGTTACAATTTACACCTACTGTGGAACTACATCCAAGCTGACCTTTGGTGACATCGACCTGAATGCGAACTTGTCTAAATTTATCGCACGTCGTCTCGCGAAGAGTGAAATGAAAGTGGCAATTATTTATTACGTTTTTAAATGAGTTTACACCATAAGACACCAACATTAAACAAACATTCATTGTCTCATGTTAATAAAGCATTCAAAACTCGTAATAGTATGTTATGTTATTAAAATGAAAAAAAAGCCCCCGGGTCTTTTTCCATTTCGTTTCGGTTATAAAATTGACAGCGGAAGTACCGCCCACCGATACTCATGTAAATAACAGCAGATTCGCACATAATAATCTGACGATCATGGTGTAAATAAAATATACCCAGAGTAGCTTGGTGCACCAAATGTTTAATATGTTAACACCACTCCACCACTCGTGGTGAACATTTGGTACACCAAGTTACTTTGGGTATATTTTATATGTAACACAGAAGCCAAGTTAGACTTAGTGTGCAATTTCATGTTTAGCTTAGTAAAAACCTGCAATCCAAGTGAACGTATTTTAGATTAGGATGACTCAGCCACATATATTTTAGCTTTTGTGTCTTTTCCTTAAATCGCACATCTGTTTCAAAGTATCCAAGAGCTTGTAAAGTTGCGTCGCTATAACATTTTTGTTGAAGATCACTTTTATTAAGTTTCAAATGACGAAAATTGTTTTGGGTAAATATTATTTGGATTTATTGTTTGGTTTTAACCTGTATCCACAAGCATGACAATGTACTTAGAATCAATACAAACTTTCCATTTTATGTTTTGCTGTATCGGTGCTTTGAGCATGAAAACATATTCAGAGTCTTGGTTGCTATCTGTATCACAATTGTCAACAGTCACAAAATTAACACGCTTGCCTTTCATTCAAGGGACGCTGGAGCGAATTTCTGATTGGGGGGGGGGGGGGGCTGGGGGAGGGGTAAGGGCATGACAGGCCGACCCTAGTTTATTAACACTCAGTATACAAACCACGAATCCTATTCTCGATTGAGTCTCAATCGAGAATAGTATTCGTGGTTTGTATACTGAGTGTTAATAAATTCAATTTTTGACATGATGTGAAAAATACACGCAGTTCGCGTTTGATAAGATTACCCCCCCCCCCCCCACCCCCAACACACACCGGCGGCCTGTGTGAGGGGCATAATCTTATCAAACGCGACTGGCGATTTTTACTTGATAACCCGCACACTCATTCAAGGGACGAACAAAGAATGACTAATGATCATGTCCTTTTGGGTTATCCCCCCTTAACCGTTACACAAGACAGTGACTGACATTTCGTCGCCTGAGTGCTAGGATGTCCTATGTCCCATAGGGGAGATAGGACATTCTAGCTCTCAGGCAACGATTTCCCGCGGAAAATGGAAACAAGAATGCCGTCGAAACATATTTAGGCTTGGTCGTTTATCAGACAGAGCAGCCCCATTCAATGAAAAATGTGGTTGGGGAGGGGGGGGGGGGGGGGGGCGTCCCTGCATTCGACAGACTTTTTCATAATGTCCAATTTTCTGACAATGATTCCATTTAATAATTTTTGCTGGGCATTTAGGAAAATTTGCAGAATGTTCGAATGAGCCACATCAAAAGCATTTTATCTAACAATCATATAGATTTTGGCCTGAAAACCACGAGGAACGGTACGTATCACATAATGTGTTCCGATTCCGTATCATATAGACGACTCATTCGGATTCCGTATCATATAGACGACTCGTTTCCGGTAGCGCTACGGGTTATCATAACAGGCGCTTGGATACATTCTATGTGCGTTTCAGTGATCGACCGAACATTATGTCTCAAAAATGTTTAAAAATAATTTTATCTAACATGAAAAGCAGACGACATTTGCAAAACAAATTCTTGATTAACTATTTTTTTTCATTTTTTGTCACGAAAACATAGGTTATGACCACTTGTTGGAACGAGCTCGTTCCAACGAGGGGTCATAACCTATGTTTTTGAGACAAAAAATTAAAAAATAATGAAAATTAACTGGCGATTTTTGAGAAAAGTCTTGGCCGGTTTTCGCCTTTACGTTGGGTAAAAGGGTTTTGATTTAATCTGTGTATGTGACAGAATTTTTAGAAAAATGAATTATCATGATAATGTGCACGTCCTGTGATTTGTATAAGATTCTCGTTGATGTTCAAAATTGGGATCACAACTCGCCGGCAAAGCCGGCTCGTTGAGATCCCATTCTGGACACCACCTCGAATCTGGACACTACCTCGAATCTGATACAAATCACAGGACATGCACATTATCATGATAATGGAAATGTTATGTTATGTTATTCGGAAATTCCTCCGTTAATGTTTCGGAGCACCCTGTGAGAACTCCACATTACCAGAATCATCTCAGGTATATTCCGTTGGACTGAAGCTGCAGTTCGCGTCTTACACCCGTTTTATTCCGGTAGTTGCACGATTCAATGCGCTTGTACATTCTCTCCTCCGTTGATTTTTCGGAGGATCCTGATTGATTCATTGCGGGGGTTCTTTATACAGGTAATGAACTACACTATATACACTATATACATGGGGGAATCGGGGGAATTTTGCCAAGCTGAAGCTCTTTTGCCACAGTAGGGTTCTTTAACGTGCACAATAATTACTGCACACGGGACAGCCATTTACGTCCTCACCCGATAGGACGAGCATAGCACCATCCCCGAACATGGCACTATGGAGAAGCAGTGTGGTTTTGAATCCACGCCGGTATTGCATTACGTTACGTTTCCCTGGCTGGGGTTCGAACTCGCATCCTCAACATATGGATTTGCAAGTAATGTTTGATTTTACCAAACAAACTGTGTCATTACTTGCAGTATTAAAATGGAATTAACAAGATATCCGTGCAGTAGATAGGGGTAGACGATTCGAGAAATAGAGATAGGTTTTGTATAGATACAAAGTATGCTAAGCAACTAAATGAAAGAAATTGAACCCTTGTGCATTTGATGATGATGGCAATAGTTTTTGGGAGGATGGTAGGTGAACACGGAGGTGTTCGCCTGGGGATTGTATTTATCTATAATAGGCCATCACAACACACTTATATACGCACACGCGCGCATGCATACAAACACACACACATACAAACTTACACAGAAGAACACGCGCGTGTAAATGGGTTAAACGATATGGCGAGTGAAGGAGCGGAAGGATAAAACGAAAGGACGCGATGGCGCAAGGGTCATATCGATTAACACATTCAGACGCGCGTGTCATTCTGTGTTTATTACACGCCTTCACGTCTATAAAACAAGTATTAGAAGGACACTCAGCAATTCATTCGACAATTTCCACCAAGTTATTTCGCAATCGGTTCGGTTCAGCAAATGTTTACAAACACATGTGCGAATTTGCGAGGATTCCTGTGGGCAGATTTACAGATAGGCTAAACATGTAGTGTACGTATGATTGTACTATACTATTACATGCATATTTGCTGTAGTTCTGTTCAATTTGTAATCATTTTATAGCTAAACTTTAGAAGTAATTCCTTCCACAAGCATGTTCTTATTTAGTTTTTTGTTATTGCGATAGCTTATTAGAACGCAAACGCTTCGTTTAAACTGCGCGGCTTCCGTGATGGTATATCAAACCAAAATTCCAAGTGGGTATGGTTACGTTTTGACAGATGACGTGATTGTCCAAAAATAGTCCGTCAACGATTTCCGTTCGGACCATGTGTCCGGCACGGATTATCATTTTCCACATGGTTTTGTGCTGCTGTAGATGGGCATTTCAACGAGCAGGCGTGTAAATAATACACATACACACACATTGCATACACTCTCATACACATGGACCCTTTACCTAACACGAAAAGCAGAGGACATATGCAAACACAATTCTTGAATAACTCATTTTTTTTCATTTTTTGTCTCAAAAACATAGGCTATGACTCCTCATTGGAGTCATAACCTATGCCTTTGAGACAAAACATGAAAAATAATGAAAATTAATTGGCGATTTTGGAGAATAGCGCAGGCCAGTTTTGGCAGTTACGAAAGGTAAAGGTTTAAACCCTTCTAATTCATTTGCTTCTCTTTGGGCATATGAATCATACGAGATGTGAGATGTTAAGCGCTACTCAGTTGTAACGAAGAAATATGAAGTAAATAAATTATATATTGTCTCTTGAGTGCAGCAGGGGGCGCTGATTTGTATATACATGGTTTGCTAGAATGCCCATTGGTCACATATAGAAAAATGTCTCTACCGCCGCCATCGTAGGGGGATTCTGAAGTTGTATGAAAAAACAAGGCTCAACCAGGAGGGGGGGGGGGCACTAAAATATTGCAAGACGTGACGTCCTATTTTTTATTCGGCTCCCTTTTACACCCACCCACCCACTACGTGCAAATTCTCTACTACCGTTCTCAGACACCCCCCCCCCCCCCCCCCCCCCACCCCACTCTCCCATTAAAATCCAAAATAAACTTATAAACTTAGTAGGCACAGCTGTCTTTAGGGGGTTTTCATATTGTTCTTAACCCTTTACCCAACGTAACGGTCAAAACAGGCCAGCGCTATTCTCAAAAATCGCCAATTAATTTTTATTATTTTTTCATTTTTTGTCTCAAAAACATAGGTTATGACCTCTCATTGGAATGAGCTCGTCGGGCTCGTTCCAATGAGGGGTCATAACCTATGTTTTTGAGACAAAAAATGAAAAAAATTAGTTATTCAATCATTTTTTGGCAAGTGCCGTCTGCTTTTCATGTTAGGTAAAGAGTTAAACTGGTACCACCAATTTAAACCTCTGTAGGCTGCTGTGGGCCCCAATCTACAAATGACAAGCTGTTCATTATCAGGCTTGGCCAGAGCAGGTGTACATATACGGGAACAAATTTTCATTTGAATTGCTCCCAAAATATTGTCTGCACATTTTCTACATTTCGAACAGGACACCCACCCCTACTAACGTGTGACATTTTCCCAGTGTAAGCCCAATATCCTCACATATAAAGCCTCCTGATGGTGTATTTATGTTAAGAGTGTGATGTACAGCATCATCTTTAAGGTTTGAAACACAAATGATGGTATATATTAGCTGATATATTGATATATTTCTAAAAAATTCAAAAAATTGCACAAGTTGGAAATGCACATTTTTGGCGTACTCAAGAGACCCACCCACCCCCACGTCACGTCTTGCAAATTTTTGGTGCCCCCCCCCCCCCCCCCCTGGCTCAACAACAAAAATTCGCGAAAGGTTTTCAGATTTGCGACGCCTGGCAATCGTGGACCTCTTTATCAAACAATATGCTGTGATGTCTGCGAAAAATAAATGTGTTGATAATTTTGGCATTTTTATTTGACAATTCGAATTTGTAGATTTACAACACATTTTAGATATTGAACAAACGAATTCCGAGACAATCGTGTTAGTTTTCGGGCAATGTAGGACGCTTTGGCGTTTGATGAGGTGATAGCTGTTACGCAACAACGTAACTGCTTCGACGTAATCAAACATCCTGGATTGTTTGAAGGAGTTATCGTGTTGAGTGACTTGACGTTGAGTGGCAATGTTTTTCGCTGACGTTCCAACAGTCCAGTCATATAAATATCTGTGAACAGGGCGCCAACTGCACTTGTGAATGACTTCCACTTTATTAGCTCGTTCCAAAGAGGGGTCATAACCTATGCTTTTGAGACAAAACATGAAAAAATAATGAAAATTAATTGGCGATTTTGGTGAATAGCGCTGGCCAGTTTTGGTCGTTACGATGGGTAAAGGGTTAAACCTATATACGCCCTTATAATTCACCTGCTTCTCTTTGGGCATATGAATCATACGAGATATGATATGTTAAGCTCTACTCCGTTGTAGCGAAGAAATAAATATGAAGTAAATAAATTATATATCGTCTCTTGAGTGTAGCAGGGGGCGCTGATCTGTATATACCTGGAATGCTAGAATGCTCATTGGTCACAAATAGAGAAATGTCTCTACCGCCGCCATCATAGGGGGATTCTGAAGTTGTATGAATAAACACGGCTCAACAACAAAAATTCTCGAATGTTTTTTAGATTAGCGACGCCTGGCAGTCTTCGGTCTCTTTTCAAACAATATACTTTGATGTCTGTGAAAATTAAATGTGTTGATAATTTTAGCATTTTTATTTGAAAATGTGAATTTGTAGATTTACAACACATTTTAGTTATTGAACAAACAAATTCCGAGACAGTCTTGTTAGTTTTCGGGAAACGTAATCAAACATCCTGTATTGTTTGAAGGAGTTATCGTGTTGAGTGACTTGACGTTGAGTGGCAACGTTTGTCGCTGACGTTCCAACAGTCCAGTCATATAAATATCAGTGAACAGGGCACCAGCTGCACTTGTGAAAATGATTTACAAGTAATGAGTTCTATGGTATACATTTAAAGAATCAACAAATCACAGCGCATTCGTTTTCACCGCAATTCAAGAGATAACGTATAGTTCAACGATGTATGTTTTACCCTATTTGGCGCTCTGAGATCGAGTGGGTACTTTGTGCGCTATTGTGAAGTTCAAATCTCAGATTTGAAACATTTTCGAGATACCTGCAGAAATTAATGATTTAGAACTACTGATATTGTACAACAACAGACCGTTGTACAGCTGCAACGAGGCGCTGATGAATTGCACAAAGCTTCGTTGCAGATTGCATTATTTTATGCCTAACCAGCAGGACAAACTTTCCTCTGAACAAACGAAAAATCAATAGCATTTGTGATTCATCCCATTTTATTTACCTTGTCACTGGTAGACGCTGTAACAAACAGTATGTAAATTATACTGAAAATCCTTTTCACGAACCAGCTATTCGATACAGACTTCACATAGGACATAATTCGGACGTCGTAATTGTACAACATTTTAATCGTCCTGACCACTCTTTGGGCGATTTCGAAATTTATCCCATAAATGGCTGTTTATTCGAACAATAAAAGCTTTGGATAAATGTTCGCTTCATTCACCTAGTAGGGTGATAAATTCCCCCCATAGGTTCAACACTGAAAGAATTTATTCCTGTAGTGGATACGGACTTGTTGACCTCTGACCTCTACCGAATTCGTGTAGTAGAATTACCAGTTCAGTTGTTGTTTTTCTAAAACCTTTTTGAAAGTACTACACAATACCAGCAGACAACACTACACATTTTTTGCAAGTTTAGCTCAAATTTATAGGGGAATTATTTTTATACAGAAATGTATCACTGCGCCTTTTTATTTTTTTTTTAATAATGCTTGCCATCGAATTGGACCTATGTGTTCCTCACTTCTCGCTGTGTTTTAAAGCAGCGTGTAGCAGCACGATTTCGCCGCGACTGCCATGTAAAATATTTGTGGGATAGACAAAATAAACGTATAGTGTTTTCAAGTAAACAATTTATTCTATTCGTAGAATTAAGAATGAAACCGACTCGCCAGGGGCTCGTCGGTTTCATTCTTAATCCCACTCGTAGAATAAAGTTTTTACTTGAAAACACTATACGTTTATTCTATATTTACCCACCTGTACTCCCACCAATTAAAGACACAGTAGATAAAACATCAAAATGTAGAGAAACAAAACGAGGAGCATTTTGGATCAATTCACTTCAAACCCACGGGCTTTTTTGCATGATCGTGGCAGAGGGAGAATTCGACAGGAGGTCTATCCTTTCTTTTACATGAAAATGCAGTTGAATGTATATCGAAGCAGCGAAATTAGTAAAAAGATAAATTTAATTTTACTAACTCTACCTTAACTCTTTACCTAACATGAAAAGCAGACGACACTTGCAAAAAAAATTCTTGAATAAATTATTTTTTTTATTTTTTGTCTCCAAAACATAGGTTATGACCCCTCATTGGAACGAGCTCGACGAGCTCGTTCCAATGAGGGGTCATAATCTATGTTTTGGAGACAAAAAAATAAAAAAAATAATGAAAATTAATTGGCGATTTTCTAGAATAGCTGGTCGGTTTTGACCGTTACATTGGGTAAAGGGTTAAAAAAAAACACACTAAATCTATCACTAAATCCTTTCAAAGAGCGTAACATCCTTGTAAGAATATTGGAGAAATCAGAAATAAATTGGTTTGGACTGTATTTAAAGATTCTTATTTAGGACCAATACACGGCATAAAAAAATGAGGGATAGAATTTCAAGATTTTCTTGCAAATGATTTGTGGTGTTTAGGAAAGCATTAGAGCAGCACCAATGTGATTACCAATATCTCTGTAATATGTAATCAACAATCACAGGGTGACTCGAAAGAAAAAGACACATATTTTGAACCTCTAATGAGTTTTGTTACTATTTGCAAAGGTTCAAAGTTGATAATGTTGTACTATGTCTGAGGTATCAGCATGACAATCATTGAAATTTAACGCACTGTTTATTTGTAGCCTTATATTATTGTACCATGCTCTAAACAAAACGGACGGTGTCCAAAACGTTCCAAAGTTGGTGCGAAAATCTATTTATAGATATATGGAATACATTGTGGTTGTGAATGCAATATCCAGTAATTATAAAATAAATTCACTCAATAACCCCTGGTGACCCCATTGACCTTCGCCTGTATTTGAACCTCCAGCGCAGTTGCACTCATTTATCGTTGATCCTAAGCACACATGCCATACCATGTTTGAGACATGAGCGTGACCCAATTTCAAAATGCTTCCACCCGCCCACTTTTTTGAGGGGGAAAATACATGCATGAACTTCGGGAATGCATTAGAGATCGTAAAATACAATTTTCAGCAATTCTGAAAACTGTAGTCAATGACCCATGATAGACCTCAGTGGCCTTGTACCATATTTTGAACCTTCATTGAATTTCGACTCATTCGGTGAGGGCCGCAGGACAGCAGGTCATACCATACTTGAGATATGAGCGTGATCCACTTGCAAAATGTTTTGCTCTGCCCACTCTTTAACGTGATGAAATGTACCCACTCACTTTTTTAAGTGCAGAACAAAATGTCTGAACTTCGGGAATGCATTAGGGAGTCATAAAATGCGGTTTTCGGCAATTCTTAAAAAATGCACTCAAGGACCTCGGGGTGAGCGTGGCCCAAATTATGAACCCTTATTGAATGTTGGCTCATTTGGTCGTGGTCCCAAGGCTATAGATCGTACCATATTTGAGATATGAGCGTCACCCATTCGCAAAATGTTTTGCTCCAACCACTTTTTTTTTGGAGTAATGAAATGCAGCCGCCAAATTTTAGAGTAGAAATACATGTATGATGATTTGCAGGATGAACCGTTTACCCAACGTAACAAACAAAACTGACTAGGCCTATATACAAAAATCTCCATTCAAATTTATAATGTTTTCATTTTTTGTCTCAAAAACATAGCTTATGACCCCTCATTGGAACGAGCTCGTATTTATTTATTTTTGTATATATGCTTTAAGGAGCCATACAATTTGACTTTCAGCAATTCTGAAAAAGGCACTCAGTGACCCCTTGCTGATCTCAGTGGCCTTCACCCATGTATTGGACCTCCATTGAGTTTCCACTCATTTGGTATTGGCCCAGATCAATCATCATGGCATACTTGAGGTATGAACGTGACCCAAGTTTAAAACACCCCTGGGGATAGCCCCCCCCCCCCCCCAATGTTCCATCAGCCTAAAAACATAGGTGGCCGAGTGCAAATGTGACTGTCTGTCAATATGCCAAGAAACAGCGAGGCAGGAAAAATGCACAGTCTGGTTATCGTGTGGACAAGGAAGTGGGTAGAAAACAGAAGACCAGGAGTAGAAAAAAGAAAAAAAAAGAAAAACAAATACACTACAGAATTGTAGTTTGCGTGACAAGTTACGGGCTTTCTCAGTGTTTAAATATGAAAAGGGCAGGCCACATATAGCAAAGCAAAGTGTATGAAATTAACCCTTTCTAAAATGATAAAAATGCAACCAAAATTGCCTGATGTTTCCATTTTCAAACGGTACTTTTATTCTCGCCTCAATAACTTTCTTCTGCAATCTTTGTTGCATCCATCCATACTAAAGCAATTGTTACAACAACCTTGCAATTAGAAACATTTGCCCTTGAAGTTAGTAGTTTAAGAAAAATACTTTATTTATGTCATTTTTGGTCAATAGGGGTTAATTTTGAAATATTTGTGTGGTGATTTTGGTGTATCATATTATGTTCTGAATGTTTGGAAAATTTGAGCTAAATAACTACAAACAATTTCGGTACTTTTGAAAAATGATGAAATGTTGATGGTTTTGACAGAATATTTTGAAAATAAACGTTTTCACGAATATGACAATAAGTCACTTCACTGGACTTTATGACATTACATGAGTATGCGAAATGTGGCTGAAATCGTATACCCTCCCTGCTTTTGAGCTATGTTGAAAATGGTGAAATTTTGATGGTTTTGGATGAATATTTTGAAAATAAGCGTTTTCACAGATATGATGATACCTTATTTCACTAGATTGTATGCCAAATTTAATTGCAATCGTACGCCGTTTTTGAGCTGTGCAACAGACAAACGGTGGAAAAAAAATAATAAATAACAAATAAAAAACAAAAACAATGAATTTTCTGAAAAACAAAAATAACAAGAGTTTTTCCCAAACAGGGTTTGGGAAAGTTAACCCTTTACCCAACGTAACAGCCAAAACCGGTCAGCGCTATTCTCAAAAATCGCCAATTAATTTTCATTATTTTTTGTCAAAAACTTAGGTTATGACCGCTCATTGGAACGAGCTCGTTGAGCTCGTTCAAATGAGTGGTCATAATCTATGTTTTTGAGACAAAAATTGAAATAAATAGTTATTCAAGAATTTTTGTTGCAAGTGTCGTCTGCTTTTCATGTTAGGTAAAGGGTTAAAAAGAAACCGTACAAATACAATAGTATGTAGTTTCACACAGACTAATGATGATCTTTCAACAGTTTCTCACTGACTTGAATTAATTAGAAGTTGTTAACTGTTTTTAATATCACATGTTTGGAAAGGTTGAAATATGTGACGTCGGGAATACTACAATACTGCGCATGAACGAGGTAACATTTTACTGAATAGAGACAGATTTTGTGGACACATCTGGACATATTCAGACATATTTGCCATCTGAAGGGAAACGTGTTGTGTATGCCCAATACGGACCATTACGGATTAACGTTTACCATTGGAAACAGTTGATAGGTGAGTACGTACACGACATTAAAATTTTATATTATATAACTGAAACACCGGCTGAAGTAGCCAGCCCTCTACAAAACGAGTTGAGTCGCGATAAGAGGTTCAACACAAGCAAAATGTACACATACACATGTACAGTTAAACCTTGAAGTCCTGTCATGAAATGCGCACAAATAACACGTCGATCTGCGCGTTAATCTACGCGTTACAGCCAGAGTAAGGCTATCAAATTATGTGCATAAGGCCTGTGCACAAGCAATGTTTCAGCCAATGGACTCCCTGGTAACCCGGAGGTCCATTGGCAGAAACATTGCCTGTGTTTGCTATGATAACCAGGAGAACCTGCCAAACTTTGGATGCCATGCGTCATGGCAACTGCGCGCAGTTCCGATGCTCAATTAAGCTTAGATAAGCGCAAGGTTCGTGACAGGACTTCTAGTTTTAACTGTAGGTTTATCAAATCTACTAACGAAAATATCAAAAAAGATTCTTCAATATTGAAGAATTAACGATTGCCTTCAGCTCTGCCCGTAAATCCGATTATTTCATGGATAGAAATCTGAAGCTAATTCACATATTAATCCCATTTTCCTGAGTATATTTTGCGTAATATCTGTAAAATTCGAACTTTCGTTGACACAAATACATCTAAGCAGCTTGTTCACGGCTTTGTTACTAGTCACCTTGACTATTGTTACTCGTTTTTGTTAGGCTTAAAAACTCCACATTTGAAAAGCAAACAGAACATCCCACTTGTGAGACACGTGCCATTGCTGCGCGATGAATGCAATAAAAACTGCCAAGCTGAAGTTAGGGTCAAGATCTCTTCAGATAGGTAATATAAAAAGATGCTCCAGCTTTTGAGAAGTACCAAGATGGATCGCTTAGGGCTGGTTGTTATTTAAAGCGAGATCAAAGTCATTACAGCGAAGGGGGTCGGGAAACGCGAAGAAAACGCGTGCCAAATGTTCAGGAGTATGGAGCCCGGTAGGTGACAGGTTTCACTCTTATTACTTTATTTCATTTTAACGAAATAATATTTCAAAATAACGAAAAAATATTTCGTTTTAACGAAAAAGTATTTCGAAATAACGAAATATTATTTCGTTTTAACGAAATAGTTACTTCGTTTTGACGAAATATTATTTCGAAATGACGAAATAATACTTCGTTTTGACGAAATAATATTTCGAAATAACGAAATATTATTTCGTTTAAACGAAATAATTATTTCGCTTTAACGAAATAATATTTCGTTTTAACGAAATAATTATTTCGTTTAAAGTTTTCTACTGCAAATTCTGCTTACCCAGCTAAGTAACACGGTTACATATACTAGCAAAATATAAAATTGACTCATTAAAATTAATGACTTCACTTTATTGTGGAATAAATTTATCGGTATTCAGTTGAAACACTCTCCAATCAATGAAGGTTATGGTCTCTCCGTTTCTTTGTGATATGTGTATTACCAGAGTTTTTTGGGTGCTGTTCCGTATAGCAGAGCGTGGTTTATCGTTGCAGAAAGAAAATGAAGCGACGGAAAGTCCAAGGGTACCCCCCACCCACCCACCCCCTCCGCTACGTATCTTCTCGCCCTTCCCCTCCTCCCTCCTAAAAAAACTTCTAATTGCAGGCCTGATACCGATAGACACTAAATGGCCGACAAAAGTAGTAACACGCTGTGACAATCATGGTCAAACATCGACATTTTTTTTCATATCATATATCGATAGCATATCGACGATGACTCACGGGTTGTCGGGCGGGTGTAGTTAAAACTTGATTTGCCTGAATTCTAAAGTATTGGCGACAGACACATTGGTGGAAAGAGACACATATTTTGAAAGGCGCTCCAACATTTCTCGGTTGACTCAGGACATAGTATATTTATTTACATATTTATTTATCGGGATTTTAACGACACTTTCGACAGCTATGGTTACCTCGTGTCGGACAGTTTTACGGGTGGAGGAAGCCGGAGTACCCGGAGAGAACCACCGAACAACAGCGAGCAACTGCTAGACTCCCCAACGTACTAACTCCACACAAGCAGGGTTATAATTGGTTGGAGACAAGTGCGCCACCGGCGTACACGACGCCACCGTGCCCCAAAATGTGCAATCGGGATGAAGTGCCTTGCCCAAGGACACATCACAGTAACCCCTGGCAGGAATCGAATCATGGACCTTTCGGTTTGAAGTCCAAATCGTTACCACTGTCCTATCGCGCCCCCACGTAGTATATAAATATCATCGAATCAAAATACCTTCTAATCGTAGTGAATATTTTCAATTTAGTGTTGCATTGAATCTTCGGTATTGGTAGGGACAGCGGGGGTAGGGAGCGCTTCAATGTGGCGTGGGCGCTAACACCAGTTTTATAGTGTACAGAAAATACTCTTGGTGAGCAGCAGTTGTACTCAATTAAAACGAAATAACCATTTCATAAAAAGGAAATTAATAAGTTAGAACACAGCTTGATAGAGGATGCAAACATGTCAGAAAATGCTATGTTCCGTCGATTTTCCCCCATGAATAATTGTTCACTTCCATAACTTATAGTACAGTCGCCGTGGATTGGTCGTAATCCACACGTGGGCAGTTATATCCACGCATGTGTTTACCAGGTAGGAAAAATCAGCATCAGCAAAATTATAATTAATGAAGCACCGGGTTTTACCCGGTGCTTCATTAATTAATTTTTTGATGATTATTCCTGTACTTGGTGTTTGGAATTTAATATTATTGCGTCCGTGGAAATATTGCTCACGCGTGAAAAGTGACCAGTCCACGGCGACTGCACTGTCAGGTTTCAGGAAAACTAGGACTTTTAAACAAACATTTTTAATTTTTTCCAAACTTTAAGTGGAAACGTCATTTTATAATAGTCATACGGGCCATTTTTTTTTAGATGGGGCTGGAAGATGATGATAGATTAGGGCAACATCTAAAATTGTTATGCATTCTATATGCCGACGACACCCTCATATTAGCAGATACTGAAGAAGGTATGCAACGAGCCCTTGATGCCTTCTCTGATTATACAGATGCATGGGAACTCACAGTAAATACCACAAAAACAAAGGTTATGATATTTATCAGGGGGAAAACCAAACGTCAGCCTGTTTTTCTCTTGAACGATAAACAATTGGAAGTTGTAACTGAATTTACCTATCTGGGTGTCCTATTTTTCCATAACGGCAGGTTCTGTCAACATATAAAGAAACTAGTTAGGACCGCTACAAAGGCCATGTATGGGCTTTCTAGCAAAGTGAGAAAGTTAAATTTACCTATTGATTTAACATTGCAACTGTTTGATTGCACAATTCAACCAATAATGCTGTATGGATGTGAAGTGTGGGGAACAGAAAAAATAAACTGCCTTGAATCGGTGCACTTAAAATTCTGTAAAATGATATTATCGATGAAAAGCAGTACTCCCAGTTACATGGTTTATGGGGAGCTTGGGCGTTTTCCAATCAACATAGCGCTAAAAATGAGAATGTTGGGGTATTGGTCAAGAATGTTAAGTACCGGGGGCTCTTTAATTGCGAAACAGCTGTATATGCTGATTGTACAACTGGACGCCTAAGACGGTATATTCAATGGTAAGTTAAAATGGCTAAACACTGTCAGAAACATTTTACAAGAAGCAGGTCAAAATAGCTATTGGATTAATCAGGAACCCCTCTCTAGAGTCAACATGAAGCAAATTAAACGCACCTTAATCGACCAGTTCTTCCAAAAATGGCAAGAAAGTGTCTCTATATCTATAAGAGGTGAATTTTATTGCCATATCAAAGAATTTCCAAACCTTAGCAGGTATCTAATAAATTAGCACCCGTCCTTGTCCGAGTATCTCCTGAAAATTAGAACCGCTAACCACAGACTACCAAACGAAACTAGTAAATGGCAGAAATATAATGAGTATAACAATAGTGGCCTCTGTTCGGTATGTTCAAAAATAGGTGATGAGTATCATTTCATTGTGTAATGTAAGCTCGTAAAAGATTTACGCGAAAAATACATCCCCGAGTATTACTGGAATTACCCCTCACATAGAAAATTATATGGGCTGCTAAGCTTAGATAATACCCAGGTACAGAAGCGCTTGTGTGTGTTCCTTAAAAAGGGCTTTCAAAGATTGAAATCTCTAAGGTAATGACCAGGATGATGATAGTGACTGTGATAATCTTATCACGGCCGTTATCATGTTCCTGGTTAAATATCATAATTACGATGACCCATGGAACTCAATCCAAACTAAGCCTGTATGATCACGATGAAGCCAGTGATGTGATGTGATGTGATGATGACGACGAACGTGACTAACGACGATGACGATGATAGTGACGATGGCAACATTGGTAATGACGACAACGACATGGATGATGGCGACGATGACGTCGACGATGGTGATGATGATGACGATGGATGATGATGATGGGGATAATGATGATGATGATGGTGATATAATGATGTTGGGACATTGGGAGTTTGGCAAGTCGTAGCGGATCTCTTGCCCCTTTGTGGCAATATTTGTAAATGCACGTATTATTAAATTGTTTCTTTATGAACATCTGTAACACCTCTCTTTGGTAAAGGCAGAATAAAGTAAAGTATAAATTATAAAAGTATAAAAAAGATTTGTCCGTCATCATTGAGGCACGTGGAACCGAGCTGGGAGAACGGGGGCTGGCGGCCTTCTACCACAGGCACGAAGCCAGCCTATTTAAAAATACAGCGTAGAGGACTGGATGGAGGTGGGCGGACTTTTGTGTACCGAAGGCATAACCGACGTGTCCAACACAGAGGTGGGAGTTGTGTATGGTAGGGGGTGTCACCCTCCCATTGGTGGAGATCGGGAGCCTCCCCAGGGAAATTGTTTTAAATCTGAGGCTCTGAGAACAATTCTAGAGCCTCACTGAGCCTCATTCGTGACTTGTCCAGCTGCTGGTTTTAGTCAATAACGTTAACAATATAATGTTTAACATCTCAAAATCTGAAGCTGCTTGCTTTCGATTCATACAAATTCAGCAATTATTTTCCGACGGAATGTGAAAATTTCCGACAGAAATATTTATATGCGTGGGCGACCCCCACCCCCGCACCCAAAACAGCATAGGGGCATCCTCTCCCGCCAGGAAATTGTTTTAAAATAAACATGTGTATCCAAACTCGTCAGATGCGTTTTCACTCTGATAAGACTGTAGTCCAAACTAGCACTCAAAGTCTGTAACACAATTTTTTGGTCCTGTGAGACGTACCACGCCAAAACAATTATATTACGGGCTTTGGTTCCAAGTTTGGTCTCATAGGGCGGTGCCCCTAATATGAAGACAACAGACTGGGTGTTGGAAACTACAGGAAGGTCAATGGAGCTTTGCGCAAAATATTATGAAAACTGCCAGAAAAAATTGATTTTACCCGACATCGCAGCCCCCACCCCGGGGTCCCATGGCCATACACCTATGTATCATATAATGTCGTTCTCTGTTTTCCTTTTCTGCTTTTGTCGGCCATTTATAGTCTATACGTATCGGTCCTTCAATCAGAATGTTTTAGGAGGGAAGGGACGACAAGCCATGTAGGGCGGGGCGGGGGGGACCCATGGCCATCCGGCCACTTCAATTTGTTCTGCACCGATAAATCACTCTTATGTTACTAGCTATGTATGCAGAATTTGCAATCAAAAGGTTGCGAGGAGGTGTAATCTGGTACCGATACTTATAATTATTTCGTTAAAACGAAATATTATTTCGTTAAAACGAAGTAATTCTTTTTTTGAAATGAAATATTATTTCGTTTAAACGAAATAATTGTTTCGTTTTAACGAAATGATATTTCATTATTTCGAAATAATATCTCGTTAATACGAAATATTATTTCGTTACTTCGAAATAATATTTCGTTAAAACGAAACAATTATTTCGTTAAAACTAAACGATATTTCGTTATTTCGAAATATAATTTCATTAAAAAGAAATGAAATAAGAGTGAAACCTGTCACCTGCCGGTCTCCATGTAGGAGTAACGAAATTCTTGGAACACTTCATATTAGAATGATCTGAATATTTGCCCAGTTGAGCAAGGCCCATTGAGAAAAGTATGTAATGTGTTTTTATGCCTCATTTGGATGACCTGGTCACTAGGAAGTGAAGTAACGTTGCCGAGTTACCTCATTTGGCGATTGTCATGGTAGCCAGTGTGAGTGGCAATGTTGTGACGTCATTGCCATAGGGATACGTGGTGTCAGTACTCAAGCGCAGCGCGTGTTGTTAGGTTGATATGTGTTTCCGTCATCCATTTTGTATAATGGATGCCACCATCTTGGTTTTTTATTGTGTCACATGGTTGCTATGTGATCCAAGACCTTCAGATATGACGGGTGTGGTCGGTCGTTTACTTTGGTTAAATGGGAGTATACCAAATTGCCGAAAAGGGCCCAAAAATCAGTTCAAATCACAAAAAAACGAATTGGCGAAGCCCTCCCCCCTCTCACCCACCCCCTCCCCCACCCCACCCCCATCTTGGGCTAATATATGTAACACGTATTGCTATAGGACCCTAAATATTGCAGTGTTCGGTTCGAAAGAATTAGATCTAAAAATTTACCATGAACAACCGGACAACTAAATTATATGGCTCGGATTTTTCACTACATCCTCAGTTTCTACCTGTTTAGTTTGACTGGATTCCTGGATAATCCTGCCTATAAGAGTAGCACGTGGTGCTATAAGGCCCTGGGTGATGTGGGGGTATGTGCGAGTTGCCAACCTTGAAGCACTATCTTTCCGCTGGCGTATATGAAGCACCAAACTTCCAGCCCCAGAAAAGAAATTATTCGATCGCCATTCACCATCATGTGTCACATAACCGGTTCTAAGTTCATTCATTTAGTCACAGTCTGTTTGCAATCACCCCATCTTCAGGTAGTCAGCCAATCTGGCTATGCTACTTCTCATAGTATACTACTCATAACATTTGCGCAATACGTTTATTTGTAACCATTTTACATGTATGTGTACCGTGAATAAAGAATCTGAATATGAATCTGAAACGGGGGTTTGTTTGAGTGAATTTTAGTTTCCTTTTTTGAATCGGATTCCTAGAGAATCATATTTATTATAGTACCACGTAGTGCTATTGTATAGGGGGGAGTTCTATTATACAAGAGTACTTTCAGTTGTTAGGATTCCAGCTTTTAATAGTAGCATGTAGTGCTGTAGGACTGGATGGGTGTTGTTCTATTGAATAATAATACTTTTCGTGGTTTAGATTCCTAGAGAATTCTATTTACAACAACAGCTCGCAGAACTATAGGATTTTTTTCGGGGGAAGGGTGGGGGGGGGGGGGTCTATTATTCTACTGTAAAATGATATTTTACCGACTCTGGTTCTCCTAGACTTCTAGTCTTCGTTTTCTACCTATTTATCCAAAGAACTTATAGCGATCGTGAGTCTATTGTTTTGTGTTTTTTTTTATTTTTCGGTCACTTTCCGTTTACCAGCGCTAATGATATTTGACGCCCTTCTTCATCTTAAAGATAACGAAGAAATTCCATTGTTTCACATTCACAGTCCAGACTTTGAGTGGGAAGGAATAACCCGGCGTAGACGGGGTTCATGTTGGCCTCCTCGTTAAAAAACCACGACAAATCAGCGGTAGTCTAAAGAATGATCGTTATTACCCGGCAACATTACATCAAATCTCGCTTGAATTTAGCGCTGAACAGTTAAGGGGTTTTCTTGATCGATTAATCACGTGGATGAACCTTGGTTAACCGATTAATCACTTGTCCAAATAGATATCTGAATAACTGCCATGCAGTTGATGATCTGCAAGATGAACCCTTTACCCAACGTAATTTAAAACCGACTAGGCCTATATACAAAAATCTCCATTCAAATTTACACTGTTTTCATTTTTTGTCTCAAAAACATAGCTTATGACCCCTCATTGGAACGAGCTCAACGAGCTCGTTCCAATGAGGTGTCATAAGCTATGTTTTTGAGACAAAAATTGAAAACTTTTAGTAATTCATGAATTTATTTTGCAAGTATCGTCTGCTGCGCGTAGTGGGTAAAGGGTTAAGAATTACCATGTCCAGCTACTCATACAGTATGATGATCATGCAAGTAAACAAGTATGACAGCAAGTAACTTGCATGCTTTACTCTGTCTCATATAATTTATTAGAGTCAGTGTGACAATGTCTGCAACTTTGTACCTTTGTTAACCCACATAATACAGTAGTTCAAACATAAGGGAGAATTGAATCAATTTTGTTCTTCTTATCTTTAAATGCACCAAAGGGTCTGCACCACACTCTACTGGTAAAGTATGTTTATCAGTCACAATCCATAGAGGTTTCATCGATAATTATATACACTTAATCTTGTTCAGCCCTTATCTAAATTAAGTTCTGCTGACGATAGGACATTTTCCATTGCGAACCAAACCTACGGAATTCTCTTCCAATACGTCTGAAAGAAATGGAAAAAATCGGGTATCAAAATACACCTTTTCCATAAAGCTATGGCTAAGGCTGAACCGAAAAGATATTTAGCAACTTGCTTTCTGACAGCAGTTGTTTATCTACCATCAAACCAGTCAATGCTGCGTTCCAATGTGTTCTTTGTACCAGCAAGCACAAAGAATAGGCTGGACCTCATGTGACGCAGTGTTGAGTTCCTATTCAAGTGTGTTTTTCTTTTAGGACATACCTCGTCTCTGATATCTGGAATCTTAACAACAGCGTAGTTTTTGACCATTCCACTCTATGGCGATTCAAATGATTCGTAGATTTTTGACGATTCCAAATCATCGTGGTTTGCAGCCACAGAGATTTATAGCTTCACTGCTCGTTTGTAGAGGCTTGCTACCTCTACAAACAGCAATAAATGGTAGGATTGCAAGGTATATTACACACGAAACAGATAACAAAACCAACTGTAATTACCAGGACAAAGGAGAGTTATTGGAGGTGGAATACAATGGTTCTAAACTCACTTTATCATATGTCTGGTTGAGAGATCATTGTCGATCTGAGAGATACTACAACAATACGACCTTTCAAAGGATCAACGACAGATTTGATTTCCCATTGGACATCAGACCCAAGAATATCCAACTTGAACGAGACACACTAACCTTGAAATGTAAGTCAAATTTAGCTTTATTATTCTTTTGTTCGAACCCTTCGATGTAAGACAACCTTTAACCGTTTCAACCCGGTGTGCATAATTTTTTGCGTGATGAAAAAAAATAGTAGTGGGTGAGCAGACGATACAAAAAGCCAAAAAATCCAAATCGAGGTTCGGCAATAATTTAATCCAACAGCTAGAGTGTGTTATCGAATTAAATTGTCATTGGACCTCCCAACAAACCAGGTTGGTTTCCCTCATTTCCTCGTTGACAGTATTGACTGAAATGATACCTTCCGTGAAAGCAAGAAAATAAGCAGACTGTCATCTGCAAAATGAGGTCCCCAGAGGGTGCATTTAGTGATGCTGCCCTGCACAGCGGGGTAGCATCACTAAATTCATCATCTGTGAACCTCAATCTGGATTGGGGTCTCAAAACTAAACAGAACGAGATATCCATAGGATAAACTGGACGACTCAGGGTTCGACTCTAACCCACGTCCGACCGACATTGTCTAGTAGATTTTGGTCCGGTCGTGCTGTTTCTCTGTCAAACTTGCCCGACTGGTCGTCCTCATTTTTCTAGGGCAATAACTGATTTATTGAAAAAAAACTATCATTTTTGTTATTGCAGAGAGACCGAATGAGATAGAGACGGATCGGCACACAAATATAATATATTTGTGTGCCGATCCGACTCTATCTCCTTCTATTATCATGTCGAAACTGTACATACTGTGATGATAATATCGTCGAGTTATCTCCTGTCGCAACTGTGAAGAGGGATCTACTCGAGTGGACTCGTATCTCCACCGTACTGAATTTAACACGGAAACTTGTGACGTCATGACTCATAGCTTATAATTACCTGTGCAAATTGAAAATTTGTTATGCAGAGAATGAAAGACAGTGTCGTAGGTGTGTCCAATATGTCAATCAGAGTGACGTCATCAAGTTTCAACTGTGTCAGTGTGACTGTCAGAGTGTGTGGGAAATTCCATTTTGAATCTGAAATATACTGTGAATTATCGCGATTTCTTGTGTGCAAATGGATTACAATAATATTCTCTTATGATTCGATAATTCGCTGGGAAAATTAACTTCTCGAAATCTATTTGAACCTGAAACATTTTTCTAGGGCAATAACTGTTTTATTGAAAAAAAACTATCATTTTTGATATTGCAGCGAGACCGAATGAGATAGAGACGGATCGGCACACAAATATAATATATTTGTGTGCCGATCCGACTCTATCTCCTTCTATTATCATGTCGAAACTGTACATACTGTGATGATAATATCGTCGAGTTATCTCCTGTCGCAACTGTGAAGAGGGATCTACTCGAGTGGACTCGTATCTCCACCGTACTGAATTTAACACGGAAACTTGTGACGTCATGACTCATAGCTTATAATTACCTGTGCAAATTGAAAATTTGTTATGCAGAGAATGAAAGACAGTGTCGTAGGTGTGTCCAATATGTCAATCAGAGTGACGTCATCAAGTTTCAACTGTGTCAGTGTGACTGTCAGAGTGTGTGGGAAATTCCATTTGAATCTGAAATATACTGTGAATTATCGCGATTTCTTGTGTGCAAATGGATTACAATAATATTCTCTTATGATTCGATAATTCGCTGGGAAAATTAACTTCTCGAAATCTATTTGAACCTGAAACTTATGTGCACGGTTTTGCTGGACTTGTACAAATCTCAGTCTTTACACAGTACTTTTTCTTGAAAATGTGGCGGCCGAAACGGAAAGTGACAATTCCACGAAATGAGAAACAAAATGTCAAGGTGAGTTTTCTTGTATTTCTTTATGGACAAAATCAATGCATGATATTACATCTGGAAATAGGCGTGTTGACTTACAACTTACAAGACGCACTTTTGGGGGGCACGATACATCAGGAAATGGACGTGAAATGATAGTAACTACATGTATCTTTTCACGCTCATGTTCTGATGTTATATGTAGCGCGCCCCACAAAACGTGCGCGCCTAAGTCCCAAAAAGCAGCGAGCAACTAAATTCGCACCTGGGTTTTTCAAAATCGAAGGACTGTACCTACCAGTAAGCAAAGTTGAGTTTACCGATAGTTTATAATAAAAAGAAATTGCGGTTCGATTGCAAAAGTTAAACAAATGTACGATATAATGTTTTTACCGTCGCCGGTCGTGTCCCCGTTTTTCTCTAATTCTGTCGACTGGGTCAGGGCAAGTACAAATCAGGTCCGGGCTAGTAATTTTTGAAGCGACTAGACCGACATGTCGGGTGCATAAAAACGTTAATGTCGAACCCTGACGACTGTACGGCATAGCATCATCAAATTCACCCTCTGGGGACCTCATTCTACAAATGTCAGACTGCTAATTTTCAGGCGTGCTTCAATGGCACCAGTTTTGAAAGGATTAGAATTAGCCAAAACGATGTAATTGTTAGTGATGCAAAACGAACTCAACCTGTATATTCTTAGAGTGAAAGCAACAGCAATTTTTGTTTAACATTACAAATTCCCAGGTACCATGACAAACAAATTAAATATCAGTTCATCATTTGTCTCAAACTATTTCAATGATATTTTTTTCTTGAAGTGGTTAAGTTAATAATATGTAATGCATTCAATTCCAGTGCTAAAGGAACTGAACGCCCACTTTTGTTATTATTTTGTTGGAATCCATTGATGTAAGGCAGCGTTTAGCCCTTTCAGCCCGGTGTGCGTACATTTTTACGTGACAAAACATTGGTAGTGGACGAGCAGACGAAAAAATAGCAGGCGAAAAAAAAGCAAATATTCTGATGCGAGACTCGGTAATAATCTAATCGAACAGCTCTACAGAGCTGTTGGACTAAATTATTACTGAACCTCCCAACAAACCAGAATGGTTTCTCCCATTTCACCGTGACAATATTGACTAAAATGATACCTTCCAGGACATCAGTGTTCAAACATTCAAATTCATTATCCAAAATGATGAAATTGTGAGGGAACCCAAAGGAACTCAACCTGCATATTCTTAAAACGTATACGACACCAATTTTTGTTTAACATTCGAAATTCCAAAGGCACCCTTACAAACAAATTACATAACAGTTCATCATTTATCGCCAAACTATTTCAATGATATTTTTTCTTTAAGTTGTTTATTATCTGCAATACATTCAATTTCAGTTTCTACAGAAACTGAACGCCCACATTGTATACTTCTGTTGATGACTCAAATGATATATTTTTCAAACGCATGACTGACAAGTTTCGTCGTCGGAAGAGATTTTCAGCTCCGATAGCTGCCTGTTGTTTCCGTTTATTAAAAATAACAAAAAAAAACTTGACTTTATTTTCCACTGAGGTCTTAACAATTACTTTCTGACTTACCCTTTACCCAACGTAACGGCCAAAACCGGCAACCACTATTGTCAAAAATCGCCAGTTAATTTTAATTATTGTTTTCATTTTTTTTGTCTCAAAAATATAGGTTATGACCCCTCGTTGGAACGAGCGCGCCGAACTTGTTCCAACGAGGGGTCATAACCTGTGTTTTTGAGACAAAAAAATGAAAAAAATTAGTTACTCGAGAATTTTTTTTTTGCAAGTGTCGTATGCTTTTCATGTTAGGTAAAAGGTTAATTAGATTCTCCTAGCTTGTCTAATAATATCGGGGAGAATACTTTGTTGAAAGTCAATTTTTATGATGATGTATTTCAGGAATGTTTTGTCTGAAAAATGGGATATCTCAGCTACTCAATGCTACACTCAAAAGATCGAAACACAAATACAGTTATATTTATTTTTCTATGAACACTCTGCACGCCGTGGCAGATATTCCCTGGATGTATGGATACTGTTGTCAGCAGAATTGCTTAATTCTGATTCAGTTTTACAAAACGCACCACAGTAAATTGGATGTATCGGTACAGGAATAATGTTGCGACTTCAGAAGCTTGCGTTTTTCATCAAATCTAGTGATGTCTGCTTCAAAGGGGCCCTGACTACGTTTCATGTAAAACATCAGGAACATACTTAGGGTTACAAGTTAATCTTATTTCAAGACTCATCCCTAGCAACAAACGTAATAAGTTCCTTTGTTAAATCAAAACCAATATATATATCGCCTTTGTCAAGTAGGAATGCCACAAGGCATAGTCCTAGCACCGCTCCACTGGATTGAAAACTAAAGTTTTTCGGAATGTGGCCTCGACGGGAGATGATCCCGGGTCTACGGCACCCAATAGCCTGGCCAACATGTCAACTGAACCCACGGCAAGTCACTAGCCTAATTATGTAAGACATTCCACGCTATTATGTCCTGGAACCAGTCCAGACCTTAAATAGTTCGTCGCCAATGATTAGATTCACCCATGTGGAATAAGTTCAGTTGGACAGAACAGCGACTCTGTAGTCGTTTTCCCGACCAACTGATTTATTCAAGATAACTGAATTTAAAAATGACCATAATGAGGCATTTTCTTTGAATGAACGGAAGAAATGTTGTTAAATCTAGACTTGACTTGACCGAATGTTTGATGTTTCATTATAAACTAAGATTCAGATTCAACACAACCGTTGTTTTATGACTACGCCCTGTAGTTCCACTAATTTTGTTAATATTGTGGTGTTCTCAAGGCGAATTAAATACGTCTTGGTCGGAATAAAACTGGAGCACGAAAGAATATCTGTATATCTTTTTACGTAAAAGGACATCACATGAACGATAGTCTGCGCGAAAATTTTCACGAACACGAACAAACAGCACTTAACAGCTTCGAATTCTGCACAGAATTAGACTGGTGCCCTAAAAGCTTGGCCAGCATTAAGACTAGAGATGGGTGGTATTCGTATTTTGAGTTCGGTATCTGTTTCGGAATTTTTAGGGGACTATTTCTCGGTGTAGGTTCGGTATTCGGTATCTGACTTGACTAAGATTTGCTGATAGTACCAAAGGGGAATTCACATCAGGAAAAACAGAATAAGTTTTTGTAGTATTATTCTACCACAAAGCTATAAATGACACTGTCAATTAGCTCAACACTGGTATTCTTTTCCGACCACAAATCATTTCTATAGTAATTTTTGCTTTAAAGACACATTAATGTTTGAACATCTATTTCAGTCTTTTGAAATCTCCGAGCATTTGCCCTGGTCATTTTTTTCTAGTCAGGCCCTGGCTACCATATCAGGCAGCCGGAACTTGACTAAAAATCATTGGTAAGCAATTCGACAGGTACAGGTGTAATCAAGTGGGAATTCATGACAGCTGCAAATTCCAATGAGGGTCGACACGACTGAAAAGGAAAAATCAGTCACTTATTTCATGAAAATGAACCTTTCAACTGTTATCACGTCTCAATAGCGAATGTAGTAAACTGTGAAAATGTAAACGTTGTTGGTATTCAACGATTGGTTTGGTTCGGTTCGTTTTTTCGTATCACCATGATATTGGTATCGGTTCGGTTTTTCGGTATATTACCTATCTCAAATGAAGACTTGTGGTGACAAAATGGTGACCGCGATCCGGTTGAAATTTTCTGTCCGCTTTTGTGATCACATTAGAGTTAATGTTCATTAGATGTAAACAAACATACTGTTATGTTCACATATATTACAGAGCAATAATATCAACATGAACTTTGAATATCGACTGGGTCGCTATCGGGATCAGGTCGATATTTTGGTCAGCATTTACGATTACAAAATAATTTTGTATTTATCCTGAACATAACCGCTGTTATTACATTTTTCTCGCATTTTTAACACCGTTCTACGTTTTAGATCGGCTGGATTGAACCCACTTTAAAACTTAGCACTAGTTGCAAAACTCGCATCCGCTAAATCGAATTCTAAGGACGTGGCTCTCAATGCGCCTGCGTTTTTTTCCAAATCTGTAGGTCTGTAGACGTGCGCACAAAATAAAATATTTATGAATCGATTTTGTACAGAATGGAAGCTAAATTTTATTATATGCCCTTTTCGACTATTCACATATTGTATCGAGCACTTCTTATACATACAAGAATACAGAAAATGACGATGGCAATGACACACGGCGTTAGGAAAATGACCAATGGGGAGAGGGTATAAACATGATTTGTCACGACCATAATGGCTCAACTCCCGACTGATAAGATATTACAACTACATCAACGAGGAATACCTTAGTCGACGGCATGCCTTGAGGATTTATTTGGAATAAAAACCTGATACAGTTAAACCTAGAATTCCTGTGATTGTACGTGCACTATTTTGAGGTAATGGTGCACTGAGTAAGGGCACTTTTACCCTGCCAAATTGCACCATAAGCGTAACTCAGTTCCTGTAGAAAAACAGTGTGCCCAACTCTGTATAATTCTATACTAAAAAATAGAGATCATTAATATTATTCGAAACCTCTACTGGGATACGTGCACATGTAATGACGTAAACAAATTTAAAACTCGACTCCATATACAGAATGAAGAGAGTGGATTACTATTTAACCGCAGCGCCATTTATTCACCACCCGAAAATTATTTATACTTGTTCATAGCAGCACAAAAAAAACACTTGTAAACCCGGTGGCCCATATGAAGTAAGTTTGCAGGTGTTTCTTGTGTCTTGTTCTCCCGCGATGTATATAATCACTAAGTGAAAAATCTATCCCACAGTGATTTATTAGTACCCACCTCCATATACCGTAGTCTCAATATATTCTCTCTGTTTGGTCGGTTCAGTCCCCGCTTCCACTAACGACCTCGCTAAGAACACATTATATTTTGCATTGTATAACGCAAACGCTTTTGTGTATTTTAGACTAATTCATTCTTCTGCGGTAAGGTACTAATTAACTAACAA
This sequence comes from Pictodentalium vernedei, assembly GCA_031216915.1. Lineage (NCBI taxonomy): Eukaryota > Metazoa > Mollusca > Scaphopoda > Dentaliida > Dentaliidae > Pictodentalium > Pictodentalium vernedei. The sequence continues at coordinate 81,226,797 of CM062296.1, read as the reverse complement.
TTAATGTTCTGTTAATTGTGACAGGATTTCTAGTTTCAACTGTACGTGATTACTAGCAAGAACAAAATTGATACTATCTAAGGATTGAGTCGTTTTTATGAAATTGTTCAACTGAAACATTGTTGGTGGTGACAAATCCTCACCCAACTCCGTCACTGAAGCTTAAACACACTAAAACAATATTCACTTTGAAATTGGTCAAGACCAGTATGATTTTTCATTAATCAGTTTTGCTTTTTTGAATTTCAGGGGATGATGACCATGTGTCGACATATGAGGTTGAATGGCTATTTAGAAATGCAAGCCCAGAAGCCCATGGAAGCAAAGTGAAAAAATGTGTTTGGAATGGTGAAATAATACGTCGTATCCCACTACCAGTAATCGAATATGATAATTATATGAACACTGAAGATGGTTTGCGAGAACACCTGGAAAATTTACTTAAATATGGTTTCTCTATCGTTACTGGGGTAAGATAGCAGTATGATTATAATACAATTTTCAAATTTGTGAAATATGAATTGAAATTGACTGTGAATTAAGCCTTTACACAACGCCGGCCAGCGCTATTCTAAAATAATCCCCAATTAATTATCATTAGTTTTTCATTTTTGTCTCAAAAACATCGGTTCTGATCCCCTCTTTGGAACGAGTTCGTTGAGCTCGTTTCAATGAGGGGTTATAACCTATGTTTTTGAGACAAAAAGTGAGCTCGTTCCAAAGAGGGATCAGAACCTATGTTTTTGAGACAAAAAATGAAAAAAATTTGGTATTCAAGAATTTTGTTTGCAAGTGCCGTCTGCTTTTCATGTTAGGTAAAGGGTTAACTTCATCATTGTATGAACTTGGAAATGTCCTAACAATGATTGATGGTGACTGAAAAGAGTTGCACGTTATCGTTCTTTTCAAAAAAGTTTAAAATAGAACTAAGCAGCAGGAAGAGCGTCGCGCATCTGTGACAGGTGTTGTTGACTCAGTTAAGCAACTCTCAAGGAAAGCAGTGCGAATCAACTTTGATTCTCGCAAATGTTCATTTGATACTTTCTTTTCATGATTTTTTTTTAAATTCACATATTCAATGTTTTTTAACTTGTTGAGTGCTAGAAACCCTTATCTGCACTTTAAAAAAGAGGATTCTAGAGCAAAAGCCAACATTTTCCTTGCTCATGTTTCATATTTAGTCAGGCGCATATAATATACTGTTTATATAAAAAGAGTTTTATTATAAATTATTGGAGAGGGCATGTGGACAATCTCCAATAATGTGTAAATAAACAGATATTAAATAACTATAAATTCAGACCATCAAAAATAATCTAGCCCTCAACCACTTAACAGGAAAATCAGTTGTGTATATATTATTTCTCATAAACAAGGGATTATTGCATTCAATTCTCTTTGTGCAGTCAAAGAATAGCCAGGAGCATTCTACTCATTTTCTGCTGTTGTTCTCTCACAATAAGGTAACACATTGGCTTAGCAGTGAGTGGTATCGAGTGAAGGATTGACTTCCTATAAAACCTTCCAAGACTTAGCTAACAACCTCCAACTTTCACGCTATTACCACCAAAAGCATGTGCTCTGGAACCTGTGTCCCACATGTGAGATTAACAAATGACCAAAAGTTGAGTTATGCCCTGAAGAGTTAAAATGAAGTAAATACATAAGGCCTAAAAAGTTAAAAATTTGAAGAAGTCAGGGCGAATTCCATGACCTGACAACAAAACGACTCCATAGATTGAGCCTTTGTTCGTAGCTTCACAGACAATTTGCGCACCGAGAACATCGATTTGAAAAAGTACTTATGGGGCATCCCAAAAGGTGCCAATGTGGTGATGACATTCAGCATGGAGAGTAGAAAATAAAATGCAAATTTTGGAAAAAAATCAATGTGAAGATTCGTTGCAACGGTAAATTTAGTGTGATATCGAAAAACATAAAACATTTATCTACCATAGCGCTCACGGCATGGTTTAATTAGACTACACTGTACCATCTAGGAATAATGGCAAATTCTACCAATTCTTTGTAAGTTAACAGTTTCCATTGACAATGGAATCGCGTTAAAGGGATAGCTTGAAATATTCAAACTTCAAATGATCTGTATGTAAATATTCGGTTAACCATATCGTTGTTAAGGCGTTGCTAAGGTGATGGGCCCAGCGTCAGAGCTTGAGTTAAAACACATTGATTTCAGAAAGAAGTTGAATTGAGACACTTTAGGGGCGGACAAAAATTCTATAAAATTCGTAACAACACCCTTGAAGCCGATAACTACAGGAACCGGCAAATCACGATTTTCCGTCTGAATCGAATATCGAATGGAATCAGAAAAAAGTTTCGAAATTGAATGAACTCTCCTATCAAATTCACTTTGTAAATGTTACGATACTACGACTGCCTTAAAAAGCTGTCTGCCTCTCATGTGTTCGCAGTATTAATAAGCATAATGGCTTGGTTATTTCGAACCAAAAGTACAAGTACATTTAATGTACGGCGGCCGTATACTGGTCACTTCCCAAAGGCGGGCAGTATTTCCACTCGGTACCTCATTAATTACAATGTTGATGATGATAATTGTTATTATCTAGTAAAAGCATGCGTGGACGTCACTGCCCACGCGTGGAATATGACCAGTTCACGACGACTGTACTGTAAATGGAACTACCACTTAATTCTGAATGGTTGAGCAGTTATTCACATGACACCCAAACGTATTCCGTTTAGAAGTGTCAAGAGCGGACAAGTGCATGGATCCGATGTACAACTCATTAATATTAGAACCTTGGACGAGGATCTAACTCATTGGCATTCACATTACTAGAATGTATCGCTTCCAACAACAAAATAATATAAGTTATCTCCGTCAACATGTATGGTATGTGGAAATTTAATACCTGGATGTCGGTTTTTAAATGAGACATCCGGGAATTAAATCTCCATATACCCTACATGTTGACGTAGATAACGTTTTTATCACATGTGATACACAAAAGAAGTACAGTGGAGAAAAATTTGCGGACACGTTTTTCACGCTCCGTTGGACCAAATTCGTGAATAATTTCTTCAGTTTTTACAAACACAGACAACAGATAGAGTTACATCCCTTGGGTCTTTGAGGAAACGAGTAAAGAGTATCTTGTTTACTGGCACAAAGAACACATTGGAACTGAGTGGACGATATTTGCTCTTATTTTATTTTTCTCAAGTTGTTTCATTTAATTATTCGACTATTTAATTTATAACAGCAAAATGTGATCGTTGTCAGAAATCTGATAATATTTGTGACTATTTTCAGGTTTTTTGTTCCATTTTTTTATATTGAGGCGAGCGGAAGCGAAACGCTTTCATTTAAACCATATATCCTCGATGTTTCGCGTGCTCATATTCCCTGGATGTTGCACGCTCTCTTTTCCCTTGGATGATAGGTGCACCCTTTGTCATGGCTATTTGTCCAAGGCATTCTGACCAATCAAAAGACATAATTTATCAGTCTAGAGGTACAATGCTTTTGACATTTTCTGTTCTTAATATTGCAGTTGTAACAATTCACCCGCATTTATTTATCATAGTAATGTTATTGCTTCGAATAACTTTTCTAGAATTTTCCGATCAAATTTGTCTTATCTTGTAAAGCTGGATACGATCAACATCGTTCCTCGGAAACTTACAGGATGAGTTGTCACCTTCAGAAAGTTTAATACAAACAAATGTATGAAATCCACAACTCTCCGGAATTCAAATTGTTTCAAATAATCGTAATTGTTTGGAACTGAATCGAATCTGAAGAAAGATTTGAAACTCAGTCGTACGTTCTCCACCGGGCACCTCCGGAGTTCTAATAATCGTCACACTGTAGGAGACCCTACCGAAGTCCCCAATAATCGTCACACTCTAGGAGACCCTACCGGAGTTCCATTAATCGTCACACTGAAGGAAACATGGAGTGGCGAAATAAGCCTATTCCAATTGAATATCGAACGTTCTACATGACCTGCTGGAGTTTTCAATAATCGTCAAACTGAGGGAAACCTGGAGCTGCAAAATAAGTCTGTATCAATCGAATATCGAACGTTCTCCGTACCATACAGGAATCCCCAACAATCGTCACACTAGAGGTTACATGGGGCGGCATTCTCCGGGCGATACTGGAGTCCCCAGTAATCGTCACACTGCAGGATACCTGGAACGGCGAAATACGCCTGTACTAATCAAATATCGAACGTTCTCCGGATCCTTTTGGAGTTCCCTATAATCATCACACTGTGAGAAAGGTGGAGCGACGTTTTTCAGGCCCTTCTGGAGTCTTCAATAATCGTCACACTGTCGAATACATGGAGCGGCTCCGGACCGTACTTGAGTCTCCCATAAACTTCACACTGTGAGAAACCTGGAACGGCGTTCTCTGAACCCTATTAGAGTCCCCAATAATCATCACACTATGGGAAAGGTGGAGCGGCGTTCTCCGAATCCCACTGGCGTCCTCAATAGTCGCCACACTGTGCGAAACCTGGAGCGGCAAAATAAACCTGTACCAATCGAATATCGAACGTTCTACGAGTCCCACTGGAGATTCCAATAATTGTCACACTAAGAAACCTGGATCAGCGAAATAAGCCTGTACTAATCGAATATCGAAATTTCTCCGGACCCTACTGGAGTCCCGAATAATCATTACACTGCAGGATACCTGGAGCGGTGAAATAAGCCTGTACCAATCGAATATCCAACGTTCTCCGGACCCTACGGGAGTACACAATAATCGTCACACTGTGGGAAACCTGGAGCGATGTTCTCTATTCTTTGGACACTGTTGGGGGCCCCAATAATCATCACACTATGGGAAAGGTGGAACGATGTTTTCTTTTTCCTATAGACACTGCTGGGGGCCCCAATAATCATCACACTATGGGAAAGGTGGAGCGGCGTTCTCCAATAGTCGTCACACAGTGGGAACCTTGGAGCGGCGAAATAAACCTGTGCCAGTCGAATATCGAACGTTGACCGGACCCTACTGGCGTCCCCAATAAACGTCACACCGTGGGACACCTGGAGCGGCGACATAAACCTGTACCATTCGAATATCGAACGTTCTCCAGGTCCCTCTGGAGTTCCCAATAATCGTCACACAGTCTCAACATTGTCACACACACCTCAACCACCCCACCCCCACACACGCTCTTCTTCCACCTCCCTCAAACATGCATACCCAATCCATCTCGCACGGAAGCACGCGCACCGTAATAAGTATATCCCACTGAAAAATTAATTAGGCCGTGATGCAGGATAGATTTAACAGTTATTAATTTTTTTAAAAATTTAACGCGAACATTTTTAGCAGTATAGAATGCACCTTTCGACCCTGAACACATGGACCTCTCCCGAAAGTGACGCCGTGTCACGTGACCCAGTGGCGCCATATTGTGTTGTCATGGTAGCCCGCGTATGTGGCCATTTTGTCACCATAGTGACACGTCGTGATAGCCCAGAAAATGTTGTTGGGGTGACATGTGTTTCGGCGTCCATATTGAGATGGAGGCCGCCATCTTGGTTGCTACGGTAGTACGTAGTTGCTATATGACCCCAAACCCTCTAATAAAGCAGGGTTATGTTCGGAGGGTGTTTTCAATGAAATAGGAGTAAATCCAATTACCACAAACAACCCGACGACTCTCCCAAATCACCAAAAACTGTATAAAATCACTTTATTTGGTATTGATTTCCCCAGGTTGGTCTTATAAGAGAAGCGCGTTGTTCCATAAGACGCGTTTCCTTTCGTAAGAGCCAATCTAATTACCCAAATAGACCCGAGAAGTTGTAATATTTTTAATTTTTTCAGTCTCCTCTGCTTCTGTCTGTGTATTTATAAGCCTTTCCAGGGCCGCCGAGATAGAGGACGGGACCCGTGGCAATGTGTTGAATGGGAGTTACGGGCCTGCGAGCGTCGAGGTCGCGAAGCTATAAGCAGGGGGTGGGGGCAGGAGTGGGGGAAGAGGGTTCTTAGCCCGGAATTTGTTTTTAAATTAGTGCCAGGAGAAGCATTTTTCCTGCATTTTCTTGACAATATCTACTCAATTATTTCCTTAGAATTTGAGTAAGTTATTACCTGTACCCCTGCATGTGCGGTACTTTTCTCTCGGAAGATAATCGTGAGCACCACGATGTTGGAAGACCGGTTGAAAACCAACAAACTGGAGCAAGTGGCTGGTCAGTAATACAACTATGTAATCTTTCAACCTCATCCAGCGTTGAAGGTCGTACTTGGAAACCTTCCCGCGACTTTCTGCTCAGACGTATCAATAAATCAGCCTACACTTTTGTAAATCATCCCAAAATTCCGGGCCCCCTTAGGAACAAGGTCCACGAAGCAGATGCTCCCTGGTCCCAACCCCATAGGCACGAGTCAGACATGCTGTAATTTCTTTCTATCCAACTATGTTCGTTTGTTCTGTAGTATACTCCAGTAGAGTAGAATGGTCTAACAGTTTTATTTTTGCTACTACATTTAGATAGAAGCCATAGCTATCTTCAGATAGATACCATGCAAAAGGTATCCTTAAAAGATATCTTCAGATATGTATCCTATGAAATGTATCCTCAAAAACTACAATACAGTTACTACAGTTAAAACTAGAAGTCCTGTCATGAAATGCGCACAAATAGCACGTCAATTTGCGCGTTAATCTACGCGTTATGACCATAGTAAGGCTATCAAATTATGTCCATATGGCCTGTGCACAAGCAATGTTTCAGCCAATGGACCTCCGGATTACCCGGAGGTCCACTGGCAGAAACATTGCCTGTGTTTGCTATGAGTAACCAGGAGAACCTTCCGTGCTAGGGATGCCATTCCATATGGCAATTGCGCGCAATTCCTACGCGCAATTATGCCTAGATAAGCGCGCAGTTCGTGACAGGACTTCTAGTTTTAACAGTATTATGTCGATCTGCGCGTTAATCTGCGTGTTATGACCATAGTAGGGCTATCGAATTCTGTACATATGGCATGTGCACAAGCAGTGTTCCAGCCAATGGACCTTCGCGTAACCCAGAGGTCCATTGGCAGAAACATTGCGTGTGTTTGCTATGAGTAACCAGGAGAACCTGCCGTTCTTTTGGATGCCATTCGATATGGCAATTACGCGCAATTCCTACGCGCAATTAAGCCTAGATAAGCGCACAGGTCGTGACAGGGCTTCTACTTTTAACAGTATTATGTCGAAGGTATCATCAAATACCAAGATGAGTTGCTAAACAGAATTTGTAGTCACTCTTTCAAGCAATTTTTCTACAGCTCATTTTCTCGATGCGATTCGAGTAGCAACAACGTTTGCTCCTGGAGTAATTGCTCTGTAGTTCATTTGTTCTATATTCTTCCAGTCGTCCGAGCAATGCTTGGCCCAGGTACTGCTCGATTGACTCTTGGACTTGGCGACCCTTAGTAGAGAACGGTTTGGCAATGGGTGGGGGTTTAGATGAATGGAGTGATCTGATTGGTTAGCTGCCGTAAAGTGGCCTGATTTGATGACCTGGATAGATAAAACATGATGTTCGAAACAGGAACAAAAGTACTCGGAATAGGGTTAGAGGGTTAGACCTATCGAAACCAGTCCAGGAAAGCTAATAAAAGTAACAATGAGCAAAACTCTTCCAAATGATGGGCTCTTTCACTCTTCTGGAGTATCCTCCAAAACGAACAGAGATGGATAGACAGAAAGCACGGCTTTTAGATACATAGACAGAAGTAGGGGATTCTGAAAAATCGAACTAGAACAACTTCTGGGATCTATTTGGGTAATTAGATTGACTCGTCCACAAAGGAACTCGCCCTATAGCACTACGCGCTACTCTTCGAAGCCCATGGGGAAATCTATACCAAATAAAGTGATTTTAGACAGTTTTTGGTGATTTGGACATATTGTCGGGTTGTTTGTGCAGATGTTAGATTAACTTCTATTCAATCGAACACACTCTTCAATCATATCCCTCTCTTATTAGAAGGTTTTGGGTCACATAGCAACCACGTACTACCACAGAAACAAAGGTGGCGGCCTCCAATATATAAAATGGACGACGGAAACATCTGTCGCTTAACATGAATTGCGCATGAGCACTGCCATCAGGTATCACTGTGTCAATGACGTCGCATAATGACAGCTCACGCGGGCTACCATAATAACCCAACATAAACCACTGGGTCACGTGACATGACATCACTTTGAAGGTCCCGGCGATCAGGATTAAAATGTGCATGGTATACCATTAAGAATGTCCATATCAAATTTAAAAAAAGAACACTTCATCCACCATTAGGGCCTAATTCATTTTCCTGTGGAATATACTTCTTAAAGTGTGCGTGCTTCCGTACGAAGGGGAAAGTGGGTATGAAGGAGGGTGAGGGTGAGTGAGTGTGTGTCGGGGGTTGTGGGCGAGGTGTGTGTGACAATGTTGTGAAAGAGAATAACCTGGTACACACACAAAGCACAGGTATTTAATATTGCAATATATAAATTGTTTGTTACTTATGATGGCCTGGTGTCATTTGTGAGGTCTGGATTCAGAAAAAAAATAAGATTACATAGTATTGAATTGAATGTTAATTTGTACAACGAATGCGATACTCAAATGTAAAACAAGACATCTGAAAGGAGAACCGGCCGTTCAACAGATTTCGGAGCTGGGTCTACCGTCCGTTCAAAATGAAAATTAGGAAACCGGGATTTTTCTGTCAGACGCAAAAGTCTACCGCGATTTAAGTAACAGATCAATTCATACAGATTCATGGGTCAATCATTTTCCAACATTACAAGTTCGATTCGATATTTTAAGAACAGAAAAATAAGATTTTTTCCTAATTTCGTTGCATTTTTGAAGTGACCTATGTCGGTTCTGATGCGATTTATAAACATTTTTCGAAAAAGTTGGGAAGAAATGACACATTAGTGCAAGATGAATGGGGATAATGCGATAATATATGCGATCTAATGACGTTGAAAAACTATGTTGCGAAAATATACGCACCGTGTATTTCGGAAAATCCTTCTCCAGCCCAGAAAACGTTTACCGTGTTTTTCCGTTCACTTCGATTTATACACAGTGGGGACTAGATCCAAGCAAAATTGATCAGCTATCAGCATTGTAATCAAATGTATCAGGTATCACCATTGTGATCAAATGGATCATGTATCACCATTGTGATCAAATGTATCAGGTATCACCATTGTGATTAAATGTATCAGGTATCACCATTGTAATCAAATGGATCAGGTATCACCATTGTGATTAAATGTATCAGGTATCACCATTGTGATCAAATGGATCATGTATCACCATTGTAATCAAATGTATCAGGTATCACCATTGTGGTCAAATGGATCATGTATCACCATTGTGATCAAATGTATCAGGTATCACCATTGTGATTAAATGTATCAGGTATCACCATTGTGATCAAATGTATGAGGTATCACCATTGTGATCAAATGGATCATGTATCACCATTGTAATCAAATGTATCAGGTATCACCATTGTGATCAAATGGATCATGTATCACCATTGTGATCAAATGTATCAGGTATCACCATTGTGATTAAATGTATCAGGTATCACCATTGTGATTAAATGTATCAGGTATCACCATTGTGATCAAATGTATGAGGTATCACCATTGTGATCAAATGGATCAGGTATCACCATTGTGATCAAATGTATCAGGTATCACCATTGTGATCAAATGGATCAGGTATCACCATTGTGATGAAATGAATCAGGTATCAAATGTACCCGGAGGTCCATTGGCTGAAACATTGCTTGAACAGGCCATATGTACAGAATTTACTACAGCCTTACTATGGTCATAACGCGTAGATTAACGCGCAGATCGACGTGCTATTTGTGAGCATTTCATGACAGGACTTCTAGTTTTAACTGTACAACCCCTACGTACTCTATGTCAAGGAAGAGTCTATTTGGAATCAACTGAAATTTTGATACAGTCTGTCATAAATGAAATAATAGTGAATGTTTTCTAAATATATTAACTGGTTGAGGGCTACAATATTTTTGGTGATGTGAATTTGTTTTTCAAAATTTGTTGTATTACAAATTATTGGAGTGTGCCTACAGTAAATTGTACTGTAACAAATTTATTTAAACAAAATATTATTTGGGTTTGATTGAATACGAAACATGTGCAAGGAAAATGTTGGCTTTTGCTCTGGTATCCTCATTTTGTTGAGAGCACTGACAGTGGCTTCTAGAACTCTACCAGTTAAGAAGTCTTGACAGCAGGATAAAAATAGTATTTTAAGCTGCGATAACATTTAGCTCTGTAGTTAATGAAGCTGATGTAAAGAGAAAACAAACACCTTGAAGCATGCTTGGATGAACGTTGTCAATACCAGTAAACGTATTTACCCATAAAGTGTTTGGTCCAGATACTATTAGAAAACCACAAAAGGGACACTGCAATTTTACGGATGGCCGTGTCTATAATGTTGGATAAACCTTAATGGTTGTTTTCCGACATCATTGTCTTGAATAGATATTATGGTGGGCCTGATGCAGTTATGATGACATTAAATATTTATTCCTTATTTGGTGTTTAACGACACTTTTGACATCCAAGGTCGTTCTCAGCGGACAGTTTTACGGGTGGAGAAAGCCAGAATACCCGGAAAGAATCACTAGATAGCGGCAAGTAACCATCGGACGCCGCAACGTATTAGCTGGGCATAAAAAGGATTAACATTGGTTGAAGAAAAGTGCATTATAGACGTGTAGTACGCCTTAGAACAGTACGCCCCCGTGTCCCCACGTTGGGAATTGGGATTATGTGCGTTGCCCAAGGACAAATGCAGTTTCCCCTTGTTGGGATCGAACCGTATACCTTTTGATTTGGAGTCCAATGCTGTAACCACCGAGCCACCGTGCTCTCTAGTCATATTAAAACGAAGTGTTAGGTAGAGTACATATTGTTTCACTCTGTTGAGCTAGAAATATAAAACATATCGCGACATCGACGCCGTAGCTGCGACGGGTGGTGCAATCTCACAACATTCTAAGTTCATCAAGGGCCATAACTCCACGAAAATATTTGGAACAACACATGCATTGAACAGTGGCTAGACATCAATAAGATACACTTACATGCCAAATATAAAGTCATTCCATCAAGTATTTTAAAAGTTATTGAGTTTTGAAACTCGTTGGTCACAGGCAGACCGACAGACAGAACGACAGACAGACCGACAGACCGACATTGCCACTTATAGAGCTGCTAGTCGCAGCTAAAAATTTAAAATCATTTCTCCTTCATTGCAACTGTTACATTTAACTCGTGATCCGCTGAGTATATTTAAGATATTTTTCATCAAATCTAGTCATGACTGCTTTGAAGCAGCCATGATTAGATTTGATTAAAAATTAATCGAAATTTAACTCAAGAAATCAATGGCGAAAAAATCCAGAAAATTTATAGATGAACATTTGAGTAAATTTACCCTATAAACACTTATTTTAGCGTCAGGCGAACTACTGTCCCTAGCAGGAGTATCTGCCAGCAGCATGCAAGGAGTTAAATGATAGTTCTGTGTACAGCTAAACCATGCTACCTAAAAATAAACTTCGTTCAGATCATATTCCAAGGGTCATATCTCAGTGTTCCTTGGATTGAGTCGTTTTCAACATAATGGTACTTATAGTGAGTTAGTGAGTTAAATACTGTCATAGAAAACAAGATTGACTGAAAAATTCAGCATGGCAAGTTTTATTTACACTAGTTTCATATTGTGTTTAAAAAAGTTCTAAACATTATTTCTTTGTGGCCCAATCTATCAGATTTTCAGACCTCAGCTCATATATACCACTGAAGAGAGAGAACCGTTGATGTTGTTTTTGTCGAGGTTGGACCTCACCATGTTGAGAATAAAAGCCTTGAAAAAAAATATTGTTCAAAAGTGAATTTATAAATATTTAAATTGTTAAACGCAAACTATAGTTCTCAAGATATCTCATTTATTGTATAGATTGAAAATAAAAATCAGTCTCTAAAGTAAAAACTAGAAGGCCTGTCATGAATGCCCACAAATAGCACATCACTCTGCGCACTGGTCTGCGTGCTATGGCGATAGTAAGGCTTCAAACTTGGTACATATGCCCCATGCACAAACTATGTTCCAGCCAATGGACCTTCGGGTTTAACCCCAAGATTCATTTGCTGAAGCATTATTTGTGCTTTCTGTTGATAACCAGGAAAATCTGTCATGTTTTGGATGACATTCGATAGGGAAATTTTGCGCAATTCCTACGCGAAAATATGTCAAACACAAAGCGCGCGCTGATTGTGTCCACAGGCAAACCTCGAGCCGATTACGTTCACAAAACCCAACCCGATTGTGTCCAAAGGCCGATTGTGTCTACAAGCCGGTTGGGGCCACAGGCCGATTGTTCGCACAGGCCGATTGTGTCCAAAGTCGATTATCCCCTTAGACCAATTGTGTCCACAGGCCGATTTTTCCAGAGGCCGATTGTGTCTACATGTCAATTGTGTCCACAGGCCAATTGTGTCCACACGCCGATTGTGTCCACATACCGCTTGTGTCCACCGGCTGATTGTGTTCACAAGCCGATTGTGTTCACAGACCAGTTGTGTATGTAGGCCGACGATATCCTCAGGCCGATCCTGTCCAGAGGCCGATTGTGTCTGTAGGCCGATTATCTGTACGGGCCGATTGTGTCCAGATGCCGATTGTGTTCAGAACCCGAATGTGTCCACTGGCCGATTATGTCCACAGGCCGACAGTGTCCACAGGTCGATTGTGTCCACAGGCGGATTATGTCCACAGGCCGATTATGTGCACACGCCGATTGTGTCCACAGACCGATTGTGTTCACAAGCCTATCGAGTCCGCAAGCCGATTGTGTCCATAGGTCGACTGTGTCCACAGGCTGATTGTGTCCACAAGCCGATTGTGTTCACAGGCCAGTTGTGTCTGTAGGCCGACGATACCCTCAGGCCGATTGTGTCCAGAGGCCGATTGTGTTTGTAGGCCGATTATTTGCAAGGGCCGATTGTGACCAGAGGCCGATTGTGTTCAGAAGCCGACTGTGTCCGCAGGTCGATTGTGTTCACGGGCGGATTATGTCCACAGGCCGATTATGTCCACAGGCCGATTTTATCCTCATGCCGATTGCCTGCAAACGCCGAATGTGTCCACAGACCGATTGTGTTTACAAGCCTATTGAGTCCGCAAGCCGATTGTGTCCATAGATCGACTGTGTCCACAGGCCGATTGTGTCTTTGTGTCCACAAGCCAATTGTATCAACAGGCCGATTATGTCCACAGGCCGATTGTGTCCACAGACTGATTGTATCCACAGACCGACTGTGTCCAAAAGAGAACTGTGTCCACAGGCGGATTGTGGTCGCAAGCCGATTCAGTCCACAAGCCGATTGTGCCCAAAGGCCGATTAAGTCCACAGACCGATTGTGCCCGCAGGTCGATTTTATCCTGAAGGCGATTGTGTGCACACGCCAATTGTGTCCACAGACCGATTGTGTTCACAAGCCAATTGTGTCCATAGTCCAACTATGTCCACATGCCGAGTGTGTCCACATGCCGAGTGTGTCCATAGGCCGATTGTCTCCACAAGCCAACTGTGTCCACAGGCCGATTATGTCTACAAACCGATTGTGTCCACAAGCCGATTATGTGCACAGGCCGACTGTGTCTACAGGCCGATTATGTCCACATGCCGATTGTGTCCACATGACGATTGTGTCTACTGGCTGATTGTGTTCATAAGCCGATTGTGTCCACAGGCCGATTTTGCTAACAGGCCGACTGTGTCCACATGCCGATTGTGTCCACGGGCCCAATGTATCTACATGCCGATTGATGCCACTGGACGATTGTATTTACAATGCATTTGTGTTTGCGAAAATCCAGCCAAATGTCTCCCTTTTGCAGACGTAATCGGCTCTTAAGACATAATCGATGTTGCCGATATATTCAGGAACGAAGAGAGGTTGGTAGCCTGGGGTAGTTACCCGGTGACCAGGGAGTTTGGGATAGCGGGCTCATCCCAGTAGTCCAGAATTTTTGTGTCAGGCCTTGAGTTCTGACTCCTGTGCCAACAGTTAAGAAGGGAGCTCTCTAGTGAATGGCGCTCAGCACTTGACCAACGGTTGCAATTTTGGACTGCATGATTCTTAAAGTGATAACTTTCTAAATCAACTTGACGTAAGAAAGATATCACTTGAAAAATTGCGTTATCAAAAGTTATAACTCTCTGTCACTAGACACTCACTGATGAACTTGCAAATTTGAAACATGCTGCTAAAATCGTCATTTTGACGGTCAAAAAATAACCTGATTTTTTTACTCCACACCAAACGTCCAATATCAGCTTGATTAATGTTACATTATTCTTGCGGTGTAGCGGCGAGTCCCTGGACATTGGTAGGAGGCTGTTTGCGTTGTCTTTGGCACCTGCCAAGCATATCCCAGACGTGCTCGATTGGTGAAAGGTCTGGACTTAGTACTGGCCAACTCAGTGTAGTGACGTTCTGCTCCTAGAGGAATTCTGTAGCGACAAATGGCGCCACGTGAGCTGCTAACATGTTGTCAGGGTAGTAATGCCCCGTGACACACCCTTGGATGATATGTAATGCTGTTCTGCTTGTCATGGTTATACCACTCCACACCATAACCGATCTACAATCAGAACGATCGTGCTGCCTGACGGTTACGTCATGGTATCGTTCGTTTCCTCGCCGACACACTCTGTTTCTCTTGTCGTGGAAGTCGAGAGTGAACCTCGATACATCGGAAAACATGACGTATCTCCACCGACGATTGTCCCAGCACTGTCGTGCTCCACACCAATTACGTCTTGCTGCCATGTAACGTTCAGTCAAACGTGAAACTATTCGAGGTCGTCGAGCCTACAAATTTCATCTGTGTAGGCGATTTCAGATCGTCTGATCACTGACTCGCAACTCTGTCGCTAGGTGCAGCTGCTGTCCGATTTCTGAGGCATGTTGATGGTGGTTACCTAATGATGTGGATGAAACGATCATGGTTAGCAGTTGTCGCCCTTGGACGAACTGACCGACATCTGCCATCAACATTGCCTGTTGACGGAAGCGTGACCACAACCTGCTAATCGCCGATCAAGTAACGTTGAGAAATGGAGCCATTGCAGCCTGTCTGTTGCCAGCTTCCAACAAGCCAACGGCATGTAAACGTTCGTCGTATGTCAGCCTTCACATCCTTCAAAAATTACGTTTCGACCAGAAAATAAAAAGCTAGCACAGTACAAATAAAATGAAAATTTCAAAACATACCCATAAACATTAACGCGGCGCTCGTGCGAAAATCCTGCACGAAGTTTTCGTGGGCCGGTGCCATTCATGACACTCACTAAACTTGGTAACATAATGATGTGTCCAATCACGCGTATGCAATACCATTTTCCGAAAATATCAACATCAGTTTGGATATCCCTTACTTTTTTTAATAGTATACAATAACGATCGACTTGAGATATTTTGTATTACGCTATCAGTTACATAATGATCGTGGATCACATCATACAAAGAGGACCATGTCTCCATACAATGTGGCGATACTAAACATTTATCCATCTTTTCATCTCCAATAAAACACGACTCTTGAATTCTATAAATAACTACAAATTTTCATTTTGGGCATCAACAACATAGTCTATGGTCCTTCACTGGAATGGAATCGACGAACTCGTTCTAGTAAAGCGTGTAAGATATGTTTTTGAGGGAAAAGAAAAATAAAAAAAATATTGAGTAGCAATTTTTTGTAAATAGCACTATCTATTTTTTGCCGTTAATTTGGCTTTAAAGCTAAACGCTCGTTTTGTATCCTCAAATAATAGCATTGAAAAATTAGTAGCAAAAATGTAATACAATAAATTTTCAACTTGTGGTCTGGCAAAATCGAAGAATATTTATTTGTGTTTTGAACGTCGAGAGTCATTAACATTATCCAAATATTATTTTGGCATATGATGCATTCAGGGACGTAGCTACTGGAGAACCTGAGGAGCCTCCCCCCCTCCCCCCCCAAAAAAATACCCCGCCCCTCCGAAATATTGGTCAAATGCAACATTCGCGTGACATAGAGTCGAAAATGGTCTACAGTATAGGGACTACAGACAGTACAAATGCCTCCGATTCATTCTTAGAGCACCAAATGTTGCAACTTCACACAACAGACAAATAAATATTATCTTTGCTCCCACCCCCACATCCACACCCACCTCCACCCCCCCCCCCCTCCCAAAAAAAGAACTCGCTAGGACACGGCTTATGACCTTTTTGCGATGCGCCTGGATGCACGTATTTGCCACGCAAATAAAAAAATATGTCATCCATCTTTCACATTTAAGATTTTTTGCAAAAATTGCAGGTTGAAGCAAGCATTGAAACATCTCAGAAAGTTGTGGAACGTGTATGTTACATCAAGGAAACATTGTATGGCCGAATGGAAAACGTAACCACCGACCCATTCAAAAAGGATACTGCGTATTCTAACGTGGCATTGAGTGCTCATACAGACAACACGTATCTGAAAGATGCTGCTGGGTAAGTTACGTAAATTAAGTCATGACTGCCGTCTTCATGTTCATGGCAGCAGCGTCATTTTGTTCAAGATATTCATGGCAGGCTTTTCTTAAAGGCATCCAAAGCTCATTAAAAGTAAGTGTGTATCTGTGGGTAGGGGTGGTGGTGAGGTCCTCGGCTCGAGCGAAATATGATTACGCCATTGCAACGAGTTATGTAAAACACCCCCCCGATTCAAACACACATCGCGTTCTGTCTTTTTACACTACTCAAAGTTTGCTAAACACCAAGTACATCCAACAACCTGTTTTACATTTTAGTTAAAATATTGTAATGAATAGTGTATATATTGTTTATTTAATTATATTTTTAATGATTTAAGTACATAATTTAAGATTTTATTTGTGTTTGACATTATTTTTTATCTTTTGAATACGATAACCATGGAAAATAGATATTAATGGTAAAAGAGGAAATTTTTCAATATGCTAAAAAGTTGAAGGAGCGAACTGGTGTGGCTTCAGTATCGAGTATAAGACCCATTACTGTTAATTACAGATTGACAACGCCTTCTCATGCTCTCAATCAGGTTCCTGGTGGTCCTTTGCGGGATGTTGCTCCATTCTTGGACTAGCATGGCACCAACTCCTGGACACTTCTTGGCTGGACTGGACGGGATGGAATTGCAAGCTGCAACTCATTCCAGACATGTTCGATTGGATTGAGGTCAGGGGATCTTGCTGGCTGGTCCATACGCTGAATCCTCTCCCCCTGTCGATACTTCCCGACAGCATGGGCAACATGAGGACGGGCATTATCGTACATCAGAATGAATCTATCACCCACTGCACCTGCATACAATCTGACGTGGACATCCAGGATTTCATCAATATACCGTCGTGCAGTCAATGTACCACGTTCAAGGACACATAGCTCTGTACGTCCATCCCAGCTGATGCCGCCCCAGACCATGATTGATCCTACACCATAGCGGTCATGCTCAGCAATGTTGGCTGCATGGAATCGCTCTCCTGGTCTTCTTCATACCCTAGAACGCCCACCTGTGTGGTCTATGCAGTACATTGACTCATCTCTAAAAAGGACAGGTCGCCAATCTTCTCTGGTCCATCCAACGTGATCCATGGCCAATTCATATCGTGCCTGGTGTTGGTTCTGGGACAGCGGAATGCGAATACATGGTCTTCTCGATCGGAGACCACCTTCGTGCAAACTTGCCTGGATAGTCTGCGTCGACTCATTTACCCCGGATGCACTTCGAAGGACACTGCGAAGCTGGGTTGCTGTGGCAAAGCGGTTCGTACGGGCCTGAATGATCAAAAACCGGGTTTTAGTTGCAGATGTTGCCCTGCCTCTGCCACCACCATGCCGTCTTACTGGTATGCCATACTGCTGAAATCTTGCCCAGGCTCTGGTGATCACCATAAGGTGCACACCAAGGGCTTCACCAACCTGTCCATGGGTAGCCCCTTGTTCCACCATCCCTACAGCCCCTCCCCCCCCCCACCCATTTCTGCTTCAGATAAATGTCTTCTTACATTGCATTTGCCATATTCAATCATTTAATCACAAGGGTTTGTGTTGCAATGAAGATTGAATACCCTGCACATGTCATGTACATGTAGACATTATACGAAAATATCTTGAAAATCAAGGGGTACATGCTTTCCATGACTGTCACGAAAAGTATGCCTGTCAAGAGAGCTAATGTAAACTCTGGGGACCATCTCAATACATTCCTCAATCATATCCACCAAAAATATCGCAAATATGTAACAATCAAATTTCACAATGATGTATCAAATATTTGGTGCTTAGAAAACTTTGAGTAGTACATATTGCATTGCACAGTGCAAACGCCCTTGTATAATTCAGACTACTTCATTCCTCTGCAGTAAGGAGCTCATTAAGTAACGAATTATGAAAGAACTTCTAGTTTCAACTGTATTCAATATTTGAATAGTGTCGATCAGGATCAAAAGGACAAATCGGGTGCATTTGCAAACAGGCGGCTATGCTAATTAGTGGCTGCTATAACTGTCCATCGAAAGGCATGTCAGATATCAGATTTAAGGTGTGGTCTAACAAAACATCAAAGACACTGACAAATGCCCCGAAATTATCGACTCTCCGATCCAACAAATGAAGCATTCTTAGAAAATAGCCGACGAGCACGTTTTCAATCAAAGTTTTTGTACGCTGCTCAATTTAGTAATCAGAGATTGACCTCAACTGTGTTTGGGTGGACTCTTGACAACCTGTTCAAGTCACTGCTTCCAGTTGGTATTCCAGATGAGATAGATCCAACACGTAT
This sequence comes from Pictodentalium vernedei, assembly GCA_031216915.1. NCBI lineage: Eukaryota > Metazoa > Mollusca > Scaphopoda > Dentaliida > Dentaliidae > Pictodentalium > Pictodentalium vernedei. Next base: position 81,207,864 of record CM062296.1, on the reverse strand, counting down.
GTAGGTGATCAAGGTAATCAAGTGAAGGTGTAGCTCTGAGAAACTGCCTGGGTCTAAGCGATGTAGATGTGCAGCTCCACAAGTGGCTTGCAGGTCTTTGTGTCATTGTCGGGGAAGTGTTTCAGAGTGTCATAACCACTACACGTTGATCTCTACAGAAAACGACGATGAGGATGATGCAAGCGATAATCTACAATCCGTATATAATAAAGAAGAGCATCAATCAGTGATATCAACTTATTTTTTTCAAATATTCGCCAAATTTCGTTTTAACTTTTATAAAATCGTTCGATACAGACTTGCCTATCTTTTAAGAGAGTAAGGGATCGGACTTGTACTATATAATAAAAGGGCACAGTTGCCATTGAAAAATGACAAAACACATATATTATTCGACATTTTACTGCCAAAATTCATCAAATTTTCGCCTTATCATCCAATAAAAGTACCCAAAACACATAACATCCGGCAATAAACAACGCATCGTTTGTATATTACAAACATAGATAAACTACATAAATGTGAAGAAAAATTGTGCAACAAAGCTGGAATATCACTTTCACTAAATTGAGTAGATCTGAAAAGGAGGCGGCGCGGGGTCTGAGTAAGTAGAGGTAGAGGCTGCAAGCCGAGAGGTCCGAGGTTCGAATCCCACCTGCGGCAACAGCGTTGTTTCCTTGGGCAAGACACTTCACCCTCATTGCCCACGCGGGGCACGGTGACGTTGTGTACTATGACGTACTGAACGTCGATGGTGCACCTGTCTTCAACCAATGCTAACCCTGCTTGTGTGGAGTTAGTATATCGGGGAGCTGACAGTTGCTCGCTGTTGCTTGGTGGTTCTTTCCGTGTATACCGGCTTCCTCCATCCGTGAATCTGTCGTGGCCATGATTAGCCATTGTGCAGAAATATTTTACCTTAAACACCAATAAATATACTAAATGAATAATAAACCTGAAAAGGATAATATCTCATTTTTTCCAAGTGGTGCAAAGTGGCATCAATCGCATTCGAAATAACAGGAAAAACAGTTATCCCTTTACTCACCTCCTTTGGAAGGTGCCCCACGGACGTTTGGCTTCCAGGGTCAATATTGTACTCTAAATTTGTCTACATTTGCTGATGGTGTTTTACGGTAACACCTATATACACACATAATGAAATGATCTTAAATGGTAAACTGATCAATGTTACCATAAAGAATGTCTGCAAAACAGCGGGGGAGGGGAGGGATTGTGCACTATGTGTCCAGGTCTACCCACGTTCCACCGCCTCTGAACAATTACAACAACGCATTCTGAAAACACATTGAATGGTCTGGTCACGTGCTAGTAAGCCTATTCGTTTCGTTACTAACTAGGTATCCTGAATCAACTTTTGTGGACAAAAACCTTGTTTTTTTCGATCAAGAATGTTTTACACATTTTCCTGCAGATAATGTCAAAAACTGCTACACCCATTCTCACAAAATTTCTAACTTTTCTCGGCCCAAATTATGATCTGTTCGTGTATACTGCTTGGTTGAAGGTCTTAGACGAGATAAAATACAACACGCCAGAAAACTTCACTGCATATACTGATAATCTGTATTTAATACTTTCAGTTTATATTTAATCCTTTAACCAACGTAACGGCCAAAACCGACCAGCACTATTCTCAAAAATCAACAATTAAATTTCATTATTTTTTCATTTTTTGTCTCAAAAACATAGGTTATGACCCTTCATTGGAACGAGCTCAACGAGCTCGTTCCAATGAGGGGTCATAACCTATGTTTTTGAGACAAAAAATGAAAAAAATAGTTATTCAAGAATTTTTTTTGGCATGTGTCGTCTGCTTTTCATATTAGGTAAAGGGTTAATACTTTCAATGAAATATGTTACAGACATACCTGTTTCAATGAAGGTTCACGGGATCCAATTCCTGAAAAAGCTGACCGTTCGTAGTAATATTGTTGGAGATCGGAATGATCAAATTCATATTGTCGTGACGGGTTCAAGTAAATCAGTCGGCAAACCTTGATGAGATTTTGTCTTGGGCTATTGCGAATGAAAACTTTCAGAAAAGGTGCGTACGCGAAGAAAAAGCAAGTCTCTCGCTCTCTCGCCACAGAATACACTCATATGTGCCATTTCACATTCAAATGTGGCAATGTTTTCGGTATTGGAAAGGATACATTAACCAATTTCCAAGGTGATAAAAAGGTCTCCGATAGTTTGGCCAGTACACATTTCTTAAGCTCTGTAGTACTCCTTCCGATTGGTTGTAATAGAGACTGGGTGTTTGTTGAATAAATCAAGGCGTCGGAAGCATCTGAGGACAAAGCGGGAGAAAGCGGGGATATTCGAACAGAGCAGTCAACTCTGAACATGAATTTCATTGCTCACTTATCAGGACACAAGAGCATTTCCAGCATAACTAATTATTCCTTGGGTGTGCAACGAGAAATTGCGGACATATTTTGTTTTATACTCAAACAGCCATCAACATCAACTGGAAATTAGTATTCGAGTTATTTTGGGCGCATCATGGGCACTTTGGAGGAGTCCCACCGATTCGCTACGGTTCGTGTTAATTAATTAAGGAGTTGCGTCATAACATGCACATGTACCTGGATTTCCAAGACGTCTTGAATGTTTTAAATATAATCTTGGATGACTAATTCCCATCTTCACTATCATGACTGCGAAGGTGTGCCTTAATCTTGCAATTGGAATATTAGGCTAGTCTGGACATTAGCTCACACATTCGGGACAAATCAGGTCTACCCCCCCCCCCCCCCCACCACCACAGTTGGTCACCTTTGTGACGCTCCTGGCGTCACTGGTCATTATATCCAGTGAATGAGCCATATAATATTTAGGCTATCCAGTTAAAAGTAACAGGTCTGTTGAACATTAGAACCAAATGTTTTGAAGAACCATTCTTGATTCAACTGAAAGCGAAAGTTATTCATCACGTGACTGTATTTTCTCGAACTGCCAAATCCCTCATTACAAAAGAGTAGTGGTATGATTTTCAAACAATAAACTAGTTCCTGGTTTAAATGACGAGTTAGTCCCCCTTTTAAGTGGCCTGTGTTATGTAAATTAAGAACGACCACACTGAAGACGTCAACGATTTTAGTATTGAAGTTTCAATTTCGTCTCTGGCCCTTTGAATTCGTCATTGTATATCATGCTCAGAGCCAAGACAAACCATCTCGCAAGCCCATTGGTTGAAATACACTTTATTCGTTACGTAATATGTTCACCATAAGTGTTACGTTATAGCTAAAGAACTTACCTTTTTAGACTCCAGATACTACATTGCATTGAACACACTGGTACTGGTGGTATCAATCTGTTGGTTGATGGGTTGTACGTGGCAGAGACTTTCAGATCAACACCCCCGGCGGAGTTTGCTTTTCTATCAAGCAGAGGGATTCCCCAAGAGAAAAAAGGAATCTCATCTTGTCACGTGCTCTGTGTTGGTAAAGTGATTTCCGTGGATCCAATAACTAAGGAAATAGATCAGATAAGGTAATTTTTATCAGATGTCTGTCTGTGAAATATTGGAATTCATCAGTGTAATTGATATAGGCTTACAGAGGTTTATTGTATACATAAGTCATAAACTGCGTTCTGCCAAATTCAGTTTGAGCCGAGGTTATCGAAGCTCAAGACGAATTTAGTGAACGCGGTTCACAACTTCAGTGGATGAAAGAACGAATTTAATATCTATAAAATGCCTGTTCTATGACATCACCATCTACAGAAACACTAAATCACGCAGAAAATGAACATCTGTTCAGCACATATGTGCGGAACGGAAATAATTGACGGACTATTTTTAATTAGAAGCGAAATGTCAATGGAATTTTCTTCAAATCGTGCAATGCAATTACAATTTGAATCGCCAGCAATATCTGAATGTCGTCCCCCGAGTTCCAAAGTGTTTTATGTGCCAGTGGGCACATAGAACAAGTTGGAACTCAGGGGACGAAATAGTTACACGGATTCCCCTCGCTGATTTGGATGGCGATAAAATGTAGGGTTTTTTGTTGATAGTTGTCGAATGAATTGCGCTGAGTGTCCTTCTAATAATTGCTTTTACAGACGAGAAGGCGTGCGACCTCTGGTTTTATCCTTTTGCGCTGGCGCTCGTGCCATATTGATTAATCCATTCACACGCGTGTGTCGTTTTGTGTGTTTCCTTCATCAGAAGATCGTTTAACCGAAGTGTAAATAAGACGCATGGGTCAATTTTCAGCAAAATAATGACTGTTTTATTGCGACATGATCGAATAATATAAACAAACGCTCTGACGTCATTCTTTGCGAAGATATTACACGAGGCATATATTCGGGAAGGTAACATAGAAAAAGTAAGCGATAATCACGTGATAAATAGAGGTGTAGGATGTGGGGGATTGTTTTACCTAGACACATACAATTTACTACAAGAATCAATTCATCGGGTCATCGTATTCTGTCAATTTGCCACCCCTGACGTATATCGTCACTTTCATTAAAGTTATCTCCTTGAAATTAGTGGACGCGAGGGAAAGGTTCAATCAAGATGAAAATAATTGTCGAGAAAAAAAACATGGCATCGGTAGGAAATAATGACAAGTTTCCGTTTGTTACTTTTATTCTTTTTATAAACAAAGACAACACACAATGTCGTGAGCTGTTTGTTGTTCCGTTTATTAAATGTTACAGAAGGAAACTTGTTTTTGTGGCAAGCTAATTGGAATTAACCACACAACATATAATCCGTCATTAAGAATATCTAATCAGTATCACTCCAACCAACAGTAAATACGCGTATACTTTTGCTCTTTGATTGCTAAATTAATGAGTGTGTTTTAACTTGCAAGTTTTTATGATTTTCCAGGTCCAAACAATTGACAGACCCCCTAGACTCAATGGAAATGTGAGCGTCCGTATTATAACCCACGATCCACACAATGTTGAAATAATGAACAGAAAAAAATTAAAGAATATCCAAAGATGGTGGAAGCGCCGATTTCTTATTTTTGAAGCGGGTTTAAATGGAGAATAACGGTAAAATGTTCAAACTGATAGGGAAAAAAATGTAAAAGACCAGCTGTTGTATTTTTCTAATTCTCTAAGGGAAAGTGCTCCCCGCCCTTGGCTTTAGGAAATTACTGGGAGCTAACTTTCTTATAGATCTCTTCCAAGGACGAAAATTGTCAACTACAGAGACACGTCAGCCAGATCAAACAAGCCGCCGTTTGACTTGGGTAATCTGCTCAAAGAGAAGGATTTGGCAACCCAGCTTGATTACTCGTTGTAATAATTTTTTGTTGTATATTTATAATATATGACGGCGGATAGTTAAAAAACACTGAATATGAGATCTGATATGTAGCTCAATATAAAATAATGTAAAATAATTCTACTTTTGTTTGTGGACGATGCTGTTCTGATTGCTGACCACCCACTCAATCTCAAAAATAACTTGGATGATTTTGTTCTTTGACATGAAATCTTGTACCTGCACATCAACATAAACAAAACAAAGGCCGTTATATTTCGTTCAAGGGCTGCACATGAGTTTCATTTAAAATTGATAATATCGAATTGAAAATAGAAAACTCATACAAAGACTTTTTTGAAATCCAGAGGCTTTCTAACTATACGAAACACAAAGCTGAACAAGAAAGCACTTCACTTATTCTGTTCAGGGATTGAAAATCTAAAACTGCAGTTTGATCTCATATCCTAACTTTCTGTTCCCATTATTATTCTCAATACTAACATATTTCACCAGAATGATTGAGATACGAAGATCCCACATTTCTGGTACGCATTCACCGCCAGTTTATAAGAAACCTATTTTTGCTATAAAAATATATGCCATTATGTACATGTATGTTATATGCGGAATGAGGTGGATATCCCTTAACCCGTTTTATATTGATGGGATTCCCCATGTCAGTTCAGAGACAATTGATGGAGTCTATATTCATTACTTGGGAAAGACCAATCAGTATTTCAAACGAGCAGCCTTTGGGCCTACCACTCAAATTTACTGAGTAAATATCTACTTTATCCATTCAGGTCGTATCACGATCCTGGCCCGAGAAAGCGGCCTTTTTGGGGTAAAATGGTTAACCCTTTACCCAACGCAGACGATATCAAACTTTATTATTTTAAATATCATTTTTCTCAAATTTTTCAAAAAATTTCAACAAAACCATATCATGTGACCCCTCGTTGGAACGAGCTCGACGAGCTCGTTCCAATGAGGGGTCACATGATATGGTTTTGTTGAAATCTTGTGAAAAATAATATTTTTGCAAATGCTGAATTTGCATATTACGCGGGCGGATGAGGCCGATTCGTTGGGTAAAGGGTTAAATATAAAAGTTATAATGTAGAATGACAGAATTTTGGAAGAGATTGGTAACAAATAACGAAAACAAAAAATATCAAACAAGATGTATCAGTATATGCACCAACTTCCAAGTTTTGAATCCAAATATACAGTTAAAACTTTAAGTCCTGTCACGAACTGTGCGCTTATCTGGGCTTAATTGCGCGTAAGAATTGCGCGCAATTGCCATATTGAATGGCATCTGAAGCACGACAAGTTCTCCTGGTTATTCACAGCAAACACAGCCAATATTTCTGCCATTGGAGCTCCGGGTTACCCGGAGGTCCATTGACTGAAACGTTGCTTGTGCACAGGCCATATGTGCAAAATGTGATAGCCTTACGATGGTCATAACTCGTAGATCAACGCGCAGATCAACGTGCTATTTGTGCGCATTTCATGACAGGACTTCTTGTTTTAAGTGTATGAAATCTCTGATTGAGTCTGACTGTTTCCGACCTTGTCATTGACTATTGTCTTGCGAAGTGCCCTGGACTCAAATAGTATCTACCTCCCAAGTAATTATAATTAGTGTGTGTGAGTCCCCCCCCCCCCTAAAAAAGTATATATATACATTTTTTTCAATTTTAGTGATACGTGACTGGCCTTGATCGAAATTGTGAAATCTTGCTGATCCAAGCGCTATTTAAGCATCACGAAATTTCGCGCAGATCAAGGGTTTATTAGGCAACCTTTTCTAACGAAGTCACGGAAGTGTCTCCACCAGTTCGTTCTTTTACTCCAAGCTTCAATATACGTCGACCTGGATTACGTTCTGATAGATGTCTACTTGATAGTATAGCCAGTTTCTGTTAATACCGGCTGATGCTGAACCATCCCATATTTGCCTGACAGCTGAACCAACAGACTGGTCACGGATAAATTTGGCCACCTCATGAGAACCTATTCCGATTTCAAAGACGCTTGAATGTTTTGAAGTGCGAACACAAATTCACTAGACGATCACTGGGGCGATGCCACGCTATGCCACAGCACTCCGGCTTCCCACGCACGTAAAACATTCCGACATGGGGTGACCTTGTCTGTCGAAAGTGGCGTTAAATCTCAATAAATGAATAAATTAATAGGTCTCAGAATCAATATTTTTCACATGACTTCTCCGTTTTTGTTTTTTTTTTTTTTTTGGCTTATTACCGTTTCGTATTACCAATAAATATTAAATATTGCTTCATAACATCTTCAGTTGATTTGATTGGTCATTTTTTCAAAATAACGCTTTCTGATTGGTTATCACCGAAAATGTCTGTGTCAAATTAATGCTCATGTAAATAGAACTGATTTAAAACATCAACACAGCCACGATGCCTGGTTTTATCTGTTAGAAACATTCAGTAAAATCTCAATGATAAGAATTGTATAAATACTTGAAAATTAGTATTTTTATCGCCGAATTGTGGGACTATAATTTGTTGCGGTTATGACGTATAATGCCTGCAGCCGTGATGCGTCACAGAAAACTGAACGACGTTTAAGGTAAAATTCCATTCTTCAACCCTTCTTTTCTACCCAAAAATGTGTTTTTTGGTAACTGTGGTGTCATATGATAAACAGAATATGAAATTTATGTTTTGGTCATACTCTTTCTATGAAACTTGTTTATGTCTTTCCTCGCCAGAAGATCGGCAAAACGGAAAATTCTTAGACTTGTTTCGTAAATAGAGTATGACCAAAACACTTTTTCCATATACTCTATTTATACCTTAATTACCTATTCTACTATATATGAAAAGCCTATGATATAAATTTTAGCTTTACTCTCCAACCGCGATAAACACGCCAGCAGTGGGATTTCAATAGTAAAAATTTATACCTTAAGTAGAACTATATCCACGTTGACCTTTGGTGACGTCGACCTGAATGCAAACTTGTCTAAATCTATCGCACGTCGCCTCGCGAAGAGTGAAATGGAAGTGGCAATTATGTATTATGTTTTTAAACAGGTTTACCTAATAAGATGCCAACAATTAACAAACATGCATTGCCTCATGTTAATAAAGTATTCATAACTCGAAATAGTATGTTATTTTGTTATTAAAACGAAAAAAGCTCAGTTTGTTTTTTTTTCATTTCGATTCGGCGATAAAATTGACAGCGGAAGTACCGCCCACCGATGCTCGTGTAAACAAAAGCAGATTCCCTCATATGTACGTCTGGTGCTCAGTAAAATCGAGAAAAAATAATAGCGACTCTTAATAATCTGACGATCATGGTATAAATGGAATATACCCATAGTAGCTTGGTGTACCAAATGTTCACCACTCGTGGTGAAGTGGTGTTAACCGGGCGCCGAAGGCTCGCGGTTAACACCACTTCACTACTCGTGGTGAACATTTGGTACACCCAGCTACTATGGGTATATTCTATATGTATATCTTGTTGCTCTGTCATATGGCTGAACTCGAAAAACAAGACTTTTATTTTTGTATGCACTCGGTTGTTCCTCTTCATATGAGATATTGTCCTAACCTAAGACCTTTTGATAAAACTGCTGATAACTGGGATTTGGCGGTCGATTTGTTAAAACGCCAGATACGGAGTTACTCAGATGAAGAAAAGATACAGCCCAACTCATTTTCTTTTTTGGCCATCAATAATCAAAACACATACATGGATATACGTTCCTCGCCAATTTGTGACAAGCTCTGCAGAGAGGGTCGACATTTTGTTACATAAAAATGGGTTAAATAAACTTGTTAAATAAAGATTTATACTATTTCAGGTTCAACAGTTACGACAGAGCTACAGTGAATACAATTCCGCCTGAAGAACACAGAATGTTCTACGAGTCCTACTCAAAATTCAGCAATGAAATATATAATCCAGACAATGAGTTATTATACAAACTAACTCCAGGGAATGTTTTATTCTTTGATAACTATAGAGTACTACATGGCAGAACAGCTTTCACTGGGAAACGACAGATGTGTTCTTGGTACCTACCAAGAGATGACTGGATGGGAAAAGCAAGATTTTTAAATGTCATATAGAATGAGGATATTTTAGTTTTCTTTGGTCTGATTATTCCACTCCCTATTAACTACGTATTATCTGAAGGTGCTTTTAATTAATTAATTAATTTATTTATTTATTTATTTATTTATTTATTTATTTATTTATTTATTTGTACAGTTAAAACTAGAAGTCCTGCCGTGAAATGCGCACAAATAGCACGTTGATCTGCGCGTTAATCTACGCGTTATGACCATAGTAAGGCTATCAAATTATGTACATATCGCCTGTGCACAAGCAATGTTTCAGCCAATGGGCCTCCGGGTAACCCGGAGGTCCATTGGTCGAAATATTGCCTGTGTTTGCTTGCTACGAGTAACCAGTAGAACCTGCCATGCTTTGGATGCCATTTGATATGGCAATTGCGCGCAATTCCTATGCGCAATTAAGCCTAGATAAGCGCGCATTTCGTGACAGGTCTTCTAGTTTTATCTGTATATTTATAGAGGTTTAAGGTCATTCATTTGTGCACACTTTCTAATCTAATGGAGATGACTTTAAAGTCGAGTTTAGTCAATCATTTATACTCAATTTGCCCATTTTGGAGGACCTTCACCCCAAGCATTGGTGACTTGGTCTTATTCCACCAGTAAAACAGAGCTGGGTAATCACAGTAAACAAGCACCGCTTCACATCCCGTGGTTCCCACGGGGATGTGAAATATTGCTTTATCTTTGTCCCTGTGATCTTTATAGAGCTTTGAGCTGTCTGTTGTTTTCGTTTCTAAACTTTAAAAAAAAGAAACTTGGCTTTTTATCGCAAGCTAATTAGAAGCGACTACGTCACAGATAATCCGTCACTAACAACATCTACCAGTATCTCACATACCAACACTGAGTGTTCAGTTTGGCTTTTTGTTTAGCGCATGTGTTTTTACATTAATTTGCAAGATTTTATTCTCCCCAGGACAACGGTAAGCAAATCTAGCATCCTAGTCTGTTATATTAATTTATGCCATGATTACCTTGTCTACTATATATGAAAAGCCAATGATATAAATTTTAGCTTTATACACCAACCGTGGTGAACACGCCAGCAATGGGATTTCAGTAGTTAACACTTGCACCTACAGTGGAACTACATCCCAGATGACCTTTAATGACGTCGACCTGAATGCGAACTTGTCTAAATTTATCGCACGTCGCCTTTCGAAGAGTGAAGTGGAAGTGGCAATTATTGTTTACGTTTTTAAATGAGTTTACCCCATAAAACACCCAGAATTAACAGACATGCATTGTCTCGTGTTGATGAAGCATCCATAACGCGAAATGGTATGTTATTATGTTATTAAAATGAAAAAGACCCTGTTTCTTTTTCTATTTCGTTTCGGTGATAACATTGACAGCGGAAGTACCGCCCACCGATGCTCGTGTAAACAAAAACAGATTATCACGTTTGTGCGGCTGCATCTCAGTAAAATCGAGAAAAAATAATAGCGACTCTTCATAATCTGACGATCATGGTATAAATAAAATATACCCAAAGCAGATTGGTGTACCAAATGTTCACTACTTGTGGTGAAGTGGTGTTAACCGCGCGCCGAAGGCTCGCGGTTAACACCACTTCGCCACTCGTGGTGAACATTTGATACACCAAGCTACTATGGGTAAAGGACAGTGTCTGTATTATGTCACGATGCGTATACTGTTGATATATAGAGAACAGAAAAAAATAGGTTACATCAAATGATTGTGATTGCTGAAGTTTTCTTATTTTCAAATGGGTTTCAATAGAGAATAAAAGTCCCAAGTTCAAACTGATTGGGAAAATATTGTAAAAATCCAGCTTCTTTATTTTAATATTACTCTACGGGAAATCCCTTAAGTTTGTGAAATAGTGGTCAGATCGATGACACAAATTTTCTAACATTTCGAAATTCCATTTTTTATATGAATTTCTCATATCCGTGGTATTTCCCAGTTACACCAGGGTACTCATTCTGTCATCTTGGTGTTAAAAAATAACATTCTGAGGCAAGCAATTTTTGAGTGCTTTAGGAAATTAAAGGGAGCTGTTAATCTGTTCCCATGACGAAAAGTGTCAGCCATTTGCGAACCACTTACAGACTATGCTTCGAAATGTCATACTATGGAATCCAGAGGGATAGTGTGCAAGTAGTTCGTGATCCGATCTCGATCCGATCAAAACAAATATCACGTGATCGCACTACTGTAAATGATTATAAAACCAGTTAGAATATTGTCAAATGACCTAAAACGAGACCATTTTTTATTGCCCAATTTAGCGTTAAAATGAAAAATGTAAGTGGTATAGAACGACACACAGATCCAAGAAACACCAGGCAGCAAGTGGAAAAAACACTCACTTGGAGGTGTAATAAAGCTCTTTAGGGCAAAGTTCTCAAGTCACATGAACGTATTCATTTATTATATATTTATTGGGGTTTAACGACACTTAAACACCCAATGTCATATCGTCTCGGTGACAGTTTTACGGGTGGAGGAAGTTTGAGTACCTGGAGAGAACCGCCAAGCAACGACGAGTAGCTGCCAGCTCCCCAACATCGTAAATCCGCACTGCTTCACATGCAGGGTTACATTGGTCGAAGACATGCGCACCATCGATGTGCAGTACGCCTTAGTACATGGCGTCATCGTGTCCCCATATGGACAATCGGGGTGAAGTGCCTTGCCCAAGGCCGCGACGCGGAAGTCTGAATCAGTCGCGAAGACGGTCACCCATCCAATGACTAACCGGGCTCGACGTTGCTTAACTTCGGTGATCTGATGAAAACCGGTTACCGCAACGCCACCGCGCCCCCTATATTAGCGTACTCTTTGCTAGTTCTTGTCTGACCAATACTACCAATCACTGATCACACCGCAACCCGCAACAGGTAGCAATTGACACAACTCCAAAACAGCCTTCTGCATCACAATGATGGGTTTTGTTGAACAGTCGGTAAGGGATGCGAAAGTGCTTGGCGCAAATATATTTTCGGCGCATTTGTCAGCATCACCAGCGGGAATCATCATCACCATCATCATCATCAGCAGCAGCAGCAGCAACAGCAGCAGCACCTACATCTAATAAACTAGTGTTTGTTGTGTCATTGTTTCCCCGCTAAGATGTTACTCCGCACGAGTTTTGTCTAAAGGGTGTAGTTATCAGCCTCATTTCCAAGAAAATTCAATGTTCGTTTTCAAAATTACAGTCGTAAATTGTCAATTCCTCAACTTGGAATGTGCATAAAGTTCTGTTCCATCCCTGTTTCGAAATACTTTTGTGTTTCGAGTAACCATGAAATTCAGTGTGGGTTGAAATTATGTTAAGTAAATTATGTTGCTTGGGTTATTCTACCGCCTCGTTCTGGAAAAATTGTTGGGTGACCTTGAAACAAAACAAAGTCGTCTAATTCTGATATGATAGATGTAGTGCAGAAATTTTAGGTGGAATCCTGTGTCCATTTTGTGTTTTAGTTATAACCATTTTATCACCGATTAATCGCCGTTAACATTTGAACAAAGAATATGCATGTGTTGCGAACTTGCGATGTAGAACAGTAAAAATGTAGTCAGAAACTGCCCACAAATAGCACGTCACACTGCGCGTTAATGTGCGTAGCATGCTGTTTGTAACTTTATGACATTTATTACATATGCCCTATGCACAAGCAATGTTTAACCCACATGTTCATTGGCTGAAACATTGCTTGTGCTTTCTTCTGTTAACCAGGATAATCTGTCAGTCGTGCATGGATGCCATTCGACGGGGAATTTTCGCGCAATGCCTACGAGATATTATGTCAAAATAATTCGCGACAGGACTTCTAGTTTTAACTGTAGATGGAATCATTTTGTATCAGTAGACTCAGAAAGAGAAATGCAATTGGTAACCTTTACACATATTGTGTAAAATTTTCTGATCCAACAGAATGTGACTAATGTAATGTTGTGTTTATTGTGACAGACTCAATAATAAATATTTTTGAAGGCTTGAAAGATTTAAGAACTTTGTTTTATATCTGCTATATAAATATGGAGTGTGTCATTCCGTGATTCTGAGATTCAGTCCATTTTGATGTACTATGCAACTAGAAATGTTTCGTTTCCTTGGACGGATGGGCTAGCTAGTTTCAGTTCAGCTAAGAAAGATAATCAATTGTATTACCTCTAACGAACAGATTGTTCTTGACTGATGTTATGAATTTCTGGTGGTGAGAAAAGAAAGTCATGCCGGGTGGGGGAGGGGGTGGTGGGTCATAAGCGATTTGCAGAAAGGTATGCCGTATGCTTGCATCTGCCCATATTGAGGAATGATCACCCCCGTGTCTGAAAACAGTTAACACCTGAATTTTAGTCAACTACTTTCTACATCTGCTGCTCTATCACTGATGACTTCTAAACCTCCCACCACTATCATTGTCTCCTCTTACTTCTGTCTATCAGACGGCGACAATAGCCATCTCTGTTTCACTGGTAAAATAGGACCCAGTAGTCAATGTTTGGGGTGAAAGTTTTCTAAAATGGTCAGCATTGGGATAAATTGGCTTGTTACAAATCTTGTTTTTTTAGTTCAACCCTTCAGCAACTAGACTATCATTAGCCTCTTCTGTCGGTCGTCCCTGGACAGCCACTGATGGTCGTATGTTAACTGCCGCGTCATACTGTTTAGCCCTTCCCATGTCTAAGTGTCACATATTGGTTGCCACAGAATGTTATTTTTTAACACCAAGATTGCAGAATGAGTACCTTGAGGTAATACGTATCTGGGAAATTTAGCCATAGCCTCATACGATTTACAGGCGTTGCGGAAGGCCAACCGTTTGTAAGGTTGAGGTGCTGAGAGTAGTTGTTGCTTATATTCAGATAAGGACATGGGAAAATATCTCACGAAGATACTTTCTCATAGCCACCGTGTTCTAAGATAGAACAGAGGTGCCGAAGGTAAGTTGCTCGCTGTGAAGGTGTGCAGAAAGATGAGTGCAACTAACCGTTCAATACCGAGCTGAGAATTATGGAGTTCATTGGGATATTGGACAACAGGATAGTGGTGTCAAAACTCCAAAGTAGTGTACTACCCAATATTTAGAACTCTCCAGAGCTACTGAACTGCACTCTGGAACAACGGAAAAAGGACATAATCCACTTAGAAGCCTCTCGGATTCAAACAAATTAAATACCATCTAACTTTACAGGCATCCAGACAGGTTTGTAGACCATTTGTGTAACTGTATGTCATTGTAGGACCGTTTTTAGTGATTCGACGTATTCCAATTGAATAGAACATGCATCAGAAGAACCCCCTCCCAACACCGCTGTATAAGAGGTCACTCATTCTTATTGTGATCACGTGTCACCATAAAAAAGAAGATGAAGACCTTCACTATGGAAACACGTGTGTCACATATTGGTTGCCACATAATGTTATTTTTTAACACCAAGATTGCAGAATGAGTACCTTGAGGTAATACGTAACTGGGAAATTTAGCCATAGCCTCATACGATTTACAGGAGTTGCGGAAGGCCAACCGTTTGTAAGGTTGAGGTGCTGAGAGTAGTTGATGTTCATATTCAGATAAGGACATGGGAAAATATCTCACTAAGGTACTTTCTCTTAGCCACCGTGTTCTAAGATAGAACAGAGGTGCCGAAGGTAAGTTGCTCGCTGTGAAGGTGTGCAGGAAGATGAGTGCAACTAACCGTGCACTACCGAGTTGAGAATTATGGAGTTCATTAGGATATTAGAATGCAGGATAGTGGTGTCAAAACTTCAAACTAGTGTACTACCCAACATTTAGAACTCTCCAGTGCCACTGAACTGCACTCTGGAACAACGGAAAAGGACATAATCCACTTAGAAGGCTCTCGGATTCAAATAAATTAAATACCATCTAACTTTACAGGCATCCAGACAGAGTTGTAGACCATTTGTGTAACTGTATGTCATTGTAGGACCGTTTTTAGTGATTCGACGTATTCCAATTGAATAGAACATGCATCAGATGAACCCCCTCCCAACACGGCTGTATAAGAGGTCACTCATTCTTATTGTGATCACGTGTCCCCATAAAAAAGAAGATGAAGGCCTTCACGATACCATGAGCGTGATGAAAACACGTGTATCCTGAACAACATGATACGCGTATGAGCACTAAAACGGCATAACACGGGCTTTTACGGCAACCATATGATGCCATGGATCATGCTACTGATGACGACAGTTCTAAGACTTCCACCGAGGTCCTCCAATGTTGGCCGTTAGAGTACCTCACTTACCACAAACACTTCATTGAAACAAGCTCCTACAGCTCCTTCCTTTGGAGGGTAATAAGCTACTTTTCTGAGGCAGACACTGATAATATGTAGCTATTCAATCAAGTGTCGTCAGCATTCGTTTAGCTAAAGCGTTAAATTTACAAATATATTGCGCAATTAAAATATGTATACCGTAGATTTGTTGTGTGTGTTGAAATACTTTTTACAGTTTGAGAGTGCCCTGTGGCTTTCAACGCAGCACGCATAAATGTTCGGGTAAAAAAACATTTGCCTAAAAAAATAGGATTTGACGACAATTCAAACACAAAATGGTGAGGAGATTCAGTAAAAACTCAACCCCCACGTCCTCAAATTAATTTTTTATTATTAACTACCGTATATACATGTATACAGTTGTAGATGACTCACAGTGTTTCTACGTTATTGTTGGCTGCCTGAACAGGTTTACAGTAATAATTACCCTATGTACATGTATACAGTTGTAGATGACTCACAGTGTTTCTACGTTATTGTTGGCTGCCTGAACAGGTTTACAATAATAGCTACCGTATATACATGTATACAGTTGTAGATGACTCACAGTGTTTCTACGTTATTGTTGGGTGCCTGGACAGGTTTACAATAATAACTACCGTATATACATGTATACAGTTGTAGATGACTCACAGTGTTTCTACGTTATTGTTGGGTGCCTGAACAGGTTTACAGTAATAACTACCGTATATACATGTATACAGTTGTAGATGACTCACAGTGTTTCCACGTTATTGTTGGTTGCCTGGACAGGTTTACAATAATAACTACCGTATATACATGTATACAGTTGTAGATGACTCACAGTGTTTCCACGTTATTGTTGGCTGCCTGGACAGGCAGCTAACAAGGAAGTAAAAACACTTTCAAGATCAATGTAACCTTAAGCAAGAATACACTGTGGTCACCCTTTTCAGCGCACTATAAAAGAGTATGTTTGTAGCTGTATGGGGACTTAAGGACTAATCCAAACAGAACCATTGGGACTGTTAAATTAAGTTATTACTGAGAATAATTAACCTTCTGAGAATACAACATTGATTTTTTTTAAATAAAAGCCTGCTGAACAATTGCGGAACCCATTTGAAAGGGTTATAATCTTCTGATAATTATAATTAAATCTGATTGATAGTAAATAATGATATTGAAAAATATTTATTTCAAGGGGTTCTAAATATGTTTGGGCAGGGCGGAGAAACATGTCTCATCAGAGCACGTGTCACACTGGCGAATTAGGAGGTCGCTCTGGAAAGGATTAAACTCCACAGTTAAGACTGGAAGTCCTGTCCTGAAAATGCGCACAAATAGCACGTCGATATGCGCGTTAATCTACGCGTTATGACGATGGTAAGGCTATCAAATTCTGCACATACGACCTGTGCACAAGCAAAGTTTCAGCCAATGGACCTCCGTGTAACCCGGAGGTCCATTGGCAGGAACATTGCTTGTGTTTGCTATGGGTAACAAGGAGAACCTTCCATGCTTTGGGTGTCATTCGATATGGCAATTGCGCGCAATTCCTACGCGCAATTAAGCCTAGATAAGCGCACAGTTCGTGACAAAACTTCTAGTTTTAACTGTACAATGACAGAAATGGTGTGGTACACATCCGCAAAACTCAGTTAATACGCTTTGGTTTGATCGATAGTTACCATCGCATATATATTTTCATGTCATTTGAATTGACGACAGTGAATCATTTATAAGAGTAATTTGCATTGACGCACTGAACATAATCAAACATTTTAAATATTTTCACCTCAGTTACTAAAATATTTTAGTGTATTAAAATTCTTGATAGTGAGCTTTGTTCATATTAAGTTTTTAGAACAGCAGAAATTATTCAATTTCAATTCTCTCTGAAGCAGTTTCATTTTATACTTTTCAAATATTCTATTTTTTCTCAGGTTTGTCGTATACATACTATGTCGTCAGTGCCGCTACACATTATGCCACTGTGACCCTCATGTACAGTTTTGTGTATTATATCTCACGTGACTTGCCCTTCCTCCTACTGAATGATACGCACAGCACTATTTCCAAGAGTTCCACCTATCGAGGGTTCTAAAATTTAGCGTGCAGTTTTCCCGTGCGCTATAAACTTTCAAAACATTGCCGTGGGGACGTTCGACTCATAGAACACAATGCACCCTTTTAGGCGATTGTTATTAATATTTAAAAGATCAGGAATGAAAATTCCTGCCTTGAGAAATCCAAATTGTGGTTATCAATGCGCTGAACTATTCTTTCTCGAAGAACACAAGTTTGGCATTGCTAAATCCTAACCATGCAATATTTATAAAAAAAATCTATTGTTTAATGTTTATATCATTTCCACTTTATGGCACATACAGTTAAAACTAGAAGTCCTGTCACAAACTGTGCACTTATCTAGGCTTAATTATGGGTAGGAATTGCCCGCAATTACCATATGGACTGGCATCCAATTTATTATAATTATTTATTCATTGGTGTTTAAGGTCACATATTTATGCACAATGACTAATCATGACCGTGACAGTTTTACGGGTGGAGAAACCCGGAGTACCCAGAGAGAACCACCGAGCAACGACGAGCAGCTTCCAGCTCCCCAACATCGTAACTCCGCACTGCAGCACAGAAATGGTTAGATTGGTTGAAGACATGCGCACCATCGGCATGCAGTACGTCTTAGTACACGGCGTCATCGTGCCCCCACGTGGACAATCGGGGTTAAGTGCCTTGCCCAAGGACACAACGCTGGGGTCCGAATCGATCACTCAGACGGTCACCCATCCAAGGACTAACCGGGCTCGACGTTGCTTAACTTCGGTGACGAGAACCGGTTACTGCAACGCCATCTCGCCCCCGAATGGCATCCAAAGCACGACAGGTTATCCTGGTTATTCATAGCAAACACAGGTAATGTTTTGCCAATGGACCTCCGGGTTAGCTGGAGGTCCATTGGCTGAAACATTGCTTGTGCACAGGCCATATGTACATAATTTAATAGCCTCGCCATGGTCATAACGCGTAGAGTAACGCGCGGATCGTCGTGGTATTTGTGCGCATTTCATGACAGGACATCTAGTTTTAACTGTACCAAAAGCGCCCAGAGCCTGTATATGTAAATAATAAATAAATCATAAAATATGACAATACTACATTAATATTACATATTAACCCTTCACTAAACGCGCAGGATACCAACATTTATTATTTTAATTGTTTTTGTTTTAATTTAAAAAAAAAAGATCACCGACATCATATCACATGACCCCTAGATGGAGCGAGCTCGGTGAGATAGGGGGCACGGCGCCTGGTTGATGGGCTCGTCTTCTTTTTCTTGGGCTTCTTTTTAAGGCCAGGTCCAGGCTTCTTCGGGTGAGGACTAGTGTGGGAAGGGTTCCTCTCACAAAAGGTGCTACCTCTCCCCGAAGAAGGTGTGGTGGTGTTCTCCTCTCCGTCAAACTCCAGGGTCAGATGAATGCTCTTGCCTCTCATCTGGAGAGTCCAGTTGAGAGGGCAAGAGACACCCAGAGCTGGCAAAGCTTTCTGCGGCTTTATTGGGATGTTCAACAATTGCCATGGTGATTGCTCAGCTGGTGTTCACACTCTGCAGTCAGAGGTGCGAATGACGTCGACCTGGTTAACATTGTTTAGCAAAGCGATTTAATTATATAAGCACGGAATGTTACGCGACGTATCGGGCCGCGGGCGTATAATGGAAATCTTCTGTTTCATCTTTGTAAGTTCGGATACCGCGCGAGAAAAACAAACCTCACAGCAGTTATCTTGGTGATTACGCTAATTAAAAGAGTTTAAACCTCCCCACTGCAACACGAGGAGCCAAATAATGATATAATGTGAGCAGTACAGATATGTGTACTATCGCTCTGTTTTTGGAAGCGGCACAACTTCGATGCTGCATGTTTGCTTCATTTATTTCGTACTTGGTGTCTGAAAAACTTTAAAAAGTAAATGCCCACATCTCATGAAGATTCAAAGTTCAAACTCTTAAATTAATTATTCATTTTCTATTCGTATAAAAATGTCAGTATATTTCTTGATTAAAGGATAAGTATGTTGAATTATTTTTGGATTTGATTAAGCTATTGACTTGCAGTTATTTTGAGGTTCCTTGAATGTTCTTCTCTATTAGTGGTAATAATAGTAATATGACAATACGCAAGGCGTAAGAAGGAACCCCAAAGTATCCAACGTATTGAAATATTTCATTCCGCAACCATTACTCCAAAAACATTTTGGTTTATTCAGTCGAATTCCTGCAATTGTTTAATTTCAGCCAAACAAGAATACGTTTATAACGTTCAGGCGAAAAAAATATGGTCGCATCATTTTAAATTTAGCATTCAAATATTTTTTGTCAACTATAGCCCTTCAGACAACCTTTTAATGATTTTTAAACAGGGGTCATGCAACAAATAAAAGAAAAAATTAACAGAAAGGGAAGTGCTGGTCACATGTTCATATTTCTCAGGGAATTCCCAAACAAAACACACCAATAGTCAAACAATTTTTTAGGTTCTAAAAGTCCTCAAATCATCCTCTTTATTCATCTGGAACAGTCAAAAGTAAAGCAAAATGTCAGTAGACTTCTTCAAATGTTTATTGAAACAATATATTTCCCCAAGACTGCTTAGTTTTGGGAATTACATAATTTCCGAGCGCAACTTTTCGAGGCATGTAAATCTAATTAAAATATTTACAACAGTTATACCTATGAGCAAGACCAACCCTACCAAAGTTACAGTTACCTCTTTCAAGTGATGAAAGAGTCATTTCTGCAATAGAATTCAACTTTTGGCTTCTGTCTAGTCCAAAGCATGGGGAATTTGTTCTTTTGAAGAGAACTGTCCAATCTGTGTCAAATAGGCTTAAAAACTGTTATTGCCTCCGACAGAATTTCTACTCTGTTACCCAATAAGTTGGGAGGGATAAGAATTCACAGCTTTCTTTGAAACTACCCAAATAATAAAAAAAAAAATCTGCATCAGCACACAAAACCTTTTCACAAAATCTGTTTTAATTAATCATACAGCAAGATAAATAGGGCCCCACCACCATGAAACAATATGTCAATTTTGTTTCAAAATTGGGGTCGTGCAGGGCTTATAGTTCCTCTAAATTTGGGAGAATCCATTTGGATTCTTGCGGAAATCGTTCCGAGAATTCAGACCTGCTATGGGTCAGGATCCTATTAGGTTAGTATGATTGAAACCCTGTTGCATACTGATAATACATGTTAACCCTTTACCCAATACAGCTTTTTTTAATTTTTACAACACCAACTACTGCTTTTTACCCCCCCCCCCCTCCCCCTGGGCCCTTAATCGCTCACCTGACGAGGTGGTTCAGAGAAGTATTTTGGGTCAGATTCAGTTAGTCAAGGTTCATGGACACTACATAGGAATAATGTTATGAAATTATTCATAATTCTATTGTCCATGTTAGATGATTATTTGCATAGGTCTTCCTGATTGCTTCCAATTCTGACAGCTGTAGACAAGTACTGCCAAACTTCCAAGGGTTGTTGTGTCACTGCACTTTGAAAGGCAAATTTTATGGAAAAGCTCTAAGGAATGGATTTGAACATTTATGAACAACATTGAACCTAACCCACCCCTGCCCAAATATTAAGTCACAGACCTGAAATGAACAAACTCAAATCTGTCCCCCCCCCCCCTCCCCTCCCCTCCCCCCTTCCTGCGATACCAAATATGAAAGGGTTCTGACTGGCAGGAACCAAACTGGAACAAATTTACATCTGACCTCCCCAGAGATGTTGTACACCAAATATTAAAGCATTAAACTAGTGGGTCTAAAGAAAAAGATTTTTAAAGAAATTTTCTCATGTTGCTTTGAGTTAATTTGCACTCCCATAATGAGCCCATATATTAATCCATAGATTTGGCTTGAACAAACATGAATCTGACCCCCTTAGAGATGCTGTAAGCCAAATACGAAAGGATTCTGACTGGTGGATCTGAAAAAAACGAGTTTTAAAGAAATTTCCTCATACTGCACTGAGTTAAACTTTGGGCTTCAATAGATAGACCAAATATTAACCCAGAGACCCGATTCAAACAAACTTCAATCTACCCTCCCCCCTGCCCCCCTGTCCCCCACCCCACTAGAAATGTTGCATTCCAAATATGAAAGCATTCTGACTGGTGGATCTGAAGGAGGTTTTCAAAGAAATTTCCTCATGTTGCACTGTTGATATTTGGGTGCCCATAGGGAGCCCAAATATCAACTCAGGGACTTGATTTGAACAAACCTGAACCTATCCCTCCCACCCCTAGAGATGCTGTATACCAAGTATCAAAGGATTCTTATACATGGTTCTGGAGAAGATTTTTTTTTCAATTTTGGAAAACAATTTATGCATGCTATCAGAGAAATGCTTGGGGCCCCCTGTGGGTGTGGCAACGTTATTTGAACAAACTGGAATTCATATATGATAAGGAACATGAATATCAAATTTGGTTCAATTTGGCTCAGTTGTTTATGAGGAGAGGTTAGTAATGTAAAGTTCACGCCGGACAGGATGGACTGATGGTGGACAGACAGAAAGTCATCATTTAAGCGCCCCCTGACTTACAGTCAGGTGAGCTAAAAATAAACAATATTCATCAAGCTTATACCAAATATCCAAAGATTCTGACAAGTGGATCTAAAAAAAATGATTTTTAAAGAATATTCCTCATATTGAACCGAGTTATAATTTGGGCTCCCACGGGGAGCCCATATATGAACCCAGGGACTTGGCTTTTACAAACTTGAATCTCACCCCCCCCCCCCCCCCCCCCTAAGGATGCCGCACACCAAATATCAAAACATTC
Organism: Pictodentalium vernedei; assembly: GCA_031216915.1. Lineage (NCBI taxonomy): Eukaryota > Metazoa > Mollusca > Scaphopoda > Dentaliida > Dentaliidae > Pictodentalium > Pictodentalium vernedei. Next base: position 81,185,332 of record CM062296.1, on the reverse strand, counting down.
CAACTGCTGGATCTGAAGAAGAAGATTTTTGAAGAAAATTCCTCATTTTTGAACTAAGTTACAATTCGAGCTCCCACACTGAGCCCAAACATGGACCTAGGGACATGGCTTGAACAAACTTGAATCTAGCCTCCTAAGGATGCCGCATAAAAAATATCAAAAGCATTTATCTGCTGGACCTGAAGAAGATTTTTTTTAAAAATTTCTCATTTCGAACTAAGTTACAATTCAAGCTCCCACAGTGAGCCCAAATATGGACCTAGGGACATGGCTTTAACAAACTTGAATCTCACCCCCCTAAGGATGCCGCACACCAAATATCAAAACATTCCAACTGCTGGATCTGAAGAAGAAGATTTTTGAAGAAAATTCCTCATTTTTGAACTAAGTTACAATTCGAGCTCCCACACTGAGCCCAAACATGGACCTAGGGACATGACTTGAACAAACTTGAATCTTGCCTCCTAAGGATGCTGCATAAAAAATATCAAAAGCATTCATCTGCTGGATCTGAAGAAGATTTTTTAAGAAAATTCCTCATTTCGAACTAAGTTACAATTCAAGCTCCCACAGTGAGTCCATATATGGACCTAGGGACTTGGCTTGAACAAACTTGAATCTCACCCCCCCCCCCCCCCCCCTAAGAATGCTGCATACCAAATATTAAAACATTCTGACTGCTGGATCTGAAGAAGAAGATTTTTAAAGAAAATTCCTCATTTTGAACTACATGTAAGTTATCATTCGGGCTCCCACAGTGAGCCCAAATATGGACCTTGGGACATAGCTTGAACAAACTTGAATCTCACCCCCCTAAGGATGCTGCATACCAAATATCGAAACTTTCCGACTGCTGGATCTGAAGAAGATTTTTAAAGAAAAAATTCCTCATTTTGAACTAAGTTATAATTCGGGTTACCACAGTGAGCCCAAATATGAACCCAGGGACTTGGCTTGAACAACTTGAATCTCACTCCCTAAGCATGCTGCATACCCTATATCAAAAGATTCTGCTGCTGGATCTTGAGAAGAAGATTTTCAAAGAAATTTGCCTGAAATGCACTAAGTTCAAATTTGGGCTCCTATACTGAGCCCAAATATGAACCCAGGGGGCTGATTTGAACAAACTTGAATCAGATCCACCCCACAATGTTGCATATCAAATATCGAAAGATTCTGCCTGCTGGATCTAGAGAAGAAGATTGTTTAATGTTTTTCCCATTGCCTACAGTGTTAAAAAGTGTTTTCAAAGTCCCGAAACTGTACCCTATGATAAAACTGATGGCAATTTTTTGGACCAATTCTTTCTGTTGGTCATAAGGAAGCTTCACACCAAATAAAAATTCTCAGTGCCGTGGAGTTTTGGAGATATGGCGTTTTACTTTTTTCGATTTTTAGCTCCTGTGGTTTCCATGGGGCTACAGAAAAAGAAAATTTGGCATAAATTAGGTACTTATGACCCAATAAGCCCTCACATAAAATTTGATTCAAATCAGCCTCTCGATTCGGAAAATATAAATTTTGGGCGGGGCCAAAAATTTTGCCCCTCCCATAACGACGCCAAATATAGCCCATCAAACTTCGCTTAAAGAAATCCAAGTCTACACCTTAAAAGGAAGCTGCATACCATATATGAAGTCTCTGCTACTGCTGGTTGATGAGAAGATTTTGGTGCCCCTTGGGGGGCATGGCACCACCCAGGAGAAGGGAGCAACTTCATTTGAACAAATCTGAATTGGCATTAGGTAATAAACATTTACCCAACATTTGAATAATGTAAAGTTAACGCCGGACGGACGGCGGACAGAATGTGATCAGTAAAGCTCCCACTGAGCTTTGCTCAGGTGAGCCAAAAAACTTTATTAATTTATAAATAAATTGATGGTGACATGAATTTCCCATTATTTTGTAATCACATTCTTGCTTCTGAACACATTTCACATTGTGTTTGATATTCTGCAATCCTTGTAAGAAAAAGCCTAAGTTTTCTCAGTTAAAGCACCTCGAGTCATAAAACAGTGATTTTTTCCAACAGAATGACCAGTACCTGCTACTGTGGTGTCTCATGACACTGTTAAAATTCCAAAAATCATCAAATATTGATTCATTAGTGCTGTGCTTGTGCTGCAAATATCCACAACTGCACTTTCACTATTTTGGTTTTAATCCCCTCAGGCATGCATTCTGTCAAAAGGAGTGAAATTGTAGAAAATATGTTCACAAAGAGAACAAGTTACAGTACAGTCGCCGTGGACGGGTTGTAATACACGCGTGGGCAGTGATGTCCACTCATGCATTTACCAGTCAATAAAAATCATCATCTACAAAATTTTAATTGATGAAGCATCGATTTGTACCTGGTGCTTCATTATTTAAATTTTTGATGATTATACCTATAGTTAGTGTTTGGCATCAAATATTATTGTATGAATTTGTATCCGTGGAAATATTGCCCATCCATGGAAAGTGAGCAGTACACTGCCACTGTACAGTATTTGTTTCAAGTATATAATATACTATTTGATGTTTAATATACTTGTGATAGGCTGGGTCCAAAGTACTCAGTACTCGTAGTACTCGAGTACCACTTTTTTGATAAAATACTCAATACTTGCCAGCCCAGATTTTTGTGTGTGTGTGTGTGTGTGTGTGTGTTTGTTTGTGTGTGTGTGGGGGGGGGGGGAGGTTGGAGGGTGAAAGATAGCTGCAAATTATTTAAAATGTTGACCCAGGCAAATGAAAAGCAAAGAAACATTTCATCCGAAAGACAGACAGACAGACAGACATGCAGTAACAAATTTGGGAAGCCTAAATAAAAGTAGTGACTAACTTAAAATGAAAAATATAGATAGAAGAGCCAGGGCAATGTTGTCAAACAGAAAACAAACAAGAGCCCCCAGAGGGCCTGATGGCATTCACCTGACATGGTAGCCTAAATATCAACCCAGGGAATTTATTTGAACATTTAGTTGCATCTGCCCCTCATAAGAAAAGCTTATACAAAATATCCAAAAATTCTGACCGGTGGACCTCAAAAAAAAGGATTTTTAAAGAATATTCCTCATATTGAACTAAGTTATAATTCAGGCTCCCACAGAGAGCCCAAATATGAACCCAAGGACTTGGCTTGAACAAATTTGAATCTCACATCCCTAAGGATGCTTCTATATACTAATATCAAAAGATTCTGACTACTGGATTTTAAAGAATATTCCTCTTATTGAACTAAGTTGTAATTTGGACTCCCACAGGGAGCCCAAATATGAACCCGGGGACTTGGCTCAAACAAACTTGAATCTCACTCCTCTAAGGATGCAGCATCCCAAATATCAAAAAATATTCTGAAGAGTGGATCAGAAGAAGATTTTTAAAAAATATTCCTCATATTGCACTAATCTAATCATAGAGAGCCCAAATATGGACCCAGGTATTTGATTTCAACAAACATGTGAATAAATCTTCCAAAGATGTTATATGCAAAATATGAAAGCCTTTGGAGCAGTGGTATGGGAGAAGAAGATTCTCTAATGTTTTTCCCATTACTAAAATGATATGTCCTGGAAAACTTCCCTATGATAAAACTGGTGGCAATTTTTTTTTGACCATTCTTTTCGGCTGTTCGTAAGGAAGCGTCACACAAAATAAAAATTCTCAGTGCCATGTAGTTTTGACGATATGGGCGTTTTAATTTTTCTCTATATTTAGATCCTGCAGTTCCCACAGGGCCACAGGAAAATGTTTTGGCATAAATTAGGTACTTACGACCCAATAAGCCCATCATATCAAATTTGCTTCAAATCAGCCTCTCAATTTGGAAAATAGAAATTTTGGTACAATTCGGGCTCCTACAGGAAGACCAAATATGAACCCAGGGACTTGGCTTTAACAAACTTATATCTCACCTCCCTAAGAATACTGTATATATCAAAACATTCTGACTGCTGAATGTGAAGAATACTTTTGAAGAATATTCTTCATTTTGAACTAAGTTATAATTCAGGCTCCCACAGTGAGCCCAAATATGAACCCAGGGACTTGGCGTAAACAAACTTGAATCTCCCACAGTGAGCCCAAATATGAGCCCAGGGACTTGGCGTAAACAAACTTGAATCTCACACTGGCTCACACCAATTAATCGACTAACCAATGATCAATATCTTGATTGATAAAAAAAAGTAATTGATCGGTTAACCGTTACTTTTGAAGTACGGTACTATATGGCAGGGTATTTGATGGCAGGATTCACATCGCAAAATGCTATACAAAAATGTCCAATTACTAACCATTTTTCTTTCATATTGGGTAAGCTATTATTCACTAAATATCATCACTTTTTGAAACCAAGTTGGAAACTGTTAATCAAATTTTTAAAAACAAAAAATACCCTGTATGGGTTAACTATGGAACAAACTTGCTCCAAAACAGGCAAACATTGTCACACTGGCTCACATCAATTGCATGAGACAGAGAAATGCATGCCAGTTACGTGCCAAAATGCTTGTTCACTTGCATGCTCATGATACTGTATCGGTAGCTGAAAACGGTCATTCTCAACCCTTCACCAAATGCAGGTAGCAGACGATACTTGCACAAGAAATTCTAAAGATTTTCAATGTTTGTCTCAAAAACATAGCTTATGCCCACCCCCACCCCTATTGGAACAAGCTCAATGAGCTTGTTCCAATGAGGGGTCATATAAGCTATGTTTTGAGACAAAAATTGAAAATATAATAAAATTTGAATGGACATGTTTCTATATGGCACTGCCCGGTTTTGTCCATTATGCTGAGTAAAGTTTTAATTATATAAATGGTCAACGGTACAGCAATTATTCAGCTACCTATTGGGGCAAGTGATTAATCGGTTAACCAAGGTTAACCCATGCGATTAATCAATCACGAAAACCCTTTAATCGTTTCAGCTCTAAAATTAATTTAATTCTATTAAATTTTGTCTGATGAAAAAATGCTTATAATTTTGGGGGGAATGGTAAATATGGATCTTCTTAACAAGCATTTGCAAGAACATCAGAGGAATGAAATCACCGTTCTCGCAATTTGCAAAACCCTGGTGAGCTAAAATATAGGCTTGGCTTGAAGAAACTTAAATCTCACCCACCTAATGATGGTGCATAGCAAATATCAAAAGATTCTGATTGGTGGGTCTGAAGAAAAAGATTTTTAAAGAATATTCCTCATACTGCACTAATTTCAACATTTGGACTCCCATAGAGGCCAAATATGGACCCAGGGATTTGATTTCAATAAACGTGTAAAAAAAATCTTGCAAAGATGGTATATGTGAAATCTGAAAGGTTTTGGAGGAGTGAATTGGGTGAAGAAGAGTCTTAAATGCTTTCTTCATTACCCACAGTGTTACAGAACGCTGACTAAGCATTTTTTCAAAGTCACGAATAAGTACCCCATGATTGACCTGACAGAAATTTGCTTAGACCATTCCATTTTGTTGGTCCCAAGGAAGCTTCACACCAAATAAGAATTCTCAGTGCCATGTAGTTTTGGAGATATGTGCGTTTTGAATTTTGTTCTATTTTTAGCTCCTGCGGTTCCCATGGGGGGATGGGAAAATATTTTGGGGCATAAATTAATTACTTATGATCAAATAAAACCAAAAATTAAATTTGGTTCAAATCAGCCTCTTGGCTCGAAAAACAGAAATTTTGGGCGGGGCAAAAATACATGCCCTCCAATAATGAAGGCAAATAAAGACCCACAAACTTCTCTTGAACAAAACTGAGTCTACACCTCAAAAGGAAGCAGCACACCACATATCGAATCTCTGCTACTCCTGGTTCACGAGAAGATTTTTTTAAGATTTGGGCAAAATTTTGGGGCATGGCCCTACTGGGGGCAGGGCAACTTGATTTAAGCAAAATCAAAATGCAATGTCATAACAAACAAGCATCTCACATTTCACTTAAATGATTAATCAGTTCAGCAGTTTTGGAGGAGAAGACGCAAACACCATGTTCACGGACGACGGACGACAGACGGCAAGTGATCACTACACCTCACCCTGACTGAAAGTCAGGTGAGCTAAAAACTCAGTGGACCATGAGTGCTGCAGTTGGGCGAGATGCTTGGTTCAAGGAGAGAAGAAACATGTAGCTGCTGGCTTTCGAAAGTGTTGTTAAAACCCAATAAATAAATAAATAAACAAGAGGCCCTACAGGGCCTGAAGCGCTCACCTTGAACAGAACACGATATAAACAGAGAACAGAACACGATATAAGAGTCCAAGAATGAATCTACATTAAGCAATCCATCTCCATAGGATACACTGCAAATCTTTGAGCCCCTCAGGAGTGACAAAAACAGTCCAAGCATCATGCCTTTTCTTTAGTTGATTATGATGTAAAATGTGGAGCTCCCCTCTCAAGCACCTTGATACAACCTATGTAGATTACTCTTCACCTCTTGAGGGTACTGAATAAAAATGTCTAATTCTTCAGCTACTTGGCCAATTCCGGCTCCCATAGGGCGCTCAAATATCAACCCAGGCACTCGATTTGAACAAAGTTGAATCTGATCTCCTTAGAGATGCTGTATACCAAATATGAAAGCATTCTGACTGGTGGATCTGAAGAACAAAATGTTAAAGAAATTTCCTTATATTGCACAAAGTCAAAATTTGGGCTACCATAGTGAGCCCAAACTTTAACCTACAGACCCGATTTGAACAAACTTGAATCTCACCCCCACCCCTCCTCCCTTAAAGATGTTGTATACCAAATACGAAAGCATTCTGACTGGTGGATCTGGAGAAGAAGATTTTTTAAAAAAACTTCCCCATACAGCCCTAAGTTAAATTTGGGCTACCAGAGGAAGCCCAAATATTAACTTAGGGACTTGGTTTGAACAATCTTGAATCTGACCATCATAACAATGAGGGTACCAAACATTAAAAAATTCTGACTCGTGGTTCTGAAGAAGATTTTTAAAGAAAATTCCCCATAAAATTTGGGCTCCTGCACTGAGTCCAAATATGAACGAATGGGCTTCATTTTAACAAACTTGTATCTGACCCCTCTATGGACTGTATACCAAATATCAAAAGATTCTGAACATTGGTTCTTGAGAAAAGATTTTCTAAAATGTTTGCAAAAATGCTGCACCAACATTATTCTGATGCCCTCTGCAGAACTCTCTAACAACAACAGAGGGAATTTTTTTTACCATTCAATTCTACTGGTTCTAAGGATGCTTCATACCGCATAACAGTTCTCTGTTCCTAGTGGTTTGGGAAACATGGGAGTTAAACATTTCTATTTTTTGCTCCTGGGGTTCCCATGGGGATGCAGGGGGTTTTTTTGCATGAGGTAAGTACTTATGACCCAATATTACCACAATACTGAATTTAATTCAAATCGGACCATCGGTTCGGAAAATAGAAATTTTGGGTGGTACCAAAAATCTAACCACTGCCATTACAAAGCCAAATATTGCTTCACAAAGTACGTTTGAACAAGCGTGATTCTACACCTCAAAAGGTAGTTCCATAACGAATATAAAGTCACTGTACCCACTGGTTCATAAGATTTTAAAAATATTTTGGGAGCATTTTACCCCACCCCCTCCCTATGGGGCTGGGCATGTTGAGTTAAACAAAAATGTAATACCCATTTGGTACCATTACTCACACAAACTTTAACTTGGATTGACCAAAACATGGTGTTGATGGATGACAGATGGATGGACAATGGATGGAGAGTGATTAGATAAGCCCTGCTTGACTTTGTCGAAGAGAGCTAAAAAAAAACAAAAAAATTAAACGGTTCATGTCCGATATTTTACCCATGTTATTAAAATTGATAAATTTGTCCCTGGAGTGCAACAAGGTTTATGCTATACATGTAGCATTGCAAAGCCTTCTTGCACTCAAGTGATGGAATACACCTCCATCCAAGCTATTCTGTACATTATGAGGCCTAAAACAAACCAAGAACATGAACTTATGCATGAATATTATTACAATGAATACACTGTCTTACACAAAGGAATACCACACAATCCAGTGTGGACTGATTTCAAAAAGTCCTCCGTAGTGGAAGGGCAATTTTAACAAACATACAGGCCCAAATAAGCTTCATACACAGTGTAAAAATTCCACAAAATTAAACATTCATATATGTTTAATAGGAATTAGGAGTATTGTAATTAAAAGTCAATTGTGTGGTTGTTTATAAACTTATATTACTTTGTTATCAGGTGTTAAAAAATATGAATATTTGTAAACACACCCACCCATTTAGATTAGTCCCTGCTCATAGCAGTGACACAGACATACAGTACAGTTGCTGGTCATAATCCTTGCATGGGCAGTGCATGATGTCCATGCATGTTTTTTCCAGGTAATAGAAAATCATCATCAATAAAATTTTAATTAATGAAGCACCGAATTGTATCCTGTGGTTCATTAATTAAATTTTTGATGATTATTGCTGTAAACAATGTTTGAAAACTAATATCATTGCATCCGCAGAAATATTGCCCACCCACAGAAAGTGACCAGTACACAGCGGCACAGAGTGAAGGTAATTGTGTTTTACTGTTTTGAATTTCAAATTTTTTTTTTTTTTTTTTTTGGGGGGGGGGGTGCACCAGACCCCTCCACTGATGAGAGGGTCACACACCCTCTTGTCCTCACCCCTATTTCACTGCTATGTGGCTCAGGTGATTCTGTGCATCATATTCTTTATGACTCCCACTAGATACATTGATTACTCTTGCCCCTACATGTAACTTAGATATCCTGGCTTAGCACCAGTATAATGGTAAACTAACATCAAATTGTGTGCTTATGTACAGTAGCTAACATATTGGAATAGTATAATGAGCTTTGTCAGAAACTTGATCAAGTATTGATGACAAACAACAATTTTCATTACCAGTACCTGGTGCCAGTAATAAAATAAGATTTGCAAATATCACCCTGCATTTTTTTCAGCTATTAACTAACATAAAATTGTGCGCTTCATGAAAATTATTTTGTAACTACCTGTTAAAAATTACCGTTTCTTGTTTTGCTCTTTTAGAAAAAGAAATCACTCCTTTCTGGCGGGCATACTAAACACCGAGGCAACCGAGGGATACCAAGGTGAAGGAAAACAGGAGAGAAACGGCTATGAGGTGGTGTGTTCTTTTTATTATTTATTTATTGGTGTTTAAGGTCACATTTATCTGCACAACAGCTTATTGTGACCATGGCAGTTTTATGGATGGAGGAAACTAGAGTACCCAGGAGAACCACTGAGCAATGGCAAGCAACTTGAGCTCCCCAACATACTACACAAGCACGGTTAGCCTTGTTCGAAGACAGGTGCACCAAGAACATGCAGTATGCCTTAGTACACAGCATACCTTGCCCCCACATGGGTAATGGGGGTGAAGTGTCGTGCCCAAGGACACAAAGCTGTTGCTGCAGGTGGGATTCGAACCGAGGATCTCTCGGCTTGCAGTCTGCACCTCTATCTACTGAGCTAATGCACCCCTGATGGTGTATTCTGATTATGTAAATAGATTTAAGCAGTACTAGTATGTGATTGGTTTTAATGCCATATTTGAGAATTATGGGTGCTGAAGTAATAAGAGTCCGCTGAAAAATCTTCCCTTTGGTATTTAGTAGGTAGCTTGGTAATGGTAAAGTGACTTCACCTCAGTAAGCAACAGTGTGAAAGCTGGCAGCCATCTTTAATATCAGGCCGCCACACCCAAAAAACACTCGTTCTCATCCCAAGGTGATAACAAAGGTACCCAAGAAGTTTCATGAAGATCGGTTCATAAATACAGCCTCCAGACTTAGCGTATTGACATGTGCACTTACAGTGTATAAGTAGCACTGACAAATTAAAGGTCATCTAATTTGCAGAATTTCTGCAAGAGAAAAAAACCTGTATTATACAGTATTTTTTGTGATGTACAGTTAAAACTAGAAGTCCTGTCACGAACTGTACGCTTATCTAGGCTTAATTGCGCGTATGAATTGCGCGCAATTGTCATATCGAATGGCATACAAAGCACAACAGGGTCTCCTGGTTACTTATAGCAAACACGGGCAATGTTTCTGCCAATGGACCTCCGGGTTACCCATTGGCTGAAACATTGCTTGTGCACAGGCCATATTTACAGAATTTGATTGCCTTACTATGGTCATATCGCGTAGATTAACATGCATATCGACGTGCTATTTGTGCGCATTTCAGGACAGGAATTTTAGTTTTAACTGTATTTCATGTTACTAAACATTCATACAAAATTTATTCAAATCAGAACTTTCATACAGAAGTTCTGTACAAAAAACTGATTACACTAATTTTAGTACAAATTGGCTGCTAGTGGCCATCCCAAAAACACTCGCTCTCATCCCACGGTGATAACAAAAGTACCCAAGGCGTTTCGTAAAGATCGGTTCATAAATACGGCCACTAGCCTGAGCCGTATAGAAGTTGTGTACAAAAAACTGATTGGACCTAATTTGGGTACAAAATGGCCACTGGCAGCCATCTTGAATTTTGGATTGCACCCCAAAACACTCGTTCTCGTCCCTAGGTGATAACAAAGGTATACCAGAAGCTTGGTGAAGATCTGTTCATAAATACAGCCCCTAGCCCAATCCGTATTGACATGTGTACTTACTGTGTATAAGTAGCACTGAATAAATCAAAGTTCATCTAATTTGCATAATTTCTGTACAAGAAAAAAACCTGTATTTTATGTGATATATTCCATGTTACTAAACAATCATACAAAAATTTATTCAAATCAGAACTTTCATACAGAAGTTCCGTACAAAAAACTGATTGCAGTAATTTCAGTACAAAATAGCTGCCGGCGGCCATGTAGAATTTTGGACTCCCCCCCAAAACACTTATTCTAACATCATGGTGATAACAAAGGTACCCAAGAAATTTCGTAAAGATCGGTTCATAAATACGGCCTCTAGCCCAAGTTGTATAGAAGTTCTGTACAAAAAACTGATTGTACCTAATTTCAGTACAAAATGGCCACTGGTAGCCATCTTGAATTTTGGACTGCACCCAAAAACACTCATTCTCATCCCAAGGTGATAACAAAGGTACCCAAGAAGTTTCATGAGATCAGTTCATAAATACTGTACAGCCTAGCCCGAGCCGTATTGACATGTGCACTTACTGAGTATACATGTAAGTAGATGTGAATAAATTAAAGTTCATCTAATTTGCATAATTTCACAACGAGAAAAAAACCTGTATTATATGTGATGTACTCCATGTTACTAAACATTCATACAAAAATTTATTCAAATCAGACCTTTCATACAGAAGTTCTGTACAAAAACGCTGATTGCACTAATTTCTGTACAAAATGGCTGGTGGAGGCCATCTTGAATTTTGGACCGCACCCAAAAACACTCGTTCTCGTCCCACATGATAACAAAGGTACTCAAGAAGTTTCGTAAAGATCGGTTCATAAATACAGCCTCTAGCCCGAGCCGTATTGAATTGCTGTTCCCGAACAGACGGACAATGGGCCATGACATAACCTTAAATTTGACTTTGTCTAAGTTGAGCTAAAAATGGAGAGTATCCAGAGTATCACAAAACAAAAACCTATTTGTAAAGGACTCCTCCTTTCAAGGACAATGGGGCAGTGTTGGCATTCACCACCATGCTGCCTTGAGGCTGCATTTTGAATTCCTGTGTTTGTTGTTCTAATGAAATATTATTTTATTATTATCAGTTATGGTACAAATATGGTACCGATAGCACACTTTCGGGAACCGCTGATGTCTGATGTTGACTGTGTGTCAGTGCGTGAGGTGCACACATACTTTTGGGGTTCTGTACACCACATCCTTCATTTTGCTATATAATTTGCAGTCTGCACACATACTTTTGGGGTTCTGTACACCACATCCTTCATTTTGCTATATAATTTGTGTAAATTTATTTGGAATTTATAGAATTTCAGACTTGTAAATTTCATAGTATTGTTTTTGCCTTAGTTATGGTGCTTTATAAGTAATGGGCAATTTAGTTTGAAAAAAAGGGGTTCATGAATATTCAGTCACAGGAAGATTCAGCCCTCATACTTTTTCTGAGAATATTCGGTCCCCAATTTCATTCATGCCCCCACCCCTCTCTCCTGTTAACCCATAAATGAACATCCCAAAAGACATTTTAATATCTAGATAGTTATGCTTGTTCGCAACTTAATATGGACACAAATGGACACAGAGTCAAGGTAATTGTGTTTTACTGTCTTGAATTTCAAATTTTTTTTTTTTGGGGGGGGGTGGGGGGTGGGGGAGGTGCACCCGACCCCTCCACTGATGAGAGGGTCACACACCCTCTTGTCCTCGCTTCTATCTCACGGCTATCTGGCTCAGGTGATTCTGAGCATCATATTCTTTATTACCCGGCCCCACTCCCACTAGATATTACTCTTGCCCCTACATGTAACTTAGATTTCCTGGCTAAGCACCAGTATATAGTGGTAAACCAACATCAAATTGTGCACTTATGTCCAGTCGCTAACATACTGGAATAGTATAATGTGCTTTGTCAGAAACTTGATCAAGTATTGATGACAAACAGCAATTTTCATTACCAGTACCTGGTGCCAGTAATAAAATAAGATTTGCAAATATCACCCTGTGATTTTTCAGCTATTAACTAAGATAAAATTGTGCGCTTCATGAAAATTATTTCGTTACTACCTGTTAAAAATTACTGTTTCTTGTTTTGCTCTTTTAGAAAAAGAAATCACTCCTTTTCTGGCGGGCATACTAAACACCAAGGCAAACCGAGGGATACCAAGGTGAATGAAAACTGGAGAGTCTAAACGGGTATGAGGTGGTGTGTTCTTTTTATTATTTATTTATTGGTGTTTAAGATCACATTTATCTGCACAACAGCTTATTGTGACCATGGCAGTTTTATGGATGGAGGAAACTCGAGTACCCCAGGAGAACCACTGAGCAATGGCAAGCAACTGTGAGCTCCCCAACATATTACACAAGCACGGTTAGCCTTGTTCGAAGACAGGTGCACCAAGAACATGCAGTATGCCTTAGTACACAGCATACCTTGCCCCCACATGGGCGCTTCATGAAAATTATTTCGTAACTACCTGTTAAAAATTACCGTTTCTTGTTTTGCTCTTTTAGAAAAAGAAATCACTCCTTTTCTGGCGGGCATACTAAACACCGAGGCAACCGAGGGATACCAAGGTGAAGGAAAACAGGAGAGAAACGGGTATGGGGTGGTGTGTTCTTTTTATTATTTATTTATTGGTGTTTAAGGTCACATTTATCTGCACAACAGCTTATTGTGACCATGGCAGTTTTATGGATGGAGGAAACTAGAGTACCCAGGAGAACCACTGAGCAATGGCAAGCAACTGTGAGCTCCCCAACATACTACACAAGCACGGTTAGCCTTGTTCGAAGACAGGTGCACCAAGAACATGCAGTATGCCTAAGTACACAGCATACCTTGCCCCCACATGGGTAGTGGGGGTGAAGTGTCTTGCCCAAGGACACAAAGCTGTTGCTGCAGGTGGGATTCGAACTGAGGATCTCTCGGCTTGCAGTCTGCACCTCTACCTACTGAGCTAATGCACCCCTGATGGTGTATTCTGATTATGTAAATAGATTTAAGCAGTACTAGTATGTGATTGTTTTTAATGCCATATTTGAGAATTATGGGTGCTGAAGTAATAAGAGTGCGCTGAAAAATCTCCCCTTTGGTATTTAGTAGGTAGCTTGGTAATGGTAAAGTGACTTCACCTCAATAAGCAACAGTGTGAAAGCTGGCAGCCATCTTTAATATCGGGCCGCCACACCCAAAAAACACTCGTTCTCATCCCAAGGTGATAACAAATGTACCCAAGAAGTTTCAGGAAGATCGGTTCATGAATACAGCCTCCAGACTTAGCGTATTGACATGTGCACTTACAGTGTATAAGTAGCACTCATAAATTAAAGGTCATCTAATTTGCATAATTTCTGCAAGAGAAAAAAACCTGTATTATACAGTATTTTTTGTGATGTACAGTTAAAACTAGAAGTCCTGTCACGAACTGTGCGCTTATCTAGGCTTAATTGCGCGTATGAATTGCGCGCAATTGTCATATCAAATGGCATACAAAGCACGGCAGGTTCTCCTGGTTACTTATAGCAAACACGGGCAATGTTTCTGCCAATGGACCTCCACGTTACCCATTGGCTGAAACATTGCTTATGCACAGGCCATATTTACAGAATTTGATTGCCTTACTATGGTCATATCGCGTCGATTAACACGCATATCGACGTGCTATTTGTGCGCATTTCAGGACGGGAATTTTAGTTTTAACTGTATTCCATGTTACTAAACATTCATACAAAAATTTATTCAAATCAGAACTTTCATACAGAAGTTCTGTACCAAGGTGAATAAAAACTAGAAAGTCTAAACGGGTATGAGGTGGTGTGTTCTTTTTATTATTTATTTATTGGTGTTTAAGGTCACATTTATCTGCACAACAGCTTATTGTGACCATGGCAGTTTTATGGATGGAGGAAACTAGAGTACCCCAGGAGAACCACTGTTCAATGGCAAGCAACTCTGAGTTCCCCAACATACTACACAAGCTGGGTTAGCCTTGTTCGAAGACAGGTGCACCAAGAACATGCAGTATGCCTTAGTACACAGCATACCTTGCCCCCCACATGGGTAGTGGGGGTGAAGTGTCTTGCCCAAGGACACAAAGCTGTTGCCGCAGGTGGATTCGAACCGAGGATCTCTCGGCTTGCAGTCTGCACCTCTACCTACTGAGCTAATGCACCCCTGGTGGTGTATTCTGATTATGTGAATAGATTTAAGCAGTATAAGTATGTGATTGGTTTTAATGCCATATTTGAGAATTATGGGCACTGAAGTAATAAGAGTGCACTGAAAAATCTTCCCTTTGGTATTTAGTAGGTAGCTTGGTAATGGTAAAGTGATTTCACCTCAGTAAGCAACAGTGTGAAAGCCGGCAGCCATCTTTAATTTCGGGCCGCACCCAAAAACACTTGTTCTCATCCCAAGGTGATAACAAAGGTAAAGGTACCCAAGAAGTTTCATGAAGATCGGTTCATAAATACAGCCTCCAGCCTTAGCGTATTGACATGTGCACTTACAGTGTATAAGAAGCACTGAAAAAATCAAAGGTCATCTAATTTGCATAATTTCTGCAAGAGAAAAAAACCTGTATTATACAGTATTTTTTGTGATGTATTCCATGTTACTAAACATTCATACAAAAATTTATTCAAATCAGAACTTTCATACAGAAGTTCTGTACAAAAAAACTGATTGCACTAATTTTGGTACAAAATGGCTGCTAGTGGCCATCTTGAATTTCGAACTGCACCCCAAAACACTCGCTCTCATCCCACGGTGATAACAAAGGTACCCAAGACGTTTCGTAAAGATTGGTTCATAAATACGGGCTCTAGCCTGAGCCGAATAGAAGTTGGGTACAAAAAACTGATTGTATCTAATTTTGGTACAAAATGGCCTCTGGCAGCCATCTTGAATTTTGGATAGCAACCCAAAACACTCATTCTCGTCCCTAGGTGATAACAAAGGTACCCAAGAAGCTTGGTGAAGATCGGTTCATAAATACAGCCCCTAGCCTGAGCCGTATTGACATGTGTACCTACTGTGTGTAAGTAGTACTGAATAAATCAAAGTTTGTCTAATTTGCATAATTTCTGTACAAGAAAAAAACCTGTATTTTATGTGATGTATTCCATGTTACTAAACAATCATACACAAATTTATTCAAATCAGAACTTTCATACAGAAGTTCTGTACAAAAAAACTGATTGCAGTAATTTCATTTTCAGTACAAAATAGCTGCCGGCGGCCATCTAGAATTTTGGACTCCCCCAAAAACACTCATTCTAACCCCATGGTGATAACAAAGGTACCCAAGAAATTTTGTAAAGATTGATTCATAATTACGGCCTCTAGCCCAAGTTGTATAGAAGTTCTGTACAAAAAACTGATTGTACCTAATTTCGGTACAAAATGGCCACTGGTAGCCATATTGAATTTTGGACCGCACCCAAAAACACTCATTCTCATCCCAAGGTGATAGCAAAGGTACCCAAGAAGTTTCATGAATATCAGTTCATAAATACAGCCAAGCCCGAGCCGTATTGGCATGTGCACTTACTGGGTATACATGTAAGTAGCACTGAATAAATTAAAGTTCATCTAATTTGCATAATTTCAGCACGAGAAAGAAACCTGTATTATATGTGATGTACTCCATTTTACTAAACATTCATACAATTTTTTTTTCAAATCAGAACTTTCATACAGAAGTTCTGTACAAAAAACTGATTGCACTAATTTCTGTACAAAATGGCTGCTGGAGGCCATCTTGCATTTTGGACCGCACCCAAAAACACTCGTTCTCATCCCACGGTGATAACAAAGGTACCCAAGAAGTTTCGTAAAGACCGGTTCATAAATACAACCTCTAGCCCGAGTCGTATTGAATTGTTGTTCCCAAACAGACGGAAGCCCGAGTCGTATTAAATTGTTGTTCCCAAACAGACGGACAACGGGCTATGACACAACCTTAAATATGACTTTGTCAAAGCTGAGCTAAAAATGGGGAGTATCCAGAGTATCACAAAACAAAAACCTATTTTGTAAAGGACTCCCCCTTTCAAGGACAATGGGACAGCATTGACATTCACCACCATGCTGCCTTGAGGCTGCATTTTGAATTCCTGTGTTTGTTGTTCTTATGAAATATTATTTTATTATTATCAATTATGGTACAAATATGGTACCGATAGCACACTTTCGGGATCCGCTGATGTCTGATGGCGACTGTGTGTCAGTGTGTGAGATGCACACATACTATACACCAACTCCTTCATTTTGCTATATAATTTGTGTAAATTTATTTGGAATTTATAGAATTTCAGACTTGGAAATTTCATAGTATTGTTTTTGCCTTAGTTATGGTGCTTTATAAGTAATGGGCAATTTAGTTTGAAAAAAGGGGTTCATGAAGATTCAGTCACAGGAAGATTCAGTCCTCATACTTTTTCTTAGAATATTCGGTCTCAGTCGTGGTCGAATGTCATCACTTCTTGAGGTCAAATCCTCACAGAATTTTTTTTTTTAAATATTCTATGCATTTTTTCTATTGTTTTATGTTAAGGATTTATGATTATTAATTATGACAAAATTACAAGTGCGATATGAAACAAACCTTAATGAAGCTGGAACAAAAAAACCTTCCCAAAACAAGCTGTGAGAGGTTCTCAGCTCGAATCCCAATTGCGGCAACTGAAATAAGGCATACTGCACATCGATGGTGCACTTGTCTTCAACCAATGCTAACCCTGCTTGCTTGGAGTTACAATGTTGAGAAGCTGATAGTTGCTTGTCATTGTTGCTCGGTAGTTCTCTCTGGGTGCTCTGGCTGGGTTCCTCCCCCAGTAAAACTGTTGGGTGGCCCTGGCTGTAAAAAATTGTTGTTAAACCCAATAAATAAATAAATCAAATTTGCTGAATCCAAGATCTTTGAATGATGGTTTTGATTGGGGTGTGTGGGGGGGGGGGGGGGTTATACAGTTGTGCCCACTTAATTGGATATATCTTAATTGTATACAGTTGAAACTAGAAGTCCTGTCCCAAATTGTGCGCTTATCTAGGCTTAATTGCACGTAGGAATTGCGCGCAATTGCCATATCAAATGGCATCCAAAGCATGGCAAGTTCTCCTGATTACTCATAGTAAACACAGGCAATGTTTCTGCCAATGGACCTCTTTACCCGGAGGTCCATTGGCTGAAACATTGCTTGTGCACAGGCCATATGTACAGAATATGATAGCCTTACTATGGTCATAACGCGTAGATTAACGTGCAAATCGACGTGCTATTTGTGCGCATTTCATGTTAGGACTTCTAGTTTTAACTGTACCCCTGTTAAGAGAATATAATTTCCAAACACAAAACCATTTACCTCCAGTACAAATTTGACCCGGTAATTGAATATAGGTTATAGAGTAATCTCCTGTTAATTGAATAAAAAATCTTGTAACATGTTGAGAAATTGCCCTGACTCTTCCCAGTTTTCCTTTGGTTATAGACCAATTTGGCCTCAGTACATTCAATACAGGCATTTAATCTATTATATCTTGTTTGACAGAGCTCATGGAGCTCTGTCAAACAAAATATAATAGAATAAATGCTAAGTTTATCTCTGGAATACAGGAAAGTGACACAATCCCTGTTAATTGAATACTCCTGCTAATTGAATAATGTTATTGGCAAAGTGGCTCTTCAATTAACAGGGTTCCACAGTACAGCAAAAACAAATATCACAAACTAATAATGAAACTATGTACTTGTGAAATTTTCATGTGGTCATTCTACAAAATGTTTTAGCTGGTACTATACAGTTTTGAAGGTTAAAGGGCTCAGTACTTAGAGGTGAAGGCTGCAAGCCAAAGGGTCCTCTATCAAATACCACCTGTGGCAACCACTTTGTTTCCTTGGGCAATACACTTCATTCCCACTGCCCACGTAGTGCCATTGCGTACCAAGGCATACTGCATGTCAATCGTACACTTGTCTTCAACCAATGCTAACCCAGCGTGTGTGCTGTTTGTACGTTAGATGTTTGTAATTGCTCTGTGGTTCTCTCTGACTTTTCCCACCTGTAAAACTGTCCGACATGAAGTGACCCTGGCTATCGAAGTGTCATTAAACCCCAATAAATAAATCAATAAGAATCATGTGTCCCTATTCTGGAGAACAGTTTGGGGCAAATTGCCAAAGGATGGTTTGGGTTAGATTAGTATCCAGTTTGGGTCAAATTGTTGGAGGACAGTTTGGATGCAATTCTCACAAATTCCAGTCCCTTTGGCCCCAAGTCATTTTGGCCCCAGTCATTACAGCCTCAGGTCAATTCAGCCCCAATATACCAGGTCATTTCGGCCTCTTTAAATATTTTCAAATATTGTTTGAATTTTAACATTTTTCTATTTAATTTTTTTTCAACATATATATCTCTCAATTAGATATTCAGGTATACATGATATATGTCTAGTAGATTTTCTTTCATGATGAATAAATAAAAGAAAAGTTTCAGCATGTCGAAGATGCACATGGACTATGTGGGATTTGAAATCACTTGTGACCTGAATAATTTTATTTGCTTATGAATCTATGAGAGCCGGAAGCGAGGGTAAGTAATGTGATTTGGTTTGAGTGGACGCCTTGGAAGTGGGGCACTGGGATCAGACCCCCGTGGACATCGAACTGGAAGGGGACTAGGAATTGTGCATAACTACAAGGATTCTGCTCTGTGTTTTAGAAAATGTGGACATATTTATGGTAGTATCAAAATCGCAGTTTGGTGGTTGTTTCAGAAAAAAGAAAAGAAAAAGAAACCCTGTGAACCTCAAACTGGAAGGTGACTAGGAATTGTGCATAACAATATGAATAAATGACTGCATATTCCAGTACTTTGCAAAATTTCAAAGTAAAATAATTTCTCTTACTTATACAGATAGCATCTTAAATGTATGTAAAATTGAACACATGGATAATTTTTAATGTCATGTATAACTGTTCTGTACACTATGTAAATACAAATAACTGAACATTACTTAATAAAGGTAATTACCCATTATTTCTAAACATGAACTATGCACTGATCTTTATAGATCTCTACACTTAAAATGGTGCCGAAATGACCAAGGGACCAAAGTGACTAGGACAGAGATGACTTTGAGGTCGAATTGACCAGAGGATGAAATGACTTGGAGCCGAAGTGATTGGATATCATTCTTACAGATGAGAGACGTTAATTAGGCCGTATTACAGAACACATTGAATGTGAATTTACTGCAGAGATAATTGCTCGACGATATATTATATTAATATTTTTTCAATAAATATCGAATAATCTATTAATATTTTTTTTAAGAATTATTTTCAGGAGTTAAAACGAATATCGTAGCATATCTAAAATATCCTAACAGATGTGTACTGCTTTTTTTGGATGATTCTTCCCTGGGTCTGTTCTCCCCAGGCTGAAGATTCCCCCAGTTCCCGAAAAAAGATGACATGCCATTTTCAATGGCGGTAAATATCCAAAAGGGTTATTATTTTCCATTTTTTAGTTTTTGAAACTATGAAGCACTGTTCAGAAATACAGATGCACCAAAAAGTAACACATTATTACTTTGTTTTGGTTTCTAACGGGACTGAAAGCAACCTATCAGTATCACTTTTTCGAATTACACCCATTTCGTCTGCTAACCAAATCGTCCGCTGCAATTTTATCCAAGTCGTCCTCTACAATTATACCCAACACGTCCGAAACTCGTTCGCTGGGGGAAAGTATTCAAGTATTGCATTTTGAATCATTTTTTATTTATATAATAATTTTATTGTATAATTTATTGTATATTACCTATTGTAATATATCTTAATGTACCTCCATTGTAATATATCTTAATGTACCTCCTTGCATTAAATTTCATATATGTGTATGAAATTCTGAAAACAGAAATGTCAGAACAAAATAAACTATCCAGCCATCTAATAAATTTTAATTACTGTTTATTCAATGGATTACCAATAAAAATTATCTTATTACAGTAAAAGTTCTTAAAGTATATGTACGTTATATTAAGTTCCACAACATAATCTTATAATTTTGCAATTTTTCATTGAAGAGCTCCACCGGCACCTTCCAGTGAATAATTGCAAAATTATTAGCAAATGTATTATAAGAATTAATTATATTAAGAAATGCATCAAAATTTGTTATATTAAATTCTGCAACATAATCTTATAATTTTGCAAGTATTCATCGAGGCGCACCGTCACTATACAACGAATGAATAATAGCAAAATTATTAGCAAATGTATTATAAGAATTAATTATATTAAGAAATGCATCAAAATTTATGGTTTATTAAATTCTGCAACATAATCTTATAATTTTGCAATTATTCTTGGAAGAGCATCACCGGCACTTTACAATGAATAATCACAAGATTATTAGCAAATGTATTATAGGAATTAATAATATTAAGAAACGCATCAAAACGTGTTATAATTATATTAAGAAATGCATCAAAACTTGTTATATTAAGTTCCGTAACATAATCTTATAATTTTGCAATTATTCCAAGGGGATGGGGGTCCTGGGGGGGGGACCAAAAATTTGCAAGACGTGATGTGGGGGTGGGTGAGTCTCTTGAGTGCACCAAAAATGTTCATTTCCAACTTGTGCAATTTTTTAAAAACATATCAATATATCAGCCAATATATGACATCATTTGTGTTTCAAACCTTAAAGATGATGTTGTACATCACACTCTTTAACATAAATACAACATCAGGAGGCTTTATATGTGAGAATATTGGGCTTAATCTGTGGAAATGTTACACGTTAGTAGGGGGTGGGTGTCTTGTTCGAAATGTAGAAAATGTGCAGACAATATTTTCCTTGACAAGCGGACGACTCGGCTTGCGGACGAAACGTCCGTATACCCTTTTTTCAAGCAAACTTTTCCTTATTTTTACTACACCTTAACATTCGGATAATTCAACAACTGAGTTTCTGTTCATCTTGATATTTCAAAAGGTACGTGTCAATGCATATCTGTATACAATCGCACCAATATAACAACAATTATCAGTCATATTATCGGTTATATGTACGTTTTTTTCGATCGGATTGAGGTTATCACTGGCAGACAAGCTGCAACGAAATCAGGACTCAGAGTTCGATCTGAAATGACGAGATCATCAGCTGAGCATATTGACAAACCTCCAGAAGGACAGAACTCGAGTAATAATAGTAACACTTTGGCCGGCCGCTGATTTGTCGCGGTTATCGGTTGAGAAGGCCTGATTACCCCTGAAGTGTAGATATGTAGGCCAATGTATCACGCAAAGCTTTGAGGCGAAACAAAAAACATTTGATTCCCAGAGGGGGACAGGCCAATTGCAATTGCATGGGCAATTCGACACCGGAAGTTACGTGGTTTTTTCACTGAAATTTACTGTCCACTTCAAAAATCACATTGACGGCTATAGAGAATTCTGTTCTGGAACACATTTATATGACTGGGTATGTGGAACCCTTTGCGGGCCTACGGCCCGCTTGGGCTTCCTATTAACATGGCTTTCTCAGGCATTACGGTTCTTTTAGCGGTCCGCCACAAATGATTAACAGCCCTCTGTCTTATTAGTGGGCCAACAAACATCAGAAGCTCAACACTTAACACTTTACCTAACATGAAAAGCAGACGACACTCGCAAACAAAATTCTTGAAGAACTATTTTTTTTCATTTTTGTCTCCAAAACATAGGTTATGACCCCTCATTGGAACGAGCTCGACGAGCTCGTTCCAAAGAAGGGTTATAACCTATGTTTTTGAGACAAAAGATGAAAATATAATGAAAATTAATTTGATTTTTTGAGAATAGCGCTGGCCGGTTTTGACTGTTACTTTTGGTAAAGGGATAAAGGGAGTGTATATAGAAGGACATACTCCTGTTTAGACGGAAGTTAGAAAGCTGGTTTCCGATTCCCCGCTGGGAATTGAACTTGCGGCAACCCCGTCTGACAATCGGGAGCCTAATGCCCCAACCGCTAGTGCATAGCATCACACATGATGACTGGAATCTAGCTTTATAGATGAAGTTTCCATGATTACATGGTTCACTTTCCCTTGTGATGGTGTAAAACGCTCCGGTTACAGTCCTGGTACTGGCCTGGGTGTGTAATTTGCCCATTGCATACCGTCAAAAACGATGGCTGGAATCTAGTTAATTAGATAAGTTCTCATGGTTACTTCACTCGCTTTCCTTACAGCAGCTACGTGAAAGAATGAAAAGCGCAGGCCACAGTATGGCGAAGACGATAGGCTCATCTGCACATGTATGTCTATTATTAAATAAAATGGGTATATATTATCACTATTTATTTTCCTACTGTTTATCATTATATAGTTTTTGTATGTGTAATTAGACAGGGTATTCATTATTAATGTTCATCATTTGTATCAAAATTATAAGGACAGATCATTCAAATATTTTGTTTACCTCTTTTACTATTATTGATATTTGAATGGAATTTCTGAATTAACCCTTTCAACAAGGTGTGTATTAAATTTTTGTGTTAAGAATAAATTGGTAAGTGGACGAGCAAGCGATATTAAAATTAAAGCGAGGCAACATAATAATTTAATCCAACAGCTCGACGGGGCTGTTGGATTAAATTATTACTGAACCACCCAACAAACCAGAATGGTTTCTTTTTTTCGCTGTCGATATAAGGTCATTTATGTCAGCGTTAGCTGATTTATTATTTATTTATTGATGTTTAAGGTCACATATTTATGCACAATGGCTAATCATGACCGTGACAGTTTTACGGGTGGAGGAAGCCGGAGTACCCGGAGAGAACCACCGAGCAACGACGAGCAGCTGCAAGCTCCCCAACATCGTAACTCCGCACTGCAGCACAGGCAGGGTTAGATTGGTTGAAGACATGCGTACCATCGACGTGCAGTACGCCTTAGTACACGGCGTCATCGTGCCCCCACGCGGGCAATGGGGATGAAGTGTCTTAGCCAAGGACACAACGCGGTTGCCGCAGGTGGGATTCGAACCGAGGACCTCTCGGCTTGCAGCCTGCACCTCTACCTGCTGAGCTACCGCGCTCCCCAGTGTTGGCTGAATGATACTTTTCAGGTGTCAGTGTTGAAAGGGTTAAAGTGGTAAGTGATTAAATGAACTCCTTCCATGCTTCTGGCGGGTATTCCTGCTCCGAACAGGATTTTCCTTGTCACTGACCAAGTATAATATGAGCACATCCAATCAAATTATCTGTCTTTAAATTAAAAGAATTCTGTTCACCAATGATTCCTTGTGTTGAAGGTGGATGAATATTTCATCAAATCTAGTTATGGCTGCTTCATAGCAGCCGTGCCTAAATTTAATGAAAAATACCTTGAAAATATTCAGCGGGTTGAGAGTAAAAGTGACAAGTAATTACTGATTATTTGTGCGGAAAATATATGAATGTTTCGTATCTCTTAATTTTCTGCTAAATTAGACGAGATGAGCTATGTTTTTGTACTCTGATAATTTTCACAGAGTCACATAAGGGGTACAATAATTATCTCCATGTTCCGTTACTGTGGGAGTTCATGCAGGCCAACGTAGCCACGCATCGCGCTCGTTCGTTCAAATCCATTTGTGAGATTTTAAGGGTGGGGGGGGGGGAGGTCGTCAGACTCTACTATAGGTCCATTCCTCCCCAGGGCGTGTATTAGCGGGTTCTATGTTTGCAGTAGACTTTTTAGTCCAGTAATCAAACACTGCTCATCTTCTGAGAGTTCCCATTGAGTAGCCTGCCACTCTTATTTAGAGACTAGGCAAATCATGAAAGAATGTTGTTATTATTATGTCCATGACCTACAAGTAGGAATCGATGGGTATCTTGTGTATCCCTCTACACCCGCCCGTGTATCCGTACAAAAATTTTGAATAAAATGATCGAAAGATGCAACTGAAAATGATCACAGGCTCCTATAATAAAAAGTCTGTACGTCTACCTTGGTCACCCATAAAATTAAAACCACCTTCAGCTTTGCCTTGGCTCAATCGCTCAATAATTTGTCATTCAGGCAAATGTTAAAATTATCATCTCAGAAACAAACTTATAATCGTCTCTCACAAATTGTACTTTAGAAGAATAGTTTTTAACAACACAAATGAAGCTCACTGAACGGGTATGTATTTTGAAGAACACAATCATGTTTTGTGAGATTTTTGAATGTTTGTTTCTGGGACATCGCCGGGAATCGAACTCACAACAGCCTCGCCCGACAATCAGGAGACCAACACTTAAATCACTAGGGCATTGCACACCGTGGAAAACGATGGCTGGAATCAAGCTATTTAGATGAAGTTCTCACGACTAGTTGGTACACTTTCCTTTTGCCAGCTGCATGAAACGTCCCAGTTAATGTACAACACAAGTGATGCAGTTGGCCTCAGATGAAGAATGATACGGGCCTGTGCGTATGTTTTTACCTTTGCATACCGTCAAAACTATGGCTGGAATTTATTTTATTACACATCCATTAAACTTTAAACCCTTGTATTCAACGGAATCGCCGCTATGATATAAATGATTCTGTATTCAACGGTTGATATACAAGCCGGAACTTTTTTAGCGCACTGTTTAGTTACGCTTCGAAAAGTTTCCAAATTTCGTTATACAACCATCGACCGTCTGTCGCATAGATTGAAAATGAAAACGTCTAAAGCAAAATAAAGTCGGTTCACAAAAAATTAGTTAGCCAAAAATGAGATAATATTTTTAAAAAAAACAATCATTTCCAATCAGAACATTAGCCCAGTCCCGTGGCCGTATCGTTTTGTGGATCCCATAATATCTAAATAGGTCAACTTTATTTCGGTAAATCTTCGTACATCTTGAGAGGCTTCGAACTTCTTTTAAAAATGTTTCTCCCAGCTGTTTTGCAAATCTGCACAAATTTGTACTTATATTTTTACCAACAGCAATAGCCACTAAATGCTTAGGCGTGAATGGGCACCAGCCAAAGAGAAACAACGATACGAATTTCAACAAACACCGGTTCCGAAAAGGTTGTTTTGATTTCTTATCGATCCATTTGATCAGTACAGCTTCAGTGAAAACAAACTCTCCACCTTTGGATTTAAACATCGGAATTAAAATTTGTTTATTTAAATGAATTTTAATGCATGGGTTTTGTAATAAACACCGAACTCGATGTGTGTTTGAATCGGCGGGTGTTTTACTCGAACGAAATGTGATTACGCCATTCCAACTGGTTATGTAAAACACCCACCGATTCAAACACACATCGCGTTCTGCCTGTTTATTAGATAGGTTCTCATGATTACTTCATTCACGTTCCTTACGGTAGCCATATTAAAGTCTAAAACACGCGGGCTACAGGAGGATGGATGTGACTTAGTAAGCAGCGTATGTATGTCTAGTATAGATATAGATATTTGATTCAACAGTACACATCAAAACAATTCGGTAGTGCTACAGTTGAAATTAGAAGTCCAGTGACTGTATTGTGCCCTATAACGTCAATACTGTAATGTACTGACAAATACTGAATAATGGGTAACTTGAGGAATGAGGGTTAAGAAATCAATGAATAAGTAGATGTATGCAAGACGATGAATAAATAAGATCACCAAAAATGAATGAAAAAATCCAAAAAAAAATATACAAATGGATGAGTAAAACTTTTCAATTGTTTTGTTAAATTTGGCATCCGATCAAAAAGTAGACTTGTGGGCAAAAACATTAGTGGATTGATAAGTTACACTATTTCCTTATTGCGAGTCTGGCATCCAATCGGAATGGAAACAGGAGAACTAAAACATGAAAGAATGAATAAGTTTTCATTTTTGAGAATTTGGCATCCAATCATAAATGAAACTGGGGAAGTCAATCGGTGATCAAATAAACGAATATCATAAAACTAAAAACAAATCAGTGGAGTTTACTTCTCTTTATTCGTTAAACTGAAACATTGAATTTTACGAATGTCACTGATTTATTCATTTGATAAATTGTTCACTTACCAATCCTTCAAGGCACTCACCTATCCTTCCAATCAAGATGAATAAATAAAAGAATGAATGTGTGAATAAATATGAATAGTATAAAATTAGGTCAGTAATTGCATGGATGATACACTGATGATCGCTTTCATCTGGCGAATGGATAAGTACAAGTTAGTGAATAAATATGATAAGGACTGTAAGAGTTATTTTAACCCTTTCAACGCTGGCGCCCTGGAAGGTATCGTTTTAGCCAATACTGCCAACTACAAAATGGGCGAAACCATCCTGGCATGTTGGGAGGATCAGTAATAATTTAATCCAACAGCTCTGTCTAAGCTTTGTTTCAGACATTTTTGGTCTTGATGTCGTGTGCTCGCCCACTACCAATTTTTCGTTACGCATAAGGTCATGCACAATGATCTGAAAGGGTTAATTCTCAATCAGGTTAAGGAATTATTGAGTGGAACAACTTCAAGTTCCATCCACGGGATGAATTATTGAATAAACATATGAACGAACCAACCAAATAACCAACCGCTCAAACAATGAACAAATATACGAGCATTTTGTTCATCAAACAGTTCAGTAAACTGAACTAAGAAACGAGCAACCGAATAAACGAATGAAGGAGATGTTGATTTAGTCATCGATTCGAGAAGCAAGGTTTCATATCAGTCGTTTCTACAAAGACATTCGTTATGCTGTTACTGGAGAATGAATTTGATTACACACAGACTAAATTAATATCAAGAAACATGCACGTGATGAACTAAGTTCAATGCTGTCTCGAATAGAAAACCGGGTGAATGATAACCGAATTGCAAACTAAAATGGAGCAGATCATCCCAATAAACATATTGGTAAACGTGTGAGAAAAATGTGTTTTTTGTATACTTACAGTACAGCCGCCATGGAATGATCACAATCCACACATGTGAAGCCGTGTCGTCGATATACTTAAATACTTACAGTTAAAACTAGAAGTCCTGTCATGAAATGCGCACAAATAGCACGTTGATATGCGCGTTAATGTACGCGTTATGGCCCAAGTAAAGCTATCAAATTCTGTACAGATGGCCTGTGCACAAGCAATGTTTCAGCCAATGGACCTCCTGGTAACCCGGAGGTCCATTGGCAGAAACATTGCATGTGTTTGCTATGAGTAACCAAGAGAACCTGCCGTGCTTTGGATGCCATTCGATATGGAAATTGCGCGCAATTCCAACGCGCAATTAAGCCTATATAAGCCCACTATTCGTGACAGGACTTCTAGTTTTAACTGTATATTAAGTGTACTACATACGTATGTCTAATGTACGATATACTATGTCATGCACACGATATACTAAGGCATGCCTACGACTTACTAAGTCCTGCACACGAGATAAAAAGTTGTGCGCATGACATACTATGATATGACGAGATACTATGTCATACTAACAGTGCGTACAAGATACCATGTCGTGACTTCGTAAGTCTCATAACTTCGTCGTTGGCACGACATAAGTGTCTCATGCGCATGACATAAGTAATTCTTAATTTTTGTTCCAGTTCACTTTTTGGCCAAAAGTGAATCGGGAAATCTAGAGAAATCGAAAACATCGCCTTGAACTCTCTCTTCGAAAAAACACAAAAACGAGATATCCATACAAAATTTTTCAGTTCACTTTTGGCCAATTTTTTAACAAAATCTAAAATTACACTTGCAAGCCGAAAACATTTGGAAATCGATGATAAAAAAAAACTTGTTTTTCCTTTTGAAGATTCCAATGTTAATGTCTACTTCAGTTGGAACATTCAGGAACTCTTGTGCAGAACACCGCTTTGCAGATGTGTAATAAAAGGAACACGAAGTTTTAGAAGGTCTGTTAGATTTGTAACAGGATGAGAGATAAGTGCGGGAGCCGGGGTTCGAACCTTCGACCTCTAGCACACAAAGCGACCGATTTACCACGAGGCTAAGAGATCCGGACCAACCAGGCTGGTTGGTAAATGGCCTTTATACCTCGACCGCTACAGATTTAAGACTGAAAGTCTCACGGACAATTGATTTAACAATGAAAATCCCATAGACTATTACCAATTCAAGGTAAAATCTCAATTTGTTTTAACATTTTTAGTTGAATTAGACACTCGTATTTCACACTTCCTTCCATACCTAAAGCACCATCGATCAGTACACGGTCTCATCGTGCCACATGTTGTTGACGCAATCGGGTAGGTTACTATTATACCAATCATACACGAGAAGACCTTCAAATTTTAGAATTTTTAGAATTCCATTTTTTTTAACCGCGGTCAGTGTGCGCGTTATATTTGTGTTTGTTATAATACGGACGACCTTTTTCTGAACACTTAAGATCCCTCAAACCTGGGTTTCGTTTCACAATTGGCTATGGATCAGGGTATAATACGCAGTTTTCTTCGCAAGCGCGGCAAGTATTCTTTTAGATTTATTCATTGCCAATATTATTAGTTATCCTTGTGTTTTCCAGGGTGTATGGGAATTTACACCGGTTTGGGAACTCATACAACCTGAGGTGAAGCCGAAGGGTGTATGAGTTCCCAGACTTCGCCTCATGGTGTATGAGTTCCCAAACCGGTGTAAGTTCTCATACGCCCTGGAAAACACAAGGATAACAGATTTATTTTCAAGAATTTTGGTGTACTTAATACTTTAATGTAAATTGTGGGAAAAAACTGACAGAAAATTTGTACTTTGTAAGTTTCTTAATAAAACCAGACAAATATGGATGTCTTTGGAACTGGCACAATGAGCCAGTTAGTTCCAATGACATCTCTATTTGTAATATTTTATTACTTCATTCCAAAAAAAAATATTAAATTTCCTGTATTTTTATTTTTGTTCTAACATAACCAAGTAGAAGTTATGAATTAATAATTAAAAATGTGTACGTTTTTAGTCATGTAGCCTGCTATTGTGTATTCTTGTTTTTACACCGTGGTTAACCACAATGTAAAACAGGCTGCTGTAGATTGTAAGTTACACCGTACCATTCAGCCAATCAAAACGCAGTATTTTGTTTCATTTGAAAATAAAGTTCTTGATATTTTGGATTAGGCAATTGAAACATGATGTTTGAAGCTCAAATGTTCATCCATATGGATGCATAGACATTTTCGTTTGTCGCCAACCAGCAGGATGCTCCTGTTATTTGAAGCAATACGCCTACCTGTAGCATTTGTCGAGCCTTGTGGGAGAAGCAATATATATTTAATTTTACTTGCGTCCAAGATGTTTCCGCTGATTATTTTGGACAATTCACCATTGGCTGCGTCATGTAGGGAATCCTTATTACGCGGCATGAAGACAGTTATGACATCTGCGAACGACAGCATCTTTAAGAGAGCTGATTCACTAATATCATCCACACACAACAGAAACAGGATAGGCCCAATAACTGAACCCTGTGGGGTATCCATAATTACAGACTGAGCAAAAGATTATATGTTCACGTATAATATGACTTGTGGGCGTCCAGACAGATAGTTGTTGAACCAGAGATTAACTGCACCTCTTATCCCATATGACAGTTGTTTTCAGCAGAACAGAATGGTTCATCGTGTCGAATGCTTTATTTGTTTACATTTTTTATTATGGTTTAGCGAAACATTAACAGTCAAGGTCATATCATGTCGGTGACGGTTTGACGGATGGGGGAAGACGGAGTACCCGTAGAGAACCACCGAGCAACGACGAACAGCTGTCAGCTCCGCAAACATCGTAACTCCGCACTGCAGCACAGGCATGGTTAGATTGGTTGAAGAAATGCGCAACCGGATTGTTTAGCACGGTCAGAAACATTTTGAGTAGGAAATTATATCTGAAGGCTAGGAAACACGAAAAGATTCACGTCTAGGCCGACTCCAAGATCGACACGATATTCAAAATGATCTCGGTGGCTTTGAAAGACGGTAGGATATCAGATGGAGAATACTTCACGATATTGATCGAGAAAACGAAATACGAAGCCATGAAAGAAGCCGTGAAAATCAACACTCGTCAGAACATTAAGGAAGAGATGAAGATTCTCTCGTGGAAAAGGGGAGGAAAGAGGCTAGGGAGGAATTCGGTAAGTTGATAGAACTCAAGAGCAGTGGCCGAAAATAATATATATAAAATATTAATAGAATTGTTTAAAAAAAAATATTAAATTTATATATATAAAAAAATAAACACGAAATTATTTAAATAACCCTCAAAAAATGTATTGCGTAAAGTGTAAGAGAGTTACCGAGACGGGTAATTCTCGAGAAATACGAACTAAAAATGACAGATAGATGCTTTGCGGAATTTGCAAGGTGTGTGGTTCGATCAAGACTCAATTCGTCAAAAAAAAAACGAGCAGAGGCGAAGGCGTCGCAAATAAAATGATCAATAATATACCTTCCGAAATGCATCTGGCGGGTCACAGTTTCACGGGACCCGGAACGAAATTGAACAAGAGACTCGATGCCGATCTGACTCCTAAATCTTGGAGCAAACCCGTGAATAGGGTGGATGCGGCCGCATACGATCACGATCTGTGCTACGCTGGACACCCTGGCACCATGACTCGCAACGACGTCTGCGATAAAAACATGTTGGCGAAATTGAGAGACATATCGAATCCTACCAGGTGAGAGAGGTTCGAATGCTCGCTGGTCGGCAAAGTGATCGGCGCGAAACGTCGATTCGGATGGGGCGTTCAAAAAAAGCGCATCGGAAAAGAAGAAGAAGCGATTATTGACGAGAGAAATGGCCGAGGAGTTACACAAACCCATCGTGCGTAAATTTCGAAAGGGAAGGGTGTTCGTGAAGGGTCTGGACGACATTTGATCCGCCGACTTGGTCGACATGAGATCGTTTTCGAGGTGGAACGAGGGCGTTAAATATCTATTGAAGTCATCGACGTGTTTTCCAAATACGGTTGGATCAGAGCCTTGAAGAATAAATCGGGACCTTGCGTCGCCGAGGCCAGCGTCGTGGAACGTTGGAATTGAACGATGAAGGAAAAGATGCGCAGATACTTCACGGCGAATTCATCCAAGAAATACATATACGCTCTGAACGGTCTGGTCGAAGATTACAACAACATACAACACAGATCGATCAAGATGACTCCCGCGGAAGCTAGCGATCCTCGAAACGAAAAACGGATCTACGCGAATCTATATCCCGAGAGATCTAAGATCAGGAAGGAGTCTAGACCGCCGAAATTTGCGGTCGGTGATCGAGTGAGAATCTACACTTATAAGAGGCACTTCAAAAAGGGTTACATTCCTCGATGGACTGCGGAAATCTCCATGATAATCAGAATATTTCAAACCCATCCGGTGACTTACAAAATCGAAGCTTTGGATGGCGAAGAGATCATCGGAAAGTTTTACGAATAACAATTGCAGAAGACGAAGTTTTAATAAAAAAAAATATATATTTACTCTCTTTAACATTTTCTTGTTTACTCACATATATACAAAGGAGAAAAATAATAATAATAATAAAAATAATTAAAACTATTTCTAGAAAAAAAGCAAACAAATTAATAAACAAAAAAACAAAAACCTTCAAAAATGGCAAATATACTAGATATCGCACAAGGCATAGTGAAAGATGAAAGTATTCAAGAATGAGGTTCACGAATACGAACCGATGACGAGAATGAGTTTGAATAATGCGGGAGAGATAAGAAACAACGTCGAAACCCAAGATCTACTCGTTCATCCTAGCGAGAGTTACATAGTGGTGCAGGGACGTCTCACTAAGGAAGATGGGAGCGAATATGCTGACGACGACACGGTAACTCTAGCCGATAGTGGTATCATGCATCTATTCAGTAATATAAAAAACTTACTATCCGGACAAGAGATAGAATCCGTGTTTCATCCTTGTCAGGCCACCACAATGTTCGGACTCTTGACGTATCTGGATGATTTTTCGAAATCTAAGGGACTTAATCAGTTGTGGGTGAAAGACGCTATATTCGACTACGTCGTCCAGACGTCCAGACCCAAAGGAACCTTTTCATTCAGGATACCTTTGAAACACATCCTCGGATTTGCGGACGATTACAACAAGATCATGTACGGATTCAAACACAATCTGATGTTGATTTGAAAGGGAAACGATGACGCGATAGTGAGACTCTCCGCAACCGATGCGGCTAAGTTAACTCTACACAAGATATCGTGGTTCGTTCCGCACGTGCAGGCTTCGGACGCGGAAAAAATGCATCTCTACAAGATCATCGAATCCAAGAGTAAATTACCCGTGGGATTTAGAATGAGACAGTGTGACACGGCTAGCATTCCACCATCCACGAATCACTTCAACTGGAGACTGACCATGAAATCCGCTTCCGAGAGACCGCGTTTCATCGTGGTCACGTTTCAGACCGACAGGGACGGGTCTCAAGAAAAGATTGCGTCGCTGTTCGATCACTGCAATTTGAGAAACATGTTTGCCCTGGTCCTGTCGGATAAGGAATTACAATTCGAATCAGATGGAAAAAAGATGTTGATCGTTAGATTAGAGACGTGTGTGTGTGAAGATCTCAAAAAAAAATTTATGAATAAATATTTTTAAAAAATAATTACAAAAATAAATGGTAAAGAACGTATTAAAAACAAAAAAAAATAAAAAGTAATGAGATCTAGAGAGATTGAACATCTTTCTAAATCTCATTACTTTTTACTTTTTTTTTTGATTTTTGGTTTTTAATAATTACTCATTATTTTTTTAATTAAATATTTTCACGAGTTCACTGTTTGTTCAGAGGATCTAGTTCAACCAGTAGGCTCACCATGGAAGTGGCGGCTTTGGAATTATTGGTTTTCGTAATGAAATTAATCCTTCTCAGACGTTCACTTTGAGAGGCGTGCCAAACGTGCTGATGTCCGAGTGTTGATTCTCAGTCTTTTCAACGCTGTATCTCTTATCGCTCTCTACTCCATTCACCGTGAGATTGACGACTGCTCTGTTATTCAAATCCATGGAAGCCAGACCCATTTGAATGATTTCGCCTCCCAACGGCATGGGATATCCCACCTGACCGTGTTGCGATCCACTACCTCCATTTCCGAAAGACCATTCGGCTTTTCCCTCCTCTAACGCACCACTCTCCTCGGCCCACACGGTGATCAATTGCCTTCGTATTGACTTTCTCCACCACCGAAATCAGGGTGCAGGCGTCCATCATGCGCACGGGATCCGGCAGATTCGTGAGTGCGTGTCCGCCCATGTCTAGTTTGCATTCCATGATATCGCTCTTTCTCGAGACCGAGTTGTCGTCCATGTACTTCCTGCTGACCGTGCTGGAATCGAATTCGGGATCGTGATCGAGACCGAATAAATTCTGACCGTTCATGTTGATGCCACCCTCCATGGTTCCGCCAGATTCTTTGTTCAAGTAGAGATCATCCACTTGCGATTCTAGGTATTCTTGCGATTGTATCATGGTGGAATCCACGTAGCCCTTGTTGACTGCGGGGGAGTCCGTGTCTGTGTCATCGATCTTCGACACTCGTGATTCAAAAATTTATCCTTGCTCATGTTATCGACTAATTTTTCCAGAGCAGTCGACATGAATTTAAAACTGTCAATGAAACGTATGGCTCTATGAATGGATTTTGTTTCTTCTTCCAACGTCTCTGCATCGATTACTCTTTTCTTCTCCATGGCCTTCCATTTTGTGAAGGAAGGGTATCTTTCTTCGCTGTTTGTGATGCAGTTTAATTTTTCGTGGGAGGTGCCGAGATTGTTCGCAAACAGATGACTGTCATAACCTGAGAGACTGTGAAATATCACCGGATAGAAAACGACGTCTCGCTATCTTAAATTACACTTGCTGTGAGCCGAACCGCAATACAGACCTGTGTAATGATCGTGGTCTCTGACCTTCTTATTTTCCTGCTAATTCTCGTCGAACAATTGTCTGCATATATGACATTCGGTGGGTCTGTTATTTTCGTCCTGCTGCTCTCACGTGATGATCATTTTTGCTGGAGTTTTGAATTTGTGGTATAAAATTTGAATTTTTGATTCTAACTCTTCCACAAACCTTTGAGCCACGTCGTCTTCTTCGTACCGTTTCATGTAGATGAAGGGACCCATGTCATGTTGCAAGTCGAAAGCACATTTCACGTAAATAAAATAGCCGGAAGATATGTGTTTTTGATATCTTTCGACATAACTTTGAAGAGCATCGGGTTGGCAGGAACTCATTTTCATGGTGAAGCATTCGAAATTGGCGTACACGACGAATGGTACTTTTAACCTTCTATTGTGATCGCGAAAGTTCACGATGGTGTTGGGTTTAGGCATTTCGACGGCGACGCCTTGATTTTCGTTGCAAAATTCCGGATGTTTCGCTAACAATTTTTCGATGCGAAACACGTCTATGTAGTTACAACATAAACATATCTTTTCTTTATGTTTACTATTTTGTCTCACCAGTAATCGACTTGGATTTTTAACCCAACAATAATGACGATTGTCATCGTTCGAAATCAATAATAAAATAATCATCTTTTCTCTTCCGTGATACGAAGTCTGTCTGAGAGGATAGATCATTCGTTTTTCCTCGTCGTATCCCAAGGCATTCACCACAATGGTGGAATTTTGAACCTCAAAACGTCCAATGTCTTTTAACAGTGTTGGAAAGGTCACTCTGGTCCAATTGAGATTTTCACAAGTCTCCTCGTAATGAGAAACTCTATCGGAGTGTATTTTGACAGGGTATAAAGCAGAGGTGACTGCCCATTTAAAACACTGATCATCTTTATTTCTCACATTGACCGTGGCTTGTTTTTTAGCTAAGAAATACGGTAATTTTGCGTAAGAAGATGCTTTCAATGAATCGTTTTTAGTCACGTGAATTTCGAGATTCAACACTCTTCAAATGTCCAGTTACTACCTCTATGTTGATAATTCGTGAGAGACGTCAACATCTTGTCTTTCATCATTTCGAAAATATCTGATAAATCTGAACCTTGAAATACGGATTGGACATTAGATCTGAAATATGCATCTCTCATGATGCTCTCACCAGAGTTCACATTGATTATATTCATCACGCAATGGAGTGTCATCTTAATTTTTAGTCCCACGTTCATGTGTTCGTGAAACAAATCCAATACTTTTTTCTTCACCCGTTCCATGAACAATTTCAGATCAACTTTCTTGAACAATGGAACCACGTCTAAAGTTTTAAAAACACCTTTGATCACACTCTCCCATTCTACAGGATTCGATTGGAATGCTTTCGTGACGATTCATCTTACATATTCTTCTCCTTTCCCTTCGTCAATTGCTCGTCGAATTTCGTTCAGTATCTATTGTTTGTCTCGATTCTGGACCGCATCCCTCTTTTTTTTTATTTTCTTTTTTTTAAACTTGCAGTTCTTCGACGGCTTTTCCTTTGGTGGTCTTCTTATTTTTCGCAACCGAAACGTTTTTTGATGTCGTTGCTATCGACATTTTGTTTACCTTTTCATCGAGCAAACTGCGTAACTCCTTGCATATGATCTCTCTAAGTTTTTCATCATGCTACGCATTTCGTTTTCTATCATCAGGTGTTACTGCAATCGGATTATTTTTTTTTTGCAATTCAAATCTGTTTATGTTTGTTCACATTCGATCTTTCGATTTTTTTCTTTCCATCACCTCTTGAATGATACTCCTGTATGACTTTAATTTTTTTTGATTTGGTTCTATAATTTCTGAAATTTGGAATTTTTAATTCTCCACAAATCTCGTTTAACTGAGGTACGGTATACTTATCTAAATTTTTCATTTTTTTATTTGTTTGTTTTATTTGTAAGAATATATTTGAATTTTTTGTTTAAATAATAATTTTTTGTAAAAAGTTTTTAAAATAGTCTTTATACATATGTTTTAATTCCCTCAAAAAAATTTTTTTGGGTGAGATTAATCAATTTTTATTTTCCTTAACGTGAGAAAAAATTGAATTAATATGACATAAAAAATAAAGGAAATTAAATTT
The DNA here is from genome assembly GCA_031216915.1 of Pictodentalium vernedei. Classification (NCBI taxonomy): domain Eukaryota; kingdom Metazoa; phylum Mollusca; class Scaphopoda; order Dentaliida; family Dentaliidae; genus Pictodentalium; species Pictodentalium vernedei. Next base: position 81,148,662 of record CM062296.1, on the reverse strand, counting down.
TAAACTTTTCATATATATATAAAGAGGAAAAAAACTTTTTGCAAAAATTTCACATTAAAGAAAATTAAATTTAAAAACTTTCTGTATATATATAGAGAGAAAAAAAAAAAATTTTTTTACAAAATTATTATTTAATACAAAATTCAAAATATATTATTATTTGCAATAATTCATAAAACAAAAAAAATAATCGATCATGACAACAACACCTAAAAGATGCGAATTGAATTTGAAACGAGTTGAAACGTGCAAGAAACTTGGTTGTAAAATTGACAGATTACAACGACACGATACCATCGAATTGAACGAGGTCAAGAAAAAATTAAAAAATCACTCTTCTTCCTCTATTTTTTTTCAATTCTTTTTTCAGTTCTTTCCTGAAATATCCATCATTATCATTCAAAAAGGTCTTGTAATCCTTTTTATCCATTTTTATATTATTTGTTTTTATACTTTGTATGATTTTTTTTACTTTATAATAACATACTCAAAAGTGGTATACCCTTAAACGGCGAATTCGGACCAAACAGCAAATCCTCACCGAGTCACTCAAAGTCCTGTCCACTCTTCAGATACAGACTGTTTCCACTGGATAAAAAGTTGCCACCTCTCACGGGTTTTAGATACAATCCTTTACCGCCATCTGTGTTGACGTGACACACAACTCCTCCCTTCTTCAAAAATAGTCTGCCGCCACCCATTAATTTCTGAACTTCCGAACTCGCGACGCCGAGAGCTGGCAACAGAGTCTTCCCGATTCCTGCCAATAGTTTTCCAGCGAGTCCTGCCAATGCCGGTAGGAAACCGCCTTTCATTCTCAAATTGTATCTCAATTGAGCAGGACTCAATCTCACCGTCAACCCTCTTCCATCACAAATCATTTTCTCCATCCTTTTGATTTGAGTTCTGGTCCAGGCGATCGAATGGCGACCGCCACTCGTCAGATCTTTGTGAGTGAATTTGAATTTAAATTTCACCTCCTTGCCTCAATTTTTAACGCTCTCAGGAATTTTTTCCTCTGTCCTTAGGATATGTTCACATTTTTAACCACGTATCACCCATATTTATTTTTTCTTTTTAAATATATTTGTTCAATTGTTTTTTTGTTTAATGATAATTGTATATAATATGACAATACGCAAGGCGTAAGAAGGAACCCCAAAGTATCCAACATATTGAAATATTTCATTCCGCAACCATTACTCCAAAAACATTTTGGTTTATTCAGTCGAATTCCTGCAATTGTTTAATTTCAGCCAAACATGAATACGTTTCACAGTACTAAATATTTTCCCATAAACGACCATTATAACGTTCAGGAGAAAAAATATTGTCGTATCATTTTAAATTTAACATTCAAATATTTTTTGTCAAGTATAGCCCTTCAGACAACCTGTTTCTGATCTTTAAACATGGGTTATGCAACAAATAAAAGAAAAACTAACAGAAAGGGAAGTGCTGGTCACATGTTCATATTTCTCAGGGAATTCCCAAACAAAACACACCAATAGTCAAACAAATTTTTAGGTTCTAAAAGTCCTCAAATCATCCTCTTTGTTCATCTGGAACATTCAACAGTAATGCAAAATGTCAGTAGACTTCTTCAAATGTTTATTGAAACAATATATTTTCCCAAGACTGCTTAGTTTTGGGAATTACATAATTTCCGAGCGCAACTTTTAGAGGCAGATACATCTAATTAAAATATTTACAACAGTTATACCTATGAGCAAACCCAACCCTACCAAAGATACATTTACCTCTTTCATGTGATGAAAGAGTCATTTCTGCAATAGAAGTCAACTTTTGGCTTCTGTCTAGTAAAAAGCATGGGAAATTTGTTCTTTTGAAGAGAACTGTCCAATCTGTGTCAAATAGGCTTAAAAACTGTTATTGCCTCCGACAGAATTTCTACTCTGTTACCTAATAAGTTAGGAGGGATAAGAATTCACAGCTTCCTTTGAAACTACCCACAAAACCTTTTCACAAAATCTGTTTTAATTAATCATTCAGCAAGGTAAATAGTGCCCCACCACCATGAAACAATATGACAATTTTGTTTCAAAATTGGGGTTGTGCAGGACTTATCCTCTAAATTTGGGAGAATCCATTTGCATTCTTGGGGAAATCGTTCCGAGAATTCAGACCTGCTATGGGCCAGGATCCTATTAGGTCAGTATGATTGAACCCCCTGTTGCATACTGATAATACATGTTAACCCTTTACCCAATACAGCTTTTTAATTTTTACAACACCAACTACTGATTTTTACCCCCACCCCCACCCCCTCCCCCCAGGGGCCTTAATCGCTCAACTGACAAGGTGGTTCAGAGAAGTGTTTTGGGTCAGATTCAGTTAGTCAAGGTTCATGGACACTACATAGGAATAATGTTATGAAATTATTCATAATTCTAGTGTCCATGTCAGATGATTATTAGCATAGGTCTTCCTGATTGCTTCCAATTCTGACAGCTGTAGACAAGTACTGCCAAACTTCCAAGGGTTGTTGTGTCACTGCAGCCTGAAAGGCAAATTTTATGGAAAAGCTCTAAGGAATGGGTTTGAACATTTATGAACAACCTCGAACCTAACCCACCCCTGCCCAAATATTAAGCCACAGACCTGAAATGGACGAACTCAAATCTGCACCCCCCCCCCCCCCCCCCCCCATTCCTGCGATACCAAATACGAAAGGATTCTGTACCAAATATTAAAGCATTAAACTAGTGGGTCTGAAGAAAAAGATTTTTAAAGAAATTTTCTCATGTTGCTTTGAGTTAATTTGCACTCCCATAATGAGCCTAAATATTAACCCATAGATTTGGCTTGAACAAACATGAATCTGACCCCCTAAGAGATGTTGTAAGCCAAATATGAAAGGATTCTGACAGGTGGATCTGAAAAAATAGAGTTTTAAAGAAATGTCCTCATACTGCACTAAGTTAAACTTTGGGCTTCAATAGATAGACCAAATATTAAGCCAGAGACCATTGAGCCCAAATATGGACCTAGGGACATGGCTTGAACAAACTTGAATCTCACCCCCCTAAGGATGCTGCATACCAAATATCGAAACATTCCGGCTGCTGGATCTGAAGAAGATTTTTAAAGAAAATTCCTCATTTTGAACTAAGTTATAATTCGGGTTACCACAGTGAGCCCAAATATGAACCCGGGGACTTGGCTTGAACAACTTGAATCTCACCCCCCTAAGCATGCTGCATACCCAATATCAAAAGATTCTGCTGTTGGATCTTGAGAAGAAGATTTTCAAAGACATTTGCCTGAAATGCACCAAGTTCAAATTTGGGCTCCTATACTGAGCCCAAATATGAACCCAGTGGGCCGATTTCAACAAACTTGAATCAGATCCACCCCACAATGTTGCATATCAAATATCAAAAGATTCTGCCTGCTGGATCTGGAGAAGAAGATTTTTAAAGAAATTTGCCTGAAATGCTTCTATAGTGAGCCCAAATATGAATCCAGGGGGCCGATTTGAACAAATCTGAATCAGATCCACCCTACAATGTTGCATACCAAATATCAAAAGATTCTGCCAGCTGAATCTGGTGAAGAAGATTTTTTAAGAAATTTGCCTGAAATGCACTAAGTTTGAATTTGGGCTCCTATACTGAGCCCAAATATAAACCCAGGGGGCGGATTTGAACAAACTCGAATCAGATCCACCCTACAATGTTGCATACCAAATATCAAAAGATTCTGCCTGCTGAATCTAGAGAAGAAGATTTTTTAATGTTTTTCCCATTGCCTACAGTGTTAAAAAGTGTTTTCAAAGTCCCGAAACTGAACCCAATGATAAAACCGACCGCAATTTTTTTGGACCAATCCTTTCTGTTGGTCCTAAGGAAGCTTCACACCAAATAAAAATTCTCAGTGCCGTGCAGTTTTGGAGATATGGCGTTTTATTTTTTTTCTATTTTAGCTCCTGCGGTTCCCACGGGGCTACAGAAAAAGAAAATTCGGCATAAATTAGGTACTTATGACCCAATAAGCCCTCACATAAAATTTGATTAAAACCAGCCTCTCGGTTCGGAAAATAGAAATTTTTGGCGGGCCAACAATTTTTTCCCTCTCATAACGACGCCAAATTTAGCCCATCAAACTTCTCTTAAAGAAATCCAAGTCTACACCTTAAAAGGAAGCTGCATACCATATATCAAGTCTCTGCTACTGCTGGTTGATGAGAAGAAGATTTTGGTGCCCCTTGGGGGCATGGCACCACCCAGGAGAAGGGGGCAACTTCATTTGAACAAATCTGAATTGGCATTAGGTAATAAACATTTACCCAACATTTGAATAATGTAAAGTTAACACCGGACGGACGGCGGACAGAATGTGATCAGTAAAGCTCCCACTGAGCTTCGCTCAGGTGAGCTAAAAAACTATATTAATTTTTTAATAAATTGATGGTGACATGAATTTCCCATTATTTTTTAATCACATTCTTTCTTCTGAACACATTTCACATTGTGTTTGATATTTTGCAATCTTTGTAAGAAAAAGCCTAAGTTTTCTCAGTTAAGGCACCTCAAGTCATAAAACAGTGTATTTTTCCAACAGAATGATCAGTACCTGCTACTGTGGTGTCTCATGACACTGTTAAAATTCCTAAAATCATCAAATATTGATTCATTAGTGCTGTGCTTGTGCTGCAAATATCCACAAGTGCACTTTCACTATTTTGGTTTTAATCCCCACAGGCATGCATTCTGTCAAAGGGAGTGAAATTGTAGAAAATATGTTCACAAAGAGGACAAGTTGCAGTACAGTCGCTGTGGACGGGTTGTAATACACGCGTGGACAGTGATGTCCACTCGTGCGTTTACCAGTCAATAAAAATCATCATCTACAAAATTTTAATTCAAGCACGGGGTTGTACCTGGTGCTTCATTATTTATTAAATTGATGATGATTATACCTATAGTTAGTGTTTGGCATCAAATATTATTGTATCCGTGGAAATATTGCCCATCCATGGAAAGTGAGCAGTACACAGCCACTGTACTGTATTTGTTTCAAGTATATAATATACTCTTTGATGTTTAATATATTTGTGATAGGCTGGGTCCAAAGTACTCAGTACTTGTAGTACTCGAGTACCACTTTTTTGATAAAGTACTCAATACTTGCCAGCCCAGATTTTTGTATGTGTGTGTGTGTGTGTGTGTGGGCGGGGGGGGGGGGGGGGGGAGGGGGGCAAATGAAAAGCAAAGAAACATTTCATCTGAAGGACAGACAGACATGCAGTGACAAATTTGGGAAGCCTACATAAAAGTAGTGACTAACTTAAAATGAAAAATATAGATAGAAGAGCCAGGGCAATGTTGTCAAACAGAAAACAAACAAGAGCCCCCAGAGGGCCTGATGGCATTCACCTGACGTGGTAGCCTAAATATCAACCCAGGGAATTTATTTGAACATTTAGTTGCATCTGCCCCTCATAAGAAAAGCTTATACAAAATATCAAAAGATTCTGACCGGTGGATCTCAAAAAAAAGGATTTTTAAAGAATATTCCTCATACTGAACTAAGTTATAATTCAGGCTCCCACAGAGAGCCCAAATATGAACCCAAGGACTTGGCTTGAACAAATTTGAATCTCACATCCCTACGGATGCTACTATATACCAATATCAAAAGATTCAGACTACTGGATTTTAAAGAATATTCCTCTTATTGAACTAAGTTGTAATTTGGACTCCCACAGGGAGCCCAAATATGAACATGAGGACTTGGCTCGAACAAACTTGAATCTCTCCCCTCTAAGGATGCAGCATCCCAAATATCAAAATATTCTGAAGAGTGGATCAAAAGAAGATTTTTGAAAAATATTCCTCATATTGCACTAATCTAATCATAGAGAGTCCAAATATGGACCCAGGGATTTGATTTCAACAAACCTGTGAATAAATCTTCCAAAGATGTTATATGCAAAATATGAAAGCCTTTGGAGCAGTGGTATGGGAGAAGAAGATTCTTTAATGTTTTTCCCATTACTAAAATGATGACTCCGCATAAGTCCTGGAAAACTCCCCTATGATAAAACTGATGGCAATTTTTTTTTACCATTCTTTTCGGCTGTTCGTAAGGAAGCGACACACAAAATAAAAATTCTCAGTGCCGTGTAGTTTTGAAGACATGGACGTTTTAAATTTTTTCTATATTTAGATCCTGCAGTTCCCACAAGGGCAACCGGAAAATGTTTTGGCATAAATTAGGTACTTACATGTACAACCCAATAAGCCCATCATATCAAATTTGCTTCAAATCAGCCTCTCAATTTGGAAAATAGAAATTTTGGTACAATTCGGGCTCCTACAGGAAGCCCAAATATGAACCCTGCGACTTGGCTTTAACAAACTTATATCTCACCTCCCTGAGGATACTGTATATATCAAAATATTCTGACTGCTGAATGTGAAGAATACTTTTGAAGAATATTCCTCATTTTGAACTAAGTTATAATTCAGGTTCCCACAGTGAGCCCAAATATGAACCCAGGGACTTGGCGTAAACAAATTTGAATCCCCCCCACCCCTCCCCCTGTAAGGATGCTGCACACCAAACATCAAAACAGTCCGACTACTGGATCTGAAAAAGTCTTTTAAAGCAAATTCCTCATTTTGAACTAAATTATAATTCAGGCTCCCACAGTGAGTCAGGGTTTCAGAAATATATTTTTGTGGGATCCATTTCCAACATGTGTCTTAATCACATGAATTATGCTTATTTATCTTCAAATACATAGATTGTTAGATTGTTGAACCACCACATCAAAGGCTATTGCAGTAATCATGTTTATAGAAATTAATTAGATCTGATACGGTTAACTGATTAATTGACTAACCAAGGATCAATATCTTGAATGATAAAAAAAAATAGGCCGATGAAATCGTCAGATGTGTACCCATACGCGCAACTAGTAGAAAGCTGTATGACGGAGGGCCACCACGGATGCCGACATTATGTACACCATACAAGGTATGGGTACATATATATAGAAATGGATTGGAGGAGTGTCTAATTTGATGGATAAAGGGTTAATATCTCCGGATCAAATTATCAGATTTACATAAAAAACTATACAGCACAGCACACCAGTAACCTGAATAAATATATAAAGTAACATGACAATCGGATTGATATTTTTTGAGTTATCTCATGCCAAAGGGGTTGGAGGAATTTTCAATTTGAAGGATAAAGGGTTAATATCTTGGGATCAAATTATCAGATTAACACCAAAAACTATACAGCTCAGCACATCAGTAACCTGAACACAATTGTAAAGTAACTTGACAATCCAAGCAATATTTTTCAAGTTATCAAATGCCAAAGGGACTGGAGGAATTTTCAATTTGAAGGATAAAGGGTTAATATCTCAGGATTAAAATAACAGATTAACACCAAAAACTATACAGCTTGGTACATCAGTAACCCGAACACAAATATAAAGTAACTTGACAATCCAAGCAATATTTTTCAAGTTATTGAATGCCAAAGGGATTGGAGGAATTTTCAATTTGAAGGATAAAGGGTTAATATCTTGGGATCAAATTATCAGATTAACACCAAAAACTATACAGCTCAGCACATCAGTAACCTGAACACAATTGTAAAGTAACTTGACAATCCAAGCAATATTTTTCAAGTTATCAAATCCCAAAGGGATTGGAGGAATTTTCAATTTGAAGGATAAAGGGTTAATATCTCAGGATTAAAATAACAGATTAACACTAAAAACTAGACAGCTCGGTACATCAGTAACCTGAACACAAATATAAAGTAACTTGACAATCCAAGCAATATTTTTCAAGTTATCGAATGCCAAAGGGATTGGGGGAATTTTCAATTTGAAGGATAGTAACTAGACAATCCAAGCAATAATTTTCAAGTTATCGAATGCCAAAGGGATTGGAGGAATTTCCAATTTGAAGGATAAAGGGTTAATATCTCGGGATCAAATTATCCGATTTACATCAAAAACTATACAGCTCGGCACATCAGTAACCTGAACACAAATATAAAGTAACTTGACAATCCAAGTAATATTTTTTAAGTTATCGAATGCCAAAGGGATTGGAGAAATTTTCAATTTGAAGGATAAAGGGTTAATATCTCAGGATCAAATTATCAGATTTACACCAAAAACTATACAGCTCGGCAAATCAGTAACCTGAACACAAATATAAAGTAACTAGACAATCCAAACAATAATTTTCAAGTTATCGAATGCCAAAGGGATTGGAGGAATTTTCAATTTGAAGGATAATGGGTTAATATCTCAGGATCAAATTATCCGATTTACACCAAAAACTATACAGCTTGGCACATCAGTAACCTGAACACAAATATAAAGTAACTTGACAATCCAAGCAATATTTTTCAAGTTATCGAATGCCAAATAAATGGATACGGACGCCGGATGGACAGACGGACGGATGGACGGACAGACGGACGGACGGACAAAGGATGGACGAATGACGGATGGTCACCCCGGATGCCGGCATTCTGTGTACCATACATAGTATGGGTACACATAAAAAGTAATTGATCGGTTAACCGTTACTTTTGAAGTACGGTACTATATGGCTGGATTCACATCGCAAAATGCTATACAAAAATGTCCAATTGCTAACCATTTTTCTTTCATATTGGGTAAGCCAAAATTCACTATTTATCATCACTTTTTGAAACCAAGATGGAAACTGCTAATCAAATTTTTAAAAACAAAAAATACCCTGTATGGGTTAAGTATGGAACAAACTTGCTCCAAAACAGGCAAACATTGTTACACTGGCTCACATCAATTGCATGAGACAAAGAAATGCATGTCAGTTACGTGCCAAAATACTTGTTCACTTGCATGATCATTATACTGTATCAGCTAAAACGGTCATTCTCAACCCTTCACCAAATGCAGGTAGCAGATGATACTTGCACAAGAAATTCTTGAATTACTAAAGATTTTCAATGTTTGTCTCAAAAACATAGCTTATGACCCCCCCTCCTTATAGGAACAAGCTCAATGAGCTTGTTCCAATGAGGGGTCATAAGCTATGTTTTAAGACAAAAATTGAAAATATAAAATTTGAATGGACATGTTTGTATATGGCGCTGCCCGGTTTTGTCCATTATGCTGAGTAAAGTTTTAATTATATAAATGGTCAATGGTACAGCAATTATTCAGCTACCTATTGGGGCAAGTGATTAATCAGTTAACCAAGGTTAACCCATGCGATTAATCAATCACGAAAACCCTTTAATCGTTTCAGCTCTAAAATTAATTTAATTTTATTAAATTTTATCTGATGAAAAAATGCTTTTATTTTGGGGGGAATGGTAAATATGGATCTTCTTAACAAGCATTTGCAAGAACATCACAGGAATGAAATCACCGTTCTCGCAATTTGCGAAACACTGGTGAGCAAAAATATAGGCTTGGCTTGAAGATCTCACCCGCCTAATGATGGTGCATATCAAATATCAAAAGATTCTGATTGGTGGGTCTGAAGAAAAAGATTTTTAAAGAATTTTCCTCATACTGCACTAATTTCAAAATTTGAACTCCCATAGAGAGCCCAAATATGGACCCAGGGATCTGATTTCAATAAACGTGTAAAAAAATCTTCCAAAGATGGTATATGTGAAATTTGAAAGGTTTTGGAGGAGTGAATTGGGTGAAGAAGAGTCTTAAATGCTTTCTCCATTACCCACAGTGTTACAGAATGCTGACTAAGCATTTTTTCAAAGTCCCGAAAAAGTACCCCATGACAGACCTGACAGAAATTTGCTTAGACCATTCCATTCTGTTGGTCCCAAGGAAGCTTCACACCAAATAAGAATTCTCAGTGCCATGTAGTTTTGGAGATATGTGCGTTTTTAATTTTGTTCTATGTTTAGCTCCTGCGGTTCCCATGGGGGGATGGGAAAATATTTGGGGGCATAAATTAATTACTTATGATCAAATAAACCCACAAATTAAATTTGGTTCAAATCAGCCTCTTGGTTCGAAAAACAGAAATTTTGGGCGGGGCGAAAATACTTGCCCTCCAATAATGAAGGCAAATAAAGACCCACAAACTTCTCTTGAACACAACTGAGTCTACACCTCAAAAGGAAGCAGCACACCACATATCAAATCTCTGCTACTCCTGGTTCACGAGAAGATTTTTTAAGATTTAGGCAAAATTTTTGGGCATGGCCCTACTGAGGGCCAGGGCAACTTGATTTAAACAAAATCAAAATGCAATGTCATAACAAACAAGCATCTCAAATTTCACCTAATGATTAATCGGTTCAGCAGTTTTGGAGAAGACGCAAACTCCAAGTTCACGGACGGCGGACGGCGAGTGATCAATACACCTCACCCTGACTGAAAGTCAGGTGAGCTAAAAACTCAGTGGACCATGAGTGCTGCAGCTGGGCGAGACGCTTGGTTCAAGGAGAGAAGAAACATGTAGCTGCTGGCTTTCGAAAGTGTTGTTAAAACCCAATAAATAAATAAACAAGAGGCCCCACAGGGCCTGAAGCGCTCACCTTGAACAGAACATGATATAAACAAAGAACAGAACACGATATAAGAGTCCAAGAATGAATCTACATTAAGCAATCCATCTCCATAGGATACACTGCATATCTTTGAGCCCCTCAGGAGTGACAAAAACAGTCCAAGCATCATGCCTTTTCTTTAGTTGATCATGATGTAAAATGTGGAGCACCCCTCTCAAGCCCCTTGATACAACCTATGTAGATTACTCTTCACCTCTAGAGGGTACTGAATAAAAATTGTCTAATTCTTCAGCTACTTGGCCAATTTTGGCTCCTATAGGGAGCTCAAATATCAACCCAGGCACTCGATTTGAACAAAGTTGAATCAGATCTCCTTAGAGATGCTGTATACCAAATATGAAAGCATTCTGTCTGGTGGATCTGAAGAACAAAATTTTAAAGAAATTTCCTCATATTGCACTGAGTTCAAATTTGGGCTACCATAGCGAGCCCAAAATGTGAATCTCCCCCCCCCCCCCCCCCCCCCCCTTAGAGATGTTGTATACCAAATACGAAAGCATTCTGACTGGTGGATCTGGGGAAAAAGATTTTTAAAAAAACTTCCCCATATAGCCCTAAGTTAAAATTTGGACTACCAAAGGAAGCCCAAATATTAACATATGGACTTGGTTTGAACAATCTTGAATCTGACCATCATAACAATGAGGGTACCAAACATAAAAAAAATTCTGACTCATGGTTCTGAAGAAGATTTTTAAAGAAAATTCCCCATAAAATTTGGGCTCCTGCATTGAGTCCAAATATGAATGTATGGGCTTCATTTTAACAAACTTGTATCTGACCCCTCTATGGATGCTGTACACCAAATATCAAAAGATTCTGAACACTGGTTCTTGAGAAAAGATTTTTTAAAATGTTTGCAAAAATGCTGCGCCAACATTATTCTGATGCCCTCTGCAGAACTCTCTAACAACAACAGAGGGCATTTTTTTACCATTCAATTCTACTGGTCCTAAGGATGCTTCATACCATAACTGTTCTCTGTTCCAAGTGGTTTGGGAAACATGGGAGTTTGAAAACATTTCTATTTTTCACTCCTGAGGTTCCATTGGGGATGCAGGGGTTTTTTTGCATGAGGCAAGTATTTATGACCCAATATTACCACATACTGAATTTCATTCAAATCGGACCATCGGTTCGGAAAATGGAAATTTTGGGTAGTACCAAAAATCTAACCACTGCCATTATAAAGCCAAATAATGCTTCACAAAGTACGTTTGAACACACGTGATTCTACATCTCAAAAGGCAGTTCCATAACGAATATCAAGTCACTGTACCCACTGGTTCATAAGATTTTAAAAATATTTTGGGAGCATTTTACCCCACCCCCTCCCTATGGGGCTGGGCATGTATTACAAAAATGTAATACCCCTTTGGTAGCATTACTCACTCAAACTTTAACTTGAATTGACCAAAACATGGTGTTGATGGATGACAGACGGATGGACAATGGACGGAGAGTGATTAGATATGCCCTGCTTGACTTTGTCGAAGTGAGTTAAAAAAAAAAATTAAATGGTTCATGTCCGATATTTTACCCACGTTATTAAAATTGATAAATTTGTCACTGGAGTGCAACAAGGTTTATGCTATATATAGCATTGCAAAGCCTTCTTGCACTCAAGCGATGAAATACTCCAAATACACCGCCACCCATGCTATTCTGTAGATTATCAGGCCTAAAACAAACCAAAAACATGAACTTATGCATGAATATTATTACAATGAATACACTGTCTTATACAAAGGAATACCACACAATCCAGTGTAGACTGATTTCAAAAAGTCCTCCGTAGTGGAAGGGCAATTTTAACAAACATACAGGCCCAAATACGCTCCATACACAGTGTAAAAATTCCACAAAATTAATAAACATTCCTGTATGTTTAATAGGAATTAGGAGTATTGTAATTAAAAGTCAATTGTGTGGTTGTTTATAAACTTATATTACTTTGTTATCAGGTGTTAAAAAATATTAATATTTGTAAACACACCCACCCTTTTAGATTAGTCCCTGCTCATAGCAGTAACACAGACATACAGTACAGTTGCTGGTCATAATCCTTGCATGGGCAGTGCATGATGTCCATGCATGTTTTTTTCCAGATAATAGAAAATCATCATCAATAAAATTTTAATTAATGAAGCACTGAATTGTATCCTGTGGTTCATTAATTAAATTTTTGCTGATTATTGCTGTAAACAATGTTTGAAAACTAATATCATTGCACCCGCAGAAATATTGCCCATCCACGGAAAGTGACCAGTCCAAGGCAGCACAGAGTCAAGGTAATTGTGTTTTACTGTCTTTAATTTCAAATTTTGTTTGTTTTTTTTTGTTTGTTTGTTTTTTTTGGGGGGGGTGCACCAGACCCCCTCCACTGATGAGAGGGTCACACACCCTCTTGTCCTCACTCCTATCTCACTGCTATGTGGCTCAGGTGATTCTGTGCATCATATTCTTTTTGACTCCCACTAGATACATGTATTACTCTTGCCCCTACATGTAACTTAGATATCCTGGCAAATCACCAGTATAAACTAACATCAAATTGTGTGCTTATGTACATGTACAGTAGCTAACATATTGGAATAGTATAATGTGCTTTGTCAGAAACTTGATCAAGTATTGATGACAAACAACAATTTATCTTATCTTATCCTGGTGCCAGTAATAAACAGTGTAAAAATTCCACAAATTTTTACACTGTTTATTACTGGCACCAGGTTTTTTCAGCTATATTCTGTTATTTGTTTGTCGTTGTTCTTTGTAAATTTTACTTGATCTGAAATAAATATTGTTTAAACTAAAAACACTCATTCTCACCCCATGGTGATAACAAAGGTACCCAAGAAATTTCGTAAAGATTGATTCATAAATATGGCCTCTAGCCCAAGTTGTATAGACGTTCTGTACAAAAAACTGATTGTACCTAATTTCAGTACAAAATGGCCACTGGTAGCCATCTTGAATTTTGGACTGCACCCAAAAACACTCATTCTCATTCCAAGGTGATAACAAAGGTACCCTAGAAGTTTCATGAAGATCAGTTCATAAATACAGCCTAGCCCAAGCCGTATTGACATGTGCACTTACTGGGTATACATGTAAGTAGCACTGAATAAATTAAAGTTCATCTAATTTGCATAATTTCAGCACGAGAAAAAAAACGGTATTATATGTGATGTACTCCATGTTACTAAACATTCATAGAAAAATTTATTCAAATCAGAACTTTCATACAGAAGTTCTGTACAAAAATGGCGATTGCACTAATTTCTGTACAAAATGGCTGCTGGAGGCCATCTTGAATTTTGGACCGCACCCAAAAACACTTGTTCTCGCCCCACGTGATAACAAAGGTACTCAAGAAGTTTCGTAAAGATCGGTTCACCAATACACCCTCTAGCCCGAACCGTATTGAATTGCTGTTCCCGAACAGACGGACAATGGGCCATGACATAACCTTAAATTTGACTTTGTCAAAGTTGAGCTAACAATGGGGAGTATCCAGAGTATCACAAAACAAAAACCTATTTGTAAAGGACTCCCCTTTTCAAGGACAATGGGACAGCGTTGGCATTCACCACCATGCTACCTTGAGGCTGCATTTTGAATTCCTGTGTTTGTTGTTCTTATGAAATATTATTTTATTATTATCAGTTATGGTACAAATACGGTACCGAGAGCACACTTTCAGGAACTGCTGATGTCTGATGGCGACTGTGTGTCAGTGCTTGAGGTGCACACATACTTTTGGGGTTCTATACACCACATCCTTCATTTTGCTATATAATTTGTGTAAATTTATTTGGAATTTACAGAATTTCAGACTTGTAAATTTCATAGTATTGTTTTTGCCTTAGTTATGGTGCTTTATAAGTAATGGGCAATTTAGTTTGAAATGAAAGTGTCAATGACACTGTAGCTCAACTTGTCAAGACAAAGACATGTACATGTATAGTATGTGACACAGCAATGAGAAACATCTAGGTAATGACCTGATAACAAAGGTACATATAAAGTATTGTAACGGTCTGTACATAAATACTGGCCGTTGCCTGTAACAAATGTATAGGTAAAGTATTGTAAAGGTGGGTGACAGTCAGATGCTAAACTAGAAAAAAATCTTTGAGTCCCAGAGTGGGTCTGAATGAACCCCAAAATATTTGTTCTCACAGCACAGTGATAACAAAGGCACCCCAAAACACACTCATTCCTGTCCCAAGGTGAAAACAAAGGTACCCAAGAAGTTTCGTGAAGATCAGTTCACAAATATGAGCTGTGTAGAAGTTGTGACAAAAAACTGATTGGACCTAATTTCGGTACAAAATGGCCACACCCAGAAACACTCGTTCTCGTCCCAAGGAGATAACAAAGGTACCCAAGAAGTTTTGTGAAGATCGGTTCATAAATACAGCCTCTAGCCCGAGCCGTATTGACATGTGCACTTACAGTGTATAAGTAGCACTGAATAAATCAAAGTTCATCTAATTTGCATAATTTCTGCACGAGAAAAAAACCTGTACTATATGTGATGTATTCCATGTTACTAAACATTCATACAAAAATATATTCAAATCAGAACTTTCATACAGAAGTTCTGTACAAAAGACTGATTGCATTAATTTTGGTACAAAATGGCTGCTGGTGGCCATCTTGAATTTTGGACCACACCCAAAAACACTCGTTCTCATCCCACGGTGATAACAAAGGTACCCAAGAAGTTTCGTAAAGATCGGTTCATAAATACGGCCTCTAGCCTGAGCCGTATATAGAAGTTGTGTACAAAAAACTGATTAGACCTAATTTTGGTACAAAATGGCCACTGGCAGCCATCTTGAATTTTGGACTGCACCCAGAAACACTCGTTCTTGTCCCAAGGTGATAACAAAGGTACCCAAGACGTTTCGTGAAGATCGGTTCATAAATACAGACTCTAGCCTGAGCCGTATTGACATGTGTACTTACTGTGTGTACGTAGCACTGAAAAAATCAAAGTTCATTTAATTTGCATAATTTCTGCACGAGAAAAAAAACCGTATTATATGTGATGTATCCCATGGTACTAAACATTCACACAAAAAAATTATTCAAATCAGCGCTTTCATATGGAAGTTCTGTGCAAAAATCTGATTGCACCAAATTTTGTACAAAATGGCTGCCATCGGCCATCTTGAATTTCGGACCGGACCCAAAAACACTCGTTCTCGTCCCACGGTGATAACAAAGGTACCCAAGGAATTTCGTAAAGATGGGTTCATAAATACGGCCTCTAGCCCGAGCCGTATTGGCATTTGCACTTACAGTGCTGAAAGTAACACCAAAAAACATCAAAGTTAGTCTAATTTGCATAATTTACGCACGAGAAAAAAACCCGTATTATATGTGATGTATCCCATGGTACTGAACATTCATACAAAAAATTATTCAAATCATAGCTTTCATATGGAAGTTCTGTACAAAAAACAGATTTCTGCATCGTCGGTACAAAATGGCGGCTGGCTGCCATCTTGAATTTCGGACCAAACCCAAGAACACTCGTTCTCGTACCACGGTCCTAACAAAGGTACCCAAGAAGTTTCGTAAAAATCGGTTCATAAATACGGCCTCTAGCCCAAGCCGTATCCAATTGTTGACGGACAGACGAACGACGGGCCATGGCATAAGCTCAAATTTGGCTTCGCCAAAGTTGAGCTAAAAAAGGGGTTCATGAAGATTCAGTCACAGGAAGATTCAGCCCTCATACTTTTTCAGAGAATATTCGGTCCCCAATTTCATTCATGCCGCCACCCCTCTCTCCTGTTAACCCATATAATGAACATCCCAAAAGACATTTTAATATCTAGATATTTATGTTTGTTCGCAACTTATTATGGACACAAATGGACACAGATTCAAGGTAATTGTGTTTTACTGTCTTGAATTTTTTTTATTTTTTTTTTTTGGGGGGGGGGGAGAGGTGCACCCGACCCCTCCACTGATGAGAGGGTCACACACCCTCTTGTCCTCACCCCTATCTCACTGCTATGTGGCTCAGATGATTCTGTGCATCATATTCTTTATTACCCGGCCCCACTCCCACTAGATATTACTCTTGCCCCTACATGTAACTTAGATATCCTGGCTAAGCACCAGTATTATGGTAAACCAACATCAAATTGTGTGCTTATGTCCAGTAGCTGACATATTGGAATAGTATAATGTGCTTTGTCAGAAACTTGATCAAGTATTGATGACAAACAATTTTCATTACCAGTACCTGGTGCCAGTAATAAAATAAGATTTGCAAATATCACCCTGCGTTTTTTCAGCTATTAACTAACATAAAATTGTGCGCTTCATGAAAATTATTTCGTTACTACCTGTTAAAAATTACTGTTTCTTGTTTTGCTCTTTTAGAAAAAGAAATCACTCCTTTTCTGGCAGGCATACTAAACACCGAGGCAAACCGAGGAATACCAAGGTGAATAAAAACAGGAGAGAAACGGGTATGAGGTGGTGTGTTCTTTTTATTATTTATTTATTGGTGTTTAAGGTCACATTTATCTGCACAACAGCTTATTGTGACCATGGCAGTTTTATGGATGGAGGAAACTAGAGTACCCCAGGAGAACCACTGAGCAATGGCAAGCAACTGTGAGCTCCCCAACATACTACACAAGCAGGGTTAGCCTTCTTCGAAGACAGGTGCACCAAGAACATGCAGTATGCCTTAGTACACAGCATACCTTGCCCCCACATGGGTAGTGGGGGTGAAGTGTCTTGCCCAAGGACACAAAGCTGTTGCCGCAGGTGGGATTCGAACCGAGGATTTCTCGGCTTGCAGTCTGCACCTCTACCTACTGAGCTAATGCATCCCTGATGGTGTATTCTGATTATGTAAATAGATTTAAGCAGTACTAGTATGTGATTGGTTTTAATGCCATATTTGAGAATTATGGGTGCTGAAGTAATACATGTAAGAGTGCGCTGAAAAATCTTCCCTTTGGTATTTAGTAGGTAGCTTGGAAATGGTAAAGTGACTTCACCTCAGTAAGCAACAGTGTGAAAGCCGGCAGCCATCTTTAATATCGGGCCGCACCCGAAAACACTTGTTCTCATCCCAAGGTGATAACAAAGGTACCCAAGAAGTTTCATGAAGATTGGTTCATAAATACAGCCTCCAGCCTTAGCGTATTGACATGTGCACTTACAGTGTATAAGTAGCACTGAATAAAACAAAGGTCATCTAATTTGCATAATTTCTGCAGGAGAAAAAAACCTGTATTATACAGTATTTTTTGTGATGTATTCCATGTTACTAAACATTCATACAAAAATTTATTCAAATCAGAACTTTCATGCAGAAGTTCTGTACTAAAAACTGATTGCACTAATTTTGGTACAAAATGACTGCTAGTGGCCATCTTGAATTTCGAACTGCACCCAAAAACACTCGCTCTCATCCCACGGTGATAACAAAGGTACCCAAGACGTTTCGTAAAGATCGGTTCATAAATACGGCCTCTAGCCTGAGCCGTATAGAAGTTGTGTACAAAAAACTGATTGTACCTAATTTTGGTACAAAATGGCCACTGGCAGCCATCTTGAATTTTGGATCGCACCCCAAAACACTCGTTCTCGTCCCTAGGTGATAACAAAGGTACCCAAGAAGCTTGGTAAAGATCGGTTCATAAATACAGCCCCTAGCTCGAGCCGTATTGACATGTGAACTTACTGTGTATAAGTAGCACTGAATAAATCAAAGTTCGTCTAATTTGCATAATTTCTGTACAAGAAAAAAACCTGTATTTTTGTGATGTATTCCATGTTACTAAACAATCATACACAAATTTATTCAAATCAGAACTTTCATACAGAAGTTCTGTTTAAAAAACTGATTGCAGTAATTTCAGTACAAAATAGCTGCCGGCGGCCATCGAGAATTTTGGACTCCCCCCAAAAACACTCATTCTAACCCCATGGTGATAACAAAGGTACCCAAGAAATTTTGTAAAATCGGTACATAAATACGGCCTCTAGCCCAAGTTGTATAGAAGTTCTGTACAAAAAACTGATTGTACCTATTTTCGGTACAAAATGGCCATGGTAGCCATCTTGAATTTTGGGCTGCACCCAAAAACACTCATTCTCATCCCAAGGTGATAACAAAGGTACTCAAGAAGATTCATTAAGATCAGTTCATAAATACAGCCTAGCCGAGCCGTATTGACATGTGCACATACTGGGTATACATGTAAGTAGCACTGAATAAATTAAAGTTCATCTAATTTCCATAATTTCAGCATGAGAAAAAGCCCTTTATTATATGTGATGTACTCCATGTTACTAAACATTCATACAAAAATTTATTCAAATCAGAACTTTCATACATAAGTTCTGAACAAAAAACTGATTGCACTAATTTCTGTACAAAATGACTGCTGGAGGCCATCTTGCATTTTGGAACGCACCCAAAAACACTCGTCCCACGGTGATAACAAAGGTACCCAAGAAGTTTCGTAAAGATCGGTTCATAAATAAAGCCTCTAGCCCGAGCCGTATTGAATTGTTGTTCCCAAACAGACGGACAATGGGCTATGACATAACCTTAAATATGTCCATGTCAAAGCTGAGCTAAAAATGGGGAGTATCCAGAGTATCACAAAACAAAAACCTATTTGTAAAGGACTCCCCCTTTCAAGGACAATCTGACAGCGTTGGCATTCACCACCATGCTGCCCTGAGGCTGCATTTTGAATTCCTGTGTTTGTTGTTCTTATGAAATATTATTTTATTATTATCAGCTATGGTACAAATATGGTACCGATAGCACACTTTCAGGAACCGTTGATGTCTGATAGCGACTGTGTGTCAGTGTGTGAGGTGCACACATACTTTTGGGGTTCTATACACCACATCCTTTATTTTGCTATATAATTTGTGTAAATTTATTTGCAATATATAGAATTTCAGACCTGGAAATTTCATAGTATTGTTTTTGCCTTAGTTATGGTGCTTTATAAGTAATGGGCAATTTAGTTTGAAAAAAGGGGTTCATGAAGATTCAGTCACAGAAAGATTCAGCCCTCATACTTTTTCTGAGAATATTCGGTCTCAGTGGTGGTCGCATGTCATCACCTCTGCGGTCAAATCCTCACAGAAATTTTTTTTTTTAATATTCTATGCATTTTTTCTATTGTTTTATTTTAAGGATTTATGATTACTAATTATGACAAAATTACAAGTGGGATATGAGACAAACCTTAATGAAGCTGGAACTAAAAAAAAAATAGGGATCTGCGAATCACAAATTTCTTTTCGAATTGAATCTCGAATCGAATCATGCCTCTGATATCGACATCGAATTGAATCCCAAATCAAATCTTAAAAGACAAGTTATTTCATATTGCATCAAACGGAAGTTACGGAACACTGTGATGACCTTATGCGACGGAGTGAACACCTTAAACACCAATAACTAAATATTCTCTGTAGCACCGTCGCTGAAACAGCTAGGCCTATTGTCCATAGTTTTAGTTTTTGAAGGCCTAACTTGTTACTATTCACGTTCTTAAGAACGTGAATAGTAACAAGTTAAGCCTTCAAAAACCAAAACTATGGATAATGTTCTGGGCCAAATTCACACCTTATCTAACAATTAAACATTGTCAATTACTCAAATAAATAGGAATTGAGCCTACATGAATGAATTTTCTAATGACAGTTTTATCCTATTTTTGTTGGAAATGTAACAAATTGAAGTTAGTATGAGAGATTCGAAAAAATCGAATCCTGAAACTGATTTGGGATCGATCTCGAAGCATACGTATGGTATCGATATCAAATCGAATCTCGAATATTCGCAGGACCCTAAAAAAAACCTTCCCAAAACAAGCTGAGAGGTTCTCAGCTCGAATCCCAATTGCGGCAACTGAAATAAGGCGTACTGCACATCGATGATGCACTTGTCTTCAACCAATGCTAACCCTGCTTGCTTGGAGTAACAATGTTGAGAAGCCTGACAGTTGCTTGTCACTGTTGCTCGGTGGTTCTCTCCGGGTGCTCTGGCTGGGTTCCTCCCCCAGTAAAACTGTTGGGTGGCCCTGGCTGTAAAAACTGTTGTTAAACCCAATAAATAAAGAAATCAAATTTGCTGAATCCAAGACCTTTGAATGATGGTTTTGATTGGGGTGTGTGTATGGGGGGTGGTTATACAGTGGTGCCCACTTAATTGGATATATCTTAATTGCATATCCCTGTTAATAGAATGTAATTTCCCAACACAAAACCATTTACCATGCCTCCAGTACAAATTTGACCTGGTAATTGAATATAGGTTATAGAGTAATCTCCTGTTAATTGAATAAAAAATCTTGTAACATGTTGTCAAACAAAATATAATAGAATAAATGCTAAGTTTATCTCTGGAATACAGGAAAGTGACACAATCCCTGTTAATTGAATACTCCTGCTAATTGAATAATGTTATTGGCAAAGTGGCTCTTCAATTAACAGGGTTCCACTGTACAGCAAACAGAGCAAAAACAAATATCACAAACTAATAATGAAACTATGTACTTGTGAAATTTTCATGTGGTCATTCTACAACATGTTTTAGCTGGTACTATACAGTTTTGAAGGTTAAAGGGCTCAGTAGTTAGAGGTGAAGGCTGCAAGCCAAAGGGTCCTCTATCAAATCCCACCTGCGACAACCACTTTGTTTCCTTGGGCAATACACTTCATTCCCATTGCCCACGTAGTGCCATTGCG
This sequence comes from Pictodentalium vernedei, assembly GCA_031216915.1. Taxonomy (NCBI): domain Eukaryota; kingdom Metazoa; phylum Mollusca; class Scaphopoda; order Dentaliida; family Dentaliidae; genus Pictodentalium; species Pictodentalium vernedei. The sequence continues at coordinate 81,127,311 of CM062296.1, read as the reverse complement.
TACCAAGGCATACTGCAAGTGAATCGGACACTTGTCTTCAACCAATGCTAACCCAGCTTGTGTGCTGTTTGTACGTTAGATATTTGTAATTGCTCAATGGTTCTCTCTGGATTTTCCCATCTGTAAAACTGTCCGACATGAAGTGACCCTGGCTATCGAAGTGTCATTAAACCCCAATAAATAAATCAATAAGAATCATGTGTCCCTATTCTGGAGAACATTTCGGGGCAAATTGCCAAAGGATGGTTTGGGTTAGATTAGTATCCAGTTTGGGTCAAATTGTTGGAGGACAGTTTGGATGCAATTCTCATGAATTCCAGTCACTTTGGCCCCAAATCATTTCGGTCCCATTCATTACGGCCGCAGGTCAATTCAGCCCCAATATACCAGGTCATTTCGGCCTCTTTAAATATTTTCAAATATTGTTTGAATTTTAACATTTTTCTATTCAATTAGATATTCAGGTATACATATGATATATGTCTAGTAGATTTTCTTTCATGATGAATAAATAAAAAAAAAGTTTCAGCACGTCGAAGGTGCACATGGACAATGTGGGATTTGAAATCCCTTGCGACCTGAATAATTGTATTTGCTTATGAATCTACGACAGCCAGAAGCGAGGGTCAGTAATGTTATTTGGTTTGAGTGTATGCCTTGGAAGTGGGGTACTGGGGTCAGACCCCCGTGGACAGCGAACTGGAAGGGGACTAGGAATTGTGCATAACTACAAGGATTCTGCTCTGTGTTTTAGAAAATGTGGACATATTTATGGTAGTATCAAAATCGCAGTTTGAGGTTGTTTCACAAAAAAGAAAAGAAAAAGAAACCCTGTGAACCTCAAACTGGAAGGTGACTAGGAATTGTGCATAACAATATGAATGAATGACTGCATATACTTTGCAAAATTTCAAAGTAAAATAATTTCTCTTACTTAAACAGATAGCATCTTAAATGTATGTAAAATTGAACACATGGATAATTTTTAATGTTGTGTATAACTTTTCTGTACACTGTGTAAATACAAATAACTGAACATTACTTAATAAAGGTAATTACCCATTATTTCTAAACATGAACTATGCACTGATCTTTATACATGTAGATCTCTACACTTAAAATGGTGCCGAAATGACCAAGGGACCGAAGTGACTAGGGCAGAGATGACTTTGAGGTCAAATTAACCAGAGGATGAAATGACTTGGAGCCGAAGTGATTGGATACCATTCTAACAGATGAGAGACCTTAATAAAAGGCATAATTATTACAGAACACATTGAATGTGAATTTACTGCAGAGATAATTGCTCGACGATATACATTGTATTAATATTTTTCAATAAATATCGAACAATCTATTAATATTTTTGTTAAGAATTATTTTCAGGAGTTAAAACGAATATCGTAGCGTATCTAAAATATCCTAACAGATGTGTACTGCTTTTCTTTTGGATGAATCTTCCTTGGGCCTAGTTCTCCCCAGGCCGAACATTCCCCCAGTTCCCGAAAAAAGATGACATGCCATTTTCAATGGCGGTAAATATCCAAAAGGGTTATTATTTTCCATTTTTTAGTGTTTGAAACTACGAAGCACTGTTCAGAAATACAGATGCACCAAAAAGTAACACATTATTACTTTGTTTTGGTTTCTAATGGGACTGAAAGCAACCTGTCAGTATCACTTTTTCGAATTACACCCATTTCGTCTGCTAACCAAATCGTCCGCTGCAATTTTAACCAAGTCGTCCTCTACAATTATACCCAACACGTCCGAAACTCGTTCGCTGGGGGAAAGTATTCATGTATTGTATTTTGAATCATTTTTTATTTATTTATATAATAATTTTATTGTATACTTTATTGTATATTACCTATTGTAATATATCTTAATGTACCTCCATTGTAATATATCTTAATGTACCTCCTTGCATTAAATTTCATATACGTGTGAAATTCTGAAAACAGAAATGTCAGAACAAAATAAACTATCCAGCCATTAAATAAATTTTAATTACTGTTTATTCAATGGATTATAGAGCTGGGAGGTTAACCGAAAAACAACTCAGTTTCGGTTATGAAAAAATAACCGACAACCGAGACCGACGATAAACTGAAAAACCGACTTTCTCGGTTATTTGAATGTCACGTGAGAATAACGTTTTTACGTGTTTTTTTCTGAAACAATGACGACAATTACAGTCGAGAAGAGCCCTATATGGGAACACTTTATCAAAACTGATAAAACTTCAAAGTCGGCTGAGTGTAAATATTGTCATAAATATATTTCTTGTGAGCATGGAAAGTTATTAACCCAATTTCCGGTAGTGACTCATTGTGTTAGCTACAAATTATTTTTAATTAACTTCGAGTCTTCGGCAGAGACCACGAGAGTTCGTCCTTAAAGTTTGTTTATATTATTTCCAAGTGTCAACGACTCGACAAAGTTTTTACACACTCGGAGAGAGTTTATTCAATCATTATTTAGTTCATACAACTTAATTTTTTTCTGTTATTTTGGTTCAGAATCTGTTTAATAAAAAAAACAAAACCGAAACCGTAACCCGACTCTTTTATTAAAAACCGAGTTGTAACCGAAACCGACCCAAAATTCAATAACCTCCCAGCTCTAATGGATTACCTATAATAATTATATTATTACAGTAAAAGTTCTTAAAGTATATGTACGTTATATTAAGTTCCACAACATAATCTTATAATTTTGCAATTTTTCATTGAAAAGCTCCACCGGCACCTTACAGTGAATGACTGCAAAATTATTAGCAGAAGTATTATAAGAATTAATTATATTAAGAAATGCAACAAAATTTGTTATATTAAGTTCTGCAACATAATCTTATAATTTTGCAATTATTCATCGAGGCGCACCGTCGCTTTACAATGAATAATAGCAAAATTATTAGCAAATGTATTATAAGAATTAATTATATTAAGAAACGCATCAAAATTTATGGTTTATTAAATTCTGCAACATAATCTTATAATTTTGCAATTATTCTTGGAAGAGCACCGGCACTTTACAATGAATAATCATAAAATTATTAGCAAATGTATTATAGGAATTAATAATATTAAGAAACGCATCAAAACGTGTTATAATTATATTAAGAAATGCATCAAAACTTGTTATATTAAGTTCTGTAACATAATCTTATAATTTTGCAATTATTCCAGGGGGAGGGGGATCCTGGGGGCACCAAAAATTTGCAAGACGTGATGTGGGGGTGGGTGAGTCTCTTGAGTGCACCAAAAATGTGCATTCCCAACTTGTGCAATTTTTTGCATTTTTTAAAAACATATCATTATATCAGCCAATATACGACATCATTTGTGTTTCAAACCTTAAAGATGATGTACATCACACTCTTAACATAAATACAACATCAGGAGGCTTTATATGTTGGGGAAATGTCACACGTTAGTAGGGGGTGGGTGTCTTGTTCGAAATGTAAAAAATGTACAGACAATATTTTCCTTAACATTATGACAAGCGGACGACTCGGCTTGGGGACGAAATGTCCGTATACCCTTTTTTCAAGCAAACTTTTCCTTTACAACACCTTCACATTTGGATAATTCAAAAACTGAGTTTCTGTTCATCTTGTCGATATTTCACGAGATACATGTCAATGCATGTCTGTATACAATAGCACCAATATAACAACAATTATCCGTTATAAACTTATATTATCGGTTATATGTACGTTTTTTCCGATTGAGGTTGTCACTGGCAGACAAGCTGTAACGAAATCAAGACTGAGAGTTCGATCTGAAATGACGAGATCATCAGCTGAGCATATTGACAAACCTCCAGAAGGACAGAACTCGAGTAATAATAATAACACTTTGGCCGGCCGCTGATTTGTCGCTGTTCTCGGGTGAGAAGGCCTGGCAACCCATGAAGTGTAGATATGTCGGCCAATGTATCACGCAAATCTTTGAGGCGAATAAAGTTGCAACAGAGTACATTTGATTCCTAGAGGGGGGCAGGCCAACTGCAATTGCATGGGCAATTCGACAGCGGAAGTTACGTAGTTTTTTCACTGAAATTTACTGTCCACTTCAAAAATCACATTGACGGCTATAGAGAATTCTGTTCTGGAACACATTTATCTGACTGGGTATGTGGAACCCTTTGCGGGCCTACGGCCCGCTTGGGGTTCCTATTAAATAATTTTTGTGAATTAATATAGCGTTTATTTTATTTTCTTCTTTATATATATATATGCAATATTTTTTTTTTTGCTTTTATATTTCTGTTATGTGAAATCGTATTGTCACCCTCTCTCCACGAAGATCTAACAGTTCACCATTTAGATCTGTCAACGTGGTTTTGAGTCTATACAACGTGTCTAAAATTACGGGTATATAAACTAAATTTTGAGGTCGTTCTATGATCTTATAACCCAGTGACACGTTTGGAAAGAAGGAATAGATCGTCGGTTGAGCACTACCATTCATGTAGCTTCCAGCAATCACGCCCACGTTCACCAGAATACTATTGACGGCGAGAATGTCGCCGTCTCATGTCTTTTCTCTCTATTCAGTTCGATGGAAGGTTCAAATTTCGTCGCAAATCGAGTTGAATCACCACTCAGCATGATTTAAACGAACTGTTTTGCAGCCGTATTCTCGGCTATCCGTTCTAACAATTCTCCTTGTTCGAACATTATTTTTATTTTTTATTTATTTTTAAAACTAAATTATTGATGATTTATTATTATTTTTAATTTTTGTTTTCGCTTTCTATTTTATTATCATCAGAAGCATAAAACTTGTTGAATCCACTCCGATATTCTCCGCGATTAAATTCGCTAGTCAAATCGATCACGACGAAATTGTGAAGTCCTCCATCCAAAACCCTCTTGCAGAATCTCCTGAATTCTTCTCTGCTCATGTCGTTTGCAATGTTATCTCTGTAGATGTGATTGAGATTCTTGAGATTCTGGCGAAAGAGTCACAGGAAATTAGCGTTCTTTCTTATCGTCTGTCTGGGAAATCGAAAATAATTCTGAGGCAGGTAGAAACAGTCCACGTTGCTGTGACGACCTCTAACGTAATTCGATTTGCATCTGTTCTGTCTCTCCAAAAGCAGATCATCGAAAATCGTGAGATTCTTATTTTCCGATTTCAATTCCCTGGGATCCGGAACGTCGCTCGCGTTCTGATAAAATCGACACTCGAAATTTGAAGATGCATTTCTCTTCATCAATTCTATCACTGCACCGTCCAAAATGGTCGGCAGAGAAGCTTCGCTTTTGTCGAGTTCCTCCCTACTGTCGAAAATTCTGGCTATGGCGTCCTTGGGCAATCTACGACCCATGCACTCTCAAAGCAATCAGTATTCGGGTTGAAACAAACTCTTGCCATGCACGAATAATCTGTCGTACAGTTAAAACTAGAAGTCCTGTCACGAATAGTGCGCTTATCAAGGCTTAATTGCGCGTTGGAATTGCGCGCAATTGCCATATCGAATGGCATCCAAAGCCGGCAGGTTCTCCTGGTTACTCATAGCAAACACATGCAATGTTTCTGCCAATGGACCTCCGGGTTACCCGGAGGTCCATTGGCTGAAACATTGCTTGTGCACAGGCCATATGTACAGAATTTGATAGCTTTACTTGGGCCATAACGCGCACATTAACGCGCATATGAACGTGCTATTTGTGCGCATTTCATGACAGGACTTCTAGTTTTAACTGTAATCCAACCAGCCGGGTTGTAACAACAGATTCATCAACAGATTGGTCTTTCCACAATTCGATTTTCCCACTCTCAAGCCTCTTATGCTCTTGGGAAAGAACTTGTTATTCAACCTCTTGGTCGCAGCATATCTTTGATGTTCATCTTTTTATTTTTTTAGGTTTTCAAACTCAATTTTTTTTATGTTTTTCAAACTCACTTGATAAATATTATTATTTATTTATATTTCACTGTCGTGAGTTCGCTTCAATCCAGATCCATTTGTCATTTTGGCTAAATCTTGTATGGGTACCACAGCATCCTTAAAATCTTTCCAACTTTTCGGCGATTGCTCTAAAGTAGCTCGCTTCGACAGTGGACTGATCAACTTGTTGATCAACGTGTTTGCCACCCTTTACTAGCAATCCTACCATTAGCTTCGGAAGAGGCTTTCTTACCAGCATCCAAAGCCGTCTTCTTAGCGACCTCAAATGCAGTTGATGTGAGTTTTCTACCTGCATTGCTCATGAACGCTCGCATTATAGAATCAACGATACCAGAACTGCCTTGAACGTAAGTTCTAACGTATCCCCTGTTCTTTATCACCAACATATTTTATTTTATAATATATTTTTATTTTTTCGTTCGTAAATCGTTTTTTGTTTAAATACTTTTATTATTTTTAGTGTATATTTACTTTTTTATTTATCTATTTTTTCGTTTTTCTTTCTACTTATTATATATCAATCCTTCCATTCGTTCATCAACCTTTTAAAATCTCGTCTATCCAAGACCTTCTGCCTCAACAAATCGTCGCATATGCTCACTATATGATTATCCACTGATTATCCACTCCAGTATTACTGGCACGCTGACTAGCAATCAACAATTGCAATTTCTCGAACAGAGCATTGGAATCACTCAGAAGAAAAGTGGTTGTCACTCCCTTTCCCGTCACCGATTCAATGAATTTCTTATTCATATCCCATATTGGTTTCACCACCTTCGTCCACTTGTACCCTCTGTTAGCCTTGGGTCTCGTCTCTCTAGCATTGTTATTCCTCTTCATGGCGTGGGTCTGAATCAGAATATCATCGTAATTGTCGAATTCCTGATCCGAGTAATCTCTAGGCTTGTCGTAAAGGAGCAGTTGGCGCAGTCCATCGGTTATTTCATACATATTCGAACCGATGATTAAATCATCATCATCCATTTCCACTTCAGTATCACCCACGAATTTCCTACCGCTCGAATCATCGCAAATTCCATACAACAGATCTCTCTTACCGTCATCGTCAGATGATGCAATGCTACTAGTGGTAATAGTTGAAGCTGTATTATTGCTCTCGCTCACATCAGTTTCGATTCTCATGGGACCGTAATCCGGTGAAGATCTTTGAAAGGAAACTGCCTTGTAAAACTATCAGGCAATGTACCCGTTCTCAAAGAACTCTCTTTTAAAGGTCTCAATTCCTCGACGATCTCCTTATTGCTTCCTTTCTGAACCTCTGTCACGGAGTTGAATAGTTTGGCGGTCTCTAGTCTTAATTCCATCTCTCCCAATCGTCTACTTCTGTCGGCGGAACGAATACTCTTCTTGACACGTTCGTATTCGTCACTTGTCTCTTCACTTGGAATCTTTGATGTGTAGAAACATTTTTGTTCTCTCGATTATTAATATTTCTTTTTTAGAGTGTAGTAACGTCGATTATTTTATTATTCTCAAAATTAAATGTAGTTATTTTTTATGTTTTTAAGTAAATAAATTTTTCTGTCTTTAATATATATAACTAAAACCATTTGGGGAAAAAACATTTACAAATGAAACCTCGATAAATGCATTGCCCTCAAACGTGTTAAATCGCATCAGCGGTTATTCTCTCACCATGGAGAAAACTAAAATAGTAAAAACTCAAATAACATCCTTTTTAAAAAACGCATTAAATCAGAAAGAAATTACTTAATCATTTGAAACCGGTTCATTTTCATTCGTAAAATGGTTTAAACAGAATTTCGTGTTGCCAAAAGCAGAATACCATTTGAAGTAACGACACAATTTCCGATTGAACATATCCTCACACTTCGAGTCATTCTCATAATAAAACCATCGATAAATGCGTTACCTCCAAACGTGTTAAATCGCATCAGCGGTTATTCTCTCACCATGGTGAAAACTCAAAAAGTTAAAATCTCAAATAACATCCTTTTTCAAAAGGCGTTAAATCGGAAAGAAATTACTTAATCATTTGAAACCGGTTCATTTTCATTCGTAAGATGGATTAAACAGAATTCACGTCATCAAAAAAGCAAAATACCATTTGAAGTAACAACACAGTTTCCAATTAAACATATCCTCACACTTCGAGTCTTTCTCAAGATAAAACCATTGATAAAATGCTTTGCTCTCAAACGTGTTAGAGATCGCATCAGCGATTATTCTAACCATGAGAAAACTCGAATAGTTAAAATCTCAATACATTGATAAAATACAATGTTTTCAAACGCATTAAATCAGAAAGAATTAGAGTTTAAATCATTTTGAAACTGAATTCATTTTCATTCGTTAGATGAGTTTAAAACCGAATTCCAAGTCATCAGAAAAGGCAAAATACTGTTTGAAGTAACAACATAATTTCGCGATTAACACGTTTTCAAAAGGACGCACTTTTTGCAAATAGGAAATAATGGAGAAGCGTGTCTCGTCAAAAGGTGTTTTGTTGATGTTTCTCGAACCCAGACTCGAGGGAACATTATTGTCACCTATTAAAAATCAAAAACTCAATTTACATCTTTAAAACTCTTAAGTGAAACGCAATTTCACTGGTAGACTTATTGAATGAAAAATCGTTCATTTCGCCTTTTAAAATCAAAACTTAATTTTTTACATCTTTTAAAACCCTTTTAAGTGAAACGCAATTTCACTGTTTCATTTATTGAATGAAAAACCATTCCATTTACACATGCATCGACTGAGTACAGGATCCAAACTCGACAAAACTGATCTATTACAATTTTCCTCAAAACTCGTAACGATTTAATATTTTCATCTGTTCCCTCCACTGGTTCCTCTGTGATCGATCGCACCACCGCCATCTAGACCGTGATCGCAAACGTGGAGAGACAATTTCCCTCAGTTCTAATTTTCGACGTTTCTTAATTTTTATATTTTGCTGTCCTGAAATCCGCACTAGTTTGTCTAGTTTGACCACTAGTGGTCTGGATGTTTCGATCAACCATTGCCAAACGTCGAAATTTCATCGATTCTAGTTTTTTTTTCAAAATCTTATTTTTTTTCAATTTATATATTTTTTGCAGTTTTGAAATTCCTACAAGTTGGTCATCGTGGTCTAGACCATTCGATCAAAAGTTGGCGAACGCTGGAAAAAAGATTTTAGGATCGATTTTCCTGGTTCAGAATCCTCACAATTGGATTGCACCCACTGCCGGTCTAGAACGCGATCGCGAACGTAGGGTGGTCCAGAATCCCCAACGCATTTTGATGGGGGTCCAGAATCCCCAAAGCGATTTGCCGACGTTCGCCGGCGTTCGCCAACGATCGATCAAAAGGTCTGACCCGCGATGGTGAACGTTGAGAAGATTTTAGGTCGATTTCTTCAATTTTTCCTTCCTCAAATTCTGTCGAAATTCGCAAAAAAACCCTGGTTTGCCAACGGCTGTTTGAACCGTCTAGACCACGATGAGCTACTTGTGGGGCTTCTGGACCACTGGTAAAAAACATGTTTTTCTCTTGTACATGTATATTTTAACACTGAAGTTAATGGGTATGTGTACGTGTAAGTAGGTAATATTTGAGAGTTTACTACCACTTTGTACATGTACGTGTACAACATACGTACACGATGCGTTCACCAACGTGGAATTCAATGTTAAATCACACGCTTGTTCACAAAACTGTACAGTGGTCTTGAATCCCCAATGTTTTTTTGTGACTCCTAGATCACACTTTTAACGTTCAAATACTCATGGTGAACGCGCGTTTTTAAAAAAAAGGTGAAATTGTACATCTTTTACTTTAAAAATTTTTGTTGCGACGTTCCCATCGCAGATCAGACCATCGATCCATCGTTGGTGAACACGAGCAAAAAATTCTAGGCTATCATCAAAAAACGGTCTGCGGATTCTAGACCAGTGGTCCAGAACTCTCAATTGTTTTGAGGCGGTGGGTTTTTCCCATTTATGATGTCATTAGGGGAATTCCCCACTATGGGAATTCCCAAACTCAGCTAATCGACCGATCGAATCGCTCGATTCTCCGCCAATTGACCGATCAGATTGCTTGATTCTCATAAACTCAATCATACGGAGTTATCGCCCCTCGTCGTTTGGTGGGGGAATACCCCCAGGAAATAAATAAAAGTGATCGATATATATAGGAGAGAAAAAAAAATATATAAATAATAGTTATTTAGAAAATTAAATATATCAAATCGAATAGATAATAAAAAAAAATACGTAAATCATGAGCGCTTCCCAGACTATTAGAACGAGGATTCTTTTAAACATGCTGATGAGAGCATACGCAATCTGCGTGAACGATGAACTACGTTCCATCTTGTTAGAACGATGCGTCAGATGTCGGGATCATCTAGACTTCGATCATGAGAATCATTCATGTCTGACGATGGAAAGGGAAGATATGGTCGTCATGTATTTCGAACCGGCGTTCGAACGCGTTAGATTCGACGATGTGATCACGTTTTGGAAGAGATTAGTCTTCTGTAAGAATCAAGACAAGCCTACAGTTTCGGAAGAACTGAAATTGGCGCGTAGAAGTCTGACTTTAGAAGACAAGGGATGCATCAAGAAATTATTGCTGAATGAAGCATACATCTAAGTTTTTTTCGTTGATATAAAATAAGGGAGAATAGAAAATAAAAAATAAATACACACATAAAATTTTTATCTAATATTAGAAAGAAAAAAAATACAAAAATGAGAACCAGAAATAAATTGTATCCGACGTTAGTGGACGACGAGGACGAGAAGCCGATCGACGTTTTGCCGACGGCGCCATCGTTAGAAGAAAGAAAAAGAGGAGAGAGGTATCGCATCGATCAAATCAATAGAATCCAAGAGTATCTAACTCGAGAGAGAGATTCTCGTCGTTCTCTCAAGAAGAAGTATTCGCGTTTCGTGACATTCGTCAACGCGATCGACACGACACTCATCACGATTTCCATGGGTTTACACGTGGCCGGCATCAGATTGTTGTCGACCGCGGTCGCCATTCCGATCGTGTTGACCGTAGAAGGAGTGGCCCTCGCCGCCGGATTGTTTAGCATGCTCGGAAACTTTTTGAGTAGGAAATTATATCTGAAGGCGAGGAAACACGACAAGATTCGCGTCTTGGCCGACTCCAAGATCGACACGATATCCGAAATGATCTCTATGGCGTTGAAAGATGGTAGGATATCGGATGGAGAATACTTCGCGATATTGAGCGAGAAAACGAAATATGATGCCATGAAAGAAGCCGTGAGAATCAAGACTCGTCAGATCATCAAGGAAGAGATGAAGGATTCTCTCATGGAAAAGGGAAGGAAAGAGGCTAGGGAGGAATTCAGTAAGATGATAGAACTCAAGAGCACTGATTGAAAAAAAAAAATATATATATATAAGAACAGAATTTTTAAAAAAAATTAAATTTATATATAAAATAAAAAACGAAATTAATTTAAATAACTCTTAAAAATGTATTGTGTAAAGTGTAAGAGAGTTACCGAGATGAGTAATTCTAGAGAAGTGCGAACTAAAAACGACAGACAGATGCTTCGCAGAATTTGCGACGTGTGTGGTTCTGCCAAGACACGATTCGTCAAAAAAAAAAAACGCGAGCAAAGGTAAAGGCATCGTGAATAAAGGGATCAATAATCTACCTTTTGAAATGCATCTGCCCAGTCACAGTTTCACTGGACCCGGAACGAAATTGAACAAGAGACTCAATGCTGATCTGACACCCAAATCTTGGAGCAAACCTGTGAATAGGGTGGACGCGGCCGCGTATGATCATGATCTGTGCTACGCCGGACATCCCGACACCAAGACTCGCAACGACGTCTGCGACAAAAACATGTTGGGGAAATTGAGAGGCATATCGAATCCGACCAGGAGAGAGAAGATGGAACGTTCGCTGGTCGGCAATCTGATCGGTGCGAAACGTCGATTCAGATGGGGCGTTCAAAAAAAAAAGCACATCTGAAAAGAAGAAGAAACGATTATTGACGAGCGAATTGGCCGAGGAGTTACACAAACCCATAGTGCGTAAATTTCGAAAGAGAAGGGTGTTCGTGAAGGGTCTGAATGATATTTGGTCTGCCGACTTGGTCGACATGAGATCGTTTTCGAGGTCGAACGAGGGCGTCAAATATCTATTGACGGTCATCGACGTATTTTCCAAATACGGTTGGATCAGAGCTTTGAAGGATAAATCGGGACCTTGCGTCGCCGAGGCTCTGAAGAGCGTGTTCGACTCGTCTTCTCGAAAACCGAGTAAATTGTGGGTGGATAAGGGAAAGGAATTCTACAACAAGCACGTTCGTCGATTGGTAGACCTCTACTCGATCAAAAACAAAGAGAAAGCCAGCGTGGTGGAACATTGGAATCGAACGAAGAAGGAAAAGATGCACAGATACTTCACGACCAAGAAATACATATACGCTCTGAACGGTCTGGTCAAAGATTACAACAACATGCGACACAGATCGATCAAGATGACTCCCGCGGAAGCTAGCGATCCTCGAAACGAAAAACGGGTCTACACGAATCTATATCCTGAGAGATCTAAGATCAGGAAGAAGTCTAGAACGCCGAAATTTGCGGTCGGTGATCGAGTGAGAATTTATGCTTATAAGAAGCACTTTGAAAAGGGTTATACTCCTCGATGGACCACAGAAATCTTCGTGATAATCAAAATATTTCACACCGATCCGGTGACTTACGAAATCGAAGCTTTGGATGGAGAAGAGATCATCGAAAAGTTTTACGAACAACAATTACAGAAGACGAAATTTTGATGAAGAAGACAATTTTTTTTTTATTTACTCTCTTTAACATTTTCTTGTTTACACATATATATATATAAGAGAGAAAAAAATAATAAAAAATAATTAAAAACTATTTTTAGATAAAGAAAGCAAGTTAATTAATAAACAAAAAAACTAAAAATCCTTTAAAATGACAAATATACTAGATATAGCACAAAGCGTAGTGAAAGATGAAAGTATTCAAGAATATGAGGTTCACGAATATGAACCGGTAACCAGAATGAGTTTGAACAATGCGGGAGAGATAAGAATCAACGTCGAAACTCAAGATTTATTCGTACATCCTAGCGAGAGTTACATAGTGGTGCAGGGACGTCTCACCAAGGAAGATAGGAGCGACTACGCCGACGACGACACGGTTACTCTAGCCAATAATGGCATCATGCATCTATTCAGTAACATAAAATACATGCTATCCGGAGATAGAATCTGTGTTTCATCCCGGTCAGGCCACCACGATGGTGATTTTTCGAAATACAGAGGACTTAATCAGTTGTGGGTGAAAGACACCGTCGGCCCTGCTAGCGCCGGCGCCGCCTTGATATTCGACTACGTCGTCAAGACGTCCAGACCTAAAGGAACGTTTTCATTCAGGATACCTTTGAAACACATCTTCGGATTTGCGGACGATTACAACAAGATCATGTACGGATTCAAACACAATCTGACGTTGATTCGAAAAGGAAACGACGACGCAATAGTGAGACTCACTGCGACCGATGTGGGTAAGATAACTCTACACAAGATATCGTGGTTCGTTCCGCACGTGCAGCCTTCGATCGTGGAGAAACCACATCTCTACAAGATCATAGAATCCAAGAGTAAATTACCCGTGGGATTTAGAATGAGACAGTGCGACACGGCTAGCATTCCTCCCTCCACAAATCACTTCGATTGGAGATTGATGGTGAAATCCACTTCCGAGAGACCGCGTTTCATCGTGGTTGCATTTCAGACCGATAGGGACGGGTCTCAGGAAAAGAATGCATTGCTGTTCGATCACTGCAGTTTGAGAAACATGCAAGTGTTTCTGAACACCACGAGATATCCAGCAATCAATTACAATGCGTCATTCGACAGGAACGATTTCTGCAGACTGTACGGCGACGCCGCTGATTTTAGAAAGAAGTATCACGGTCTAGACGAATTGATGAGCAATCCTAACATATCTCCCGGTGAATACAAGTCGATGTATCCCATGTTCGTATTCGACGTCAGTAAACAGAGTGAACGACTCAAGAGTAGCGTCTTAGACATTCAGATCAAGATGCAATTCGATAGGAACGTGCCGAGAAAAACCGAAATAAAAAGTAATGAGTAATTATTAAAAATAAAAAAAAATAAAAAAATAAATTCGTTTTTAATGATATTTTTTTAACAAAAAAAAAGTTTCATCCGAGAAAAAATTGTCTTTTTTCAACATTCTCATCGTACAAAATGTTACAATTCATAAGTAGTCACGTAGAAAACGAAATACACATTCCATTTTCGCATTTGAAAAAAAAAGAAGATTTTCACAATTATGTTCTGAATTATTTAAAAGATCGCGTGCTATTCACTTGAGAGAAACAAAAAGGATATTTTGTGACGAAGATATTAAAACTTGAACAGATCTTAGATTGTTCGATCTTGTGCGATCGTCTCTCCATTTCCGTCAGATGTTCCATCCTGTGTTGCAAGCCAAAAAAAAAAAAAAAAAGATGTAGAAAAGTGGTTAGGTAAACAGCGGGATAGACGGTTGGAAATGAAAAGAATGAGACACTTTCCACCATCACCACTACCTTCTGAAGAGAATGGTAATGATGCGTGTGTTATTAAAGAGATGCACACCATTCGTTCATAATTATGATTCGGATAAACAAAAGTGTTGTTATCAATGTATCATATCACAAAGAAAAAGAAAAAAAGAAAAAGAAGAATCGACACTGAAAATTGAGAAAAAAGGAATCATTATTATAATATATGGCGATAGTGAAGAAGAAGGAAAACAAAAACAAAAATGAGATCTAAAGATGATCTCATTACTTTTTTTTTTGTTTTTTTTTTTGTTTTTAATAATCACACATTATTTTTTTTAATTCATTATTTTCCACGTGTTCACTGTTTGTTCAAAGGAACTAGTTCGATCAGTAGACTCAGCACGGAAGTGGCGGCTTCGGGATTATTGGTTTTCGTAACGAAATTAATCCTGTCTCCGGCATTCACTTTGAGAGGCATGCCGAACGTGCTAACATTCGCGTGTTGATTCTCAGTCTTTTCAATGCTGTATCTCTTATCGCTCTCCACACCATTCACCATGAGATTGACGACCGCTCTGTTATTCAAATCCGAGGAAGCCAGACTCATTCAAAGGATTTCACCTCCCAGCGACATGGGATATCCCACCTGACCATGTTTCGATCCGCTACCTCCATTTCCGAAAGACCACTCAGCTTTTCCCTCATCTAAGGTGCCGGCCTCTTCGGCCCATACGGTGATCAATTGTCTAGCATATTTGACTTTCTCCACCACCGAAATCAGAGTGCAGGCATCCGTCATGTTCATGGGATCTGGTAGATTCGTGAGCGCGTGTCCACCCATGTCTAGTTCACCTTCCATGATGTCACCCTTTCTCCAGACCGAGTTGTCATCCACGTACTTCCTGCTGACTGCACTGGAATCGAATTCGGGATCGTGATCGAGACCGAATAAATTGTGACCGTTCATGTTGATGCCACCCTTCATGGTTCCGCCAGATTCTTTGTTCAGGTAGAGATCGTCCACTTGCGATTCTAGGTATTCTTGAGATTGTATCACGGCAGAATCTACGTAGCCCTTGTTGTCCGTGGTTGAGTCTGCATCCGTGTCATCAATCTTCGACAGATTCAATATCTTGTTGAATCCCGCATTCAGATCCGATTTCATTTCTCATCTGTCAGACTTTCTCTGTTCCAGATCTACGTAGTGTTTGGTCGCAACGTCCTTGGGATTCGTGGGAGTGGCCATGTTCGTTATCTTGTTAGAATTAGCGTTCAATTCTGAGTGCATCATTTTCTGAACGTATCTATTTCTCAGGTTTCACTGAATCTCGCGTGAGAGTCATCCGCGTATTTCTTGGTCGTGGCATCGGTGGGATCTATGGGATTCGCGACGTTCACCAAACGTTTGGATTTCAGATCCAGATCATCAGTCATGGTTTTATCCACGTAATTATCTAGCAGGATTCATTCGAAATCAGCATTCCCCTGTCGACGTATTTTTTAGTCGCAGCATCTGCGAGATCTATCAGCTCAGGAAGATTGTAGAGCTTCTTATCGTTCATGTTCAAAGGTTCTTCTCGAGGTTCGTATCTCCGAACGTAACGTTGATCCAAGTTGGCAACGTCGTAACCATCATCGACTTCGAACGTCCTCCTCTTCTTTCTTGGGTTGTATTTTTCGTCGTCACTTCTACCAAATTTATCGACTGGCATGTTGTTGTGGGAATTTTTGTTTTTTAGAAAAATATATTCAAAACGCAGTTTATTAAAAATGAACTATGTTATTTTATTTTTCGTTTTTATTCGATTAAAATTTTTTTAAATTAATTTTTTATCTTTATATATACTATAAAAAAAAAATCTCTCTCTAATGTAAATCATTGAGAATGTCTTGAAATCGATCTTCTTCAGACCATCTCTTGAGAACGTAGAGACACAGGTGACTGCAAAACACTTGATGTGGTGATTGCACTTGTTCCGTGTTGTAACGAACCATCGATTTGTTGAAATAGTTCTTTATTTCTTTTGGCGGCGAGATTCCGTAGCTGTCGAAATAATAATTTTTCTTCTTCCTGTTCTTCATCCACGCCACCCAGTGAGTGCCTTCACCCGATGAATCGTCTACATTTAAAATTCTGCATTCCGATTGTCGAGGTCTTCTCTTCGGCAAGGCATCTCTGGAAAACACTCCTAGAAAATCTTTGATTTTCAAATCTTTTGCTGCATTCAACAGATCGATGTTGGATAGGGGTTCATTAGGTAAGACGACAACTTCTACGGATATCTTTATTTTCTTATTCATAAATGCGTATATATTTTTTTTATTTATTGTATTATAATTTACTAAAAATGATGTTATTTTTTTTCTATTTTTTTCTTTTTCTTTTTAAACTAACTTTCTCGATGTCACTATCGATTTCTATAATTTTGTGTTCATCTAATTCTTCTTGATTTTCTGGAATCCTATCATCCACAATCGTATCTGGAATCTTATCATCCACAATCGTATCTAGAATCCAATCATCCATATTCATATCGTCTCTAATTAGATCCACAGTCCAATGTCCGAGTGCCAAAGTGCTTATTTTATCGTCTAACACGAATCTCTTATCGTCGTCGGCCGTCAGCGAAATCTTGTTGACTATTTCGGTATACAAGTCGTGATTTTCGCTTCGAATCGATTTCATAGTCTTATACACCAGACCACTTCCTAACAGACAATCTTTATACTCTTGGAAAGAGATGTTTTTTCTTCACCGCCACTCTCATCCTTAAATTTACCCAACACCTTCTTGTTGTCGATCGATTGAATGTTGGACGGGTGATCGATGGGATAATTGCTCGTGTCAAACCACTCGGCCACGTCCGGAGATATATCCGTCTTTCATCTCTATCTCGTAAACTAAACTGTCTGTGTCGGTGAACAGTAGTTTGGCTTTATCACCAAATTTTCGTTTGACGTAATCGTAGTGAAACTTGTACATCAATCGCTTGCTGATATCTAAGATGATCGGTCCGAGATAATACGGTTTGTCGAACTTCAGGTGCGTCTTTTGCATGTGAACGGCCACTAGATTTTCGTTGAATATGGTTCGGTGTTTGTAATTGGGTTTCACCACTAATTTTTTAGCTCTTTTCTCAGACGTGACGAGTCGAACGTCGGTTCTCTTCCTGATGTTTTCCATCGATTTGCCGTAGATGCAGTTGTTCATGAGTTTGAAGAAATCTTTTTCGAAATCATTCTCGGCTTGAGTTCTGAGATTCGTGTTGAGATCAATGTATTTTTTCATCCAAGGCTCTTCGTCGATTCGAATGATGCGATGTATGTCGACTAATTTCATCCCGTAATCGACGTACTGTTTCAAATTCTTGCTGTAGACGACGTAGTTACGTTTGTTAAATAAATTGAGAATGAGTTTTTCCTCGTCTCCCTCGTTCGGTTCCATTCGTTCGGGAGCTAGCGGATAATCGTTGTGTGGATCGTGTAATTCTTCCGGATAGTTCAAATCGACTTCTAAAATGCAAGGATAGTCTCTCCATTTTTACATCTCTTTCGGTTCCATTACCCATTTGAAATTTCCAATCGGTAAAGGATGACTCATAGCCCAACCGTACAGA
This sequence comes from Pictodentalium vernedei, assembly GCA_031216915.1. NCBI lineage: Eukaryota > Metazoa > Mollusca > Scaphopoda > Dentaliida > Dentaliidae > Pictodentalium > Pictodentalium vernedei. The sequence continues at coordinate 81,109,192 of CM062296.1, read as the reverse complement.
TTATTAGCGTCCCAATACTGTATGTATTTAGTCGACCGTTTCGAATCGAAACCTTCTTTCATGTAGGGATTGTTAGCCTCAGAATATCTGTGGGAGATCATCGAGACGCCACCTCTCGCAGCCCTTTCGAACATGAGCAACATGTCCATGTCGGATAATAATTCCAATTGGACATTGGTGGTCTTCAACAGAGTGTCCCATGCCAGACCAGGTGCGGTGAAATACCAAGCGGGATCCAGATCATAATTTTGACGACAGACGTCTCGAAAATTTTCGAACATGTTTGCCAAGAGCAGAACGTCGGTCTTCAGATAGAGATCGTGATAATCTCTCATGGTTTTCATATTGAATGATTTCCACACGTTTTTGGCGTGTTCGTAATTCTCGTCGGAAATGTCGGATTCATATAATTTTGAATAAAAATCTTCTTTCGATGGTAGTGCGGTGTCTTCGAATCTCTTTAGATCGTTCATGTAATCGTAAGGATAGACTCCTTTCCTCAACATGATGTCTACTCGTTCTCCAAAATGTTCGCTCGTGATTTTAAATTTATCCTTGCTCATGTTATCGACTAATTTTTCCAGAGTGGTCGACATGAATTTAAAACTGTCGATGAAACGTATGCATCTACGAATGGATTTCGTTTTTTCTTTCAACGTCTCTCCGTCGATTACTCTTTTCTTCTCCATGAGTTTCCATTTCATGAAGGAAATGTATCTTTCTTCGCTGTTCGCGATGCAGTTTAATTCTTCGTGTGAGGTGCCGAGATTTTTCACGAACAGATGACTGTCGTAACCCGAGAGATTGTGAAACATCACTGGATAGAAAGCGGCGTCTCGATATTTTAAATTACACTTGCTGTGAGCCGGACCGTGATACAGACCCGTGTAATGATTGTGGTCTCTGACCTTCTTATTTTCCTCCGAATTCTCGTCGAACGATTGTCTGTATATGTGACATTCGGTGGCCAGAGTTTTGAATTTGTCGTATAACATTTGAATTTTCGATTCTAACTCTTCCACGAACCTTTGAGCCACGTCGTCATCTTCACACTGTTTCGTGTAGGTGAAGGGACCCATGTCATGTTGCAAGTCGAAAGCGCATTTGACGTAAATGCAATAGTCCGAAGGTATGTGTTTTTGATATCTTTTGACGTAACTTTGAAGAGCATTGGGTTGACAGGAACTCATTTTCACGGTGAAACATTCGAAATCGGCGTACACGACGAATGGTACTTTTAACCTTCTATTGTGATTTTCAAACTTCACGATGGTGTTGGGTTTGGGCATTTCGACGGCGACACCTTGATTTTCGTTGCAATATTCCTGATGTTTCGCCAACGAGTCTTCGCTGTGAAACACGTTCATGCAATTGTAACATAAAGATATCTTTCCGTTATGATTATTATTTTGTTTCGACAGTAATCGGGGCGGATGTTTAACCCAACAATAATGACGTTTGTCACCATTCGAAATCAATAATAAAATAATCATCTTTTCTCTTCCGAGATACGAAGTCTGTCTGAGAGCATAGATCGTTCGTTTTTCCTCATCGTATCCCAAGACATTCACCGCTACGGTGGGATTTTGAACCTCGAAACGTTCGATATGTTTTAACTCTGTTGGAAAAGTCACTCCGGTCCAATAGAGATTTTTAGAAGTTTCCTCGTAACGAGAAACTCTATCGGAGTGTATTTCGACAGGGGATAAAGCGGAGGTGACTGCCCATTTAAAACACTGATCATCTTTATTTCTCATGTTGACCACGGCGTGTTTCTTAGTCAAGAAATACGGTAATTCCAAGTAGGAAGATCCTTTCAATGATTCGTTTTTATTTATGTGAATTTCGAGTTTCAACACCTCATCGAACATGCAATTACTACCTTCATGTTGATAATTCGCGAGAGACATCAACATCTTGTCTTTCATCTTTTCAAAAACGTCCGATAGATCTGAACCTCGAAATACGGGTTCGACGTTAGATCTGAAATATGCATTTTTCACGATGCTCTCGCCGGACTTCACGTTGCTTTTATTCATTATGCAATGGAGTATCATCTTAATTTTTAATCCCACGTTCATGTATTCGCAAAGCAAATCCAATACTTTTTTCTTCACCTGTTCCATGAACAATTTCGGATCGATTTTCTTGAACAAGGGAACCACGTCAAAAGTTTTAAAAATGCCTTTGATCGCACTCTCCCGTTCTATGGGTTTCGATTGGAATAGTTCCGCAACGAGTCATATTACATATTCTTCTCCTTTCTCTTCGTCGATTGCTCCTTGAATTTCGCTCGATATATCTCATTTGTCTAGAATCTGAAGTGCATCACTCTTTTTCGTTTTAGTTTTTCTTTTCTTTTCTTTGGAAACTTGATGTTCTTCAACGGCTTTTCGTTTAGTCGTCTTCTTATTTTTCACAATCGAAACATTTTGGGTTTTTTTCAACGTCGGCATTTCGATTCCTTTTACTATCTTCTTATTTTTCACAACCGATGCATCTTTTGACGTCGTTGCTATCGAGATTTCGTTTGCCTTTCTAGCGTTTCGCAAATATTCTTGTATGACTTCAATTTTTTTTGATTTAGTTCTATGATTTCAGAAATCTGAAATTTGTAATAGTTTACAAATCTCGTTTAACTGAGGTATGGTTTTCTCATTTAAATTTACCATTGTTTTATCTGTTTGCTTCATTTGTAAGAATATTTTTTTTGGAATTTTGTATTAAATAATTTGTTAAAAAAGTTTTGCTTTTTTACTCTTTTTATATATATATAAAAAAAAAAAAAAGTTAAATTTTAAATTCAATTTTTTTAATACAAAATTTAAAATATACATTATTTGCAAGAATTCATAAAAACCAAATAAACGATCATGACAACAACACCTAAAAGATGCGAATTGAAATTGAAACGAGACGAAGCGTATGAGAAATTCGGTTTTAATATCTATACATTACAACAACATGATCCCATCGAACTGAATGAGGTTGAGATGGTGGACTTAGAGCGCTACTACCACAAATATTGGATGTGTTTGAAATTGGATGAAGCCGCGCTCGATTTGTTTTACGAGTACCAAAGTGATCTGCTGAATAATATCATCGTCGCCAAAGACAGAGAGTTTGACAAGGGTGATTTATTGTTGTCCTATGGAAGTTACATATATCCAATAATCTCACTCGAACTCGTGAACAAATCGTGTGGTGAGAACGCATTCGCCGATGAAAAAAAACTCAAAAGAGTAAAGATAAACATTCAAACCATTTTTGTAAGTGGAAAAATGACGAATGTCAACATGCTAATAACGGACTTGGAAATATAAACAATAGAGAGATTGAAATGTTAAAATTTAACTTTTTATATATATATAAAGAGAAAAAAAATTTTTACTAAAAAATTTTACATTAAAAAAATTAAAAATTAAAAAAACAACTTTTTTATATATATATAAAGAGCAAAAAAAAAAAAACTTTTTAAACGAATTATTATTTAAATACAAAATTTAAAATATACATTATTTGCAAGAATTCGTAAAAACAAAAAACCAAATAAACGATCATGAGGACAACAACACCTAAAAGATGCGAATTGAAATTGAAACGAGTCGAAACGAATAAGAAATTCGGTCATAAAATCTATAGATTACAACGACACGATCCCATCGAATTGAGCGAGGTCGAGACGAAGGGCTTAGAGCACAAATACGTCAAATATAAGATGCCTTTGAAATTGGACAAAGCCGCACTCAATTTGATTTACGAGTACCAAAGCGATCTGCAGAACATCATCATCGCCGAAGATAGAGAATTCGACAAGGACGATTTGTCGTTGCCCTATGGAAATTACATATTTCCAAACATCTCATTCGAACTCGTGAAGAAATTGGGTGGTGAGAGCGAGTTAACCGATGTAAAAAAACTCAAAAGAGTAAAGATAAACATTCAACACGTTTTCAAAAAAGGAGAAGACACGAGTGTCAACATGCTAATAACGGACTTGGAAATATAAACAATAGAGAGATTGATTTTTAGCGAAGAAAAATGAAAAAAAAAAAGTAATGAGATCATCTTTTGATCTCATTTTTTTTTTGTTTCTTCGCACTCTGTCTCGCGATATTCATCATTATCGTCTAATTGTTTCTCCATCTTTTTATCCATTTTAAATACATTATTTTATACTTTCTATGATTTATATTTTATATAATTTTATATTATAATAACATATTCAAAATCGGTATGTTCTTAAACGGCGAATTCTCACCGAGCAACAAACCTTTGCCGAGTCGCTCGACGTTCCGTCCACTCTTCAGATAGAGACCATTTCCTCTCAGAGAGTTGCCACCTCTAACGGGTTCTAGATACAATCCTTTACCGCTGTCGTCTATGTGGACGCGACACACGGCTCCTCCCTTCTTCAAAAACAGTCTGCTGCCTCCCATTAATTTCTCAACTGCCGAACTAGCGAGTCCCGTGAGAGCTCCCACGCCGAGAGTCTTTCCGAGAAAGGGTAGTGCCTTTGCGGCGAAGGGTAATGCTTTTGCAGCTATTCCTGCCAATAGCGGTAGGAAACCGCCTTTCATTCTCAAATTGTATCTCAATTGAGCGGGACTCATTCTCACCGTCAATCCTCTTCCATCGCGAATCGCTTTCTCCATCCTTTTGATTTGACTTCTGGTCCAGGCGATCGAATCCTGACCGCCTCTCGTCAGATCTTCGTGAGTGAATTTGAATCTCACCGCCTCGCCTCGAGTTGTTAACGCTCTCTTAAGTTTCTCCCTCTGTCCTGTGGATATGTTCACGTTTTTAATCACGTATTCTGTCATAATTCTGTTTTTTAAAATATATTTACTTCAATTGTTTCTTGTTTAATAATTATATTAAAATAATTTTGTAAAATTAATATTGCGTTTATTTTATTTTTGTTATCTATATATATACACAATTTTTTTTGGCTTTTATATTTCTCTTATGTGAAATCGTATCGTCACTCTCTCTCCGCGAAGATCTAACAGTTCACCATTTTGATCCGTCAACGTGGTTTTGAGACTATACAACGTGTCTAAAATCACTGGTAGATAAACTAAATTTCGACGCGATCTTATAACCCGGCGACATGTTTGGAAAGAAGGAATAGATCGTCGGTTGAGCGCTACCATTCACGTAGCTTCCAGCAATCACGTCCACGTTCACCAGAATGCTATTGACAGCGAGAATGTCGACCGTATTTTCAGATGCCGCGTGGCCTCGATACATCTTTCGATCGAATCCCAACATCTTGCCTATAGAATCGTCCGTGTTGAAATCCACTCGAAAATTATCTTCCAAATCCAACATCGTCTGTAAGGTATTAGGATTGGGAGCGAGTCTGATCTTGTTGCTTTCCTTTCCATCCGTCTTCATTCGCGTCTGAATGTAATCGTTCAAATCGTCTATGTCGTAACTGCCTTTGGGAATTCGAATCTCTAACCAATCCGTTCCGTCGGAATACTTGAACGAGTTATTCTTTTCGGTGACGTTGGGAAAGGAATAATAAGTCTCCAGATTCACCAACGCCATCTCGTAACTTTTCTCTCTATTCAATTCGATGGAAGGTTCGAATTTCGTAGCGAATCGAGTCGAATCGCCACTCACCACGATTTGAATGGATTGTTTTGCAGCCATATTCTCGGCTATCCGTCCTAACAATTCTCCATGTTCGAACATTATATTTAATTTTATTTTTTTTTATTCAAAACTAATTATTTGAAGATTTATTATTTTCTAAATTTTATTTTCACGCTCTATCTTATTATTATCATCAGAAACATAAAACTTGTCGAATCCGCACCGATATTTTCCGCGATTAAATTCGCTTGTCAAATCGATCACGACGAAATTGTAAAGTCCACCATCCCAAACCCGCTTGCAGAATCTCCTGAATTCCGCAGCGCTCATGTCGTTTGCGAGGTGATCGCCGTAGATGTGATTGAGATCCTTGAGATCTTGGCGAAAGAGACATAGAAAATTACCGTTCTCCCTTATCGTCTGTCTGGGCAATCGAAAATAATTCTGCGACAGGTAGAAACAGTCCACGTTGCTGTGACGACCCCTAACGTAATACGATTCGCATCGGTTCTGTCTCTCTAAAAGCAGATCGTCGAAAATCAGGAGACTCTTATCTTCCGATTTCAGTTCTCTAGGATCCGGAACGTCGCTAGCGTTCTCATAAAATCGACACTCGACGTTCGAAGTTGCATTTCTCTTCATCAGTTCCATCGCCGCACCGTCCAAAATGGTCGAAAGTGGAGCTTCGCTCTTGTCGAATTCCTCCCTACTGTCAAAGATTCTGGCTATGGCGTCCTTGCGCAATCTGCGATCCATGCACTCTCGAAGCAATCTGTATTCGGGTTGAAACAAGCTCTTGCCAAACACGAGCAATCTGTCGTAATCCAACCAGTCAGGTCGGGACAACAGATTCATCAACAGATTGGTCTTTCCACAATTCGATTTTCCCACTATCAAACCTCTTATGCTTTTGGGAAAGAACTCGTTATTCGACCTCTTGGTCGCGGCGTCGTTCCAAGACATATCTTTAATGTTCATCTTTATTTTATTTTTTTTGTTTGTTATTTTAGATTCTTTTCAAACGCAAATTTTTTATGTTTTTCAAACTTTGTTTTTAATGTTATTATTTATTTATATCACACCGTCGCGAGTTCTCTTCAATCCAGATCCACTCGTCATTTTGGCTAAATCTTGTATGGGTACCACAGCATCCTTAAAATCTTTCCAACTTTTCGGCGTTCGCTCTAACGCAGCTCGCTTCGCCGGCGGACTGATCAACTTGTCGATCAACGCGTCGGCTGCCCTCTTGCCAGCCACAGAAGCTATCCTACCACTGGCTTCGGAAGCGGCTTTCTTACCAGCATCCAAAGCCGTCTTCTTACCGACCTCAAGCGCGGTCGATGCGAGTTTTCTACCCGCATCGCCCGTGAACGCTCGCATTATAGAATCGACGATGCCAGAACCGCCTTGAACGTAAGTCCTGACGTATCCCCTGTTCTTTATCACCAACATATTTTATTTTTATGATATATTTTTGTTTTTTTCACTGGTAAATCGTTTTTGCCGTTTAAATACTATTCTAGTGTAAAAATTTACTGTTTTATTTTTTTGTTTGTTTGTTTGTTTCTCTCTGCTTATTATATACACATCAATCCTTCAATTCGTTCATCAGCCTTTTATACTGGTTTTTATTCAAAACCTTCTGTCTTAACAATTCGTCAGATATAGCAACTATCTGATTATCTAATCCTGTGTAACCAGCCCGTCTGCTCGCCATCAACAAACTCAATCTCTGAGACAGAGCGTCGGAATCGCTCGGAAGAAAAGTGGTTTTCACCCCTTTGCCAGTCACCGATTCGACGAACTTCTTGTTCATATCCCATATGGGTTTCACCACTTTCGTCCACTTGTAACCTCTGTTGGCTTTGGGTCTCGTCTCTCTGGCATCGTTATTTCTCTTCATGGCGTGGGTCTGAACCAGAATGTCTCCGTAATTATCGAAATCCTGATCCGTGTAATCGCTAGGCTTGTCGTAAAGGAGCAATCTGCGCAGACCATCGGTCAATTCGTATTTGTTCGAACCCACGATCAATTCATCATCGTCAATTTCTACTTCTGTGTCTCCTACAAAAATACTTCCCTCCGAATCCTTATAAAATCCATACGACTGATCTCTCTTACCGCCATCATCGGACGATGCGACGCTACTAGTGGTGATAGTCGAAGCTGTATCGTCGCTCTCGCTCAAATCTGTTTGAGTTCCCGTGGGAACGTAATCCGATGTAGATTGAACGGAATACCGATTTCCAAAACTAGGAGGCAACGAATCCATTCTCAAAGAACTCTCCTTTATTGGTCTCAATTCTTCGACTATCTCCTTCTGCTTCGCTCTTGACCCTCCGTCACGGGTTTAAATATTTTTGTGGCTTCGCGTTTGAGTTCCATCTCACCAAGACGTCTGCTCCTATCAGCTGACTGAATCCCCTTCTTAGCACGTTCATACTCGCCTAAAATTAGATCTTGATGTCTAGGATCCATCTGTAAAAACATCTTTCGTTTTAATTGTTTTTATTATTTTCAAAATTAAATGTTTAATTATATTTTTATGTTTTAAGTAATAAAAATCTTTCCGTCTTTAATATAATAAACTGACTGTTAATTGAATTGGTGAAGTTTAAGAATACGTTTAAACAGTACATGACAAACCGCTTTCTGATTTAACGCATTTTGACAGTAGTTTTTACATTTTGTCAAAAGATCACCATTCACACATCAAACAACCATTCACTCAGTGTCGAATTAAGAGAGAATCTCTTTGATGACTGTTAAACAGTTTCAACACACAAAAGAAAACTAATTTTAACGCTGAGAACTTATTTCATCTCTCTCTGATTGCTATCATGAATATATTAAACATTTACCACTCAAAAACCTAATTGAGCGGAAAATGCGTTTTAAACATTCCACTAAGTGTTTGACTCTTCGAACAATATCCCCCAAAACTCAATTTCTATTCATCTCATCAAGACAAAACGCGAATATCTATTACAGATCGACTCCTTCAAACAATATCCTCCAAAACTCAATTTCTATCCGTCTCATCAAGACAAAACATGAATGTCTATAATACAGACCATATTCATAATCGACTCTTTTTCAACAAAAACCTCATTCAGTCATAACGATAACATGTGTTGGTTTTACTTCAGGAAGACGTGACAGCGGGCTCGCGAATTTCTAACACACCGACAACACTCTTCGTTCAGATCGAGTTTATGAGAATCGAGCAATCCGATCGGTCAATTGGCGGAGAATTGAGCGATCCGATCGGTCGATTAGCTGAGTTTGGGAATTCCCATAGTGGGGAATTCCCCTAATGACGTCATAAATGGGAAAAACCCACCGCCTCAAAACAATTGAGAGTTCTGGACCACTGGTCTAGAATCCGCAGACCGTTTTTTGATGATAGCCTAGAATTTTTTGCTCGCGTTCACCAACGATGGATCGATGGTCTGATCTGCGATGGGAACGTCGACAAAAATTTTTAAAGTAAAAGATAAAAGTGAAGATGTACAATTTCACCTTTTTTTAAAAAAACGCGCGTTCACCACGAGTATTTGAACGTTAAAAGTGCGATCTAGGAGTCACAAAAAAACATGGGGGATTCAAGACCACTGTACATTTTTGTGAACAAGCGTGTGATTTAACACTGAATTCCACGTTGGTGAACGCATCGTGTACGTATGTTGTACACGTACATGTACAAAGTGGTAGTAAACTCTCAAATATTACCTACTCGTGTACAAGAGGAAAAGTGGTCCCGAAGCCCCCACTTCTCCCAACTTATGGGATAATGGTTCGCAATTTCAGTAATTATATTTTTTTATAGGAGACCGGAGGAAAAGTTATCACTGTTCTTGCTCCCTTATGCTCGTAGACCATTCACATATGAGACTACTTCCTGTATATCTGTTGGTGAGATAAAACGTTATTCTCAGTTGTTAAACTTAATATTGTCCGATGAGTGGTAATTATAACCCTAAATTTGGTTACTTATATTTTTACCGATGTTAACAAATAATAGATTTGGGTGCAATTTGATTGGATAATAACATTGCATATGATTTTTTTCCAAGACGTTTGGATATCGTGTTTATTCTCCTTAAGCATAATATTATGCCTTCAAAGTAATGTACGCTTCAGGCGGTTGAAAATGCATTGTTTGTCTTTATATTGTTCAATACGACGGTTGATGGATCTTTACACAACGTAACGGCAAAAACTGACCAACGCTATTTTCAAAAATCGTCAGTTAATTTTCATTATTTTTTCATTTTTGTCTGAAAAACATAGGTTATGACCCCTCATTGGAACGAGCTTGTTCCAATGAGTGTTCATAACCTATGTTTTTGAGACAAAAAATGAAAAATATTAGTTGTTCAAGATTTTTTTTTTCAAGTGTCTCTGCTTTTCATGTTAGGTAAGGTTTTTTTCTGAATATTAATTAACTAATAATTTCATGTCTTAACACTTTATGCTGTCATGGAGAATTTTCATCAGCTGTTTAAAATCGCTCTCAAAACTTAAACACTCTATCACAGTGTTCCATTGTTATATCTATTTGAGTTTTGAGTTGTAACTGATGTGAGGCATGCATGTAAATACAGTTGTGATGTGGGGAGATATGAAGCTACACAGTGCTTTCTACAGAAACGATTCAGTTGGGGACAAAGAACAATGTTCCACTGTTATATCTATTTGAGTTTTGAGTTGTAACTGATGTGAGGCATGCATGTAAATACAGTTGTGATGTGGGGAGATATGAAGCTACACAGTGCTTTCTACAGAAACGATTCAGTTGGGGACAAAGAAGAGAAATGTTTCACTGTACGGCCAACCAAGAATTTAGAAGATTTTGAGACATAGCAAGACGTATAGTGATAATTTTCAGGACGCTATTGAGGTCAAAATAAAAAAGAACCCTGAACTGACTATTTAATGCCACAAAACTTCTCTGTCTATCTAAATGGTTCAGAGACATAAAATAAAAGACTCACAGATATACATACAGAATATGTGCCACCAAAGACCAGACGTTCTATAAAAAAAACATAATACATCGTTTCAAGGTTGTGCTCGAAATCTGAAATTTCTTTGCTACCTCGCTATCCATCAGAACATGATGGGTGACTATTTCCAAGTGTATTTGTGGCATCGCTAGTGACTCGGAAAAAAACAAGCGGACGGGTTAAAACGTACATGTTCATCAGTTGTCTGAATTGATTATTAAGGACAATGTAGATCCACACTTGGGAAACAAGTTTCGAAATATTTCAACAATGGTAGCTTTATAATATTGACAAACGCTTGAACAAAACGACATGTAGCTGGAAAAAATTACTTTGGTTTGAGCAATTAATTATTTATGTACATTCAGAATATTCGTAATAGTTTAAAAGAGAAACCATGGTCCAGTTGCATTCTATTAAAACCCGATAAAGGCTCTACTTTTGCCTGAAAGTAATGTTCCGTCTACTGGCATTCTATTCAATCCGGATAAGGGCTATACTTTAGGCTGGAAACAATGTTCAAAATTGTAAAGTATGCTCTATATTTAGAATATACTCATGGTAGCTTGGTATACCAAATGTTCACCACGGGTGGTGAGGTGGTGTTAACCGCGAGCCTTCGGCGCGCGGTTAACACCACTTCACCACGAGTGGTGAACATTTGGTACACCTAGCTACTTTGGGTATATTTTATTTATACCATGATCGTCAGATTATTAAGAGTCGCTATTATTTTTTCTCGATTTTACTGAGCACCAGACGTACATACGTGCGAATGGGGTTTTGTTTACACGAGCATCGGTGGGCGGTACTTCCGCTGTCAATTTTATCGCCGAAACGAAATGAAAAAAGAAAACTGAGACTATTGCGTTTTAATAACATAATAATATACTATTTCGAGTTACGCATGCTCCATTAACACGAGACAATGCATGTTTGTTAATTTTTGGCATCTTATGAGGTAAACCCATTTAAAAACGTAATAAATAATTGCCACTTCCATTTCACTCTTCGCGAGGCGACGTGCGATAAATTTAGACAAGTTTGCATACAGGTCGACGTCACCAAAGGTCAACTTGGATGTAGTTCTACTGTAGGTGTAAATCTTCACTATTGAAATCCCATTGCTGGCGTGTTCACCACGGTTGGTGTGTAAAGCTAAGATTTATGTCATAGGCTTTTCATATATAGTAGAATAGGTAACCATGGTATAAATACTGATATAAAGCTGATAGTGTGCCAACTAATGCATCCCATTGATACCCTACAGAAAAGAAGAACTGTGCTGGGAAAGACATTTATACAACATGCAATATTACAAAAACAAAATCTCATATCTTTCAATTAAAAGTGTTTGCTCTACACAAATGTTGTGAACAGCCTTCTTCACAAATGCAGCAAACATCTACAAAACCTATATGTGTGTTTGGACCATTTCTTACACAACAGTCGACCTTACAACGTACGTCATTTCTTGAGAAAAAAAGACAAATCTTAATTTATGTTGGTTAGCTTCATGCGCTCGACCACAAAAAAGAAAGAAAAGAAAAAAAACTCTCCATTTAGAAGATGGATACTTCGTGTCCACGTTTCTGAAAATTTTTTAAAAAAAGTTGTTTTATCACTTTCCAAAGTGTGATTTCCAAAGAGAGTGGTGGTCGAGTGGATAAGTGCGCTGGTCTCTCATGCCAGAGGTCCCGGGATCGATCCCCGGTCGGGGAAAGTTCTCGAGGTGTCCGAACACCCTCTGTCAGCATCAATTGTGGGGTTGATGCTGTCACAGCGTATCGTCCTATCGGGTGGGGACGTAAAATGGCTGTCCTCTGTGCGGAGAGAGACACACTCCGTGCAGGCTAAAGATCCCTTCGTAGTATTCGAGAAGAGCTAGGCCACGAAGTTGCCGCTATGAAGGTCATCCCACATACCTACGCCATTGGGCCAAGGAGAGGCGTTAATATAAGTTGCATAACTTGTTCGCCAATCCTTGTAAAACACATAAGATTAAAATAAAGTGTGATTTACTGGGATTTCTGGGTTTGATTATAAACGATAACTTCACAAGTGAATTATGTAATCAACAATTGAGTCATGTATGCGTGTGCGCAAACGAAGACGTTTTGCCGTGGGTGTAATGGGGACTTCGTTGTTTTTATAACCCTTTACCTAACACGGAAAGCAGACGACACTTGCAAAAAAAAATTCTTGAATAACTATTATTTTCATTTTTTGTCTCAAAAACATAGGTTATGAGCCCTCATTGGAACGAGCTTGTTCCAACGAGGGTCATAACCTATGTTTTAGAGACAAAAAATGAAAAAATAATGAAAATTAATTGGAAATTTTTGAGAATAGCCGTGGCCCTTTTGACCGTTACGTTAGGTAAAGGGTTAAATAATATAATTATCGTTAATAATGAAAAGTAACAAACTGGCGTAATCGCTTGACTGGACTGTTTACGTGAAATAATTCATTCGAGGCGAGGGACTATATTGTAACACACTCGTGCGCATTCGCGCACTCGTGTTTGCACAACGTCCCTCACCTCTCATGAATTATTTCACGTAACCAGTCCAGTCAAGCGATTACTCTCTCTGTAATCCAGTTTTAACAAGGCCAACGGGAACGAGGTGTCTCAGTGGTTACGGCATTGGACTTCAAATCGAACGGTCCATGGTTCCGTCCTCGTCAGAGGTAACTGCGTTGTGTCCTTGAGCAAGGCACTTAATCCCGTTTGCCCACGTAGGAACACTGTGTACTAAGGCGAACTGCGCGTCGATGGTGAACTTGTCTTCAGCCAATGCTAACCCTGCTTGCGTGGAGTTAGTACGTTGGGGAGTCTGACAGTTGCTCGCCTTTGCTCGGTGATTCTCTCTGGGTACTGTTGCTTCCACCACCCGCAAAACTATCCGCCACGAGATGACACTAGCTGTCGAAAGTGTCGTTAAAACCCCATTAAATAATTAAGAATGACCTGTTATAGAAATGTTCTTGTTTAGTCCTGAGTCTCAAAAAAGGTATTAAAAAATAAGATTTTGCGACAGAGACAGATATATTAGGCTACCAAAGAAACAGTAAATTATTGTTGACCAATCATGTTTAAAATGAGCACAATTAATGTGTTGTCTATAAAAATTACCAAAATGCGCGCTTTTAACTGTTGAGGCAATGAGATCTTAAACTAGTGGAAAATGCACAACAAACAAGCCAAGGGGATTCGTTCAATCAATCAATTTGTCCTAGCCTATTGCATGGACGAAATAAAAAATTAAATCCACAAAATGATCTCTGATTTATTTTCATGTTATGATTGTTTGAAATCTCAAATGATTTGTTATCCGAAACATGGATAAAGAAACGACCAAAGCGGCTCATTTTATTTGTTGCAACATTTTCTCTAAATAAAGCGAATAACTGTCAATTGGAAAAGCAACATTCATCATGTAATCCACTCTAAACTTTACATTTCCCGCCCATATCTCACAGTGTATACTCGTTTATAATCTCCTCTATTGAGATCTGAGAAAGAGTAAGTGTTAAATGCAATAAAATAGTACACCCTGAAGAATGTAAACTCCTTTTACCTTTGTCACCTTGCGTTTAATCAACAGCATCATTTGAATATTTAACACAGATGAGCTGTTGTGCTGAATGTGTTTTCTCAATTACCAGTTACTTTGAATCCGAACAGTTCTTGACTCAAACTGTGTCCCAAAACATAATGAAGATATATTTTTTAATGGTTTATCGAGACTGTTTCAGTAATCTCTGGTACAAGAGGTGTGGAATTAATTGACATAAAAAATCTTAATTATACACTGGCTTCTTGTTGTATCAAATGAAAAAAAAATTAAATTAACATTCTGTGCACACATATTAGTGTCACTGGAACGAGTGCTCTCCTTATATTCCTGGCGACTTCAATGTATTGGCTTCTGTAATGTAATCATAAATAGTAGTACCTTGGGACCCGGAATTAACTCTTAAATCGATGAGTATTTACTAGATCGTTTCCATCAAATCTAGTCATGGCTGCTTTGAAGCAGCCATGACTAGATTTGATGACAAGTTAATCTCTATGTAACACCAGAAATCAGTGGTAAAAATATTCATTCCATTTACAGGGAGACTATATGATTAAATATGCACAATTTATTTTTTTTTTTCAGAGACAAGATAAACCCTGTGCTGGGCAAAAATATCCGCCAGCAGCTTGCAAAGAATTAAAAGGTAGATATATTGATCGTGACCTACATCGTTTTTTGGCAAGACACTTCATCCCGATTGTCTATGCAGGAGCACGGTGACATTATGTACAAAGGTGTTGGACACGACGATGCACTTGACTTCAGCCGATGCTAACCCAGCTCGTTCTGAGATAGTATGTTGCAGTTGCTCGCAATTTCTTGATGGTTCACTCTAGGTACTCCGGCGTCCTCCTCTCGGTATGGCCCTGGGTTGTATAAGTGACGATAAACTCCAATAAACAAAGAAACAATTCACGAATGCAAAATACTGTAAATAACTAGCACCTAATCTCATGTATCACGAGCAACAGATGAGTGGAGTGGAGTGAAGATTTTACTACCCAGAATAAAAGCAGTTGTCTTTGCAGAAATCGGTCGTAGTCTAATGTGCCTATTTAAATGCCCAAGGGCTTCTGGAGGATATACTATTGTCGTCAGACACAACCCTTCCGTCGCGACTTTCTTACCCACGTTCTGTGTCGTCTTCTTTCTGATCTTCACGGCAGTCACGGCACTAAATGCAGATTTAAACAATATTATGTTCGTTGGCCATAGTATTAAAATGTGGGGCTGCAATGCACCCAACAATACCCTTAAATATGACCACAGAGACTTTTATCGAACAAACTTATAAATTAACCTTATAATGAATAAATATTGTCATAACAGTGTGTTGATCCGTGTCGTAGTATCACGTCTCGTTGAGATCACACGAGATGCCTGTAATTGAGGTGACCAGATTGTCGGGTCACACGAGGTGCCTGTAATTGAGGTGACCAGATTGTCAGATCACACGATCTGCCTGTGTCAGCTCGTGTGATCCGACAATCTGGCCACCTCAACGAGACGTGATACTACGACACGAATCAACACACTGTTATGACAATAGGTTTATTATATGACTGACACACTAACAGTAACTTAATTTGCTTACCTCGATTTACTTATTCCCTTGAAAGCCGAACATAAAAATAGCAGACGAAACTTTGTAAACAACGGCAACGCCTTCTTTAGTTACGAAGTCTATTTGTAACGGATAAATAATCTGACGTTATTCATACGGAAATCCTCGACAGTTTTCGGAGGAGTGTGATATGGATTTTTGATCCGGTAATCCGACTGTCTGGATAAAATCGTCAAACAGTAGTGGTATCTGGGGTAAAACAATTACAGTCATATAATAATATTAAATATCAAATCCGAAAGCTTCTGGAGCGGTAGATTTGAAGGAAACATTAAAAGTTTGTTTCGTTGCTGTTTGTTTGTTTAGTTATTTATTTACTGGTGTTTAAGGTCACATTCTACATATATAGCTATATCATGACCGCAACATACATGTTGGTATGCAGTCAGATTTAGCCAATTGTTTATACATATGTTGGACACTTTAGGGGATTTCCACCCGGATGTCGACTCCGGGTCCTATTTTAGCAGTAAAGCAGAATTTGCTTACCATGGTAAACAATCACGACTCCACTTCTCGGGATTCTCACGGGGGTAACTGTTTACTTACCCGTGACATTAGAATATGAAGCCCCATAAAACTATAGAAATACTGCTGGGATTTTTAATATTTCCGTTAATTAAAAAAGGACATTATTTTTTTACCCGGACTTCTAGAAATGTCCAAGGTAGACGGGAAACCCTTTGTTCAAACTCACATGTGTTAACATATTGCATATTTCTACTCAAGCTAAAAAGGACTGATTTTCGAGGACCAGGAATTCCAAATCTCTGTTTTCCACTTACCAGGCTTTAAAACCCTTTGTTCAAACTCACGCGTGTTAATGTATTTCGAACAAAGGAATACACGTTTTAGCGCTTTTGTGCAATTTAATGCAAAGGAAAAAAATATCTAATTGACCCCACTTGGCTTCAAAGGCAAAAGAAAAAAATCACCCACTGGATCCCCCCCTATGAGGTGCGCAAGCTGTTGTTTTGCTTTGTATGATATCACCTGGAATTATTGAAACTCATTTTAAAGCAAAACACACTTTGTTCACCCGATGGATCCTCGCCTTACCATTAAGGAGGCAGTTCTATAAATATCATAAAATTCTGACTGGTGGGAGCGATGGCTCAGTAGATACGGCATTGGACTTGTTCGACTCCAGCAAAGGATAAATGCGTTGTTTCCTTGGACAAGGCATTTAATCCCGATTGATCACTTGGGACAAGGTGGCTCTATGTACATAGAGATTATTACCAATATGTGGATGTACAAAATACGTATCCGAGTCGAGCTCCGGGTTCTAAGGGTAGATCACGACGAGTCGAACAATAATCACTTTATCTTACAATATAAATTACAAAAAAATCTCGACTGTGCAACGAAGTTTTCAAGAAACCAATCATAGAAAGAGCTCTCAGACTACTGTCAAACAATTTTTTTATTGTTTATGGATCCACTGGTATTGCTGTGGGAAATAGTAGCATGCCAAAATTATACCGGACATCCCATCTCATCCCAGCTGGCTGCTAACACGCAGTTTCATGCCTTCGCTTCCCTTAAACCAATTTCGGTATGCAGTCAATGAGAAAAGGGTTGTCCTCTCTTGTTGAGAGAGAAACATAATACGGCGAGTCGGTGAACTGATGTGGAGCCAACTTGAGAAGTTGCATTTTCGACAGATTAACAGGGCACGCTAAGTTTTGCGGAAGAATATATTTCCTGTCAGTGGGGTATATATAGAGATTCTCACCATTATGTGGATGTACAAAATATGTATCCGAGTCGAGCTCCGGGTTCTAAGGGCAGATCACGACGAGTCGAATAATAATAATTTTATCCTACAATATCGTCGCCTGAGTGCTAGAATGTCCTATGTCCCCTATGGGACATAGGACATTCTAGCACTTAGGCGACGATATATTGGAGATAAGTCAAGAATGTAGACGAATATATAACGAACTATTTATTCGTACGGATGAACAAACAAGAAAAACATGGAACTCACGCGAAAGGAACGTGCTTGTATCCGACCCCCTGATACAAACATCTGTATCGGGGGTCGGATACACGACAGTTGCGGAGGTAATACAGACAAAATACATGTTGATTGTAAGATAAAAAAGGCGTATTGCACGTCGATGGTTCACTTGTCTTCAACCAATGCTAACCCTTCTTGTGTGGAGTTAGTACGTCGAGGAGTCTGACAGTTACGCGCCGTTGAGCGATGGTTCTCTCCGGATACTCCGGCTTCATCCACCCGTAAAATTGCCCGACACGAATACGAATATGAACAAACGCTTTTCAAGCCTAACTCAACTAATATATTATTAACAGAAAAAGAGTAGCAAAATTATATTTTGCATTCATATACCTTTTTAGAGTATGGAAGTTCCGCAGGATATGTACTGAAACGAGTGGAAAAGGTGCATGGCAAAGCACTCGAGTAGTTGGCATACTGACCAGTTCTGAATGAAGGGATCGACATTTTTTCACATGAAATCAAGATTCCATCTATTTCTAGATCTTGTTAATCCTTCTGCACTCTAATATCGAAATATCATAATACCAAGCCCTAACATTTCCTCATAATTCAACAAGGAAGTTAACGAATTCAATTTTGTGTGACAGATCTCATTGAGCCCTGTCAAACAAGATCGAATATGTTAAATTCCCAGTTTCATTCTGGGAAAAATGTACTGCTGAATAGCTTATAAAGCAGGCCTTACATACAGAATTCGTGTAATTTCTACAAAATTGTCAATATGTATGCCCCACTCACCACCCCAATCTACGTTTGTGATCCATCCAAATACATTTTACATAACTCGAAAAGAACTTGCTAAACGGTCTCTCTTCCCCACGTGCACTAACATCTGGAATGCCATCCGCGAGGCAGTTCGAAACAACATGTCTCTTTTGGAATTGAAGGACGTTTTACCTCCAACTTATAGACCTCCGTCACAGTTATGTTCTGACACAGGAAAGTAAAACAGTTTTCAAGCAAAACATTAAACTGACCGTAGCGATCAGAACAGCAGCAATCAATAACTACATATTGATCCCATGTGGTTGCCGTAAAGAGGACGTTGGTGATGCAGAACGTTTTTAACCCTTTGAACTCTAGTGGTATCTTCCATGCCAATTCAATGGCAGTAATTGGAAGAGTCCATATTCATTATTTGGGGTAAACCAATCAGTATTTTCAACGTGCAGCCTCGGGCTGCACGTTGAAAATACTGATTGGTCTACCCCACAATACTTACTAAACAGCCATCCTATATAATGACGTTATGGCGTATCATGTTCCTGGCCGGAAAAGCAACCGCTGGGGTTCAAAGGGTTAATACATTCGTTATACTCGGATATTCGAATCACTGAACACCTGTCAAAATTCACGTCCGACTGGAATTTGTGGACCTACTACTTTAAGGAAGCAAGGTATTATGGGTAGGCAGACATGTATTTATCTTTTTAATTGTTCAAAATTATATTCTTAACAGACTTGAGACTGAGTCACACAATTACGCTATCTTCCAACCATTTGAACTCTAGTGGTATCTTCCATGAGAGTTCAAAGGCAGCAGTTAGAAGAGTCCATATTCACTATTTGGGTTAGGCCAATCAATATTTTCAACGGGCAGCCTCGGGGCTGCACGTTGAAAATATTGATTGGTCTACCCCACATATTTACTGAACATCCATCCTATTTAATGACGTTATGACGTATCATGTTCTTGACAGCAAAATCGGCCGCTCGGGTTCCGGGACGAACTGCGTTGTGTCCTTGGCCAAAGAACTTTATCCTGGTTGCCGACATGGGGGCACGATGACGCCGTGTACTGAGGCGTACTGCACGTCGATGGTGCACACGTCTTCAACCGTTATAACCCTGCTTGAGCGGAACTTGAACAGAGTAATAATGTTGAGGAGCTTACTTACAGTAGGTCGCCGATGCTCGTTGGTTATCTCCGGTCACGATTAGCCATTGTGCATAAATATGTGACCTTAAACTCCAATAAATAAATAAATACCAATTAAGTAGTTGAAAAAAGAAATCTTAAACAATTTCAACAAAACCATATCGTGTGACCCCTCACTGGAACCATTTCGTTCCAAGATGGCGTCATATGATATGGTTTTATTGAGAATTTTTGAAAACAAAATGAAAAAAATACTAATTAAAATAATAAATGTTGATATTGTGTTCGTTGGGTAAAGGGTTAAATCGCATTACGTGTTATAAGGCCTACTGTCCGACATGAGATGACCCTGGCTGTCGAAAGTGTCCTTAAACTCCAATAAATAAATAAAATGATAAAGCTTACTTAACCCTTTGAAGCCGGGAGTCGAGGTTTTCTGCCACGATGTAATGCGGCAGTTAATCTGGCTGTGACAATTCGGCTATTTTTGGGCTGGGGGAGAATTAAACACTGAGCAGGTGCTTCTAGTCAAGTGTCGTCTGTCAGAATAGGCAGACGACACTGGACTAGAAGCACCTGTTTTACTGTAAGTTTTTCGCGGTATGTCGTGTTCAATATATTAATTCTGATTCACCGGCTTTGAAGAGTTAACGTGCATTTTTTTCTCTCCCTTTTCTTTTCTGCAAATGAAAGGTTGCAACGAGGCAGCAAGTAGTATATTTTTGGATACTTGTGTGAGGGGGAGGGGTAGATATTTATTTATTGTTGCTTAACTCCACATCAGCAGTTAGGGCTCTATCGTGGCGAGAAACTGTAGAATGAAATAATGTCAATTATAAAGTAAAAAAGATTGAATAAAAACATGAAATAATTACAACAGACATGGCACAGACAGGGTTGTATGGACAGTAATGAGTAATGATACAAGAAATGTGAATACTGTATATATCATCCTGTTGAGCTTGAGACTTGAAGAGTCTAGTTTAAAAGAATATAAACTGTTTTAAAATTTATTGAAAAGGTTTATTACTTTAAGAAATGAGAGAATCTTGTGCCGGGTGGCTGGTATGATAAAACAGATCTCTCAGAGATGCTGCACTGGAATACTGCCTTCTGGTATGATCAAAATCTGTACAATGTAAACGAATGTGCTCTACGTTCAACCCCTGCTGAACAGGAATACACTCTGGTCGCATGTTACCCTCTAAGAAAAAGGAATGTGTAAGTCTTGCGTGACCAGAGGTTACTAGACGAGTAGCGATCAGAAATATTTGGTCGGAAGCGATGGAGCTTGTTATTTGTCGCCCCATCCCAATCCGCCTACCACACAGATTTGATGTATTTACTGATATATGGATTGTAATCACTGAATGGAATCTTGAAATCAGTGATTGGCTTATCGGAAGCATGTTTGCTGCACTGTCTGTCCCGGTGTTACCAGAGGTACGAACATGTCCAGGTAACGAGCAAAACACGATATCATATTGGTCAGACATGAGAGTATTTAACTTCTCACCTAGTTCTTGAGCTGAAATGGTCAAGGGGTTTTCTTGATCGATTAATGACGTGGATTAACCTTGGTTAACCGATTAATCACTTGCCCAAATAGATATCTTAATAATTGCCATACCGTTGATGATTAACAGCATGAACCCTTTACCCAACGTAACAAACAAAACCGACTAGGGCTACATACACAAATCTCCATTCAAATTTATTATATTTACAATTTTTGTCTCAAAAACATGGCTTATAACACCCATGGATAGACAGAAATTGAGGAGTCTGGAAGAACCTGGACCATATGAAACAGGTGCGAGTACATTTGAATAATTATAGGCAACTGTCGCTGCCTTTGGTAAAGCAACATACTCCCACTAAATCGAGGGGCACCGCACACTATTTAATACCCTATAACACTACCTACTCCTGTTATAAACACATGATGGGATAAAAAGGGGACTCTTGGATATAAATATAAATAGTTGTCAGGGGCAGCGAGTGTATGTGTGTGTCTGTGGGGGTGGGGGGACTAGAATTTTTATAACGGCATCCGCGCCACTGACTTTGTTTTCTTAGAGATAAGGGGCGAGCATATACAGGATGAATGTCCCGTGTTTGTTCGTGTACGCCCCAATAACACTCCTTTGCCCATGTTCGGCCAAACTTCAGGCAAAATGGTCTGGTCTTTATTCCCCAATAGCCCGTCACCAGATTTCCTTTCATCTGGTGACAGCTGTGTACACACAACGCAATATTAGCTATTCTTGTGTGAGTCGTGGTGTATGGGTTCCCAGACTGGTGTAAACTTCTATACACCCTGGAAAACACAAGGATAACGGATTTATTTCCAAGAATTTTGGTGTACTTAATACTTTAACCTTCATTGTTACTAAAAACTGACAGAAAATTTGTACTATGTAAGTTTCTTAATAAAACCAGACAAACGTGGATGTCATTGGAATTGGCTCAGTGACCCCGTTCCAATGCCACCCATACCTGCAATATCTTATTGCACATAAATATTAAATTTCCTGTATTTTTATTCTAACATAACCGAGCAGAAGATATGAATTAATAATTTAAAATGGGTACTTATTTAGCCATATAGCCTGCTATTGTGTACTCTTGTTACACACGGTGTAAAAAAGGCCAGTGGATTACAAGTTACACCGTACCTCTCAGCCAATCAAAACACAGTATTAATTTGATTTGGAAATAACAAGTAGTATTTCTCGTATGTTTCACCCCCTCCCCCCCCCCCCCCCCCATTGGCAAGACCCCGGGCAGAACCCGGCAGTGACGTCATAGTCACGTGACCTAGTGAGGCCATGTTGTGTTGTCATGGTAACACGCGTGAGTGGCCATCTTGTGACGTTATCTCCATAGTGATACGTGGTGTTAGTGCGTATGCACAGCGCGTGTTGTTAGGGTGTTACGTGTTTCCGTCGTCCATTTTGTGTACTGGAGGCCGCCATCTTGGTTTCTATGGTACCACGTGGTTGCTTTGTCATCCAAAGGCCTACAACACGACAGGCATATGTTCGGAGGGTGTGTTCGATTAAATCGGAGTAATTTCCCGATTCGTAGAATTACCACAAACAACTCGACAAGTTTTTCTATTCCGAATTCTTTCAGAATTCTCTGCTTCTGTCTGTATATGCAATAGTTTTCGTCTATCTGGCCATGTTCTTTTGTTCTAGAGCATACTGCAGTAGCGTAGAAGAGCCTACTAGTTGGAACAACTTTGCTTATTATTACTATATTTAACTATTCTGGTCTATTCTTGTTAGTTCTGACCCTATTCCAAGTATTCTTGTTGTTTCATTTATATAGATCATTTATATAAATTATAACTAACCAATCAGATTGCTTGATTTCCCATAACCTGCACTTAATCGTACAGATTTTTCTCCCCTTATTACAACGAAGTTGTATCCGATTCTCATAGCCTCTATATCCAAAGGCAATATCCCGGGCACCCCAATTTTGACACCCATTTTTATGAAAAACATATGACCTTCGGCACCACTTTTTGTCATACGTGCTTATGTGAAAAGGCACAATGTGACACAATGTGCCCTAGCACATAGGCACATGCTTCATGTGCCGATATGTGCTTATGTGAAAACGCACAATGTGGCACAATGTGCCCTAGCACATAGGCGCATACGGGTATTTGAGGATACCTATTGCCTGGTATTGTATTATTTGAGGATACCTATCTAGGATACCTTCTGCAGAATCCCTTTTTTGTCATATGTACTTATGTGAAAAGGCACAGTGTAACACAATGTACCCTAGCACATAAGCATATGTTTTATGTGCCGATATGTGCTTATGTGAAAAGGCACAATGTGACACAATGTGCCCTAGCACATAAGCACATACGGGTATTTGAGGATACAGTTAAAACTAGAAATCCTGTCCTGAAATGCGCACAAATATCACGTCTATTTGCGCGTTAATCTACCCATTATGACGATGGTAAGGCTGTCAGATTCTGCACATACGGCCTGTGCACAAGCAAAGTTTCAGCCAATGGACCTCCGGGTAACCCGGAGGTCCATTGGCAGGAACACTGCTTGTGTTTGCTATGGGTAACAAGGAAACCCTGCAATGCTTTGGATGCCATTCGATATGACAATTGCGCGCAATTCCTCCTCGCAATTAAGCCTAGATAAGCGCACAGTTCGTGACATAACTTCTAGTTTTAACTGTACCTATGGCCTGGTATTGTATTATTTGAGGATACCTATCTTGGATACCTTCTGGAGAATCCATTTTTGTCATATGTGCTTATGTGAAAAAGCACAATGTGACACAATGTACCCTAGCACATAAGCACATGCTTTATGTGCCGATATGTGCTTATGTGAAAAGGCACAATGTGATACAATGTGCCCTAGCACATAAGCACATACGACCAAAAAGGGATTCCATAGCCACAGGTGTTTTCCAAGAGGGATTCTTAAAAAGGGATTCCATAAAATGGGATTCCTCTCCGACTCCGTAAAATGGGATTCCGTGTTTTAACATCGACACTCGAGGGTATGGAAAGGGATTGCTAGCACCCAGTTATTATTACAAGAACCTGAACAGATACAACTGACAACCACTGCAAAACAACGAAGGTACAGGACGAAGATCTTGGTTGTGTTGGATCTTTGTTCACTTTGTTCTGTTCCCTTCGATCTTGATTGTATTTGATCAGATCTGTTCAGTCTGTCCAACCAGTCGGATTGATCGAACTGGTTGGACAGACTGAACAGGTGTCCTATAATACAGAGATGAGGCAAAGAGGGATGGTGAATTAGACCTCATTGAGGGATTTTTCATGGCCCTCATGACGTCAAAATGCAATGAGGGTATGAGGGATAATAAATGAGGCCTCATTGGGGGCTTTTACATATCCCTCATGGCCTCATACGACAAAAAATGGATTCCATAGCCACAGGCATTTTCCAAAAAGGGATTCCATAGGATATACCTGTTAAATACCGAAATGCGGCTAAGAGTCGTAGTAAATTATACCTCATTGAGGGATTTTTCATGGCTTTCATGATCTCAAAATTCAATGAGGCTATGAGGCATAATAAATGAGGCCTCATTGAGGGTTTTTACATAGCCCTCATGGCCTCATACGACACAAAAGGTATTCTCCAAAAGGTATCCTCGCTAGGTATCCTCGAATAATACAATACCAGGCCATAGGTGTCCTCAGATACTGAAATGAGGCTAAGAGTCGTAGTAAATTATACCTCATTGAGGGATTTGTAATGATCCTCATAACCTCAAAATTCAATGAGGCTATGAGGAATAACATATGATGACTCATTGAGGGCCTCTACATAGACCTCATGGCCTCATACGACAAAAAAGGGAGTCCATAGGATATGGCCATTGGATATAGAGGTGATGAGAATCGGATACAACTTCGTTGTAATAACGGGAGATAACTCTGTACGATTAAGTATAGGTTATGAGAAATCAAGCAATCTGATTGGTTAGTTATAATTTATATAAAGGGTCTAGATACAGGAAACTACAAGAGTACTCGGAATAGGGTCAGAACTAACAAGAACAGACCAGGAGAGCTAAATATAGTAACAATAAGCAAAGCTGTTCCAGTTGATAGGCTCTTCTACGCTACTGGAGTATACTCCATGGCAAAGGAACATGGTCAGGTATAGGAAAACTATTGTATATATAGATAGAAGCAGAGAATTATGAAAGAATTCGAAATAGTAAAACTTGTCGGGTTGTTTGTGGTAATTCTACGGTGCTTCCGGGAGAATTCTAAGCCAGAAAATTACTCTTCTACAAAGAAACACACCCCTGGTACCCCCGTCTTGTTGTAAGACTTTAGGTCACATAGCAACCACGTGCTACCATAGAAACCAAGATGGCGGCCTCCAGTATACAAAATGGACGACGGAAACACGTGTCACCCTAACAACACGCGCTGCGCCTGCGCACTAGGACAACCTATCACTATGGAGATCACGTCACAAGATGCCCGCTTACGCGGGTTACCATGACAACCAAACATGGCGCCACCAGGTCACGTGGCATGACGTCACTTCCGGGGTCCAGCCCGGAGTCCATCCAATGGGGGCCGTTTACCATATCTCCTACTACTCCCATTAACACAGGATACACTTAAGAACATCACTACAATTATTTGTGATTATATTTTATTACACGCCCGTTTAATGTAATCTCCATCTACAGCATCACCAAACCATGCGGAAAATGAAAATCTGTTCCGCACTGACGGCTTTTAAAGAGAAGCGAAATTTCGCTGGAATTTTCTACAAATCGTGCAAAGCAGTTACAATTTGCATCCCTAGTTGAAAATCATGCCCTGAGTTCCAAGCTTCGGAGCTTATGTTCAACCGAGACGCAAGTGTTACCGTCAACTCATCACAATAACTTGTGTGCAAAAATGAATGCCAAATAAGTCTTTATTTTTCACTTTTAATACCGACTGATTAATATTCCTACTCCATCATCATGGTATGCCTTCATCGAGTATTTGATAAGTCGAGACATGCGCCTCAACAGCCAGGACCAATCTGGTTTACACTCCCCACCACTCCCTCATCCACAATCTGCCGTCTTCACGTTGGATCTATTAGAAACGAAAGCAATAACATTGAAAGTAATATTACGAGAAATATTCATCCATGTCGTAAGAAAACATTTCATAATCATGTTGGTATATGGTAAAAATCTTCTTTTTAACATCCGATGGTACGTTTCTGAATTCATCGTGCAGAAATTGTTTTTTCTGTTGGCGTCCCTTCTCTTCGCTGAACTCCACTTTACTTATTTCGTCACGGAATATGGGATACACAGACTGTTCTGTAATGCTTCTAACACTGATAAATCTTTTCTCTGGAAACGGAAGGTTACGTGGAATGTGACCAACATACTGGAAGCCCTTCCATAACGCACGCGTCAATTGGAGCTTGGAGACACAATCAATTGGTAGATTTCCAGTGAAGGCATACCCAATGTTACCTCTCATTTCGTGAATACGTTTTCCTTCATATAATTTGAGCTGCTGTGTAAGATTGAATTTATTGATAATAAAATCACTGTCGGTTTTAAAGTTTTCCATTCTTCCAACGAAATGTGGCTTGAATACACACGGGTTACACACAATAGACTGAGGTACACAATGCTTCTCCAAATTATTCTCTGTGATAATTATGTACCGGAGAAATTCTTCAAAGGTTACATCGTTTCCACAAGTCACTCTATCATTTGGTAATTTACGAAATCTTTGAACAATATCTCTACCGATTTCCCAAAGACCCGGCAGAACGAATTTATCAACATACATGGACCAGAGCTTGGACAAAGGTTCTCGAACAAACATGAACCTGTATGCATTTTCAATAATAGGTCCGTTCTTTTGATAAGGCAATGCATCAATTAGATGCACATTTTCTTTCGAAATACGAAATAGATTTTCCTTAGACATACCGTTAATATGGCCTATAATACTTTTCCAGAATGTAGATCCGACTTTGGGTACCTCGCAGTACAGTAAGTTCTTTGAACGTGCGTAAAAAAGCTGGAATCGTGTACGCTGCTTCGTCGTGTTATCACAGTGGCCATACCAACTCGCTCTCTCATGTGCGTCAATATTTTGTCCGGAAAATTCGGCTCCGGACATTTTTGGAATCTTAAAAACAAACAAATATATTTTTATGCTTTTATCTGCATCGCAGATGCACCTTTACAATTAAAGTTAAATTATCTTGAAAAAAGGAAGGCGAGGAGTAGATTTTAAAATATTGTACGGAAGTCTATAATTTCCGACCATCAGGGAGTATTTGGTTGGCAACATAAATTGCTATAATCGGAGAACCTCGACAACCCATGGGGGACAATTTTCGTCATAAGATGAGATTTTCGGGAAAGTTAGCTCCCATTAGTTTCCAAAAGCTGCCAGCAAATTAAGCATTACGGATATTCGAATTTCGAATTGAATTTTCGAAATGTTAGCGAATTAGTATCATCAATATGTTCCCCATTCACACGTTTCTGGCATTTTCTTAAGAGTAGTACAAAAATTCAGAAGCTGACTTTTTAAGTTTTTTCCCCATTCCGTTTGAACGTATGTGTATTATTTTCTGTTAAAACATATTTAAATGTAAGAAAACGGTGTTTTCACCATGCTTTAATTGGGGTTTAATCCCGGGAACAGGAATTTTCTGCTTCTTGTTTTCGAATGTCACTCGCGATACCAGGAATTTTCCGGTTGTCTTCTCTGAATATCGGTCCCGATACCCGGGAAATTCATAGGACAGAACCGAGAATCAAAGGTTGCGTTCCGCAACCTTTGATTCCCGGTTCTAGTCTATGAATTTCCCGGGCATTAGCACTCATTTTCAGAACCGGTAACTGTTAAATTCCCGTTCGTGAGATTAAACTATAGCTCCAACGGCGACGCTGGTCTTGGAAGAAATCTACATTCGCCGTAGTCTCCTAAACTATTATACGCAGTCATCGCCTATGAATTCCCCGGGTATCATGATTAACTTTCAGCACCTGGAGCCGCAGAGCTGTGAAATTTCCTTTTCCGGTATTAAACCTTACCTTTAATGCTCTGTAACTTTTTTTATTATGTCTCAAAGTTAGTTTGTCCAATCAAAATGCTGGAATACCTTCTAAAGATTCCACCGTATCGGGTTACTCACCTGATATTAATTAATATCAGGTGAGTAGCCGCCATTACTATTTTGATGCAATTCCCCTCACTTCGAATTTTCAAAATCTGAATTAAAACAAAATAAGAGAATTTAGGTTCCGAAAATATTTTCAAGATACCGTATTTTGTGATTTAAAACATTAAATATGTAAAAAGATGGGCAGAAGATAATATTTGTAGTCTGAAAAGTTCTTTTCATTTGATGATGAAAACGAACATTTGTCCAGCTCATCAATGCCAAAGGGTGCTCCTATTTTCAGAAATTGCAAAATCGGCACTATCAACATCACTATAAATAATAAATGAACAAACTTGTTTTTGAAACATTCCGATCAAACAGAATTAACAGAAAGTCGGTGTGCGTTTCAGATTCAACTTCAAAGTTCAAGTTGCGTTATTGTTATTGTTTGCTCTACAATAAAAAAGTGATTTTTAATGTTCAAAACTGCTTTATTAGTCCTTTTTAGGTAGTAACAACAGTAAATGTACGCAAGGGGCCTCCAGATTATGCCGAGTTGGCAAGCAGCACTGATCTCAGTGGCAAGCAGCGATTCGTTTCATTTGTAAACAAGTACGGCAATCGCCCTTCGCAAAGTGATGATTTGTTTACAATTACCATGGTTACACGTACCGGTGCCTGTTACTGTTCATGATTCTGCGCGGTGCTATCAATAGTGGTTCCTGAAAAATAAATTCCGGGCCGTTGTTTGTTTATGGAGAAAATTATTAATCGCTTGATTTACATGGACTTTCGACATAATAAATATGTTACATGGCGTGTAGCTGGCTGATACATTTCCATACAAGGCTCTGAGTGTTCATATCAGGTTCGGCTTCGCCTCACCTGATATGAGCACTCATCGCCTTGTATGGAAATGTATCAGCCAGCTACACGCCATGTAACTTATAATATGTTCATCATATTGACATTGAACGCATAGTGACATATATTACAGACACTGTCCTTCTCATCAATATAAATGCCCAGGAGGTGTGATTTGCTATTTAGTTTTCCTGTGAGGAATAAAAACTTGCCATTTACTGTAAAAACACATTCGCTAAACAAATAGCCAAGGTTGATCTGTTAGTGTTGTTAGGTGTAATACCAATATATACTGTCCAAAACAAGTTAAGCCCCCCCCCCCCCTCCCCCCCCCCCCCCCACACACACTATTATACCTGTGGGTATACGAATATCTCAAATTGTGACATTCTGCATTCCTCTATGATAGAGGAATGCAGAATGTCACAATATGAGCTATTCGTATGCCCACAGGTAATTGCGCCTTTTAATGCCAAATTTTTAATTTTTCCCATGCTAGGACGAACCATGGTCGACCCGGCGCACATGTGCTTGGCACGGTGTGTTCAAATTAGTGGAATTTAGTCACTGTGAGGGTGGGGGTGAAATGATTCAGGATGGTCAATTCAAAAGTTAGTGGACAGAAATAAAAAAAATTCAAATAATGAATCTTGTTATTTGAGCAGAAAAAATAAACCTTTCTGGGGTATGTTGAAGTAGGAATTGATCCTAATAAAGACGAAGCACTTGTGCGCCGGGCCGACCACGCTTGTCAAGATGTATCCAAATTAGTGAACTTTATTCACTTGTGTGGGGGGGGGGGGGGGAGGGGGGATAAAATGATTCCGGATGGAACAATGATGGAATTATGTCCAGGTTGGGGAGGTGCCCCCTCTACATGCCCCCTCCCCCCCTCCCCGATGCCCGACCCTGGTTGCAGGCCTGCCTCTATCGTGTCGGACATGCATCCTTAAAACAAGTGAATATTCGCTGGCTATTGAACACTTCACTGCGTGTGCTTATAGAAAATGAGACAACATCACAGTGAGAGAAATTCGGAAGGTCATGGAGAGCATGCCACGCCGATTAACCCTTTACCCAATGTAACGGTAAAAACTGGCCCGTGCTATTCTCAAAAATCGGCAATTAATTTTCATAATATTTTTATTTTTTGTCTCAAAAACATAGGTTATGACCCCTCGTTCGGAACTCGTCGAGCTCGTTCGAACGAGGGGTCATAACCTCTGTTTTTGAGACAAACAAATTAAACTTTGTTTGCAAGTGACGTCTGCTTTTCATGTTTGGTAAAAGGTTAGAGTGTGTTAGATATGCTCGTGGCTGTTCCATCAGGTACTGAACAACGTGACGTTTTTAACATTGTGATGACGTCGGAGGTGCCTAATATTCATTCAATAAAAAAGAAAGCTCCAGAAACCCTAGCTTCGCTTATAAGGCATATTCCCCCTATTGCAAATAGCAGGTTTTCTCAGGAGAATTTACCCATTTACTGAAAACCAATTGGTATTATAGAGAGATGGCGGGGAGGGGGGCTTAACTTTTTTTGGACAGTCTATGTTTTGATTGACGGGTTATCTGTGAACTAGTTGCTTTTAATGCGCTTAAAGTTTCAGTTTGTTACTTTTAACATACGAAAACAACAGACAGCTCCGAGTGATGTCCCTTGTTTTCGTTTATAAAATGTAACAAAATGAAACTTAACCTTGTTTTCTACTAATGTTGTAGGTGTTTCTCCAACAATTACTTCCTACTTGATTGACCTGTCCACGCTCATCTAATAATTTCAAGAAAGACAACTTTCATCGAACGCTTTCACATTTTGACGAGTGTGACCACCCACTTTAGATTTCCAGCCAAAGTGGACTAATAATGTCACGAGACGACTTGTGACATTTCGACCCAAAGTTGATTTTTTGTAAAACATCTGTCATTTTTATATCTGATTTGGGAAGTTTTCTGTATATCCACCGCCCTCATATGAACAAATTCGATGTATTCTTCAACTAAGCTAGAACCAGACGATCCCGGGATTTTTAAAGATTTTCTAAGAATTTTTTTATTTTCGCTCGATCTCCAAGATCCATTCAGGAAGATGGGACAGATCCTCGAGGTCTCTCTCTCTCTCTCTCTCTCTCTCTCTCTCTCTCTCTCTCTCTCTCTCTCTCTCTCTCTCTCTCTCTCTATCGGCGATTCGACGATTCTCTCTCTCTCGGCGATTCGACTTCCCACGCGATTTCTAACTCGAAAATGTTACGTGTCATCTCGTGGTATACTAGCTCATGTTGCGAGAAGTCTAAAGTGAGCCAGTATCGGACATACAGTTAAAACTAGAAATGCGCACAAATAGGCACGTTGATATGCGCGTTAATGTGCGCGTTGGCCCAAGTAAAGATATCAAATTCTGTACATATGGCCTGTGCACAAGCAATGTTTCAGCCAATGGACCTCCGGGTAACCCGGAGGTCCATTGGCAGAGACATTGCATGTGTTTGCTATGACTAAGCAGGAGAACCTGCCGTGCTCTTGATGCCATTCGAAATGGCAATTGCGCACAATTCCAATGTGCAATTAAGCCTAGATAAGCGCACAATTCGTGACAGGACTTCTAGTTTTAACTGTAGATGATTTCTCGAGGAAAAAGCTAAAGAATTGCGAGAAATTACAAGATACCTTGCTCAGATCTTTTCCACTAGCGCCATCTAAATATACGAAAACCGCGTTTTCGCCATGCTTCGATGTTTTGTAAGTTGTTATCTGTTCATTATATGGAGAGTGTGCACATCGTGACATATATTACAGCGCTGTCCTTTCCATCTATTAGTCCAGGAAGTGAAATTTGCTATTTTTTTCCAATCAAGAATAAACACTTGCAAATTACTGTAAAAACTCATTCGCTATCCAAAGAGCCTAACTGGAACTCTTAGTGTTGGAAGGTGTGATACCGATATTTATTATACGCTAGCCTTTGAATTGTCTAAAAGATAGTTCTCGATATCCATCGACTCGATGGATATCGAAGAATATCCCTCAGTAGCTTTTTCAATGAAGTCACGTTACGCCGCATCACGTCGCCTTGAAGGAACGATCAGCTGTGTCTTTATTATTGTTTTGAAACGTACGCATTTCTCTATTGGGCTGAATATTGTGCAATAAAATGACTCGTAGCATATAATAAAAAAGAAAATCTGCTCTATTTTAGTCAGTGTCTGAAATTATCTCATGAGTGTGAACCTGAAAGTTTTATTTTTCACGAGTGCTTGCGCCCACATGATGATTTTTTCAGTAGCTTCCTAAATGACGTTACACTTCGGCGCATGACGTCGCCTTGAAGGAACGATAAGCAGCTTTTTGTTATTGTCTTCAAACTGTTTGCATTCAAAATGGGCTGAATGTTGCGCTGTAAAATGTCACGTAGCATATAATAAAAAGAAAATCTACTCTAATTTAGTGAATACGGGGAATTATTTCATTCTTATGGACCTGAAAGTATCATTTTCCACTCATGCAAGCTTTCGTGAAAAATAAAACTTTCAAGTCCACCCTCATGAGATAATTCCCGATATTCACTAAAATAGCGTAGATATCCTCTATATATTCTGATTGACGGGTTATCTGTGAACTATTTGCTTTTAACCCTTTACCCAACGCAGACGATATCAAAATTTATTATTTTAAATATCATTTTTTCAAATTTTTCAAAAAATTTCATCAAAACCATATCATGTGACCCCTCGTTGGAACGAGCTCGACGAGCTCGTTCCAACGAGGGGTCACATGATATGGTTTTGTTAAAATATTTTGAAAAATAATATTTTTTCAACTGCTGAATTTGCATATTACGCGAGCGGATGCGGTTCATTCGTTGGGTAAAGGGTTAATGCCCTTAAAGTTGCATTTTGTTACTTTTAATATATGAAACTAAAACAATAGACTTCTCCAAGAGATTTATCTTGTTTTCGTTCATTAAAAGGAACAAAAGGAATCTTTGTTTTATTTTCAACAGGTGTCATAGGTGTTTCCCCAACAATTACTTGCTTCTTGATTGAACAGTCCACGTTCCTCTAATAAATGCAAGAAAGATAACTTTATCGAAAGTCGATTTTCATTACCAGATAAGTCAAGATGGTCATTGTTTCAGTACAGTTTTGCTCGGTATGTTCGGACAACCGCGGTTTGTCCTAGACTAGAACTCTAAGTGTGTGTATGAAGGATGACATTCTTAAACCATCACTGGCAGATTGGACAGTTGTAACATCAGTATTTCTAAATATTTATGGTCATCGATACAAGAATAGTGTCATTAATATAAGAAGGATGAAGGATACCTTTTCAGTGCGGCACGCATGAAGTTCAGCGTGAAAGAAAATTAAAACAAACAAACAAGACAAGACAAATAAAAAATGCGATTCTGTGATATAAATTATTACTGAAACTTCTAAACAATACAAAACAGAAAAAAATAAAAAATCTGTTTCTCAGGCCTCCCCGCGTGGTCCTTTTTGACTGCCGTATGCTCTCTTTTTATAAACAATGCAAAATAAAAAAACAAGAAGAATATTACTAAGGTAACACATGCCCACGGCGGAAACTGTTATACGTGACACACCTTCTGACTGTCCTTAACATTTGTAGAAAGTTTAACAATTGTACTATGATTCGTTCCTGACTTATGGCTGAGACACGAATATTGACCGATTGTTAGTGTGACCTTGAAATGTGACATTGACCTTGAAGGTAGGAACCCGGCTATGGTGTGTGACACATCCTCCCATGGTCCTTTATAATTGTGTGAAATTTGATGACTGTGGTTCTAACAGTTTTCGAGTTATTGGCTCGGACACACACACCAGACATGTTAACCGCCCAAAATTTTTTTCAGGGAGATTGAAGAAAATTTTCAGGGAGATGACATGATTTTCAAGGAGATTTTTTTTTGCGCGTAGAAACCATGTGTGGATCGATCAATTTTAAATATAAATTAATACTAAATACCTCCTCCCCCCACCCCCCCCCCCCCCCCCCCCCCACACACACACACACATATAACAGGAAACAGCCCAACAACAATACATCAAAGGAACATACGTCAACGTTCTACTAACTGGTGGTGAGTGACCCAGACCTGTTAACCTCTGGAGGTGACTGTCCGTGAGATTTTGATGAGCTCCCAGTGAGACTCGGATGCTTGTCAGTGAGATTTTTGCACGTGGGCAGCACATCAATAATTTCCATGTTACACACACACACACACACACACACACACACACACACACACAGACGGACGCACACATACTTCAATCACTATATGCCACCTGACTCAAGTCGGGGGGCATAATAAAAATGAAATGGTTTATGTCTGATATTTTACCCAAGTTAAAAAAAAATTCAAAATTTGTCCCTTGAGTGCATTACAAAGCCTTCTTGTACTCAAGAGACGAAATAAACCACCACCCATGCTATTCCATAGATTATGAGGCCTAAAACTTGAACCAACAACATGAACTTTTGATGGCAAAGAAATAATTACACAAATAAAAAATAAAACAAAAAAACCGCTTGCCCGCATGCAATTTACCAATGGACTGAGAAACAGATGATTTACTTTGTGTGGCCTTATTTATTTATTTATTTATTTATTTATTTATTTATTTATTTATTTATTATCTGGTTTTAACGATACTTCCGACAGCAAGTGTCACCTAGTGTTGGACAGTTCTATGCGTGTAGGAAGTCGTAGTACCCGGAGAGAATCACCTAGCAACGGGGGGCAACAGCCTGACTCCCCAATGTACTAACTCCACACAAGCAGGGTTGGCATTCGTTGAAGCCAATTGCCCTATCAAGGTGCAGTACGTCTCAGTACACAGCGCCACCGTGTCCCAACGTGGGCAATCGAGATTAAGTGCCTTGTCCAAAGATACAACGCATGATCTTCAGCGTGAAAGAAAAGTTTTAAAAAAAAAAAAACAAGACAAGGCAAACAGAAAATTGCGATTCAGTGATCAACATTTTTACTGTTACCTCCAGACAATACAAAACATATTCTTTCATTTATGTATTTATTTATTGGGATTTATTGGCACTTTCAACAACCAGAGTCACTTCGTGTCGAATGTATTACCCGGTGGGCAACGGCGAGCAGCTGCATGACTCCTCGACGTACTATCTCATCACAAACAGGGTTGGCATTGGTTGAAGACAAATGCATCATCGACGCGATGTACGCCTCAGTACACAGCGCCACAGTTCCCCCACGTGGCAGTCGAGTTTAAGTGCCACCCCCAAAAACACAATTCACTTACCCCTGGCGGGCATCGAACTATGGGCCCTTCGGTTTGGAGTACGACTCTGTAACCACTGAGCCACCGCGCTTCCTAGATTAGCTCATTTTGGTGCAAAAGAATTTCTGACGAACAATTTTAGAATACAGTTGAAAGTGTTACAACCTCTAATCATTAATTGTTAAATTTCAGCGGGGAATATCTCACATGGGTTGGAAATTTGAATCAAATTCACCAAAAATAATTATGCCGAAAAAAAATCTATACTTCAGTTTTCAAATGTGGCGGAAGTAAGGGGAGAAGCATCTCTAGAATAGGTGGCTTTTTGGCTGGTCCGTTTAGAAAGGATTAATCTGCTAATGTTACCAATATGACTGTGTACGGCTGGTCATAGATTGTTTAAAGATAGTTCTTAACTTTAAATTATCATCTACCTATGCGTACATGTATGTGCTATAAACCGACGAAAAAGTCTTTGAGTTTCAAATCTCAGTTCAAAAATGTCTTAGCAACACTTTGTGGGAACATGTACACAGAGTTTTTATGAATGAGGGATAAGGAGATATGGTTCAGAATACGACAAGAACACAGGGGACAGAACTTGTACATTGTCTTTGCTCGCAGTTGCACACAGTTTGACTCCGACAATACAATCGCCGAGTCATGTTTTTTCTAGCATTTGGATTTTAATAATGTATAATGCTCACAGCCTCTTTCTTATGGGCGCCGCTTCAGGGCTACAAAAGTGACGTCATACTGAGATACAACCCGCTTATCAACCTATGGATTGATCATTGTAATTCGCACAAGCAGTCACAAATACCTGACCATGTTGTTCGCTGAGGAACCGAGGAAGGTATGTTGTCTAACACACACTCCAACAAAGATTTTGGTAAATAGCCACTTACCTAGTGAGGCACGCAGACAGGGGAGATGCTGCGGGCGCGACGGCATTTCCCCACAAATTTGGAGTTTCACTTGCGGGACTACCCCCTCCTCAACCCCCCTCCCCCATCCCCATTTGTGATTTGTTGAAACTTTTGATAGAAAGGCGACCTCACTTACTTGACGCATCATTCTATCTGTGACTTATGGATCCATACAGATCCAGATAAACACCTCGTCCCTTGAGTTCCAATGTGTTCTATGTGCCTACTGACACATAAATTGATAAAACACATTGGAACTCAAGGGACGACCTAGGTACTACTTTGACACTTTTTGTATATCCTCGGCCGTAGGAGCGTCTAGGCGTTTTACAGAATTTAGTTGAAAAGGTCCTGGTGTTACAGGAGTAGAGGAAAAAGTTGTGTTTTAGCCCAGCAAAAATGCATTTCTAGTCCAGCTTGAAAGCAATGGGAATTCAGCTTGAAACATTTTCTAACCCAGCTAAAATCGGACTTAGTCAATTTTCGCCCGGGCTAGTATTTTCGACTAAGGTTAATCCAATGAGGGAAAATAAAAACCACGTTAAGCTGGAAGTGGGCCAGAAAAAGACGATTCCTTTTCCATGCAGATTTCCCACAGGAATTTGTAAAAATGCTAAGATCGTTAGTCTCGGTCTTTTGCGAAAATGAACTTTTCTGCACATCTTCGCCTTCTTGCTCAGCCCTATTCGAACGGAGATTTTATAGAGAATTACAGGGCGCTCCCTTAGTTCTCTCCCTTCGAAGTGGGCACGAACAGACGATGTCGATAACGCTCCGTTTCCATACAAATTACCTATAGAAAATTGCGATGCGCGATAATCTGGGCAGTCGTCAGGCTGGTGATTTTGTGCACGTGGAAGTTTTGTTGTGCTCAGTTTGATTGCTGGAATTGTTGAGATTTGAAAACAAAATGAGTGACTGATATAACCTCCTCGATTTAATAGCTTTAAATATTTCCTCGTGGCAGAATATATACACAATGGAGGAATGTAATGTATTATGTGTTGTTTTTTTTTCTATGTATTATTAATTAGAAGGAAACAAAAAGAAATACAAAATATAAAATAAAAAAAAAATAATAAAATTATTAGAAAAAGCATGTTATTTTTGAGATCAAAGATCCTAAGCAAATATCGGAAAATATGAATCGAGATCTTCTGCTCGAGAAGTTTCTCAGAGATGTCTTCTACAGGTCGTGGGCCCATCTCGTGGGTTTAAACTTTCATAGAGCGATGAGTGGGAGATGTCCAGGTTGCATGTCGGAGGGATCGATCGAGGCGCACACTTGTTACACCGCAAAACACAAAAACGCCATAGTCCTGTGTTTTCCGTCTGTTTTTGAAAAACTCGACGATAGAGTGGTGGAAGACAATGACCGAATTTCCCCGAGATATGTTTTACAGAAAGTGTTTCCATCTCGTGAAAGAAAACATCCCCACACTGTTGAAGGAAAGATGTTCCGGTTGCAAATTTGAACGGGACTACAGTCACGACTGTCAACCCATTGAACACGAAGACGCGATCGTCATGTATTTCATGCAGGCATTTAATATGGTCAACAAGGACACCTTGATGAGAATTTTTGAGGAGACAGTCTTGCGCATAGGAGATCCGAACCCACTGAATTTGAATGTTTACATTTTCGATTTTGGACGAGTCCTTTCACAACCGAAAACCGAGGTCGTATTATTACTGGATATAGAGAATATCCGACTCAGATCTTGTGAAGGAGAAAAAAATCACTAAATTCAAAAACATATATATATATAAAATATTAAAATAAAAAAAACATAAAATGGATTATTCAAAATGTGTTAAACATTCCATCATGATATTGAAATATTATAGAGAACACAACCAAAATCGTCCTAAGACTTTGGAAAAGTATTTTACCGAGGCTTCCGCTGAATGTGTTTGCATAAATGAATACGACGATACTTATCATTGCAACAGACTTTTTGAAAGGGGAGAGAATGGAATGCTTTTAATCCAATTCGCGAGAAGATAAAGGGAACAAAAAAAATTACAAAAAAAGATAAACATTCAAAATAAAAAAAATATAGAAAAAACAAATTTGAAATTCATAAATATTTATTGATGAAAAAATAAATTCAAAATTTCTTCTTTTTTTAACAAAGTCACATCTTTTATTTGTATGCAAGCTGTCACTTTCTCCTCTTCATTTTTGTGTAGATTCTCGATGACCACGTATCTTTTCGTTAATTTTTTCACATCTTTAGAGCTTCTTCCCAAGATTCGATCTACAACACTTTTACCGATTTTCGGATATATTTTGTTTTTGCCACAGATAAGACAAAACTTCTTGATTTTTTTCTCTTCTTTCTTCACGTTTGCGACACAAATTTTCTAAATCTGAAAATAAATCGACTTGATCTTCATTCAGTATTTATCCCAAGCTATGATTATCGTATTTATATTCGAACTTTGTTAATTCTACAGCTTTCAGGTGGATAGGTTTCAAATAAATAAAGTTGTATTATTATTATATGAAGCGATTTTTTTTTAATTCATTTTTTTTTCTTCTCACAGGTTTATAAGAAAAGGTTAAAAAAAAAAATTTTTTTGGGGTGCTGTCTAAAAATAATTTGCAATTTATTTTTTTATTAAACAATTTCAGTTTTTTACAAAATATCTTTTCTTCTGATTTTTTTTTTAAAAAATTAAAACCTTTGTGTGTGTGTGTGTGTGTGCGTGTGTGAGGGTGTGTGCGTGTGTGTGTATAACAGTTAAATCAATTTCTGTATGTGTAATAGGAAATTAAAGAGAAAAACAATTGTTTTCAATATCGTTTTATTTTTTTTTTCAAGTTAAAAAAATTAATTTAAAGGAAACTAGAATATTTTTTCTCACATATATAAAAACAAAAATAACATTAAAAAACAATTTTGAATATTTAAAACACTTTTTAATATTTAAAGCATTTTTTAATAATTAGAAAAAAATGTATTTTTCATCAGAATTGTGATCTAAAGCGCACCGGATGGGATTGAAAGGTGTACGATCGCAAAATAAAAATGAGTTGATAAAAGCAATGCTTGGAGTAGGAGGCGGTGATGAGATGAGAAAATCAACAACGGGTGGAAAGAGGAAACGGAAACAAAACACACCAATTGGTGGAAATAGAAAAAGAGAAAAAAGAAGATCAATTATCAAACATCGTAAAAGCAGTGATGACTGAACTCGAAAACAATGATGGTGACACACAAGAAATACTAGCTAAAGTCATGCGCAAACAATTGTTGCCCACTTCTGTAGAACCAGAGCAGGCCATCAAGGGATTTTTCAAAACTTTGATATCAAAGGTATAAAAAAGTTTCACTCTCAAAATTTCTTGAATGAGACAAAACGTAGCGTGTGGAGTTATTCTGACCCACCCTATTTATTTTCTGGCCTTTGATGACGATGTCCTGGCTCATAGAAGTAATCGTTTGCTTGGATTTGGCATTAGGTCGTGAGCAGAACACCATTCGAATATTTTGTTTAGTTCTCGGTTTGCATAATTGATCAGATTATTAATATCTTTATCGGAGGCAAATACGGTAAATGTCATCGGCAAAGAATAGAATATTTAGCAGTATGGAGTGATGTAGACCATTTACATATAAGAGGAACAAAATGGGGCTTGAAATCTAGCCCTGTGGCACTCCACAGGTTAGGTGGGTTTTTCGGAGTTATTACCTTTAAAGCTCACATATAGTCCTATTCGAAAGCTAGCTCTTGAACCAATCATTACCAAGTCCCCTGATGTCGTATTCTCCAGGTGTATTCAGTAGTATATCATGATTGATCGTATCAAATGCTTTGGGTAGGTCAAGGAAAAGGGGAAGGCTGATCTCTTTGCTCTTTTTATTATTCTCTATAGCAACATGTTTTAGGAGATGCATAACAGGGTGTATGGTGAAATGTTTTCAAAATCCAAACTGATAAGGCTTTAGGATTGTATTTCTATCTATGAAACTGAGAAGTATTTTGTGCATTATTTTTTCCAAAATTTTCGAGAAGACAGGAAGTATACCCACTGATCGATAATTACCGAAATCAGGTCATCACCGAATTTAAATATTGGAATTACTTCAACTATTTCATTTGTACGGGTACTATTCCGTCCCGAAATGAGTTATTTATGATGTGTGTTAGTGGCTCAGCTCGTAATTCAATTGACGATTTAAGGAGGCTCATCATTGTTATATCATTGCAATCCTTGCTAAATTGATCAAAGTTTGCATATATATTGTTTCTGTTTGCTAGTTAAGTTCAGACTCTTTTCACAGAAAGAGATTATACTGTACCGATCCAAGCTCCACGAGCTTGCTTCAGTGACGTCTATATATGCCTGAGCTCGGTTGTTTACTCTTTTTTTTTTAAATATATATATTATTAATGTTATATATATGTGTGTGTTTCATGTTAATACATATAAGAATTATATTAACATTCGATTTTCCTTTTAACATGGAGATTGGGTCACAGATAGTGGAATTAAATTTAAATTAATTTCACTTACAAGCTCCATGAGCTTTTTTATCGATAAGGTATCCATAAGGTATCCAAGGGTATGTAAAATTGCTCTAACCCTGATGGAGAGACCTAGATGTCCCCAAGCAAATAGGTACAGACTTACTGATTCAAGCAGTCAAATGTCAATCACGTGGGACATTTAGAAACTTATGAACGTCGGAGTCACTGTGAACTGAAACAGGTTTTCCGTTCTCTGATTTGGTTGCAAATATTCGTCCGTCCTTCGTCCAAAACGCATGAATTTTCTTCTCCATTCTTAAC
The DNA here is from genome assembly GCA_031216915.1 of Pictodentalium vernedei. Classification (NCBI taxonomy): domain Eukaryota; kingdom Metazoa; phylum Mollusca; class Scaphopoda; order Dentaliida; family Dentaliidae; genus Pictodentalium; species Pictodentalium vernedei. The sequence goes on along the minus strand of CM062296.1, from coordinate 81,067,908 downwards.
TTTGAGAGTTCATTCACAAGTGCAGATGGTTGAGAGGTCCATGATTCGGTATTAAAAAATACTGTTCGGTTGTCCTTTCAGTTCCTTTTTTCTTCGAGAAGATCTGATGTCGCCATCTATAAGATGTGAATTTTCAAATAATCTTACAAATCTGTTGGGAGGCATTCGCATACGATGTTGAAACTGGCTTACTTGCTAGTGGACAAAATAAAATCTGCAAGAGAGCTGATAACCGGAGGGGGGGGGGGGGGCAGAAGAACGCGGTACATTAGATTCTGGCAAATCGGAATGGTCCTTTAGAAATGGAGGAAATGGAAAGCTACAAGGTCAGACTGGATATCTGATGCCGACAGGAGGGAGGACGCATCTTTCGAATGAGTCTGACTTCTACCGACTTGAAGAAAAGAGCTGATGTTAACGTGGTGGTAAATGGCACAGACAACGATCCATATAAAGCCGAGAAGATGGAGAATCAAGATGCTACAGTTAAAACTAGAAGTCCTGTCACGAAATACGCACAAATAGCACGTTGGTATGCGCGTTAATGTGCGCGTTATGGCCCAAGTAAAGCTATCATATTCTGTGCATTTGGCCTGTGCACAAGCAATGTTTCAGCCAATGGACCTCCGGGTAACCCGGAGGTCCATTGGCAGAAACATCGCATGTGTTTGCTATGAGTAACCAGGAGAACCTGCCGTGCTTTGGATGCCATTCGATATGCCAATTGCGCGCAATTCCAACGCGCAATTAAGCCTAGATAAGCGCACTATTCGTGACAGGACTTCTAGTTTTAACTGTAATACGAGCAAATTCGGAACACCTTTGATAGTCGAAGAGGGAGATATCATTAATTTCAAGATGAAGACGACTAATCTCAAAAATTCTTCATCTGCAGTATCTGTGTTGATCGAATACGATCCTTTGAATGTATAAAAATTATGGGATGAACCTTTAATCGAATTGAACATGTGAAGTACTTGAACGAAAAAAATAAGTGTCTTCTAACTTTCTCAAACTTCCTTTTTGATGTTTACATATTTTTGAAGTTTGTTATGTTATTTTAATTTTTTTTTAAGTTATTTAAAGTTTTTTCAGGTTATTTTATGTTTTTGGAAGTTATTTTAAGTTTTTTGGAGTTTTAAAAAAAAATGTTATTTTAAGTTCGTTTTGTAGTATTTTTGAAGTTATTGAATGACAGACCTTTTACTTCCATCCGATTGAAACATCGACAATCTGACAGAAAGGACAACTGCAAAAGCTTCAGTTTGTCTACGTATATTCCTATCGATCTGCATCTTGATGATGATGTCCAGAACGGTGTTCTTGAGTTTCTTGCTCTTTTTACTGACTTCGAACACGAACAGGGGATAGATCGTCTTATATTCGATGGATGTTACGTTCGGATTGCTTATCAATTCGTCCACGTGATGGTATTTCGATCTGCAGTCTGCGGTATCGCCGTACATCCTAGAAAAGTCGCTCTTCTCGAAGAAAGCATTGTAATTTATGGCCGGATATCTCGTGAAATTGAGAAACATCTGCATGTTTCTCAAGTTGCAATGATCGAATAGAGGTGGATTCTTTTCTTGGGATCCGATCCTGTCCGTTTGAAATCCAACTATGATGAAATGCGTTTTTCCGAACAAGATTTTCATTCTTTGCTCGTCGTTCGGTAGTATGTGAGGCATGAACCATGACACCTCGTTTAAATGCACTGTTGGGTCAGCTCACAGGATGATATCGTCATCATTTTTACGAACTAAAGTGAGATAGTGTTTTAATCCATAGACGATTTTGTCATAAACTTCAGCGGATCCAAAATGAGTTTCAGAGATTTCTAAACGAGAACGTTCCTCTCGGCAAAGACTCAATCAAAGACGGTTGAGCAACGTGTTTAAATCTCGTGACTGCACCCACATACTCGACAGTCGCATCGGGGATTGTGTCTTTCATGCACGGGTGATTGAGTCCTTTAGATTTGGAAAAAATGTCTGGATATTTGAAACGTTCTGACATCGTGGTTGTCTGACCGTGATGAAACACGGTTTCTATCCCTTGACCTGCGAGTTTATACGATATTCTGTTGAAAAGATGCATCATGCCGTTATGAGCTAATGTGATAATGTCATCATCAGCGAAGTCAATCGTTAATAGTTCTTTATTACTTTCCAAAGTGTGATTTACTGGGATTTCCGAGTTTGAATATAAACGATAACTTCACAGGTGAATTATGCAATCAACAATTGGGCCATGTATCAGTGCGCGCAAACGAAGACTCTTTTCCGTGGGTGTAATGGGGGCTTCATTGTATTTTGTTGTTTTTAACCGTTTATCTAACATGAAAAGCAGACGACACTTGCAAAAATATTCTTGAATAACTACATTTTTTGTCTCAAAAACATAGGTCATGATCCCTCATTGAAAATTAATTGGCGATTTTTATAGCGCTGACCTGTTTTGGCCGTTACGTTAGGTAAAGAGTTAAATAATATAATTATCGTTAATAATGAAAAGTAATAAACAGAGTCATCGCTTGACTGGACTGGTTACGTGAAATAATTCATTCGAGGCAATGGACTATATTGCAAAACACTCGTGCGCATTCGCGCAGTCGTGTTTGTGCAACGTCCCTCACCTCTCATGAATTATTTCACGTAAACAGTCCAGCCAAGCGATTACTCTCTATTTCTCTCTGGAGATAACTTCCGCTCCGATGAGGAACGACATCTTGCGCTTCGATATTTAGTCTTATCTCCCCTTCGTTATTGAGGCTAGTTCCTGCCTCTGTTAAATATTCATGAACTTCACACTCTTGGATACTTTCGTCTCTTATTATACATCCCTTATGTCTAATATGCTCCTCTTTTTGTTTTTTATTTAATTTTTTTTTAAATTATTTTTTTATATTTTAATTTTTTTTTACTCGAATCACGGCGAAGATTTCTTCTGTCCATCTTGGTGTATAACCTTTTTTCAAAATGCTTTTGTTTCCGCTTGTAAATTCTCACTCGATTACCCTCAGCAAATTTCGGTCGCTTTGTCGCCGCCGCCACTTGTAATGAATAGAGATTCGCTTAGACTTTCTTTTCGTTTCGAAGATCGCCAGCTTTCACATGTGTCATCTTGATGGAACTCTGGCGCGTGTTTTTATAGTCGTCAACCAAATCATCCATGTATTTCTTTGTTGAGTTAGTCGTAAAATATCTCTGCATTTTCTCCTTCGTGGTTCTATTTCATCGTTCGACCAATCTCAGGTTCTCCTCGTTTTCTGTGGAATAGTTGTCGACGAGTCAAGAAACGTAACCGTATAAAATTTTCGACCTTTATCCATCCATAATTTCTCAGGCTTTCGCAAAGAAGTGTTGAAGATATTTTCCGACTTCAGTCACACTCGTTTCCGTTTTATTTATCAACGATCTCATCCATCCATATTTCAAAAACACTTCCCTGACTTTCAATAGATATTTCACACCTTTGTTGTGTCTGGACAGCGATTGTATGAAAAACAGTGAAAAGGAGCGCCTGATGCGTAACTTGGGCGTGGTGGAGACCCTGGAACACTTTCTTCTAGAATGTCCAAAATACCAGTCTAAAAGAATAAGATTCACTGGGCGTATAATGGTGAAGTGAGGTGGGAGAATGAAGGGCATTCCGTTAGTGAGAGACTCAAAGGAGAGGGTTAATATGCTAACCTGAGAGATTGGGAAGAATGGGGCAAGGGATGTCATAAAGCAGTTCGTTTCGAGTGTTGGGAGGAGAGCAGAAGCGTGGGAATAGGGAGGCAGTTGGGAGTACAGGGATAACCAAGGCCTTGTCACCAGAGAACCATGACAAATCAGCCGCCGGCCAAAGTGTTATTATATTATGTCCACCAGATCGGCAGCCCACACCTGATCCAATCCTTTGAAAAATACTCGTCCCCTTCGAAATCTGTGTACTGAAGGCTTGTACAGTTCGTTGGCTAATGCATTAGTGAATTGCTGTCTTTTTATTTCCCATTCCGATTCGACGTTTCTTGCCGATGAGTTTACCGTTTACAGAACGTTCCAATTTCTCTCTCATCGTGGGAATGCCTACATTTTTCAAGTCTGTCAACATGTTTTTGTCACACACATCGTGTCAGGTCTTCGTGGGGGAATGATGAGCATAACAGAGATCATGACTGTAGGCAGCTCGACCCACTCTATTGATGGGTTTGCTCCGTGATTTCGGAGTCGAACCGCACACTTTACAAGTGCCGCGAAGCATCTATCTATTACTTTTAGTTTCCACTTGTCGCACGTTATTATTATACATTTTTTTTTTGTTTTGTTTATTTTAATTTTTTGTATTTAATTCTTTATTTATTTAATACTCTCTTATTTATAAATTTATAATATCTTTATAGTTTTTATTTCAACTCTTTCACTGGGTCTTTATTTTTTCTCGTGAGTTTAGGAAATGATTCTCTGGCTTCTGCTCAACGTTTAACTATGAGATTATGTTTCATCTCCTCCTTGAGAATCGGACGGGATTTTATTTGCATGACTTCCTCCAACCCATCGAATTTATCCTTTTCCTCGAGAACGTTGCGATATTTCCCATCTGAAATTCTTCCGCCTTTTAGAAAAGCGGATATCATGCCGCTTTTGGAATTGATTTTCGCGTCAGCCAACACTTTGATCTTTTCGTGTTTCTCGGCCTTGAGCGATAATTTTTACTCATGAATTTTCCATCCGTACGCAAGTATCCTGTCGCAAGAGCAACGCCCTTTATCGCCAACACGGCTGAAATGGTAGCCACGCTCAATAGAAGGCCCATTCCAGCAGCACCCAAACCCTTGAATACGGTGATGAGAGTCAGATCTATATCATTCACCAATTTAGTCATTCGCACATACTTCTTGTTAAGCGATTGACGTCTATCTCTTCCCATCGTTAAATAATGTCGAATGTTATTGATCTGATCGATGCGAAACGCGTTGCCTCTATATTCCAAAGGAGGTGCCGTCGGTAATACAGTCGATAAAGTTAAAACTAGAAGTCATGTCACGAATTGTGCTCTTATATAGGCTTAATTGCGCGTTGGAATTGCGCGCAATTTCCATATCGAATGGTATCCAAAGCACGGCAGGTTCTCTTGGTTACTCAGAGCAAACACATGCAATGTTTCTGCCAATGGACCTCCAGGTTACCCGGAGGTCCATTGGCTGGAACATTGCTTGTGCACAGGCCATTTGTACAGAATTTGATAGCTTTACTTGGGCCATAACGCGTACATTAACGCGCATATCAACGTGCTATTTGTGCGCATTTTATGACAGGACTTCTAGTTTTAACAGTAAGTCGGGATATACATTGCTTCTTCTTAATTTTATTTTTATTTTTATATTTTTATATTTTTTTACTTCTTATCTTATTTAATATATATATACTATTCATACACATGAAGGGATATTTTATAAAAGTGAGATATATGAAGCAATATATTTATATTTTCATCAAAAAGACAGTTGAAGCATTGCACTGTGCCATCTGGAGAATGATTTCAGCGATAGCTGGGTGTCTGATAAGCCCACATTCCACGCACTGAGCTGTAGAAGACATGGACGGTCAGTCAGAGAATTTACCACATTCAGTCTACGACCTCAATAGCTTGTAAATCCTCCTCGGTTCGCGAGACAAGTGCGGATCCGACATGGCATACTCCTCGGCAAACATCCAATATCAGCTTGACTGATGTTATTCCTTTCTTCCTGCAGTGCAGCGCCGAGTTCCTGTACATTTGTAGGGGACTGTTCGCATTGCCGTACGCGCCTGCCAAACATATACCAGACGTGCTCGATAGGTGAAAGGTCTGGACTTAGTGCTGGCCAAGGAAGTGTAGTGATGTTCTGCTCCTGGAGAAACTCTGTAGCCACATGGGCCCAATGCGCTCTAGCATTGTCATCTTCAAAAATTAATCGACGGCCATGACATCGGGCAAATGGCGCCACATGAGCTGCTAACATGTTGTGACGGGAGTACTGCCCTGTGACACGCCCTTGGATGACATGTAATGCTGTTATGATTGTCATGGTTAAGCCCCCCCCCCCCCCCCCACCATAACCGAACCACCCCCAAAACGATCGTGTTGCCTAACGGTTACGTCATGGTATCGTTCCGCCGCCGCCGCCGCCTCCGCTGCCGCACTCTGTTTCGCCTTCCATGGAAGTCGAGAGTGAACCCCAATTCACCGGAAAACATGGCGTTGCTCCATCGACGCTTGTCCCTTGCTGCGATGTGACGTTCAGTCAAACGTGCAATTATTCGAGGTCGTCGATCATACAAATCCCAGCTGAATAGGCAATTTCGAATAGTCTTACCACTGACTCGCACATCTGTCACGAGGTGCAACTGATGTCCAATTACTGAGGCATTTTTGTGATGGTTATGGAATACTGTGGTTAGGATGAAACGATCCTGGTTAGCAGTTGTCGCCCTTGGACGACCTGACCGACGTCTGTCATCAACATTGCCTGTCTGACGGTGCAATGACGGCAACCTGCTGATCACCAATTGAGTAACGTTGAAAATTTGAGCCACTGCAGTCTGTCTGTTGCCATCTTCCAACACGCCAACGGCACGTAAACGTTCGTCACGATTCAGTCTTCGCATACCTCAAAAGTTATGTTTCGACCAGAAACTATTGATGAACGACTTTATACCAAGAAAAGAACGATGTGACCTCTGAAAAAGCCCGTCCAGTACGAATTAAAATTTTAAAACGTTCCCCACAGACATCAACGCGCTACTCGTGCGAAAAACCTTCACGACGTGTTCGTGGGCCGGTGACATTCAGGGTCCACTCTAAACTTGGTAACATATTGATGTGTCCAATCACGCGTATCCAATACCATTTTCATCTGATACAGACCTTCTCTGTGAGCTTAAAATACACCGCTACCTTCCGCGCGTTTTAGATACAATCCTTTACCATCCGTTTCAATTCGCCACACAATTCCTCCTCATTTTAGAAACAACCCCCTCCCCATTGTTTTCTGTCCACCAGAACTGGCCAATCCCGACAGAGCTCCTTTACCTAAATCCGGCAACACGGCTTTAGTGAGCATGGGCAATCCTGAGAAATCAACTTTTATTTTCAACTTATATCTTAATTGTGCAGGACTCAGTCTCACAGCCAATCCTCTTCGATTACGATGCACTTTGGCTATTCTATTAATTTGCATTTTTGTCCAAGTCATAGCTCAAATCTTGATGACTTAATTTCAATCTCAAAACTTTGCCTTGATTTTCTAATGCTCTGTGAAGTCTGTTTTTCTGACCTTCGGATATGTTTACGTTGTGTAGTATGTATCTCGTCATTATTTGTGGGGTTTTTTAAGTTTAATTTTGTTAAAAAAAGATTCTCACAATACCGTCCTTCGGTAAATTTGCGCTCATAGCTTTTCGCAACAATTCGTATCCGGGTTGAAAGAGACTCTTGCCAAACACGAACAATCTATCGTAATCCAACCACTCTAGTGCAAGAACAGATTCATCAACAGATTCGCCTTTCCACAATTCGATTTTCCCACTAACAATCCTCTTATGCTTTGAGGAAAGAGTCTCAGTCTTTGGTGCATTCCACGATAAATCTTTGATCTCCATTCTCTTTGTGTAATATTTCCAAGTTATGTTTATACTTTTTATTTTAAAACTTTTTTTTTTTATTTATTTATTTTTTTATATAATTTCTTTTTCAATTTATTTCTAACTTTCCCAATCCTGATGCACTACTGTTGCTGTTCAATGTCTGGGCGAGTTCCTGTATTTCCATGTTTCATGTTCGCCAGAATCTCTTCCGATTTCGACTTTAATTTTGATCGTTTAGCCGGTGGCTGTCTTATTATCAACCTTTGAATTAAATCGGCACTCCGCTTGCCGGCTAATTTGTTTGTGTTTTTTTTTTTTTAATTTTCGGGTTTTTTTGGGGCAATTTATTTTATTTTTTTATTTTAAAACTAATTAATTTTATTTTTATTTTAATGTTATTACATTATTTTGATTATTTTTTTTTAATTTATTACTTTCCAAAGTGTGATTTACTGGGATTTTCCGGTTTGTTATAAACGATAAGTTAACAAGTGAATTATGCAAGGAACAATTGTGCCATGTATCCGTGCGCTCAAACGAAGACGCTTTGCCGTGGGTGTAATGGGGACTTCATTGTTTGTTTTTTTAACCCTTTACCTAACATGAAAAGCAGATTATACTTGCAAAAAACAATTCTTGAATAACTAATTTTTTTCATTTTCTGTCTCAAACACATAGGTTATTACCCTCATTGGAACGAGCTCGACGAGCTCATTCCAATGAGGGGCCATATCATATGTTTTAGAGACAAAACAATTAGCGATTTTTGAGAATAGCGCAGGCCGGATTTGACATTACGTTAGGTAAAGGGTTAAATAATATAATTATCGTTAATAATGAAAAGTAATAAACAGAGTAATCGCTTGACTGGACTGGTTACCTGTAGTAATTCATTCGAGGCGAGGGACTATATTGTAAAACACTCGTGCGCTTTCGCGCACTCGTGTTTGTACAACGTCCCTCACCTCTCATGAATTATTTCATGTAACCAGTCCAGTCAAGCGATTACTCTCCATTTATTTCCACCTTTCTCAATCCTGATCCACTATTGTTGCTGTTCAACGTCTTGGCGAGTTCCTGTACCGATTCAACCTTAGTACCCTTGACATTTCCAAGTTTCATGTTCGCTAGAATCTCTTCCTAATTCGACTTTAATTCCGATCATTTAGCCGATGGCGGTCTTATCAACCTGTGAATTAAATCGGCACTCCCCTTGCCGGTTTCCGAAGCGTGCTTTCTACCCACATCGATTGCGGTCTTCTTGCCTACCTTCATGGCAGTGGAAACGATCTGATTCGCCTTGGTCCTTGAGCTCTAAATTTCATTAAGTTTCATTAGGTTGACTGAGTATTTACCCTTCCTTTCTTGAGAGCTCAACACCTGGCACTTGTCAGCTGAAAGCTGCCTTCGGGAACTCTCAGCGGACTACGCCAGGATTTGGATTTGTCAACGGAAGTGAAGATTTTGGTCATCTAGTGAGACGCTTCCACCAATACTGTAGGCAAATGGGTCTGGACATTTCAATTCTCATCTATTACCATAGTTCTGCTCACCCCATCAGCCACCAGATTGAAGTGTAAATATTAAACAGCTCGATTCCAACGTCCGCGCTATATTTTCTGGGAGATGACAGGTAGACAGCCACTCTGGCTATGTCATCTCCCTGTGGTATACATGCTTAACTGTCTCCTTTTGATATTTTATGTATATTGTATATTGTTTGTATACTGCTAAATAAAGATTCATTCATTCGCCACATCACGGGTGAAGGCGCGAGTCGAAGCTCCCATCATGGAATCTAGCAAACCCGATCCGCCATAGACGTAAGATCTCAAACATCCTCCGTTCTTTATCACTAACATTTTTTTTTATCTCATTTGGTTTTTTTATATTGTTTTGGGGGGTTTTTTTTGTTATTTATTTTAATTTTTTTTACTTCCTATTTTATTTTCTATTATTTTTTTTTATTTCCTCTTTCAATGCGTCCATGGTTGATTCATAAGTTTCTCTATTCAGCACCTTCTGTCGCAACAATTCGTCACATATTCTTAACAACTCGTTTCTCACTCTGGTATTACTGGCTTCTCGACTCGTCATCAAGAGATCTAATCTCTCTAGCAGGGCATTATGATTACAAGGAATGATCGTGGTTTTTGTCATTCCCTGTCCGGTTACCGATTTGAAGAATGCTTTATTCGCATTCGCATCCTACAAAATGTATGTGGGTTTCACCACAATCTTCCACTTCGAGCTTTTGCTCGCTTTCGGTCTCGTCTCTCTCGAATCATTGTTTTTTTCTCTTGACATTTGTAAGCACCAGTAAATCTCCGTACGTTTTGTAAACCTCATCCTCATAATCGTTATGTTCAGCCAGCACGAGCAGATTCCGCGATCCTTTACTACATTCGTATTCTAGACCTTCAGCGATCAGATTATAGTCGTCCGTTATTTCCTATTTTGTGTCACCTATGTAGAGATTCCCATCGTCTCCTTATCGCAAGCCGAAGGCAGAGTAGTAACACCGCCGATAGTTCAATCTCAGAATCGGTCTGAGATCTATCTATCTCGGAATGACTCGGGGGAAGATACTGAACAGAAGGAGGACGGGGAAAGTGACTAGTAGTTGGACCAGATGTATGCGACTATTCGTCTGATCAGAAGGTATGAAACCAAAAGTCGGATCATAAGGTTCGTAAAGTCTGTAACTAGGTGCCCTACCTTTTTCTCTCAACGACCTCAATTCGTTGACGACCTCTCTTTGCATTTCTTCCTGAGTTCCTGTCACAGGTTGGAACAAATTGGTCATCTCTCGTTTCATCTCGATATCTCCAATGCATTTAGCCGCATTGCTCTCTCGATTATTCCTCTTCAATTCTAGAAATCTACGAACCATCACGTCTCTCGACTTACATGTAGGATGTTTGATCTTTAATAATGACATGCTTTTTTAATAATTATATTTTTTGATTTTTGATTTCAAATTTCAGTTATTTTCTTTTTTTTAAATATTATTTTTTCTACTTGTACAAAATAAAAAATGACTAAGTTATCTCAGTCACTCAGTTTTTGCAACTCTCAAAAATTTCCCCATTCAAATTGAGCGGGACAACATTACCACTTGCGGAAAATCGCCAGTCCGGTGAACTGTCCAGATTGCTTGTAGCCCGAGTGAGCCCGAATGACGTCATCTCTATAGTGATACGTGTGTCGGCGCGCATACACAGCGCGTGTTAGGGTGATACTTGTTTCCCTACTTGTTTAATGGGAGCCGACATCCTGGTTTCTATGGAGCCAAGTGGTTGTCATGTGAACCAAACCCTTCTGTCGATGCGGACGTATTTTCGGAAGGTGTGCTCGATTGAATGCGAATAAATCTAATGGCACAAATAGACACAATACTCACAACAATTCACCAAAAATCAACCCAAAACAATTTATTAAGGACCGATTTTCCCATAATGCCACACATAAGAGCAGCACGTAGTGCTATAAGTTATGCTTTTTGTATAAGAATAATAAAAGGTGGGCGTTTCAATCCTTAGCAAGTATAACTGTGCTGCGTCCTTTGGCAAAATACCTAATCCCGAGTGCCCACGTGGGGACACGGTGGACCTGTTTACTTTTTTTATATTAATTATATTAAGGTTTAACGACACTTTAACAGCCAAGGTCATATCGTGTCGGTGACAGTTTTGCGAGTGGGGAAAGCCGGAGTACCCGGAGAGAATCACCGAGCAACGGCGAGCAGATGCAAGCTCCCCAACATTGTAACTCCGCACAGGTAGGGTTAGATTGGCTGAAGACATGCGCACCATCGACGCGCAGTACGCCTTAATACACGGCGTCATCGTGCCCACATGTGGACAATTGGGGTTAAGTGTCTTGTCCAAGGACACAACGCGAGAGTCCGAATCGATAGCTCAGACGGTCACCCATCCAAGGACTAACCGGGCTCGACGTTGCTTAACGTCGGAGATCTGACGAAAACTGGTTACCGCAACGCCACCGCGCTGTTTACCAAGGCGAAATGCACGTCGGTAATATACTGTTGGAAGATATATATTAGAGGATACATTTATTAGGATAGCTTTAGAGGACAGCTGTAGTAGAAACCCGTGGTCCTTACATCTTGGTGGGTAGTTTAACCGTTTACCTAACAAGAAAGGCAGACGACACTTGCAAATAAAATTCTTGAATAAATATTTTTTTTCATTTTTTGTGCCAAAAACATAGCTTATGACCCCTTATGTTTTTGAGACTAAAAGGGAAAAAAATAATGAAAATTGGATGGTGCTTTTTGTGAATAGCGCTGATCGGTTTTGGCCGTTCCTTTTTAACCCTTTACCTAACATGAAAAGCAGACGACACTTGCAAAAAAAATTCTTGAATAACTAATTTTTTTCATTTTTTGTCTCAAAAACATAGGTTATGACCCCTCGTTGGAACGAGCTCGACGAGCTCGTTCCAACGAGGGGTCATAACCTATGTTTTTGAGACAAAAAACGAAAAAATAATAAAAATTCATTGGCGATTTTTGAGAATCGCGCTGGCCGGTTTTGGCCGTTACGTTGGGTAAAGGGTTAAAGGGTTAAAGAACAACTCAAAATCAACTTCGTTTCTCAGAATGTATTAATAAAATGGCATGCATAGGCAAGAAAGACAACATCCTTCCAACCCCCATACCTACCTCCCACCCTACCCCACATACCTCGCCAAAAAGGTTTGCTGAAAATGCTTGTAATGCATAATTTATTAAGACAGCGGCATGGATATAGAAAGAAGAACACCCCCACCACAAGTTTTGCAGATTTTTTTTCTTTTCCGTGAAATACGTGAATAGGCAGTGTTTTAAAATCAACTAAGATTCTCATATATATATGTACATGTGGAGCATGGTGGCATGGTGGCATGGTGGCTCAGTGGCTCGATTCCTGGACTTTAAACCGAAAGGTGAGTTGTTCAACCCTGAGCTGGAGTAACTGCGTTATCTCTTTTGGCAAAACACTTAATCCAGATTACCCACGTGGAGACACGGTGCCGCTGTTTACTTAGGCGTAATGCATGTCGATGGTGCACTAGCATTCAACGGCTACTAATTCTGCACGTGCAGTTTAACCCTTTCCGACTCCGTTAATCGTGACGTTTTAACGTCACGAAGAATCAGGTTTTGGCGACGCCAAACGCAGTCGTTATCCATTTGAACTCTGTTGGTTTCTTCCATATCAGTTCAATGACAGCAACAGGAAGAGTGCATGTTCATTATTGGGGGTAGACCAATTAATATTTGCAACCTGCAGTATTGTGGCCGCACGTTGAAAATATTGATTGGTCTACCACACACAAGTACTTAACATCCATCCTATTTAACGAAATTATGAAGTGTCATGTTCCTGGATGAAAACGTGGCCACTCGGGTTCAAAGTCGGAGTACGTATTATCTATTGACTAAAGTGAATTTTTTGATTTGATTGGTTGATAGATACGTGGTATGAGACCATATTCATTGAAACCCACGATACGTCCGCCCAGCCACTGACAAATTTCCCATACCCAGTGGAAGCCTCGTTTCGAAATCTACAAATTGTCCATACCCCGTATAAAGACGCTTTCATCGAAATCAATTTATTATATTTATACAGAAACCTGTATGGCTCAACAATGGAAGATAAAAGATCTCATGCTGTGTGTGTTCACACATGAAATAGATTGTACTTCTAAAACGGAAAGTCAATAGATAAATTCGTTACGCCGTGTCTGATCACATGGTACGGGTTTTTACCTACCCGAAGCCAGCCGTATCCCATGAGGCCTTCGGCTACGTGATATTATGGCTGGCTTCGGGTAGGTAAAAACCCGTATCACGTGATCAGACACGGGGTAACTGATAATATCACGTAGCCGAAGGCCTCATGGCATGGGATACGGCTGGCTTCGGGTAGGTAAAAACCCGTATCACGTGATCAGACACTGGGTAACTGATAATATCACGTAGCGAAGTCGCAACACACGGCAATTTCCGTACGTAATATTACGTACCATAGTCGTAAAGGGTTAAGTAAGGTGGAAAGTCCGACAGCTTCACGCCGCTGTTCGGTAGTTCCCTTCGGGTATTTCGGCTTGCTCCATCGGTCACGATGTTTGTCTGACAGCTTCACGTCTCTGTTCGGTGGTTCTCTCCATGTACTTCGGCTTGCTCCATCGGTCACCATGTTTGTCCGACGGCTTCACGCCGCTGTTCGGCGGTTCCCTCCGGGAACTTCGGCTTGCTCCATCCGTCACGATGTTTCCCTGGCTGTTGAAAGTGTTACTAAATCCCCCAAAGCAAACATACATACATATATATGTAAATCGAATCTAAGATGCATGTATGTAAAAAGAAATGGCCTCAAGCCAAAAATCTAAGTATAGAGGCCGATGTTTAAGTTAAAATACACAGGTCGACAGCAATATCCCCAAAATATGTTTTTAAAACTTGACCCTGCGATACCGTACCTCTGAGCAAAAATGGTTCTAACACCTTCAGTGATCCCTGTCTCGTGCCGCTAGAATGGGAGATTTTTTTAAACAATTGTCCACTAAATTCTTTTTAATTTTTCTGTTTCTAGTGCCAGAAACACCCGAATTATGCTCAAATGGTAACCACTGGTACATAACGTTGACACAACTATTAGATTTGACATTTTAATAGCCACACAATTGCATGTATGATCTGATATAATATCCAAACGAGCTTGGATAGTAGTATAGGATGCCGTGATCTTCCCTCTTTACCAGGACCTCGAGGTCAGATCATAACCAAGGTCATTAACCTCGACGCCCAAATCCGTTAAGCCTCACCCTCTCCCCTCTCCTCTCCACATTAGGCCTAGGCTATTTGTAGGCGCCTCCTTCCCCTGCTCGTCCAGTATGTACCCTATTGTTTAGGCTATCCCTCCCCAAAGCCCATGTCTGCTCAGCCTCAAAGCCTCTCCAAAGGGGCTCAGTCTATATATCTCCCAACATATATTTAGGCTTTCCCCACATTGTTTTGGCTTTCCCTGTATGTGGGCTCCCGCTCCCCAAAGCCCAGTTCCAGTGAAAGCAAGGCGGTGTCTGATTGGTCAAACAGTTGTCCAATCAGAGCATACCACACGTCTGTATTTTCCATGGGACCAATAGATAAGCGCGGTGTATACCTGTAAATACATACTGTCTGTATGTATTTACAGGTACATGTCCTTGACAATAATTACCTTAGAGATACACCAACAGAGCTCTAAATTTACGTGGGGAAGGGGAGGGGGAACTCTTTGTCAGTACTCATTGGACGCGTTAGTTTGGAAGTACCCCCGCTTTTGGTTTGCCTTGGGAAGGGGACGGAACATCCATACAAGGGCTTTGGTGGGGAGGCACTGGGCATTGGGGAGGGGGAGACCACATACAGGAAAAGCCAAAACAATGTGGGGAAAGCCTAAATATATGTTGGGCTATACATAGACTGGGCCCCTTTGGAGAGGCTTTGAGGCTGGGCAGACATGAGCTTTGGGGAGGGATAGCCTAAAAAATATGGTGCATACAGGGCTGGCTTGGGAAGGAGGTGCCTACAAATAGTCTAGGCCCTAGTGTAGAGAGGGGAGGGGAGAGAGGGAGGGGTGTCCTAACGGATTTGGGTGTCGAGGTCAATGACCTCGCTCATGGTCTGACCTCGAGGTCCTGATAAACAGTGCAGATCTCGACATCCTATACTACTTTCGAACAAATAGTGAAAATGAGGAAAAATGCATTTTTCACACCAAAAAAAGACAAACGTGAAGACTGTGGTGATATTGAGTCCTGATGTGGATGAAGCAATCGTTGAATCTGTTCAGTACTCTCCTAGTGGAGAAATTATTCTTCTGTACTGGGGTGAAAGCTTAGCAAACGGAAGAGTTTATATTCATTCTTGGGGGACAGACCAACTAATATTTTCAACGTGCAGTCTTATGATAATATTCGTTGGTCAACCCCACACATTCACTGACCAGCCATCTTGCTTCACAACATTATTACATTTGAAGGTGCTGGTCCAGAAAAAACGGGCTCTCGGTCCAAAAGGTTTAAATCATATTAGGCTACACGAAATCATGAAGTACTCACTTTGAAAAAATACTTCATTAAATGCTAAATTATTTTTACCATCTACTTACAAAATTGAAAACGAGATTTTTTTCCCGTATTACAATAAATAATTTGAATCAGTACTATATATTTTAACCATTCAACTCGTTCCTTATTAAATGATTTGTGGGATTTTTTTTACCCATTTCCAATGCACCAGAATGGACATGCAGTTGAAACTAGAAGTCCTGTGGCCTTTCTGTGTACTATTTTGAAGTAATAGCGCGTTGAGTAAGTGCACCTTTGTCCCTGTTAAATTGCATACTTAGCGTGACTCAATTTCTGCAGAAAACCCACGTGCCAAAGTCTTTATAATTCTATAGTAGTAAATAGAGATCATTAACAATATTCCCAACCTCTTCCGGGGTACATGTACATGTATTGACGTAAATAGATATTAAAACTTGACTGCATATACAGAATGAAGAGTGTGGATTTCTATTTAATCGCAACGCCATATATTCTTCACTCGAAAAGTACAGTACGTGGAGAGTGGATTGTAACTAAATCACCCGCGGAGTGGAGTTATCACCCAACCTATAACTTTAAAATTTTGTATATATCGACCAAAAACACAAGCAATGTTTCAGCCGATGGACCTCCAGGTATTACCCGGAGGTCCATTGGCGGAAACTTTGCTTGTGCTTGTTATGCTTTGCAACAGATTTTCAATTATTGCTTGGGTGGAATCTCCACTCTGCCGGTGATTTAGTGATAATGCACTCTCCACGTACTGTATTTATACTTATTTGTAACAGCATAAGAAACATTTGCAAACTTTCATCACATGGTCTATTGGATGCTACTCGGTGGTCCATGTGATGGAAGTTTGCAAGTGCTTCTTGTGTTTTGTCCTGAGAAATTGTAAGCAATTACTTTGTGAAAAATCTATCCTCCAGCGGTTTTGTAGTAATCCATGCCACATTCTGTAGTCTTAATATTTTCTTTCTGTTTGATTGATTCAGTTCGTGATTTCACTACCGACCTCGCTAATAACGCAGTACATTTTGCACTGAACAGCGCAAACGTCCTTGTCTATTTCAGACTACTTCATTCTTCTGCAGTAAGGAGAGCATTACCAAACGAACATTTTTTGCGCTAATTGTGACAAGACTTCTAGTTTCAACTGTAAATAATTACATTGTTAATGTAGTTATACGTTTTTGGGTCCAAATACTCAATTCCCATTGGTCAGCTGGATGAAAACGTCAGGACCAAATGTAATTCATTTTCCAACGAATACATTTGGTCGAACTTTGACCCGCATTTACGGTAGAGCGCAGTTGACAGAATGTAATTCGGGCGGTTTTTGTGGGGGTTTTTAACTTTTAGCGTCTCTCGCAGTGATCAACTCCGCTGCTGTTTCTTTGGTGACATTTCCCAAATGTGGCATAAAGCCCGTTAAAATTGTTTTGAACATTCCAAGTTTCGTTGCGAAAGACGGCAATTTGACAAATTTGGGTCAATGCCGAAAAACAACGCTCAACACAGAATTGTGCGCTTTGTCTTTTGTGAGAGGGTGGTTTTTCGCCTCGTTCGTTCGTACATGTTTTATTTCGTCGTTCTGCTTTGTTGTTAAGTAAAAAGTAGTTTAAGCAGTTACGGAATGTAATTATAAGAATTGAATACAATTTTTATAATCTTTATTGGAGTATGAACGTGTGGGAATGGGTACAAATTTGTACCCATTTCCACACGTTCATACTCCTATAAAGATTATAAAAATTATACATAATTTGTACCCATTCCAACACGTTCATACTCCAATAAAGATTATAAAAATTGCATTCAATTCTTAATTGAACAGCGCAAACGTCCTTGTATATTTCAGACTACTTCATTCTTCTACAGTAAGGAGAGCATTAACAAACGAACATTTACTGCGCTAATTGTTACAAGACTTCTAGTTTCAACTGTAATTAATAATCATCATTTTGTCATCAAAATAATACATTTACTTTTATGTCAGATAAAGACATTTATTTTGTTCTAAATTGTTTTCAAAAGTAATCCCCATTTAAATCATGTTTCAATTATCATGCATGGCCAGTCTTAAAGCAACGACCGTGTTGATGTGTAATATATTGTCTTTTGATTTTATCGCGTGACGTAATTTAATTACAACCGAAAACACTATGCCCACGTGATCGGGAACCGACTATGGCGTCCTCTCGGTCGTTCTATTTTTACACCGCGTGATGTATTAACAAAGCGGGATATCCCAGGTTCCCGCGTGAAGCGCCGCTCGTCTATAAATAGAATTTCTCAGTTTTTCTTTAATTTCGTAACAAATTAGAAGTAAAGACGCACGATACTTGGACATTCCTATGCTATGCTACCATTTAAATGAAAATCGTCAGGTCTATATCCCCCCAACGAACGCGAAGACGATTCTAGATTCATGAATTCTTTTAGTATTATGGATGCGTATAAATAATTGATAACAACAAGCAAATAGCGGATTATCGAAATATCGTCCGCAACAAGTCAATAAACACGTGTCGTCAGAAGATAACTTGGCGTCCTAACATGAGTGAGTTGGTTCTTAGGCAGAATTTAATTAATTAACTGTTTCCCTGATACGACTGTTTCGAAATTCAGCCTACAGTGGCTGATTTTATGATACAGTAAGTAACGTGTTAGAAAGGACATCAGAACCCAAAGTGAATTCTAGTAAAATAAAATAATAGTACCTCAAAGTACTCGACGAAGAGAATCTACTTACAGAACAGGGAAACATTTAATTATGTTATGTTGCACTATGAAACACACGGGTTTGGGGAGGAATTTTAACTTGACGAGAACTTGACGATTAGTTGTCAAAGTATTCCATTGTCATCTTAACCCTTTACCTAACATGAAAAGCAGACGACACTTGCCAAAAAAATTCTTGAATAACTAATTTTTTTCATTTTTTGTCTCAAAAACATAGGTTATGACCCCTCGTTGGAACGAGCTCGACGAGCTCGTTCCAACGAGGGGTCATAACCTATGTTTTTGAGACAAAAAATGAAAATATTTTGAAAATTAATTGGCGATTTTTGAGAATAGCGCTGGCCGGTTTTGGCCGTTACGTTGGGTAAAGGGTTAAATCATACTTGCAGAACTCGAACAGTCGCATGATGTTTTGGCAGTTTCAATTGGCATTATCTATTTCTGACTGGACTATCAGGTGTTCATCTAACATAGAACATACACCACGCCGACGTCTCATTGAAGCTTGTAGATTCTCGTTGGGGTAAGGGAGCGGACTGGCGGAGACATTTTTGGCAATGGAAGCCTCATTAGTTGAGATCTCGTGAGGCTTAATCAGCATGAATTCGCACTTCTGATCAATCAAAGTCACATTTAACTCCGTCTATAACTGCCAGCAGAACCCCAGAAAAGACCCCTCTCTCTCTCTCTCTCTCTCTCTCTCTCTCTCTCTCTCTCTCTCTCTCTCTCTCTCTCTCTCTCTCTCTGTTGCAACGTTACAAGCCCGACACACACCATTCCGATATTTTGGGCAGAAAAGGTCAAATTGTTCCAATGGAAGCTATCGCCACTCCAGTACTCCGGTATTGGTGCTAGAAGTATTTTGTTTAATGCTCAATTACTTTGATCTTAGGAATTCGTAAAAGACTTTACAGTTTAAACAAATATGGGTGTTAAAATTATATTGTTTTGCGTTGAATTACCTGGATGTTAGGAGTTGATGAAATCGGAAAAGAAATTCCAGTTCATTAAACGTACTGGTAACACGAAGGTGACCCAAGTTATCTTATATTTCGAAGTCACCAGATAGAACACAGATATCAAAGGCCACCTTCAAAGAACCCCACTTCAAACACAAAGACATTGTGGTAAGAAACTGAAGTCCGCATTTTATTTAAAAAAGACACTAGACGAACATCGAGCTACGGCCACTAACGCTGACTATGCGACGACTAGAGGACGACATTTGCAAAACTATTTCCGAAATAACTAAAACTTTTCATTTTTTGTCTCGAAAATATAGCTTATGACCCCTCATTGAGAGGAGGTCGACAGGCTTATTCCAACTTGGGGTCAATAGCGATATCTTGGAAGCAAAAAGTGGCTGTGTGAATATAGCGCTGGTCGGCTTGGGTTGTAATTTTAGATTTACTTATTTATTTATTGGTGTTTAAGGTCACATATTTATGCACAATGGCTAATCATGACCGTGACATAATTACGGGTGGAGGAAGCCGGAGTACCCGGGGAGAACCACCGAGCAACGGCGAGCAACTATCAGCTCCCAACATACTAACCCCACACAAGCAGGGTTAGCATTGGTTGAAGACAAGTGCACCATCGACGTGCAGGACGCCTTAGTACACAACATCACCGTGCCCCCACGCGGGCCATGGAGATGAAGTGTCTTGCCCAAGGACACAACGCGGTTGCGGCAGGTGGGATTCGAACCGAGGACATCTCGGCTTGCGGCCTGCACCTCTACCTAGTGAGCCACCGCGCTCCCTAAATGTTAGATAAAATGTTAAATTAGTCTTTATGAGATAAAAATAATATGAAATTCGTCATGATTAGATATGATTTTTTTAACCTAAATAACTTATCAAATAGTCACTCATTGGAAATCACCGAGCTGCATCACTAGACATGTCAATGTGATGCGTTAGAAACCAAATTGTCATACAGGTCCATTTAGTGAATATATTTGTTTTAAATTTTTCAGATTCCATAAATGTTCCTAGCCAAACAGAATTCCCCTGTTAAAACTCTTTACCCAACAAATCTCCACAATCCGCCCGCGTAATATGCAAATTCAGCAGTTGAAAAAATATTATTTTTCGAAAAATTTCAACAAAACTATATCATGTGACCCCTCTTTGGAACGAGCTCGATGAGCTCGTTCCAAAGAGGGGTCACATGATATGTTTTGTTAAAATGTTTTGAAAAAATTTAAAACATTATATTTAAAATAATAAATTTGTAATCGTCTGCGTTGGGTAAAGGGTTAACATTTTGTCGCATATGACAGTATGATGCCAAGATTATGCAAATTTTCAATTGTTTCTCGAATCGACCTCCCGATTCCACTCGATTAGTTAACGAATCGCGGTCATGTGATCGAATCGAATCGGGCTCGATTCGCGATCATTGTGTAAGCTTTGCTGCAAAATAGGCTACGAATTCCAGTTTTTCGGCCATTCGCACGACGTCTTTTAATGGAATACATCGCACTTTGAGTGCGGCAAGGCACCATCTGCAATACTAAATCATTTCAGATGGCATCTTATTGTACTCCAGGGCCGGCATGTAATTTCCCCGACAATAGTCAGTGGAAGACAGTTTGAGAGAGAATTATTCATTTGCAGCTGCAATCGGGTTCATGTTTTAACATAATGTGGCGAAAACGGGAAGACGCCACAGCCACTGCGTGATGTGATGAAAACGAGAAGTCGCGAACGTTATTATTCAGACGATTCCATTCCACAAACGAACTTGCTGCCAATTCCATTCGCGAATCTCCGGGAAGTCAGCTCTGTATTCGTTGGGCCCAATAGCCCAAGAACATTAGGTTTCACTAGGGAAAAAATTCGGAGAAAGCTGATTTTTTCAGGGAATGTCGAGTACATGTCACTGAACGATTAGACAAAAGTCCCCTAAAATCCCAGTTGAGCTTTTTTTCTACAGCCTTTTTTCGAAAACGCGTTTGAAAAAAATCAAAAAAAATCGCACGAACTTTGTAACCTCGAATTGATCCAACTGTATTTTTTGTTTACGCGTATTTCGAGCTACATAATGTCTAATATACATTTACCTAGAGGAAAATGTGCATTCTGTGACAATTTCTGCGAAAAATTATTGAAAATTCACAAAAAAGTATCGGATTTACGCAAAAAATGACGATTTTCCTAACGGATTTGCCCAAAGGGTCGTAGTACAGAACGGGATGTTAGTTGGACAGACGATAAAAAATCCACCACCATTTGAAGACTTTTATCATTGCTTACAAAATAGACATTATGGAAGACCCCCTCTGCTTCTGGCCGAGTTCCCCTTTTGGCATAAAATTCGTCAGCATGAGAACTCAACTATTTTCGGGCTTGGGACCGAACAGACACGTCTGTGTCTGGCAGCATTAGATCAATAAATAATATTTACAGAATGTACAAAAATCAATAAATAATATTTACAGAATGTACAAATCAATCAACATGGATTAAGTTACATTGACTATTATCAACGCTATATACAGAAATGACATGACCTATATACATATTATTCATCGAACTCAGAAATTTCCGACAGGACAGTGTTTCTGTGGTTGTTACAAGAATCCGAACTGCAATTTCACAAACCTGAGCAAGAGAGTCCTGCCTTCTTACACCCACACCTTTTTGTACAAGCACTCTTGCAACCACAACTGATCAGATTCAGTAGGTTATCGGTGGCACATGGCTTTGTGGCCGCAGTCGGTACAAGAAGTCCATTGTCTAGCGACCACCCCCAATCCGTCGGAGGAAGCGAAGTGCCCAGCCATTGTTGGACCTGGAGATAACATCTGTAGACATGTTGTTGTGCAGCATCGCTGCTTGGTGGGAGTGAGGCTAGGTCGATGGGTTTATTCAGTTTAGATTTTGCTACATAACGCTTGTAAGTAACATATCTATATTGGTCGAGAGAGGAAACAGTTTTACTCCCGTATAAGATCAGGAGAAGTTGTTCCCCGGCAGCGGCTACTGCACTTGGTGTACTGTTATCCGCCAAAATTGTGTTGACATACTGTTGTGAGTCACTAGTAACATCGGAGACAATTGTACTGAATACTTTCTTCTTACCAACTCGAAAGAGTGCAGAAGTGGTGTCACAACCACTGATAGAATGTGCTACAAGGAGGTTGCTTCTATGGTCACCCATTTTGGTTGCTATTTCACTAACTGAAACTAGTAAGTTTGGGGTAATGGAATACATCATGTGAATATTACATCCCGGTTGAACTCGAGAGGTAAGAATGACTAACAAGTCTGTGTCTGTTCCCACAACGACAACATTGTTGTCATCTTGAGCGATGTCAAGTGCAGTTTCGGCTATCAGTACATCAGCATCAGCCTCGGCCTGCTTGGACTGAATATTGATAGCAGATAGCTCCTGCATTAGAAGATCGATCAGTTGGGTTTTGTTCTTGGCATTTGCAAGGAAATCGGATTGGGGTGTGGTGGCTGGTAACTCGGGTGAGATATTGATATCAATGGAATACCTGTCTTTAGATCTACGGGCTTGTTCCATGCCCTTTGTCGACATTGTACAAGCATAACCATCAAAAACAACCACGACGTTCGCCCCAAAATGTCTCACTAGATAATTGGAATATGATGTACATATGTCCTTATATGACGACTGTTTAGGCCATACAACTGCCCTCAATAAAAATCCACCATCTACAACAAACGGAGAATGTTCTGGGATTTTAGTTTGCTCGGAACCGTATGTTTTGAGGATCTTACCGAGCGTGCTTTTCTGTGTCTTCCTCATTCCAGCAGAATCAAACAATGCTGGTGGTTTCGGGGCGAGTTCATATTTGAGATACTCTTCCATCTCTGCTTGTGACTGAATAACACATGTGATGCGGTTGAACAGAATTGTGGGATCAATCACTACCTTACTTCCACGGACTTTGATGCTATTTGCCATCGATGCGAAAGACTTCACAGTGTCAACACGTCGTAGTTTGATGCTGTTGAACGTTTTGCTTACAACATTCGATACGCAACATTCACCAATTTTGCGAACTTGGTCACAGTTCACAGTTTCGTCGGCCACAAGCCCGGTCGCTATAGAGACTAATTGTAGTGGATCTCTATTCTGAAAGGGGGAATGCACTCTGAGCCAGTTCAATAATTTGGTGATATCATTGGCATCAGTCAATTGTGAACTTTGACGGAGATCCCGATGTTTATGAGTAAATAAATTTGTAAATAAATAATAAATAAATTTATTAAATTTGTTTATGAGTACACATCAAGGGCGTGCACACATTACATGCCAATGCATCTTGAGTGTAGGCGAACACCACATTATGTGATTTAATCGAACATGGAAATTGAAACAATGATGCTATAATACGGTATTTGAATGAGAAAAGTCGATGCCGTTTGAATTTGAGTTTAGGGGGTATGGTTAATATTTCACACGTTTCACCACTTCATTATGGAATAAATGACTATTGTTATATATCATTATAAAGCCACTGCTTTTCTGCAATTTTTGATAAATAATTTAACTCCCAAAGTAGTCGTAGATTTGATTTAATGGACGTTGTGTACCGTTGTGTGTATGAAAACAATAATTTTTTTTTCGTAATTTTGTATATTTTCGTGAATATTTCACCATTGAGTGTGAGGATTGGTACAAAGTTGGTATTTTCTGTTGGGGATATGTATTCTCAATATAATTCAGCACGATATTTATGATTCTCACCCTACTAAGGCGAATAAGAATGAGAAATATGGAGCTGGGTCGAATTTTTTTTTTTTTTTTTTTTTCATCAAAAAAACGCTATAACTAAAAAAGCTCAACTCGGATTCGCGGGGACTTTTCACACTTTATCCGCAATGTGTGTCCCGGAAATATATAAAAAATCAGCTTTCTCCGATTTTTTTCCTTACTTTCTCATTTTTATGTCTAATGTGCCTGGACTACAATTGTGACGCGGAGAAAGAA
The DNA here is from genome assembly GCA_031216915.1 of Pictodentalium vernedei. NCBI lineage: Eukaryota > Metazoa > Mollusca > Scaphopoda > Dentaliida > Dentaliidae > Pictodentalium > Pictodentalium vernedei. Next base: position 81,043,471 of record CM062296.1, on the reverse strand, counting down.
AACAACAATTCAAGCACTTTTAAGTAAATAGTATGGTGAAACATTATTTCCCGCGAACTATCTTGAACCTGAATCCACGGACGTAGCAGCTGGGGTTCTTGACCCGACTCCTCCTCTTCTATGTAAAGCATCCGATGAAAGTATAGAGATGCCCTCCCAAATGTTTGATTGAATTGATGTATCGAGGAATGAAATGTCAGAGGGAGTATTCTGCCATACAGGTCGCCCCAATTAACCACAGATGCTCAGAATTTATATTTCCTGGAGCCAAATGTTAATCTTATAAATGGCGCGACGGCCTTGAGTGTCCAAAGCTGTTCACAAAATCGCCATATAAACATATAGATAAAAAACAGCATTGTAATACTCTTCTGCATTCTCTGTTTTTAGTACACCTGGATGCAGTCTGCGTCATAACAAATATTTTGCCAAAATAAACAGCAACAACCAATGCGTAATCTTGCTTTGGAGATATCTCGTATTAGGTTTTCCTATTTATTACATTCCTCAGTTCGTTTTGCATTGAATTTAATGTTGATTAAAAAATGGTAATGTCACGAGTGAATTATGTCACTTAAATAGTAACTTTGGAACGACTGACGTATATAAGCCACGCCCCCACCTATTTGTTGATGTTTTGTTTTCCAGTTCCACATCAGTTAATTAAAATGAATTTTCCTTCTGAATATTTTTAAAAATCCTTTCTTTCCTCTATGAACAGGTTCGTTAGCACAGTTGACAAAATCCAAATAGAAATGTTTTATCTGATGGCTGAATGCCATTCCCCAAATGTGACTGGACCGCCACATAAAATAGTAAAATATCGAACGAAAGTCACAAAAATAAAACTGGGCCATTTCCAATCGAAGATTTGACACAGAAAGTGATGTATTCATACGCGCTAATTTCAGAAGTATTTCAGAGTTGCATTTGCGAATATTTTGTGTTGAATTATTTTTAATGAAAGACATTTTGGTCTAAAATGTCATTTACTAAAGAGAGTGACCCATTCTTACGGCAAGTTACGGTATATAATTCGCCTCGAGACAGGACTATTTCGTGTTTCCTTCCTGCTAATTTTAGAAATGTTTCCGTGTTTGCACTAAATTGGATTATATCTGACAATAGTTTGGGTTGAATTGTTATAGTAAAATACCTCTTTATTCCAAAAGTCATGTAATAAACAGAGTAATCAATTTGTTTTGAGCGTTACGGTAACTATGCCTGAGTGATTTACGAAACAGTCCCGTCTCGAGATGAATTATTTACCGTAACGCTCAAAACAAGCTGATTACTCTCTATTTATTACTTTCCAAAGTGTGATTTACTGGAACTTGCCGGTTTGATTATAAACGATAACTTAACAAGTGAATTATGCAATCACCAATTGGGTAGTGTATCCGTGCGCGCAATCGAATACGTTTTGCCGTGGGTGTAATGGGGACATCATTGTTTTTTGGTTTTTTAACCCTTTACCTAACATGAAAATCAGACGACACTTGCAAAAAAAAATTCTGAATAACTATTATTTTCATTTTTTTTTTTTTTTGTCGACGAGATCGTTTCAATGAGTTGTCATAAACTATGTTTAAGAGACATAAAATAAAAAAAATAATAAAATTTAATTGACGATTTTTGAGAATAGCGCTGGCCGGCTTTGGTCGTTATGATATAATTATCGTTAATAATGAAAGTAATAAACATAGTAATCGCTCGACTGGACTGGTTACGTGAAATAATTCAATCGAGGCGAGGGACTATATTGTAAAACACTCGTATTTGTACAACGTCCCTCACCTCTCATGAATTATTTCACGTAACCAGTCCAGTCAAGCGATTACTCTCTATTTATTTAACATCAAACGTTCAATATTCCTTCTATGGTACAAATCATAATTACCCCAACGCACATCATCCATCCGTATTGTTTATTTAGCTTAAAAAACAAACTCACCATATGCCTCACGCGCTTTCATACTCAAGTTGAACTCGAAATGAGACTGTAGCTGCAGTAGTGACATGGGCAAAGGTGCCATAGACTAGGAAGGGTGGGATCTCAGCAAACAACCCAGGAAACATAAAAGCTTACAGTTAAAACTAGAAGTCCTGTCACGAATAGTGCGCTTATCTAGGCTTAATTGCGCGTTGGAATTGCGCGCAATTGCCATATCGAATGGCATCCAAAGCACGGCAGGTTCTCTTGGTTACTCATAGCAAACACATGCAATGTTTCTGCCAATGGACCTCCGGGTTACCCGGAGGTCCATTGGCTGAAACATTGCTTGTGCACAGGCCATATCTACAGAATTTGATAGCTTTACTTGGGCCTTAACGCGTACATTAACGCGCATATCAAGGTGCTATTTGTGCGCATTTCATGACAGGACTTCTAGTTTTAACTGTATAATTGTCGGTTTATAATCTGTTTTGGAAAATATTGGCCGCCTTGACACACCAACTCTTGGTCGACTGTTCCATTTATATTTATTATTTACAGTTATTGCTTAGTGTTAAACACACGTACCGTGTCCATCTTTATTTTGGAGACTGCATAAACCGAGAGGGTTTTGTGCGCAGATAGAAGCAGTACGATAAGTCCACATGAAACCAAAAGACAGGTGATACACCAGAATTTAACAATGAACTTCATATTTTATCTGAAACGAGAACAAATATAGGTTACACATTAGATTAATTGTGTTTCTTTTTTTCCTGTTGCATTTGAAGTTGCTAACTTTTGGGGTTTGCTGTTTTGATGTACTGAATACCTCGATAGCCCATCAGTTGTAAAGTGCGTTCTTTCTTCAGGGTTTGGTAAGTCAGAAATTCTTTAATATGGTTGCAACAGAAGAAAGTTGTAGTCTACGGCAGCGTATTAGCGCCATTTCGTTTCTTGGCGCAACTTATGTTAAATTGTAATTACAATTTAGCTAAATTGTAATTACAACTTAATAAATTGTAATTACAACTTAATGAATTGTAATTACAACTTAGCATGATTACAACTTAATAAACTGTAATTACAACTTAGCTTAAACTGTAATTACAATATAGCTTAAATTGTAATTACAACTCAATAAATTGTAATTACAACTTAGCTTAACTTGTAATTACAATATATCTTAAATTGTAATTACAATATAGCTTAAACTGTAATTACAATATAGCTTAAATTGTAATTACAACTTCATAAATTGTAATTACAACTTAGCTTAACTTGTAATTACAATATATCTTAAATTGTAATTACAATATAGCTTAAATTGTAATTACAATATAGCTTAAATTGTAATTACAATTTATTTATATTGTAATTACAACTTAATAAATTGTGATTTGCCGGAAATAACCAGTTAAATTGTAATTACAATTTAAGCTAAGTTCTAATTACAATTTAAGCTATATTGTAATTACAATTTAAGCTATATTGTAATTACAATTTACGCCAAGTTGTAATTACAATTTATTAAGTTGTAATAACAATTTATTAAGCTGTAATTACAATTTAGCTAAATTGTAATTAAAATTTAACATAAGTCACGCAAAAAATCGAAATGGCACTAATACGCTGCCGTAGTAGTCTTACATTTTCGATCTTTCTTTGCAGATTTTCATACAATATGTATTTTGTGTGTTTGTTTCTGGTTTTCATAGTATAATAAAACGAAATCCGGTAGGCGTGGAGCTTGGTACAGTTAAAACTAGAAGTCCCGTCATGAAACGCACACAAATAGTACGTCGATCTGCGCGTTAATCTGCGCGTTATGATCACAGTAAGTCTATCAAATTCTATATATATGGCCTTGCACAAGCAATGTTTCAGCCAATGGACATCCGGGTAACCCCACGGTCCGTTGGCAGAAACCTTGCCTGTGTTTGCTATGAGTAAACAGGAGAACCTTCCGTGCTTTGGATGCCATTCGATATGCGCAATTAAACCTAGATAAGCGCACAGTTTGTGACAGGAGTTTTAGTTTTAACTGTAGTTAGTGTTTAGGCTTCTAAACAAATTATGTAAATAGTATGATTCCGGTATGGACAGCTTGATTACCCAATTTTCAAAGAGAGTTTACGCGCACACTACTGTTAACATAATGTTATGTCCCTTTACTCACGAAGTATTGGCATTCTTACAGACACTATTTATAAATATTCCAATCAACAACTATTTAATTCATCTTCAAAACGCCAAGATATTAACATACTTGGTGACACAACGCGGAGTAACCATAACACCACTCCTATGGGGTGTGTGTGGGGGGGGGGGGGGGGTGGCGGATCTTCACTCAGAATAATAAACAAACGTCTCTAATAGTGATGGTGTGGCATAAGGACTCGGTCGTATCAAGTGTGGACTGAAAAACAATTCTAAAGTTGATTGAAGAAAATAAATGGTATGGTATTTTTAAATTCAATCCGATAGAATATTTCAGTTGGTCGGTAAACCAAACCGTTGTCTATTAAAAAAAATACGATGCTCTATTTATAGGCTAGATTGGTCCCATGCCATAACAGCATGTGATGTATTTCAGAATCCATCTGGTGGACTGAGAGTTTGTTGTGCTTGGCAGCTGGTCCAACTGTACTCTTGTTGCTTAACCTTTTATCAAACGAATAAGTCAGATCCGTCTGTATAATTTTCAAATTTGGAACTTGAAAAAAACATCTTTTCAAAACGTTTCAACAAACCTATATCATGTGGGTAGTGAGGGAGGACCGTATGGCGTAAAACTGATGGCGAAAATCTTATTGCGAGTCATTGGAAAATCAGTGTTAAAGTTACTTCTTTTGAATCGAACAAAATCCCGGCACTATTTAGGGCTCGATAGCACTACGTGCTACTCTTATTAGCCCAAATTGGGGAGCTTCGCAAATTCGTTTTTTTTTTTTTTTTGATGATATGAACTAATTGTCTGGTCCATTTGGGTAATTTGATATACTCCCATTCAATAGAACACAACTTACGACCCCACACTCATCCTATTAGAGGGTTTTGGGTCACATAGCAACCATGTGCCATCATAAAAACTAAGATGGTGGTCTTCAATAAAAAAAGGACGACGGAAAATCGTATCACCCTAATAACACGCGCTGACCTGCGTACCCACTCCACCCATCACTCTGGCAATGACGTCACAACTTGGCCGCTCACGCGGGCTACAATGACAAACACCCACATGATGTAACTGGATCATGTAACATGACGTCACTTCCTAGGTCATCCACTAGGTCATCCAAATGTGGCATGAAAACCACATTGCATATTACTCTCAATGAGTCTTGGTCGACTAGACTACGCAATTATTCGGATAATTCTTAAATGAAATGGTCCAGGATCTTACTCCTGCACATTTGGCGCGCTTTTTCTTTGCCTTTCCTGAACGCTCCGCCGCATGCTGCAATGACTTTGATCCCACTTTGAACAACAACCACCCCTCCTCCAACAACCCCTTCCCTCAAGCGATCAGTGTTATTTATTGGGGTTTAACGACACTTTCGACAGCCAGTGTCACTTGGTGTCGGACAGTTTTACAGGGTTGAGGAAGCCGGAGTACCCGGAGAGAACCAACGAGCAACGGCGAGCAACTACCAGACTCCCTAACATACTGTCTCTACACAAGCAGGGTTAGTATTGGTTCACCATCGACGAGCAGTACGCTTCAGTACACGGCGCTACCGCGCACCCCCCCCCCCCCCCACACCCCCACAACGTGGGCAGTCGAGTGCCTCGCCCATGTACACAACGAACACCTGGCGAAGATCGAACCGTGAACCTCTCGGTTTGAAGTTGAATGTCGTAACCACTGAGCCATCGCGCTCCCACCAATATCGATTAACCCTTTACCCAACGTAACGGTCAAAACCGGCCAGCGCTATCCTCAAAAATCGCCAATTTATTTTCATGATCGAGCTCGTTTCCAATGAGGGGTCATAACCTATGTTTTTGAGACAAAAAATGAAAAAAATTAGTTATTCAAGAATTTTGTTTGCAAGTGTCGTCTGCTTTTCATGTTTGGTAAAGGGATAACTGTGCCGAGGGAGTCTCGAAGTACCGAATGTTCAATGTTAAAAGATATTCCTGACACTGGCCAACTTTGAAACAACTAAACTGCAGACTATTACCAAGCATGTGTGACGAGAAGAATTCATGGACTATATAATGCATTCCGCGCTTGATGTAACAACAAAATGCCAAGGGGGATTTGTGCCGACAACGATGGCTCAAGTGTCGGTTGACTAATATTCCAGCTACATCATCAAGACATGCTTTCGTCGTCAGTGCTAACCCTGCTTGTGGGGAGTTAGTACGTTAGGGAGTCTGGCAGTTGCTCGCCGTATCTTGGTGGTTCTCTCTCCGGCTTCCACGATCGAACCCTAGACCTTTCGGTTTGAAGTTCAATGGTGTAATCATCGAGTCACCGCGCTTCCAAACGATCTATCTTGGAACTTCTTAAAAAGCTGGTACATCTGTTTCATATAACCCGTTTAAAGAGCTCTTGGCCCTAACCACAGCTCGCCAGTTTCTATTGCAATCCTTCTGCAGCGATGACACGTGCCGCACAATTTGGGTTGTACTGTAGCTTTTCAAATGTGCAGTTTCTGAACCTATCAACATAGAGTTACAATATTCAAGGTGACTATTGACAAAGTTGTGAACAAGCTGCCTTTATGCATTTGTGTCAATGAAGGGTTGAATTTTACTGATATTATGCAAATGACAAATAAACTCTGAGAAATGGGCTAAATTTGTCTATCAGCTTCAGATTTTCATCCATGAAATCAGGATTACGGGCAGAGTTGAAGGCAATCGTTCATTCTCGAATACTGAATATTTATGTTAATCGATTTGATTGACCTTGTGTTATGTGCGCATTGTGCCTTGTTCTTTAATCTTTCATCGCGACTCGACTCGTTTTGATAGGTGTAGCGACACACATCCCCTCCAAAAAAAGGAAAAACAGACAATACCCATAACATGACTTCTCGAAAACAGGAAAGGCCACACTCAACTCATCAAAACATGGTGTGTTGTTTATATGAAGGGCCGTGCAATTCCGTGCAACATGAAATGATGAAGGAGCATCGTACCATGTTGCAACATTGTCAGCTTTTAAGAAAATGACTTGTACCACTGAAATAGTCCGTCAGGTGCGCGTGTTTTCGTTTTTTTAGTTTTTAGTTCGTTTTTTGCGACGTCTTGCGACTTGTATTGTTACTGTGCAATAACGATACCACGTTTTTAGGCCTAAAAAATTAAAAATCCGTTTTTCAGGCCCTCCACCATTGTCCTTTTGGATGCCACATGCCCTCTCTTTTTAACCTACATGAAACTTAAAGAAAGTTTAAATGATTTATGTCTGATATTATACCCAAGTTAATAAAATTGATAAATATGACCCTTGAGTGCAACAAGTCTTTGCAGTGCTTTAGCACTGCAGAGCCCTCTTGCACTCAAGGGACGAAATAGACCAAAACCCATGACATTCTGTAGATTATGAACATATAACAAACCAAAACCTTGAACATTTGATGGCAAATAAATAATTACAAAAATTACAAAAAGAAAAGAAAAACCCGCCGGCCCACATTTAATTTTACAAAAATGGCCTGAGAAGCAGAAGACCTAATTTGTAGGACCTTATTTAATTTTTATCGCTACTGATATTCTTGTTTGCGACTGTATTTTGGGGTAAATGGTAGATGGTAACCAAATATGTACATATTTTGCAATTACATTGGTTCACAGACGTCACATGCAGACTGCATATAAAACCATATACTGCCTGTCAATATCAATATACGCTGACAGCTATGGGTAATCTCCCCTTGTTCATTGATTATTCAAAATGGCGGCAGCCGGTAAACGCTTCAAATTGAAAGATTGAGTGTTGGAAGCCCATATTTGGTCTGAAATGCAGGTTAGGCAACTTAAAAGGCTTCATATTCTGTGGATGTGTGTCATGTTACCTTCGAAATGAAACTGTTTGGTATGTATGAATTTGCCTTGTTACAATTTATTGGAGAGTGCCTGTAGGCACTCTCCCATAAATTGTAACAAGCAAAGACACGTGAACACATTGTGAGAATTCTCTCATTTAATTTTGATCGCTGTTGTTATTAGTTCTGTGCATCGATGCAGCAGTCGGTAAGATATATTCGTTACACAGTTTGTTGGTGGCCTAATATGGTATATATGGTGTCAGTTAATTTAACTAATAATCTCTTCTGTCTTATCATGATTCAATTTGAGGAGATTTTTTGTCATCTACGTTAATCTAGTTAATTATTTTTGCGAGCTTTGTTAGTCGGGATTGTAGTACAAACACATCCTGTAAATGTATTTGTAGATAAAAACAAGTTTTAGTCGTGACGTGTGTGTTACTATAATTCTTATTTACTTAAAATGTGCTGTTCTCTAAATTGGTCATGCTGGTCTCAACGGCCAGAATCGAGTATTACATAAATCCATTTGTATTACAGACAGCGAGGGTGACATCAGTGCAAAATCTCGTCTCGTCAGAAAGTGAGTATATGATATCCAGCAAGACGTCGAAAACACCAATCCAGACGAAACTATGCCGACCTGAAAACTTATTAGGAGTGCCACACACCCTCGGGCGCCGGGAGCGGTGTGGGTGGGACTGGGCAGCTTGAACCCCTGTCACGAGAATATGGAAGCTTCGCGTGAATTTTCTTCAGAAATGCACTATTGTGGAAAGTACGTTACTTTCCGAGAACTGTTACCGAGAAACATAATCGTATCCGTTACTAACATAGCTTAGGTGTGCCAATGCCAATGAGCGTGAGCGGGCGTGTATCGGGTGTAATGACGTGGCCGAGTTTGGACAATAATCACCAAACAAAGCTATACAATCGGTAGGGGGATTTTTAAAGCTTTATATGCGATAGCACCTTGTTCCTCTCGAGGGACGAGATATTTTAGTGCCAATACTATTGAGTGTCACATTACAATTTATAATACGCTGTAAATTCCCGATCTTATCTCATACCCAGAGTCGTGCCCCCCCCCCCCCCTTTTTTTTTTTGATGCCTCTGATACATCTTACTATGTGATGGTCCCGTTGTCCTTGCCCACCCAACCCACTGCGATGATCTGTCCCGCTGTTGGTCTTCTCATTTAAGAGAACTCATTTCGTTTCTTTATTCAAAAGGTTCATTCAGTTTTTCGTGTAAGCTGTGATCAGCAATAGGTCTTCTTCACTATTTTGTGTAGCAACTTCGTCTCGGGCCTTTTATAAGCTGTCGGGCTGTTATTCACACATGTTGGGCCGTTAATAAACCACAATGCCTTCCAAAGTCATGTTATTGTTATAATAAATAAATATTCTTTGTAGCACCGTCGCTGAAACAGCTAGGTCCATTATCCATAGTTTTAGTTTGTGAAGGCTTAGCTTTTTACTATTCACGTTCTTAAGAACGTGAATAATAGAAAGTTAAGCTTTAAAAAACTAAAACTATGGAAAATGTTCCTGACAAAAGTCATTACCTACCTAACAATTAAACTTTGTTAATTTCTCAATTAAATATGAAATTGAGCCTATATGAATGAATTGCCTAATGTCAGTTTTGTCCTTGTTTTTGTAGGAAATGCAACAAATAGAAGTTAGTACGAGAGATTCGAAAAACTCGAATCATGAGACTGATTCGGGATCGATCTCGTCGCATGCATATGGTATCGATATCGAATTGAATCTCCAATATTCTCAGGACCCTAGATGTGAGGTCCCAGTGTTGTCTGCTCATTTATGCGAATTCAGTCCATTTCTTTATTCAAAAAGGCTATTTAATATTCTGTGCAAGTTGTAATCCGTAGCATGTCTTCAAATATTTGTGAGGCTACTCCAATCGGTGTTTCAATTGTATAAAACATAAATTTCGCGTATTGCCATGTACGTACTCACCAATCAACTGTTCCGTATTTTAAACGGTCAGTAACAGTCCTAAACAAAAGGTTTCCCTTCAATATTTGGCAAATACGTCTAAATATGTTCACAAAAGTTCTCTCTATTCAGTGAAATGTAACGTCGTTCATGCGCAATATTGCAGTATTCTCCACGTCACATCTTTCGACCTTTCCAAACGTGAGACATCAAAAACATCTGACAGCTTCAAATTTATGGACCACCACAACAAGAACTAGACTATGTGCCACTTTTTTGACAATGTGTATTATGCAGCGCTTGCTGCATTTGAATATAAATGCAGGCACATGTTAACCATTGGAACCCGAGAGGCCTTTTTCCGATCCAGGAACGTGATACTTCATAACTTAAGTAGGATGCCTGAAAAATTAATGAGTTGGGTAGACCAATCAATATTTTCAACGTGCAACCCCATGGATGCACGTTGAAAATATTAATTGGTCTACCCCCAATAATGAATATGGGCTCTTCCTGTTGTTGCTAATGAACTGACATAGAATATACCACCAGGGTTCAAATGGTGAAGTGCAGTGCTTGATGTCTCTCATCTACATGCAACTGCGATAGCTATTTATAATAATTATACAATTTACAATAAACATATGATAGCTGGTTGGGGAAAAACAGGGGGCTCTTGTAGTCGGTACCAGTCTCGGCTTAGCAATTAGTTTATCCACGAGGACTGGTGTGCGAAAGTCCAAGGCTGGTCAGAGCGCTGTAATGCACCCTGCCATTCGCTGACGAGTACTCATGATGGAAAATTGAGTACATTGCATGGCTGACTTCCAAAATGGTTCAAAGAACCTGCGAAGAGCCCCCATGAACAATGAGCATAAAACCGTTCATGGATGAGGAGGTTTGATCATGATTTGTCTTTGTGAAACACACAGACTATTGTATTCGCGCGGTCCCTTTTTTCTCTATTTTTCTTCTTCTCCTGGTCTTCTGTCTTCTACCCAGTTACTTTACCCAACCAGAACGACCTCCTTCCCTTCCTGTCTCGCGGATTTTTAGCACACTGACAGGCAGTCTCTAGAACAACTCAGTCACCTACGTTTTTATGTTTTTAGGTTGATGAGGCATTGGGGGTGTACCTATGGATGTTTTGAAATTGGGCCATGTTCATATCTCAAGTATGCCACTATGGACCTAGAATCAATGCCAGAATTGTATGACCTCTTAAAGCATACCCGAAGTTCATACATGTATTTCTACTCTCAAAAAACCGATGGCTGTATTTCATCACTCCAAAAGGTGGGCAGAGTGAAATATTTTGCAAGTGGGTAACACACTCATATGTCAAGTATGGCCTGACGCATAGCCTTGTGACCAAGGCCAACTGAATCAAAATTCAAAGGAGGTCCCAAATTTGGGTCATAGTCAATTGGAGGTCATTCAGTGCATTTTTAAAGAATTGATGAAAATTGCATTTTATAACTCCCCAATGCATTCCCGAAGTTCATACATTTTTTGTCTACACTCAAAAAAGTGAATAGGTGCATTTCATCACTCCAAAGAGTGGACAGAGCAAAACATTTTGCAAGTATGTCACGCTCATATCTTAAGCATGGCATGACCCAGTATGGTTCTGGGACTAACACCAAATGAGTCGAAATTTAACGGAGGTTCGAAATATGTTACAAGACAGCTGAGGTCACCATTTCAGAATTACTGGAAATTGTATTTTATGATCTCTAATACCTCCCCGAAGTTCATACATGTATTTTAACACTCAATCAAATGGGTGGGGGTGAAATATTTTGAAAGTTGGTCGCGTTCATATCTCTGGCATGGTATGGACTGTGTGCCTTGGATCAACGCTAAATCAGTGGAACTGCTTTGAAGGTTCAAATATAGGTAAAGGTCGCTGGGGTCGGTCACCCAGGGTTTATTGTGTACATTTATTTTATAATTGCTGGACATTGCATTTACAACCCCAGTGCACCCCAGAATTTCAGAAATGGATATCACCACCTACTTTCGAACAATTTGACCACCGTCCGTTTTGTTAGATCATGGTGTAAAAACCAAAGTTTAGACAATTTACAGAGATTTAAATTTTTAAAGATTATCGTGCTGAAATCTCAAATATACTATTGTTTTATCAACTTGGAACCTCGGAAAATAAAAACAGAACTCATTGGAGGTTCAAAATATGTGCCAGAGTTTTTCCCAGTCACCTTGTGCTTATTGAATGCATGTTGCAGAAATACTGGTAATCGCAATTTAACTGCTTTAATGCAATCCTAAAGTTGATATGTAAAAATGAATGCCCCAAAACTGGGCGGGGTAAAAGTATTAAAATGGGACAAAATTATTGAAGCAGGACACGCGTTTATATCAGACACATTGACACAACAAAAGCACAAATGATTTGAAAAAAAACCTTAAATCCTATCACTCATATTTCAATCCCTATATTGGTCCCAAATGAAACCCTTTAAATACAGTCCACAACAATTTATTTCTGATTTCTATAATATTCCTACAAGGATGTTACGCCCCCGGAAAGGATTTGTTGATGGATTTAACGGTTATTTTAATGCAGAGTAATTGTAAAGTCGTTATAACGAGTTGTGATTATATTTTTTTCTAACGGATTGGCCCTAATGCTCTTTCGTAGGAGTTACAGTTAAAACTAGAAGTACTGTCCTGAAAAGCGCACAAATAGCACGTCGATTTGCGCGTTAATCTTCACGTTATGACGATGGCAAGGCTATCAAATTCTGCACATACGGCCTGTGCACAAGCAAAGTTTCAGCCAATGGACCTCCGGGTAACCCGGAGGTCCATTGGCAGGAACATTGCTTGTGTTAGCTATGGGTAACAAGGAGAACCTGCCATGCTTTGGCTGCCATTCGATATGGCAATTGCGCGCAATTCCTACGCGCAATTAAGCCTAGATAAGCGCACAGGTCGTGACAGGACTTCTAGTTTTAACTGTAGTTAAATTGAATTCACATTTTATCAATTTCGCTGTTTCGGCATTCATTCCGTTGTATTTCCACGTAAGATGTCGAATTTTCCCTCTGCCACGCTCATGCCAAGTGGTCAGTTGGGTTTGAAGTGAACTGATCAAAAATGGTCCTTTTATTTTCCTGCATTTTCATGTTTGATTTACTGTGTCTTTAATTGGTTCTTGTTCAATTGAGTGGATTTCGAAATCGCCCAAAGAGTGGCCAGGACGATTACAAAGTTGTATAAGTGTGACGTATGGATTATTTCTTATATCAAGTCTGTGTCGAGAAACTCGTTCGTGAAAAGCGTTCTGAGTATAACCTACTTACTGTTTGTTACAGTCTCTACAAGGTACAAGTCGGGACTAGTTGCATTAACAATTGCGGTATAATCAGGAACAGAAACGCGGTTGTAAACATTAACACAAAACGCGATTATCGTTTTTTCGTGGTTTCTCTACTGGATAATCGTTTATCCTTCCGTTTCTAGTCCCGGTTATAAACATGATAAACGTTTGGTGGTTCGCTCGCTCGGCAAGTAAATTCGGTAAATACAACTGCGAATACATCTCGCCGCGTGAGGACCATCAGGTTTTATCTTCCAGTGGAAGATAAAACCTTATGGTTCTCACACAACGATCTGTTGCCCGACGCCATACTACTAAAAATAAATAAAGGAGACTGAAAAACAAGATATTGGTACAGGACAAGTTACAGACAGAGGAAGGTCTGTAAATATGTACTGATTAGTTATATTTCTATTTATCAACCGTTCTTTTATACCGCCAATACCTCCAAACAAACTGTCAACAAAACCATATTATGTGATCCCTCAATGGAGCGAGTTCATCCAGTTCGTTCTAAAGAGGTGTCGCGTGGTATGTTTTCGTTGAAGTTTTGTGAAACACTTGGAAAAATAATATTTGAAATAATAATTTGGATGTCGTCTGCGTTGGGTTAAGAGATAACTGAATTTAAAAATATAAAAATATGTCTTTTCTAACCAACTGCAAGACCGCCTTCTCATGTGTGTTTTCTTTGAGGACACGCATCGTCTCTGATATCTGGAATCTCAACAACACAACATTTTTTGACCATTACATTCTATGGCGATTCAAACGATTCGTAGATTTTTGACGATACCAAAGCATCATGGTTTGCAGTCACAGAGATTTATAGCTTCCATGCTTGTTTGGTAGATGCTTACTACCTCTACAAACTGCAGTAATTGGTAGGAGTGCAAGGCATATTTCACAAGGAACAGATAATAAAATCAGTTGTAATTACCAAGATAAAGGAGATTTATTACAGGTGGAATATTGGGGTTCTAAACTCACTTTATCATATACTACTCAAAGTTTGCTAAGCACCAAGAATATCCAACTACCTGTTTTACGTTTTAGTTGAAATATTGTAATGAAAAGTGTATATATTTTTTTTTATTTAATTATATCTTTAATGATTTAAGTACAGAAATTAAAATTTTATTTGTGTTTGACATTATTTTTTAGCTTTTGAATACGATAAACATGGAAAAAGGATATTATTGGTAAAAAAGGAAATTTTTCAAATTTGCCAAAACGTTGACGGAGGGAACTGGTATGGGTTCAATATCGAGTATGAGACACATTACTGTTAATTACAGCTTGACAACACCTTCCCATGCTCCCAATAAGGTTCCTGGTGGTCCTTTGTGGGATGTTATTCCATTCTTGGACCAACATGGCACCAAGCTCCTGGACACTTCCTGGCTGGACTGGACGGGCTGAAATTGCAAGCTGCAACTCATTCCAGTCATGTTCGATTGGATTGAGGTCAGGAGATCTTGCTGGCCAGTCCATACGCTCAATCCCCTCCCTCTGTCGATACTCCTCGACAGCATTGGCAACATGAGGACGGGCATTATCGTCCATCAGAATGAATCTATCACCCACTGCACCTGCATACAATTGGACGTGGGCATCCAGGATCTCATCAATGTACCGCTGTGCAGTCAATGTACCACGTTCAAGGACACAGAGCGCTGTACGTCCACCCCCGCTGATGCCGCCCCAGACCACGATTGACCCTCCACCACAGCGGTCATGCTCAGCAATGTTGACTGCATGGAATCGCTCTCCTGGTTTTCTCATACCCTAGAACGCCTGTCTGTGTGGTCTAGGCAGTACCTTGACTAATCTGTAAAAAGAACAGGTCGCCAATCTTCTCTGGTCCATCCAGCGTGGTCCATGGCCCATTCATATCGTGCCTGTGGGCGGTGGTTCGGGGACAGCGGAATGCGAATACATGTTCTTCTCGATTGGAGACCACCTTCGTGCAACCTTGTCCGGATAGTCTGCGTCGAAACAATTACCCCGGATGCATTTTGAAGGTCACTGCGAAGCTGGGTTGCTGTGTCAAAGCGGTTCCTACGGGCCCTGAATGATCAAAAACCGGTCTTCAGCTGCAGACGTTGCCCTGTCTCTGCCACCACAATGCCATATTACTGGTGTGCCATACTGCTGAAATCTTGCCCAGGCTGTGGAGATCATCGTATGGTGCATACCAAGGGCTTCACCAACCTGGTGATGGTAGCCCCTTGCTCCGCCATCCCTACAGCTCGCCACGTTTCTACTTCAGACAAATGTTTTTTTACATTTGCATTTGCCATATTCAATCATTAAATCACAAGGGTTTGTGTTGAAATGAAGATTGAATATCCTACACAAGTCATGAACATGTAGACAGTACACGAAACATGAAAATCAACGTCTACATGCTTTCCATGACTGTCGCGAAAAGTCTACCTGTCGAGAGAGCTCATGTAAACACTGGGAATCATCTCAATACATTCCTCAATCATATCCATTAAACATTTCGCAAATATGTCTCATGCAAATTTCACAATGATGTGTCAAATATTTGGTGCTTAGCAAACTTTGAGTAGTATATATCTGGTTGAGAGGCCATTGTCAATCCGAGAGATACTACAAAAAGATGACCTTTCAAAGGATCAAGGACAGATTTGATTTCCCATTGGGCACCAGACCAAAGAACATCCACCTTGAACGAAACACACTAACCTTGAAATGTAGGTCAGTTTTAGTTGCATTATTCTTTTATCGGATCCCTTTGACGTAAGGCAGCGTTTAAACAGTCAAATGCATTAATGCATTGCCAGCGTTTATCCCTTTCATCCCGATATACATAAAGTTTTGCGTGAAAAACAAAATTGGTAGTGGACGAGCAAATAATATAAAGAGCAAAACATCTGAAGCGAGGCTCGGTAATTATTTAATCCAGCAGCTCTGTCGAGCTGTAGGATTAAATAATTACTGAACCTCCCACAAACCAGGATGGTTTCGCCCATTTCTCCGTTGACAGTGTTGACTGAAATGATGTGTTCCAGAGCGCCAGTGTTGACAGGACTAAACATTCAAATGCATTATCCAAAACGATGAAATTGGTAGTGAACCTGAACGAACTCAACCGGCATATTCTTCGTGTGTACGCGACAGTAATTTTTGTTTAACATTCGAAATTCCCAGGTACCATGACAAAGAAATTACATAACAGTTCATCATTTGTCACAAAACTGTTTCAATGATATGTTTTCTTCAAGTTGTTTATTATCTGTAATACATTCAATTTCAGTTCTATAGAAACTAAATGCACCCTCTGAACACTTCGGTTGATGACTCAATTGATACATGTTTCAAAACTATTATCAAACGCATGTCTGACAAGTTTCGTTATTGGAAGAGATTTTTAGGAAAGGTTAGCTCCCCTTAATGTTCTGAAGCTATCATTACATTTAACACTAAGAGAAAAGAAAATTCAGGTAAAAATTAAAATGTCGAAATGTTAGCGTATTTGTGTCATCGATGTGGGCATCATTTTACAAGCTGCATGGAGTTTCCTGTAGAGTGGTGTGAAAATACAGAAACTGGCGTTTTACATTTTCTCAATCAGTTTGAACGATGAAAGGAATTTAAAAATAAGAAAACGGCGTTTTAGTCATTTTGGAGTTCCGTAGTTTTTTCTTGTTCATGATATCAACAGTGTCCCCATAATGACATATAATATAGGCCCGGTCCTTCTTGTCAATATAGAAGTCTATGATGCTATTGATTTTCCTGGGGAGAATAAAAAAACTTTCGAATTACTGAAAGAACACATTCACTAAAGAAAGAACCAAAGTGATACTGGTAGATATTTTTAATGGTGGCGTATCTGTGAACTAGGTGCTTCTAATTTGCTTGCCATCAAAAAAAAACAATTTTTTTGGTTATTTTTTACTTTTAATAAGCGAAAACAACAGACAGCTCCGACAGCTGTCTGTTGTTTTCGTTTGTTAAAAGAAAGAAAGGGAAAATTGACTTTATATCTTCCAGAAGTCACAAGCGTTTTCTCAACAATTTCTTGCTTGAAACTTCCCCGCTCGTCTAATAATTTCAAGGGAGATAACTTTATCGAAAATCAATTTTTATGACGAGAAATGTCGGGAATGCTTGATCTCAAAAAGAGGGAAATCTAAGGCATTGAATGCTATACTTTAAAAATCGAAATGCAAATATTCTTATCTTTATTTTTGTTTCTCAGCTTCTTACCTGCAGTGGCAGATATTCACCAGAGGTATTAATGCTGCTATCACCAGAATAGGATAACCATAATCCAGTGTAACAGAAACCTATCACAGTAAACTGGATGTATCGTTATAGGAATAATTTTGAAGATTCATTGGCTTGAGTTTTTTTTTATCGAATCTGGTGAATCCATCCTGCTTCAAAGCAGCCATGACTAGGTTTTGTAAAAGAAATCTGGAACATACTTAGTTAATCAAATTTCATGAATCATCCCTGGCAACAAAACACAATACGTTAATTTGTTAAATCAAAATTAAAAAATTTAAAAAAAATTATAAAAGGAATGGTCAGAATTCGAACACTTGTCGACAGGGTGTTCTTCGACACCAACCAGCGCCGTCAGGTCGAAGAACGGTTCACTATAGATCTTGTCCGTTGTATGGGAAGTTCCGAATAGACTTTGCCAATAGCTGAATTGTTTAGGAGGCTCTGTATAGAATGCACCGGAAATCAGCGGTCTTCCATTTCCAGGGCAAACATTGTCTGTGACATAGTAGTCAATCGCGATTACTAAAGACCATGCGTACGTCAACATTGTTTACCAGGGTTACCATAGTAACACCATGTGTTGGTGTCACATGAAACTCTACCAGTATAGGTTTGAATCATAAATATTGTATTTTTAATATAAGTGAAATGTATTTTTGATGATATATCCCCTGGGTGATTTGGAAAACACACGTCCTCGATGTTTTGCAGTGAAAGTCAGTATGTTGGATAAAGTTACTCAGTCTACCAGGAGGATGTCGGGAAAAACATTCAGACGCATAAGACACATTTTTGTAATTGACCAACTTCGGGATCCACCCATGCCACCCGAGTTTTGTCCGGTCTTTTTTTACACCTACCCCCTCCCTAGTAACCTGCCTAGTAACACAGGGCGCCACCAAGTTACGAAGTAAACCTCCTTGTAGCCTTTCCTCCCATCCAATATTGAAAACATACATGCTTCAAAATGTGTATGTTTGTCGCCAGATGATTTTGTCATCATCAAAAGACAACAAAATGCAAGTTGATCTCGTGCTGCTCTCCGAATTATGACAGGTATTATTTTTGTTGATGACTTTTTCCAACCAAACTCTTGGCATCATAACAGAAATATCACTTTAGCATTTCTGCTATAAATTAAAATGGGGAAACTATCATTATTCCCATGATATCAGCTGCCGAAGTTGGATATTGAGATCAAGCAAGTCAAATTTAGAGGTATCTAGCTTGTATCATATGACAACAAAAGACAAGGCAAGAAGATATAATGTGACACTTTCTATTAATTTAACAGCTTCTTTGAATCAGGAACAGATGATTTGATGGGCAAACGAGGAGGGTTGTTTCTGTTCCCCGAAATAGGACAATCCGGCCACTCTGTATTTAAATGTCGGCATGAAACTCCTTTTCTTTTCTTTTTTTTTTCTATAGCTTCACTTGTAATGATGCAAAGTACATAATATAACTCGTCAGTGTTTCTGTGCCTCGCATGGTGGGTTGTTTATCTGATTGACCATGTAATTCCATGCGACATGAAATGTAAGTTGAATGAGCATAGTATGTTGCATAGTTGTCAGCTTTTGAAGGGAACAACAGGTACCAAGGACCTGGCGAATGTTCGATTAACACTGTCCGGTACGAGGAGACCTTGGCTGTCGAGTGTCGTTAACCTTTTACCCAACGTAACGGCAAAAACAGTCCAGCGCTTTTCACATAAGTCGCCAATTAATTTTCATTATTTTTTCATTTTTTGTCTCAAAAACATGGGTTATGACCCTTCTTTGGAACCAGCTCGTCGAGCTCGTTCCAATGAGGGTCATAACCTATGTTTTTGAGACAAAAATGAAAAAAATAGTTATTCAAGAATTTTGTTTGCACGTGTCGTCTGCTTTTCATGTTAGATAACGAGTTAAATCCCAATAAATGAATAAATCAATCAATCAATAATATAAATCATAATATAAATAAATAAATTAATAGGTCTCAGAATCAATGCGTATGTCTTGTTGCTCTGCCATACGTCTGAACTCAAAACAACAGACTTTTTGTTTTTGTATACATTCAGCTGTTTCGCTTTATAGGCGATATTGCCATAAGACCTTTTGATAAAACTATGGATAATTGGGATTTGACGGTCATTTTGGGGAAAAAAAACACCACAAGCGGCGTTACTCAGATGAAGAAAGGATACAGCCCGGCTCATCTTCTTCTGTGTCCATCCATTATCAAAACTCAAACATGGATAGAAGTTCCTCGACAATTGGTGACGAGCTCTACTGAGAGGTTCTAGATTCTCTTAGGAAAAAATGGGTTAGATAATCTTGTTAATAAACATTTATACCATTTCAGGTTCAACAGTTACGACAGAGCTTCACTGAGTACAATTCCACCAGAAGGACACAGACTAGTCTACGAGTCCTACTCAAAGTTCAGCAATGAAATATATAATCCAGAAAAGGAATTATTATACAAACTAATTCCAGGAAATGTTTTTTTTCTACCGTACTACATGGCAGAACAGATTTCACTGAGAAACGACAAGAGATGATTGGATGGGAAAAGCAAGATTTTTAAATATCATATTGAAGGAATTATATTATCGATGTTCGTTCGTTCTCGTATCATTTGCTCTTCACCTGATTGTTCAAATTCCCTATTAACTACCCATCGTGTGAAGAAGTTATTTATTTATTTATTTATTTATTTATTTATTTATTTATTTATTTATTTATTTATTTATTTATTTATTTCTATACCATGATTACCTATTCTACTATATATAAAAAGCCCATGACAAAAATATTAGCTTTACCCACCAACCCTGATGAAAACGCCAACAACGGGATTTTAACAGTTAAAATTTACACCTACAGTGGAACTACATACAAGTTGACCTTTGGTGACCTCGCCTTGAATGCAAACTTGTCTAAATCTATCACTCATCGCCTCGTGAAGAGTGAAATGGAACCGGCAATTATTTATTACCTTTTTAAATATAGTATGTTATTATGTTATTAAAATGAAAAAGGCCCCGTAATTTGCGCATTTCATTTTCTATTTCGTTTCGGCGATAAAATTGCCAGCGGAGGAATCGCCCACCGGTGCTCAGGTAAACAAACACAGATTCGCACATGTAAATATTGGTTTATTTAACATTTGTACCAAATGTTCACCACTCGTGGTGAAGTGGTGTTAACCGAAGGCTCACGGTTAACACCACTTCACCACGAGTGTGAACATTTGGTATACCAAGCTTTTATTTATTTATTTATTTATTTATTTATTTATTTATTTATTTATTTATTTATTTATTTATTTATTTATTTATTTATTTATTTATTGGTGGTGGTTAAGGTCTCATATTTCTACACAATGGCTGATCGTGACTGTAACATGGAAATAAAGTCAAGCTAAGACAACCGTTTATGCCAAAGTTGCCCATTTTAGAGGCCTTCCACCCCAAGCATTGGTGACTGACTCCTACTTTACCAGTAAAGTAAACAGAGATGGATTACGACAGTAAACAAGCACTGGTTTACTTTCAGTGGTTCCCACGGGGGTATGCGGCGTTTCTTTAACTTTGTCCCTGTGATCTTTGTGGGCAGTTTTTCATTCGAAAAAGTGAACACTGATGACAATGTGAACTGTTTGGGTGAAGTATAGTCGTGTGATCAGAAACAAAAGCGGACAGAGAATTCTCACAGAATCTTGACTCGGCCACGATCCGGTCGAAATTATCTATGGACAATTTCACTGAACACTGTTAATAATACAAGAGGAAGGGAGGGAATTCTACAGTTAGTGCATCAAGCAAGCCAATCAAGAGGTGAAGAAGTGCAGTATTCGAGAACAAAATGAAAATACTCTACCGACAGCAGTTCACCTCAGGGCTAGGGGTACACCTTCATTAAAGAGAAGTAGGCACGGTACATTCAGCGTTATCTTTTTGGGAAATTTTCTCCTTCCGATCTTTGGTGACATACTTCAAAAGTTGCAGATTTTCGTAATCAAATCAATGATTAAGGAAACTGATAAACACACCCGATAACCAGAACCGAATGCTGCGAAGATCTATACTCAGCGCTGTTTTCAAACCCCATCCTGCGTAATACAGTTAAAACTAGAAATCCTGTCATGAAATGTGCACAAACAGCACGCTGATATGCGCGTTAATGTGCGCGTTATGGCCCAATTAAAGCTATCATATTCTGTATATATGGCCTGTGCACAGGCAATGTTTCAGCCAATGGACCTCCGGGTAACCCGGAGGTCCATTGGCAGAAACGTTGCATGTGTTTGCTATGAGGTACCAGGAGAACCTGCCGTGCTTTGGATGCCTTTCGATATGGCAATTGCGCGCAAATCCAACGCGCAATTAAGCCTAGATAAGCGCACTATTCGTGACAGGACTTCTAGTTTTAACTGTAATATTTTCCTTTAGGACGATGTTCTGACTGAATAGCGCAGTCTCGAGTTCTACTCTTCCGCGGTGGCATCAGTATCACACTGGCGAACGCATTCACACCTCGTGGCGTCTTGTGCTTATTACACGCCTCTGTGACATAGAATATAGTTAAAAAGTCGACCTTATTTGGTGACGTTCACAATTCTGACGTCTGCTTGGAATAATAATAAAAAAAAATGCAGGTGTGATTGGCAAAGACGTGCAACAGATTGATAAAATAGACCAAAAATATAAATAAAAATTGTGTCCAAATAGCTCATTTATTCGTATTTTTAAGAAATTAGCTGCCTTTAGCTGAAGTATATTCTCTTCAATGTCAGAACTTGTGCGTTATAAAATCAATCGCCATTAAAAGATAAAGTTTAATTTCGTTAATTTTGGTATTTCAGCAAAAACAGCATCCAATTCACATACGATTCTATTTGCCGACGGCTGTCACCATAGTTGCCGAATTGATCTATGGCAGAATGTGACGTTTCGAGTTGGCGTTCACATTCTGTCCCACTGCAGACGACTATATCGCGCATTCAATTCGCTACGTAAACACACAAAGGATGACATCACATGTTTCTGACTAAACTTTCTTCGTAGTGCACTACTCTATAGTATATATTGTAATGATGGAGTCAGCAGGAAGAGGGTCAATCTGGCCATTCTTTCTCCCATCATAATGTCATAGTTTGTATCTTACTTTTTTCCATAGACTTGACGACAGGTGGAGGGGGGGGGGGGGTTAGTGACCAAAATTTCCTATAGTTGGAAATTCGGAGGGCAAGTCATGAGTAGTTGGAACTTTCATCTATCTGGATTTTAGAGCTTCTTTGGCAATGCTGATGTCTCCTTCACTTCCCAAAATTCCCACTCGGTTTCAAATCGAAAAAAATTCCAGCTGTTACTATTTACAACTACAGTGTACGCAATATCGAGCTTCATAAGTATGCGTGGTGTCAATCGGTAAAAGATTTCTATAGTACGTTTACTTATCGTAATAAAAAAAATCCTGAAAATGCACTTCAAGAAAATCGTATCAGGTGAAATCGTTATCCTGAGTTAATTCCATCATTCAGAGTTACAAAATGGTGGAAAATCGAAAATTGATGATTCCTGCATAAGATCTGATTTAATGTTAAGAGAATTGCTCAATGTTCTCAGCTTGAGCATTTGTTTAGCACATATTTAATTCCCAGAATAATACCAAATAATAACAACCTGATAATTCTATCATAAATGTGTATCAAACCTAAATTAGATATCATTAAATGTGAAGCTCTGTTGTTGATGTCCTTGCCCTCTTAGAGACATGGCTAAATAGTAGTGACCCAACAATATCGCTCCTCCTACCTGTATTTCAAGAGCCCATTAGCATAGATCGGTGAACGACAGGGGGTGGGGTGGCAGTTTATGTTAAAGAAGGCATTAGCTTCCGACAAAGAACAGACCTGGAAATATTAAACACTGAATGTATTTGGGTTGAAGTGCTAGCAAGCTATTGTAGACTCCTCTTATTAGGTGTATTCTACCGACCGCCAAACAGTTTTCAAGTAACATGGACTTTTATTTCCACGTCCATTGAAAACGCTAAAGACTCCGAAATACCCGATTTAATTGTTACTGGGGATTTCAATGATAATCAACTACCCCGACCATGGAATGACTTTGCAAAAATCGCCAAAATAGTTCAAGCTCACACAGCTTGTGAACGAACCGACGTGCTTTACTAAGTCATCGGCATCGTTGATCGACGTTTTTGCGGTAAGCAGCACCGTGGGGGTCTTATCCTGTGAAGTCCTGAATCCATTCTTCCCGAATCTGATTCGTTACCATTCACCCATCCTAATTGAAATTGGCTTTGTTAAACATATACCCACTGCATTTAAGCGACGTGCATGGACGTATGCATCAGGAAATTACACTAACCTCAATGTTGCCATCAAGAACGAAGAGCGGGGTGAAATTTTCAATGAATAACATTGTTAACGATTTTACTGAAAAACTGCTACATTTGGCAGCCAGATACATCCCAAATAAGTATACTTTCTCAAGTCCAGTCAACCAAAATGGTTTCATAATGAAATGAGATTGCTGATCAGACAACGTAAGAGGCTGTATCGAGTTGCCAAGCGTAGCGGCCTCCTCCAAGCGTGGACTAGATACAAATGCAAACGAAACGAGGTTGTCTCTGCAGTTCGGAAGGCCAAAGCGTGCTATAAGACAAACGTTCAAAATACACTGCGAGGGACCGAGACACCGCCTTCACTATGGTGGAAGACCCTAAAATCATATATTGGAAATGCCTCTGCTGGGTCCCTTACTATTACTTCCCAAAACAAAATGTATACGTCGAACACCGAGAAGGCCGAGATGTTCAATGAATACTTTTGCTCTATATCCATCGGAGACGATTCTTCGACCTCTCCGCCTCCTCTTGTCCAAAAGTCTAGTGTAACATTTGAGAGTATCACCCTTCAGAGATCCTTGAGGCTCTGAAATCGATCAATCCAGCCAAAGCCTCTGGACCGGCCTTCATTAGCCCACGTCTCCTCAATGAATGTAAAGATTCATTGAGCGAACCATTATTGGTCCTCTTCAATATCCTTTTAAATAATTATTTTCCGCTAATTTGGAAAAGGGCTAATGTTTCACCCATCCTCAAGAAGAATACCTCCAACGTGGTGATTAACTATCTCCCGATATCATTGATTAGTTGTGTCGGTACAGTATTGGAGAAATGTTTTTAAGCGCCTCTGGACATTTCTCCTTGATAACAATCTTCTTAGTCAATTTCAGTCCGGATTTACGCTAAACGGCTCGACGGTTCTCCAATTAACCGATATATATAATGAATTTTGCCATGCCCTGGATGAAGGCAAGAAGGTTAGGCTTGTCTTCTGCGATGTCAGTAAAGCATTTGACAAAGTGTGGCACTCCGGTTTGATTTACAAGCTTGAGAAAATCGAAATTGAAGGGGACCTACTGGAATGTTTGAAATCGTATATATTTCTGATAGAATACAAAGCGTTACTATAGCATCTGAGTCCTCATCATGGAGAACTGTATGCTCTGGAGTCATCCAGGGGTCGATTCTTGGGCCCCTTCTGTTTTTAGTATACAGTAATGACATTACTGGAAATTTGACTGGTAATATACGACTCTTTGCGGATGATTACGTCCTTATACCTTATTATGGAAGCTCCGATTCAAGCTGCTAATTTAATTAATGGTGATTTAGAAACAATCGAAAACTGAGAAAAAACGTTATTGGTAGAATGTAATTCACAAAAGACGGAAAGTATGCTTATATCTCGCAAAAGTAATACATCATTACACCCGCCTTTATATCTTTCCAATGCGCAAATAACCGAGGTAAGTAATCATAAACACTTAGATGTTATATTAAATAACAATTGTAGATGGAATAATCATATTGATCATATTTGCTCAAAGGCTTGGGCACCCATAGACCTGATGAGGATGCATAAATTTGTACTTGAGAAAGTTTACTTTACCTTATCAGACCTCTCTTAGAATATGCAGACACAGTGTGGGACAACTGTACTGAAACTAATGCCGCTGACAAAGAGAAGATTCAAATAGCTGCTGCCAGAATTGTCACTGGAGCAACCATGAGCTCAAGTAAAGACCTATTATATACTGGGACGTGTTGGGATACCATTCAGGATAGACGTCGGAAACAAAGGCTTAAGCAATTCTTTAAAATGAACCACCATATAACGCCTCCATATCTTGCAAACAAAGTGCCCCCTGTCACATCAGCAACCAACACAAGCCATGTGCTGCGTGCAAGTGATAACCACCGAGTACCCTTCTGCCGCACCCAGTTATACCAGTATTCATTCATTCCCGATGTAACTAAACTGTGGAATAACATTCCGTTGTCTGTTCGACAAAACAGTTCGATTAGCAATTTCAAGAGATTCCTAAATCGTAATAACCAACGACCACCCTCAATCTTTATTAATGCTAAGTTTCGTGCGGCACAGATACCATTGCAGACTGCGCCTGTGTTGTAGTAGTCTTAATTATCATCTCCATGCAAACAACCTGTCATTGTCGCCCAACTGTCAATGTGGTGTGGTCGAATCGTCTGACCATTTCTTGCTGCCATGTCAGCTCTACTCGAATGCCCTGGTCAGCACCATTGGACAGATACCGTTTCCTGTGAACATCACTATACTCCTACAGTTAAAACTGGAAGTCCTGTCACGAATTGTGCGCTTATCTAGGCTTCATTGCGCGTTGGAAATGCGCGCAATTGCCATATTGAATGGCATCCAAAGCACGGCAGGTTCTCCTGGTTACTCATAGCAAACACATGCAATGTTTCGGCCAATGGACCTCCGGGTTACCCGGAGGTCCATTGGCTGAAACATTGCTTGTGCACAGGCCATATGTACAGAATTTGATAGCTTTACTTGGGCCATAACGCGCTCATTAACGCGCATATCAACGTGCTATTTGTGCGCATTTCATGACAGGACTTCTAGTTTGAACTGTATATGGATCAGAGCACTTAAGTAAAGATGCAAATCGCTTCGTATTTGAAAAGGTGCAGGACTACATTATGGAAACGAAACGCTTCAAGTAGATAATTTGTATTCCTGTCCCTATCAGGGCGATCTGTGGCTACACTGTATTATAGAAGATTGTAATACAGTATGGCCACAGATCGCCTTGATGGCAGTGCAATGAGTACTGCGCCATCATGGCTCTATAAGACTCAGCCTTAAACACAGTGGCTGAAACTGTTCTCTTGTCCAGTAGGTTATCTCCTGATACTTCCAGACCAGCTCTAGCTCTTCTCGTTATGTCCCCCCGAAGGTATGAATGCTGCGTCAACTCAGTGTCCTTTTCTACGTTTTCTGAACGTCGTTCGTCTCTCGGTTGCTTGTGTTTGATTCCATGTTGGCTTCATCTTATACTATCCTATATTTCATCTTATCACTGTAATTCCTTTCTTCTTTTAAAGTATCTATCTACATACCTAAATATCTTTCATCACATAGCTTAAACAATTTACATTTGGTACTCCGTCTGTAGTTTCGGTAATACTTATCTTGTAACTCAAAGACTTAGGAAGACGACCAACTTGAGCATCAAGCTTTCTGTCGAATCTCTTCATTTTTGTGATTCAACAAGTATTGTTTCTGTATGCTGTATTCACTGCTTCATAATTATATCTGTTTCTTTCCTTTATTGTAAAACATATTGTTTGCAACTACAGTGTTTTCTTTAATAAAATATTGTTTAAACTAAATGTGTCAGCATTTCAGTTACAAGAATCAATTGTGTGCCCCCTTTCATTGCTTCATTTTCAAAATGTTTCTCGGTAGTGAATTTCCAACTAAGGGTCCCCCCTCCCGGTTCCTCTCCCTAGTTGGAAATTCACCCCCAATCGGAAACCTCTAGCCACGTCCATGTTATTTTCATGCGTATGTGAGTATTCTGATAAGCTTGTGGACCCTATATTCCGTTGAATAATTTTACTTTACCTCACTTACTTTACTATTTTAACATTTACTTCAGATGGTTGGGGCTGAATTTACTTTTTACTTATCGTTTTAGACACAATAGTTTGGTATAAGTTGCGTTACGTCTTTTGAGTTGTGAATTATTTTATTATATGCCTGTTCTATGTAATCCCTATCTATAGCAACACTAAACCATGTGGAAAATGAAAATCTGTTCCGCACATATGTGCGGAACAGAAAAGTTGTCAGACTATATTTATAAAGAAGCGAAATTTCACAGGAATTTTCTATTAATCGTGCACCGCAGTTACAAATTGAATCTCAAGCGATAGTTAAAACTCATCCCCTGATTTCCAATATGTTCTATGTGCCAGTAGGCACATAGAACACATTGGAACTCAGGGGACGAAATAGTAACACGTGCTCCCCTCGCTAATTTGGTTAGCGATAAAATGTGTTATTTTTGTTGATAGTTGTCAAATGAACTGCTTAGTGTAATTCTAATAATTGTTTTTTTATACACGTGAAGGCGTGTAATAAACAAAGAACAACACACGCGCGTGAATGGGTTAATCGATATGGCACGAGAGCCAGCGAAGAAGGATGAAACAAGAGGCCGCAGGCCTCGAGTTTTATCCTTCCGCGATGGCACTCGTGCCATATCGATTAATTAATCCATTAACGCACGTGTGTCGTTCTATATATGTACATCATTCAATAAAAAACGAAGAATAACTTCAAGGGACATGCTCTTTATTGCGAAGACACCTTCTTGTTCGTGTTCAATATACCGAAGAGCTGATATCCTGACGGCCCAATACATCGAATATTCCATATCTCGACTGTCCAATACACTCCGAAAGTCCGACGACTAAACCCTCCTAACCTGCGATATTCAAACACTTTAGTACTCCAGCAGTCTGAAATGAAATGAAATGAAATGAAATGAAATGAAATTTATTCGCAGTATACAAATATTTTTACAATAATAGTGCATAACAGAATTTTTTTTAAAAAGTGTTTATATGTATACTGCTGGGAAATGACATAGTCTAGTGACTGTCTTCCCGTCATTCCCCGGGTAAAATATGTACATATATACAATATTGAAACATGCAGAGAAAATGGTATATGGTGAAATATTAAGATAAAATAAATATTAAGGTAAATAGATAAAACCTGAAAGAACAGAAAAAAAATAAATAAATAAATAAAAATAAAAATGAAAATGAATTATTTTATTTTATTTGATCCTTATCTTATTTTATTTATTTATTTATTCATTTTTTTTTTTTTTTTTTTTTTTTTTTTTTGAACAGCAGAATCCGATTTTACAGAATTTTATTTTTAGTATTCCTTTTTATTGTTGTATTTTTTTAAAGATTATTTCTCTTTTTAATTGTATTTGTATATTTATATTGTTTATTTACTTTTTATTTCTTGACCCCTTTTTTTGTTTTGTTTTTTGGGTTTTTTTTTTTTTTTTTTTTCCCCACATATGTTACCAGATCTGAATGCAAAGCAGCAATTGAGGTTTGCCTCATTAGGAATTCCGAAATTAAGATATCTTTACGAACGAAGTGAGTGTACGCAAAAACGATCAGAAAGATAATGATAATCATTACGGGAAAGATGGGGCACTTGTGTTAGGAAAGTAGGTAGATGATAGTGATCCAGAATTAGCCAAGCAGTCAGTGCAAGATGGATTAGTACAGTGGATAGTGGATTGGTATGAATCAAGATATTTCTTTGTTTGTATTTTCTTAAATGCTGACCGGGTAAGGGCTTTTGTGAACGAGTCGAGTTCGTTCCACATTTTCGGAAAGTTGAAATGTGGCAGGGACATTGAGAATTGGGTTCGTGGTTTATGTATTGCTAGATTTCCGGTTTGTCTGGTTACCCTTCCAGAAGGGTTTGTATGAATCTGGAAACAGTCGTCGAAACTTCTTGGTAAGTTATTGCTCAACCAGTCATGCATGAATAAGAGGGAATATAACTTGTACAAGTCGTGTATTTTCAAAATTTCTAACCGTTTGAAAAGTGGTCAGTGTGAGAATTAAATTTTTTGTTGGTTATAATCCGTATAGCCTTTTTTTGAAGATTTAATAGCCTATTGGTAGAAGACGAATTGCCCCAGATTTGGACACCATAGATTAGGTGACTATGGATCAAGGTGAAATATAATTGTTTTAGCGATTCGATGGGTAACAAACGTTTGACTCTATTCAACACGTAAACTGCCCTGGCCACTTTTGTGGCGACCGTCGATATGTGATGCTTAAATTTTAGGTTTTCATCCATGTTGATTCCAAGAAATTGTATGAATTTAATTTTCCTGTTATTTCCTGCGACCTCAACCTCAGTACTATTTAATGATATAGGTGAGATATTTTGGTCAAAATTATAATTGTCATGTTGGGGGTGCAGTAGAATGGCCTTAGTTTTGCTCGCGTTCAGTGCCAGTTTATTGGCTAGACACCAGTCACTAATTTTTGATAGTTCATAATTGGCTTCCCTACTTATGTTGTTTAGGTTATTCCCAGATGTATGAGCAGTAGTATCGTCAGCAAATAATAATACTTTCAAACTTGTGGACTCACAAATATCGTTCACATACAAAAGAAATAAGAGGGGACCCAGGACAGAACCTTGAGGAACACCTGTTGTGATAGTTTGCGCATCCGAAGAACTGGTCATGAATTGAACAAATTGGGTTCGTTGGCAGAGATAACTTTTAAACCATGAGTTTGCTATACCTCGTATACCATAGTGCTCCAGTTTTTTAATCAGAATACTATGGTCAATTGTATCAAATGCTTTGGAAAAATCCAAAAATATAGATAATGTACAGTCTTTTGAAGGTGTGTCATTCATTTTGGCAACATGATTAATAAGATGTAGAATGGGGTGAATAGTAGAGTGTCCTTTTCTAAAGCCAAATTGGTAATTAGAAATAAGTTTATGTTCATCCAGAAAGCCTGTTAGTCTTTTGTGCATTATTTTTTCCAAAATTTTGGAAAAAGATGGCAAGATACTTATGGGTCGATAGTTATTGAATAAGTGTTTATCTTCTGACTTGAAAATGGGTATTACTTTTGCAGTTTTCATTTTCTGAGGTACAATACCAGTGGCGAATGACAGGTTTATTATATGCGTAAGGGGTACTGCTATCTCCTGTATGATTTCTTTCAATATTTTCGAGGAGATATTATGACAGTCTAATGATGACTTTGGAGATAGGCTTTTTGTACAGAGGATAACCTCTTGGACGCTAGTAGGCGATACAAAGAAAGAATCAGACACTCCGTTTTTTAGGTAGTCAGTGAAATGATTGGTAGGTTCTGTCATATTATTAGCTATACCTTTTCCAATGTTAACAAAATAATAGTTGAATTTATCAGCGATTGCTGTCGGACTTTCTAGTGTTAGGTTGCCATCTGAGAATGATGACGGTAGAGGTGGTGAATTGTTTGACTTATTGATTACTTTTCGAAGGATATCCCAGGTTTTCTTGACATTTCCTTTGTTTGTTTCTAATACTTGCTTGTAATAAGTTTGTTTGTGTTTGCGTTTAAGACGGTTAAAGACATTGCAATAGACTTTGTATCGGGAAATGTTGTCATTAGTTGGGTGTTTTAATTTTTTAACTAGGAGTTTATGTTTGTTTCGGGATGACTGCATTAGACGTGCGGTCATCCATGGCTCTCGTTTTACATATTTATTCTTAGTACTAACCCTTTGCATGGGAAATGACTTCTCAAATGAATCTGATAAAATCAGAAGAAATTTTTCATAGGCGTCATTCGGGCAAATCTCAGAAGATATGTTAGAGAAATCTGATTCGGAAAGTAGGCGTTTAAATGAAGCGATATTCCTAGTACTGAAAATTCGTTTGTATTCCGTGGGGATGTTGGGTCTTGATATGTTTGTTCTATCGATGTAAAATGTTGCGAAGTGGTCACTTACGTCTGTTATGATTATTCCTGAGGTAAATTGATTTAAGTTATTGCAAAATATATGGTCAATTATGGTAGCCGAATGATCTGTCACTCTTGTAGGTTTGGTAATAGTTGGAGTGAATCCAGCACTAAATAATAAATCTAGGTACAGGTTGGTTTTATTATGTTGATTAAAATTAAGTAGATCTAAATTAAAGTCGCCCATTAAATATGTGTTTTTATTTTCGGAATTTACTTGGTCAAGTAAGTTGGTAAATTTTGACAAAAACAAGTCTATGTCACCTTTTGGAGCTGTATTTGGTCTATATATGACCCCTACTATGGATTTACCGGTGTCGGTAAGCTCTATGAACAGGGATTCAAATACATGGGGAATGAATATACTTAGATCGTGTCTTATTTTATAGGCTGTCCTTTCTTTAACAAACATGCCAACTCCGCCTCTACCGTCATCGTCTATCGGTCGTGTTCGTAATAAGAGCGGTTGATAACCTTCTAAAGTATATGAAATGTCTTTGTTAATGCTGAATGTCTCCGTTATGCCGATGATGTCAAAGAAAGTCTGGTCTAACTGGAGGTCGGAAATGAGCGATTTGAATTGATCAAAGTTAGCGTTTAAGCTACGACAATTAATATTAAGCAATGCTATTGACTTCTTTTTGATAACTATCGTGGTCGAGAAAGTTTCCGGTGTATGATATTTACAGTTATCTTTGTCAACAGTCAATGGTGTAATTGGATCATCTTCAGACATGGGCGAGATTTCGTTATTAAATACAGTAACGAAGTTAAAGGCATCTTCATTCTGGATCTCATCTAGGGATAACTTATTATCCATTATTGAGAATGGTGAATAAACCTACAATAACACTTTGGGGGTACTTTTTAGGATATATGTCACTGTTTTGTGAGAATTTACAGTTGCTAAATGGTCTTCGGAATCCGCTGTTCAGCGCGAGAAATCCAAAAATAATGAAAAAGTAAAAAAGATAAAAGTAATGGATAAGGTATTTAAGACAAACCTTAAATACCATGGTCAAGTGCGTGGGCAAATTTATGGGCCAAGATATAGAAAGTTAAATGTAGACTTGATAAAAGGAGTGATTGTAAGCCAAATTGGAATAGAGGGAAGAATATCATACTATTCATGAAACAGACGTTTTGTTAGAATATCACTGGGCGAGGTGCTTGTCAATACACCTTAATTATTACACATTAATTATTAATTATTTGCCCTATTACTGTCCACTGGAGACGGAATATAATCTCTTCTCCAGTCGACTGTAACAAGGCAAATCTTGATAAAAAATGTACGCTAACAAGAGGTCACATCCAGCGGATGATAACATGAAAACTTCATGTGAAGATAATACTGATAGGAAACAAATCAGAGATAGATTAGCGATTAACAGTCAAGTGCATGTTGGGTGAATGAACGAGAAATGAGAATAACGAATAAGTAACTGAATAAATGAATCAACAAATGACGAATAAATGAATCAGTGAATGAATGGATGAATAGATATTACACGATTGGGGGAACGAATAACTTGATGGTGGTAGCAACTTCCGTCGGAAAACAGACGTTTTGTTAGAATATCACTGGGCGAGGTGCTAGTCAATACACATTAATTATTTGCCTTGTTATTGTCCACTGGAGACGGAATATAATCCCTTCTCCAGTCGACCGTAACAAGGCAAATCTTGATAAGAAATGTACGCTAACTAGAAGTCACATCCAGCGGATGATAACATGAAAACTTCATGTGAAGATAATACTGATAGGAAACAAATCAGAGATAGATTAGCGATTAACTGTCAAGTGCATATTGGGTCAATGAACGAGCAATGAGAATAACGAATAGGTAACTGAATAAATGAATGAACAAATGACGGATAAATGGATAAGTGAATGAATGGATGAATAGGTATTACATGAATGGGGGAACGAATAACTTGATGGTGGTAGCAACTTCCGTCGGAAAACAGACGTTTTGTTAGAATATCACTGGGCGAGGTGCTTGTCAATACACATTAATTACTTGCCTTGTTATTGTCCACTGGAGACGGAATATAATCCCTTCTCCAGTCGACTGTAACAAGGCAAATCTTGATAAAAAATGTACACTAACTAGAAGTCACATCCAGCGGATGATAACATGAAAACTTCATGTGAAGATAATACTGATAGGAAACAAATCAGAGATAGATTAGCGATTAACAGTCAAGTGCATGTTGGGTCAATGAACGAGCAATGAGAATAACGAATAGGTAACTGAATAAATGAGTGAACAAATGACGAATAAATGAATAAGTGGATGAATGGATGAATAGATATTGCATGAATGTGTATTGAAAACAACAATGAATAAATAAACTTGTGGATGAGCGAATGAATAAATAAATGGATGAATGAACGAGCAGCGAACAGACAAACAAACAAATGGGCCGAGCAATGGATTCATTCATAAAACTGCATTTTGTTGTTGGTTTCAGTAGAAATCTTAGCGATTTTGTAAATAAATAGCCAAACATTTCCACGTTTGCCGAGGACACAGCTCACAACTCCCCATTGGAACAAGCTCGATGAGCCCGTACCAATGGGGGGGGGGGGGGGGGTCATAAAATATACCTCTGCATGGTGGCAATAGCTGGAATGGAGAAACGAACGAAAGAAACAAAAAGCAATTGAACAGTTCAATTTGAAAGGGATTTTGTTTTAAACTGCGCTTCCAGATTATGGTCGTAACATTAGGTAAAGGCCAAATAGATGCATACGGAGAGAGAGAGAGAGGGGTGGGGAGGGGGTATGGAGTATTCGGGTATATGTTAAGAGGATTTTATGGTATTAGCATAAGGAGGGTCAATAAGATGGAAAGAAAAGAAAACATGTTGATTAGAATTTGATAAGTGGACCAATTAGTCAATTCATTACACATCCCATTCTGGTGTGTTTCAGTGCTACCTATAGCGATTGCTGAAACAGCTAACTAAGCATATCCATTTTTTTTATCAAAACATAGCCCAAGCTCCCATTCGAACGACCTCAACAAGCTCGTCCCCGTGAAGGGTCATGTGATATCTTTTGTGGCGGTAATTGAAAAGAAACAAAATTCGAATGGAGAATTTTTCGGATGGAGCTGCCCAGTTATGTCCGCATCATTGAGGATAGGGTCAAATAGATGCGTACTCAGAGGCATAGGGATTATGAGTATATGAGGGTAGACTGAATGATATTCCAACGATCCAGTACTTCGAGGATTCAATACTCCAGAAAGTCCGATATATTGTTCATTACGTTCTATGTCTTCAGTTTTGGGGTGGAAAAACTAACTGAATTGCTATAAATAGTGGAAAAAGGGACATTCTGGCTCACTTGACCCCCAAAAAACATACGTAATTTCTCAAGCTTTTCTGGTTTATTTTCTCGAGAGATTGACTGAGTGCAATACTGTGACTAAAGTGCTGTCTTAAACGTTTTGAAGTAGGTATTCAAGCTGGTTTGGCACTTGTGACTAAAGGGGTGCCTTAAGCGTTGTGTGGTAGGTATTCAAGATGGATTGAGACCTGTGACTAAAGGGATGTATTAAGTGTTGTGTGGTAAATATTTAAGCTGGATTGTCATTTGTGACTAAAGCTATGTCTTAAGCGTTGTGTGGTAAGGATTCAAGCTGGATTGACACGTGTGACTAAAGAATGTCTTAAGCGTTGTTTAGTAGGTATTTAAGCTGGATTTCCACGAGTGGCTAACGGGATGTCCTAAGCGTTTTGTGGTAGATATTCAAGCTGGATTGACACCTGTTACTAAAATGATGTATAAAGTGTCGTGTTGTAGGTACTCAAACTGGATTGACACTTATGACTAAAGGGGGGTATTAAGCGTTGTTTGGTAGGTATCCAAGCTGGATTGACACTTGTGACTAGAGGATGTCTTAAGCGTTGTTTTGTAGGTATTTAAACGGGATTGCCACGTGTGGCTAAAGGGATACCTTAGGCGTTTTGTGGTAGGTATTCAAGCTGGATCGACACTTGTGACTAAAAGGATGTCTTAGGTCTCGTGTGGTAGGTACTCAAACTGGATTGACACTTATGACTAAAGGGGAGTATTAAGCGTTGTTTGGTAGGTATTCAAGTTGGATTGACACTTGTGACTAACGGATGTCTTAAGCATTGTGTGGTAGGTATTTCAGCTGGATTGACACTTGTGACTAAAGCTATGTCTTAAGCATGGTGTGGTAAGGATTCAAGCTGGATTCACTATTGTGACTAAAGGATGTCTTAAGCGTTGTGTTGTAGGTATTCAAGCTGGAATGACACTTGTGACTGAAGGGTTGCTTCAGCGGTGAGAGGTAGGTGTTCAAACTCTGTTGACACTTGGGACTGAAGGGACATCCTAAGCGTCGTGTGGAAGATATTCAAGCTGAACTGACACTTGAGACTAAAGAGACATTATAAGCGTTGTGTGGTGGGTATTCAAGTTGGATTGACACTTGTGACAAAAGGATGTCTTGGGCGTTGTTTTGTAGGTTGTGACTAAAGGGGTGTCAAGCGTGTTGTGGTAGGTATTGAAGCTGGATTGACAACTGTGAATAAAGGGATGCCTTAAGGGTTGTGTGGTAGGTATTCAATCTGGATTGATACTTGCGAATAACGGGATGTATTAAGTGTGGTTTTGTAGGTATTCTAGCTGGATTGACACTTGTGACTAAAGCTATGTCTTAAGCGTTGTGTGGTAAGGATTCAAACTGGATTGATTCTTGTGACTAAAAGATGTCTTGAGCGTTGTTTTGTAGGTATTCAAGCTGTATTGATACTTGTGACAAAAGGGTGGTCTTAAGCGTTGTGAGGTAGGTATTCAAGTTGTATTGACATTTGGGATTAAAGGGATATCATAAGCGAGGTATGGTAGGTATTCAAGCTGGATTGACACTTGTGACTAAAATGATGTGTTAAGTGTCGTGTGGTAGGCACACAAACTGGATTAACACTTATGACTAAAAGGATGTATTAAGTGTTGTTTGGTCTGTATTCAAGCTGGATTGACACTTGTGACTAAAAAATGTCTTAAGGGTTGTTTTGTAGGTATTTCAGGTGGATTGACACTTGTGACTAAAGCTATGT
This sequence comes from Pictodentalium vernedei, assembly GCA_031216915.1. Lineage (NCBI taxonomy): Eukaryota > Metazoa > Mollusca > Scaphopoda > Dentaliida > Dentaliidae > Pictodentalium > Pictodentalium vernedei. Next base: position 81,006,923 of record CM062296.1, on the reverse strand, counting down.
TTTACGCATTGTGTGGTAAGGATTCAGGCTGGATTGACTCTTGTGACTGAAGGATGTCTTAAGAGTTGTTTTGTAGGTATTCAAGCTGGATTGACTCTTGTGATTAAATGGCGTCTTGAGCGTTGTTTTGTGGGTATTTCAGCTGGATTGATACTTATGACTAAAGCTATGTCTTAAGCATTGTTTTGTTGATATTCAAGCTGGATTGACACTTGTGACTAAGGGGTTGTCTTAAGCGTTGTGAGGAAGGTATTCAAACTCTGTTGGCGCTTGGGACTAAAGGGGCATCGTAAGCGTTGTGAGGTACGTATTCAAGCTGGATTGACACTTGAGACTAAAGGGACATCGTAAGCGTTGTGTGGTGGGTATTCAAGCTGGATTGACACTTGTGACAAACGGACGTCTTAAGCGTTGTTTTATAGGTTGTGACTAAAGGGGTGTCTTAAGCGTTTTGTGGTAGGTACTCAAGCTGGATTGACAATTGTGACTAAAGGGATGTCTTAAGGGTTGTGTGGTAGGTATTCAAACTGGATTGATACTTGCGACTAAAGGGATGTATTAAGTGTTGTTTGGTAGGTATTCAAGATGGATTGACACTTGTGACAAAATGATGTCTTAAGCGTTGTTGTGCAGGTATTTAAGCTGGATTGCCGCGTGTGGCTAAAGAGGTGTCTTAGGCGTTTTGTGGTAGGTATTCAAGATGGATTGACACTTGCGACTAAAGGTATGTATTAAGCTTTGTGTGGTAGATATTCAAGCTGGATTGACACCTGTGACTAAAGGGGTGTATTAAGTATTGTGTGGTAGGTATTTAAGCTGGATTGTCAATTGTGACTAAAACTATGTAAGCTAAGGATTCAAGCTGGACTGACACTTGTGACTAAAGGATGTCTTAAGCGTTGTTTTGTAGGTATTTAAGCTGGATTGTCACGTGTGGCTAAAGGGATGTCTTAAGCGTTTTGTGGTAGGTATTCAAGCTGGATTGACACCTGTGACTAAAATGATGTATTAAGTGTCGTGTTGTAGGTATTCAAACTGGATTGACACTTATGAGTAACGGGATGTATTAGGCGTTGTTTGATAGGTATTCTAGCTGGATTGACACTTGCGAATAAAGGATGTCTCAAGCGTTGTTTTGTAGGCATTTAAGCTGGATTGCCACATGTAGCTAAAGGGATGTCTTGAGCGTTTTGTGGTAGGTATTCAAGCTGGATTGACACTTGTGACTAAACGGATGTCTTAAGCATTGTTTTGTAGGTATTAAAGCTGGATTGTCACGTGTAGCTAAAGGGATGTCTTAAGCGTTTTGTGGTAGGTATTCAAGCTGGATTGACACTTGTGACTAAAAGGATGTCTTAAGTCTCGTGTTGTAGGTACTCAAACTGGATTTACACTTATGACTAAAGGGAAGTATTAAGCGTTGTTTGGTAGGTATTCAAGTTGGATTGACACTTGTGACTAAGTCTCGTGTTGTAGGTACTCAAACTGGATTTACACTTATGATTAAAGGGAAGTACTAAGCGTTGTGAGGTAGGTATTCAAGCTGGTTTGACACTTGTGACAAACGGATGTCTTAAGCGTTGTTTTGTAGGTTGTGACTAAAGGGGTGTCTTAAGCGTTTTGTGGTAGGTATTCAAGCTGGATTGATAACTGTGATTAAAGGGATGTCTTAAGGGTTACGTGGTAGGTATTCAAACTGGATAGATACTTGCGACTAAAGGGATGTATTAAGTGTTGTTTGGTAGGTATTCACGCTTGTGACTAAATGATGTCTTAAGCGTTGTTTTGTAGGTATTTAACCTGGATTGCCACGTGTGGCTAAAGGGATGTCTTAAGCGTTTTGTGGTAGGTATTAAAGATGGATTGACACTTGTGACTAAAGGTATGTATTAAGCTTTGTGTGGTAGATATTCAAGCTGGATTGACACCTGTGACTAAATGGGGTGTATTACGTGTTGTGGGGTAGGTATTTAAGCTGGATTTTTATTTCTGACTACAACTATGTTTTAAGCGTTGTATGGTAAGGATTCAAGCTGGATTGACACTTGTGACTAAAGGATGTCTTTTAAGCGTTGTTTTGTAGGTATTTAAGCTGGATTGCCATGTGTGGCTAAAGGGGTGTCTTAAGCGTTTTATGGTAGGTGTTCAAGCTGGATTGACACTTGTGACTTAAATGATGTCTAAAGTATTGTGTTGTAGGCACTCAAACAGGATTGACACATATGACTAAAGGGAGGTATTAAGCGTTGTGTGGTAGGTATTCGAGCTGGATTGACACTTGTGACTAAAGTTATGTCTTAAGCCTTGTGTGGTAATGATTCAAGCTGGATTGAATCTTGTGACTAAAATATGTCTTAAGCGTTGTTTTGCAGGTATTCAAGATGGATTGACACTTCTGACTAAAGGGTTGTCTTAAGCGTTGTGAGGTGGGTATTCAAGCTGTATTGACACTTGGCACTAAAGGGACATCATAAGCGCTGTGTAGTAGGTATTCAAGCTGGATTGACACTTGTGACTAAAAGGATGCCTTAAGTGTCGTGTGGTACGTACTCAAACTGGATTGACACTTATGACTAAAGGGATGTATTAAGCGTTGTTTGGTGGGTATTCAAGCTGGATTGACACGTGTGACTAAAGGATATCTTAAGCGCTGTTTTGTAGGCATTTCAGCTGGATTGGCGCTTGTGACGAAGGGATTGTTTTAAGCGTTGTGAGGTAAGGATTCCAGCTGGATTGACTCTTGTGACTAAAGGATGTCTTAAGCGTTGTTTTGTAGGTATTCAACCTGGATTGACATTTGTGACTAAAGGGTTGTTTTAAGCGTTGGAGGTAAGGATTCCAGCTGGAATGACTCTTGTGACTAAAGGTTGTCTTGAGCGTTGTTTGTAGGTATTCAAGCTGGATTGACGCTTCTGACTAAAGAGTTGTTTTAAGCGTTGTGAGGTAAGGGTTCAAGCTGGATTGACTCTTGTGACTAAAGGATGTCTTACGCGTTGTTTTGTAGGTATTCCACCTGGATTGACACTTGTGATTAAAGGGTTGTCTTAAGGGTTATGAGGTAGGTATTCAATCTGTATTGACACTAAAGGGACATAATAAGCGTGGTGTGGTGGGTATTCCAGCTGGATTGACACGTGTGACAAAAGGATGTCAAAAGCATTGTTTTGTAGGTTGTGACTGAAGGGGTGTCTTAAGCGTTTTGTGGTAGGTACTCAAGCTGGATTGACAACTGTGACTAAAGGGATGTCTTAAGGGTTGTGTGGTTGGTATTCAAACTGGATTGACACTTGCGACTAAACGGATGTATAAAGTGTTGTTTGGAAGGTATTCAAGCTGGACTGACATTTGTGACTGAAGGATGTCTTAAGCGTTGTTTTGTAGGTATTCAAGCTGGATTGCCACGTGTAGCTAAAGGGATGTCTTAAGCGTTTTGTGTTAGGTATTCAAGCTGGATTGACACTTGTGACTAAAAGGATGTCTTAAGCGTTGTTTTGTAGGTATTTAAGCTGGATTGCCTCGTGTAGCTAAAGGGATGTCTTAAGCGTTTTGTGGTAGGTATTCAAGCTGGATTGACACTTGTGACAAAAAGGATGTCTTAGGTCTCGTGTTGTAGGTACGCAAGCTGGATTTACACTTATGACTAAAGGGATGTCTTAAGGGTTGTGTGGTAGGTATTCAATCTGGATTGATACTTGCGACTAAAGGGATGTATTAAGTGTTGTTTGGTAGGTATTGCAGCTGGATTGACACTTGTGACTAAAGCTATGTCTTAAGCGTGGTGTGGTACGGATTCACGCTGGATTGACTCTTGTGACTAAAGGGTGCCTTACGCGTTGTTTTGTAGGTATTCAAGCTGGATTGACACTTGTGACTAAAGTGTTGTCTTAAGCGTTGAGAGGTAGGTATTCAAACGCTGTTGACACTTGGGACTCAAGGGACATCGTAAGCGTTGTGTGGTGGGTATTCAAGCTGGATTGACACTTGTGACAAACGGATGTCTTAAGCGTTGTTTTGTAGGTTGTGACTAAAGGGGTGTCTTAAGCGTTTTGTGGTAGGCATTCAAGCTGGATTGATAACTGTGATTAAAGGGATGTCTTAAGGGTTGCGTGGTAGGTATTCAAACTGGATAGATACTTGCGACTAAAGGGATGTATTAAGTTCTATGTTTTGTAGGTATTCAAGCTGGATTGACACTTGTGACTAAATGATGTCTTAAGCGTTGTTTTGTAGGTATTTAAGCTGGATTGCCACGTGTTTGCTAAATGGATGTCTTAAGCGTTTTGTGGTAGGTATTCAAGATTAGATTGACACTTGTGACTAAAGGTATGTATTAAGCTTTGTGTGGTAGATATTCAAGCTGGGTTGACACCTGTGACTAAAGGGGTGTATTACGTGTTGTGTGGTAGGTATTTAAGCTGGATTTTCACTTGTGATTAAAACTATGTCTTAAGCGTTGTATGGTAAGGATTCAAGCTGGATTGACACTTGTGACTAAAGGATGTCTTAAACGTTGTTTTGTAGGTATTTAAGCTGGATTGACATGTGTGGCTAAAGGGGTGTCTTAAGCGTTTTATGGTAGGTGTGCAAGCTGGATTGACACTTGTGACTTAAATGATGTCTAAAGTATTGTGTGGTAGGCACTCAAACGGGATTGACACATATGATTAAAGGGAGGTATTAAGCGTTGTTTGGTAGGTATTCAAGCTGGATTGACAATTGTGACTAATGTTATGACTTAAGCGTTGTGTGGTAATGATTTAATCTGGATTGACTCTTGTGACTAAAATATGTCCTATGCGTTTTTTTTGTAGGTATTCAAGCTGGATTGACACTTCTGACTAAAGGGTTGTCTTACGCGTTGTGAGGTGGGTATTCGGGCTGTATTGACACCTGGCATTAAAGGGACATCATAAGCGCTGTGTGGTAGGTATTCAAGCTGGATTGACACTTTTGACTAAAAGGATGTCTTAAGTGTCGTCTGGTAGGTACTCAAACTGGATTGACACTTATGACTAAAGGGATGTATTAAGCGTTGTTTGGTAGGTATTCAAGCTGGATTGACAACTGTGACTAAAGGGATGTCTTAAGGGTTGTGTGGTAGGTATTCAAACTGGATTGATACTTGCGACTAAAGAGATGTATAAAGTGTTGTTTGGAAGGTATTCAAGCTGGACTGACAATTGTGACTAAAGGATGTCTTAAGCGTTGTTTTGTAGGTATTCAAGCTGGATTGGCACTTGTGACTAAAGCAGTGTCTGAAGCGTTGTGTGGTAAGGATCCAAGCTGGATTGACACTTGTGACTAAAGGGTGTCTTAAGCGTTGTTTTGTAGGTATTCAAGCTGGATTGACACTTCTGACTGAAGGGATGTCTTAAGCGTTGTGTGGTAGGTATTCAAGCTGGATTGACACTTGTGACTAAAGGGTGTCTTAAGCGTTGTTTTGTAGGTATTCAAGCTAGATTGACACTTCTGACTAAAGGGATGTCTTAAGCGTTGTGAGGTAGATATTCAAGCTGAATTGACTCTTGGGACTCAAGGGACATGATAAACGTTGTGTGGTAGGTATTCAAGATGGATTGACACTTGTGACTAAAGGGTGTCTTAAGCGTTGTTTTGTAGGTATTCAAGCTGGATTGACATTTGTGACTAAAGCTATGTCTTAAGCGTTGTGGGTAGGTATTCAAGCTGGATTGACACATGTGACTAAAGGGATGCCTTAAACGTTGTCTGGTAGGTAGAACTGAGATGTTTGGGTTTTTCAGATTCGGTGTCGGTTTCGGAAAACGACTTCGGTTTCGGTTTGGGTTTTCGATGTAGTAAGGGCATTTAGTGAGAAACACTTCGGGATACGTAACTTGGAACAAATCCGCCATAGTGTTACTAAGCCAATTCAGTCAGAAATAAACAATTAAGGGTAACAAATGTATTTAGTTAATCTAATCTACGTTGTGTTCTCATTGTCACATTTTCTGTATTATTGACTTCTGGTGGGTGCGTCATTAAAGGAGACACTGTGAAAATGAGAACACGACGAATTCGCCCCTTTGCCCGATGCACAAGTGACGATAGGCTTTGGGACCACAATTCAATCCCCCTCCCTCACCCCCCGAAAATTGGTTTGATCAGTTCAGACACAGATATAGTAAAACCGCTTTTAGACGTTTTCGCAAAGTCTTGCAGTTAGATATTTCTGTATGCTACACAAACCGGGGCCAAACTGGAAAGCCAACAAACACCCAGGTCAAATGGTAGAGCGAGCATACCGGATTATCGTGATAAATGGTATTACTGTTTTCAAATTCAAGCAGGCTGTTTGTAGTATGATGTTGTTTTGATTGATATGCATTGAATAAGACTTCCAAGCTATTTCTATAACTATATATCTCTCTTCCTGTTACTCCTGCTTCATTCATACCATTCTTAATTTTCTTCTTTTTGACCACCTTTAATTCTATTTGTGTGTTGTTATTTTTTTTGTAACCAAGTTGACTGTAAATCGCCGTCACATTTGCCAATAATGTGAAATATATTAATAGTGTGGAAACAGCTTAACACAAGATTTTAGCTTTCTGTTGAATCCACAAATGTGTATTCTATGTTCTATTGTATTATAATCCAACTTGGAAATAAACTAGACTTTATGATTCTGGAGAATCATGGCTTTTCCCGATTAGATTCCATGATTTTTCATGGCCCCCACATTGTCTGATGAATTGATTTTAACTGTCTGACTGAAGTTCCTTCATTGATGTTATGAGAAAGGTGAGTATAGTAGTCTCAAATGATTCGGTTTGGGTTTGATAAAAAAAAATGTTTAGGTAAAACCCGTCATTAACGGTAGAATGGGTTAATATCAATATCAATGTTTCCCTATCAGTTTTGCGTCCGGTAAAAGAAGTTACGTTTCTCTGTGGCATTTCCATTTGATGTTGTTGGTGTCCAAAAACGAACTATTTCTTCAATTTTTTTTTACATTTAGCAGCCGATGGAGGGTTAACAAGTGCCTACCAGAATAATTTATCCATGCAACTGGTCATGTGACACCAAGACCTATCAACGGCCATTTTCTCTTGAAAACCCCACAAAATGTTTGTAAAGAAATCCAGGGAAAACGATTTTTTAAGCTTTCGATGGGTATCCCTGTTAACCTCCCCATCAGGGGTTAACGCTTGTTTTTTTTGAATACCCTTATTACTTACAAAATGGTCCTCTGTGAATTCCACTTCCAACAAAGGTGATTATATTTATCTCCCATGAATACAATGGGTGCTGTGCGTGTCCGAAAACAGCCCCATGTTAACAAAATTACGATGCTTGGCAGCCTGTAGATGGTTAATAAATGCTCACCGGAGTATTTTGTCCATGCAACTTGTAATGTCACATAAAGACCTACGAATGGTCAATTTGTCTTGAAACCCTACAAGTTACCTTGTTATGGGAATTTAAAGCTTTCAAGGGATATCGCTCTTTAGCCTGCCCAAAATGGGTTAAGACTTCGACTTTTGAATACCCTTACTACTTCCAAAAATGTTTCCGTATAAATTGTGCGCTCGGTAAAAGGAGGCACTTTTCTTTGTGATGTACCCTTTGGGTGATGTTGGTGTCCAACAACAGCCCATTTTATCACAATTTTGACCTTCAGCAGCCCGGGGAGGGTTAACTAATGATGACCGGAATAGTTTGTTCATGCAACTTGTAATGTCACACCAAGACCTGCAAATAGCCGTTTTTTTCTTGAAAACCTACAAGATGTTTTAGAGAAATCCACAGTAAACGAATAGTTTAAGATTTTAATGGGTATCTCTCTTTAACCAGCCCAAAATGGGTTAAGACGTCAAATTTTGAATACCCTTACTACTTTCAAAAATATTTTCCGATCAATTTTGCGTCCGATAAATGAAGGCCCCTTTCTCTGTGGTATACCGTTTGGGGGCTGTTGGTGTCTAAAAACAGTCCATTTTATCACATTTTTTACGTTTAGCAGATCGGGAAGGGTTAACTAATGCTGACCGGAATATTTTATCCATGCAACTTGTAATGACACACCAAGACCTGAGAGTAACCAATTTTTCTTGAAAATCTACAAGACTCGTTTAGAGAAATCCACGGAAAACATGAAGTTTTGAGCTTTTTGGGGGTATTGCTGTTTAACCAGTCCAAAACGGGTTAACACTTGGTTTTTTGAACACCCTTATTACTTACAAAAATGATCCTTAGTAAATTCCACTTCCAATAAAGGAAGTTATGCGTATCTTTCGTGTACCGTCTGGGTGCTGTGAGGGCCCGAAAACAGCCCATTTCATCAAAGTTTTGATGTTTGGCAGCCTCTGGAGGGTTACCATATGCATCGCCTAATATGTCATGTGTATCAATGGTCGTGTCACAGGCAGCTCTAGCAATTATGAATGTTTAAAAAAAATCTACAAGACGTGTTTCGAGAAAGTGCCGATAAACCCCAAATTTGGCAGGTTTTTGCCAATTCTGACGAAATAAGGGTTAAATCGAAAATTCCTCTTGGGTACATTTTTAGATTTTGTGCCTCTCTATGAGTGTGCAAAATTTTGTGAAAATTGGTCCGAAAATGGCTTCTGAATCGTACGGACAAAATGTGTGGAAAGAACAAATAAAAAAAAAAATAAAAAAAAAAAAATAATAATCCGTAGAAAAACAATAGTCTTTTCCAGAGGGAAAAGCCTAATAATTTTTAAACCGAAAAGGTTATCTCAGAATTCGAGATTTTATTCTCTGGTACCTAAGGGCATCTTTTTATCAGGTGTAACATGAACAGGATTAGGGTTAATTTTACTTCCGATGTCGCGTTAACCTTTTATATAACATTGCTTTCCATTTTATCAATATTTACTGCTCTTTAACCCTTTACCTAACATGAAAAGCAGACGACACTTGCAAAAAAAATTCTTGAATAACTAATTTTTTTCATTTTTTGTCTCAAAAACATAGGTTATGACCCCTCATTTGAACGAGCTCGACGAGCTCGTTCCAATGAGGGGTCATAACCTATGTTTTTGAGACAAAAAATGAAAAAAATAATGAAAATTAATTGGCGATTTTTGAGAATAGCGCTGGCCGGTTTTGGCCGTTACGTTGGGTAAAGGGTTAAAATATTGATTTCCATTTTCTCAACTTCTCGTATAAGGTTATAAAAGTCAACAGATCCGTGAATGCTGTCGATCCCAGCCAGGGGTAACTGCGTTATGTCCTTGGGCAAAACACTCTATCCAGTGAAAACGCTGTGTACTGAGTCGTACTGCACTTCGATGATATAATAATAATAACACTTTGGCCGGCCGCTGATTTGTCGCGGTTCTCGCGTGAGAAGGCCTTGGTTACCCCGATACTCCAAATGCCTCCCAATTCACACGCTTCTTCACTCATTCCAACACCCGGAGACTAACTGCTTAATGACTCTCTTGCCCCATTCTTCCCAATCTCCCCGATTAGCATTTAGCCCTCTTCTTTGAGTCTCTCGCTAACCACATGTTCTTCATTCTCCCATCCCACTTTCCCATTTTACTCCCAGTGAATCTTATTCTTTTAGACTGGTATTTTCGGCATTCTAGAAGAAAGTGTACCAGAGTCTCCACCACGCCCAAATTACACGTCTGGCACTCTTGTTCACTGTTTTTCCCAATTTTTCCCCTCAGCTCCAGGGACCGCGACCTCAGTTTGAACAACAGTGACCCCCAAAGGTGCCATCAAGGTACTCTTCAAAACCAGGCTTCTCTTTATCACGCCGGCCACCCAAAGGCCTCTTTAATTTGACTCCCTCTAGCAAATTAAGATTACCATCCTCCATGACCCTTTCTCTGACGATTTTTTACCCTGGTTTGCCCCAACGTCTAGGTCCGAGATCTCCAGCGAGTAGTTCTCTATTAGCTCCCTCGCTTGGACCATCCACTCTGTCTTGATATTTGAGTTGAAAATTCTCTGGAACATTACTTTACACCATCGGCTGTCGGGCAGATTTACCAAATAATTAAGATAACCCAGTTTCAATAAGTCTATCCTTTCCTTGATCCTCACCCACCCAAGCTCACCCAAGGTTGTCTCTAGTGCTTCGGCATTAATCGACCCCGTTATCCATCGGCCTACATCGTTCTGCAAGGTTTTCAAGCTCTTTGCAGCCTTCTGGTTTAGGAGTACCACTTCCGTACCATATGTTATACATTTTTTACTTACTTACTTACTACATTTGCTGCTCGTCGTTGCTTGGTGGTTCTCTCCGGGTACTCCGGCTTCCTCCACCCGTAAAACTGTCACGGTCACGATTAGCCATTGTGCATAAGTATGTGACCTTAAACACCAATAAATAAATAATAATAATACTACATTTGCTAACATTTTAGAAAATTTTTTCTCCAGAACCAATGTTCAGAAACTTTTGATATTTGGTACACAGCATCCATAGAGGGGTCAGATACAAGTTTGTTAAAATGAAGCCCATTGGCTCATACATGAATTTGGACTCAATGCAGGAGCCCAATTTTTAACTTAGGGCAACATGGGGAATTTTCTTTAAAAATCGTCTTCAGCACCACCAATCAGAATCTTTTAATGTTTGGTATACATTATCGTTATGGGGGTCAGATTTAAGATTGTTCAAACCAAGTCCCAACTTTAATATTTGTGTTTCCTTTGGTAGCCCAAATGTTAACTTAGGGCAATATAAGGAGGTTTCTTTAAAAATCTTCTTCAGATCCACCAGTCAGAATGCTTTCATATTTGGTATACAACATCTCTAGGGGGTGAGATTCAAGTTTGTTGAAATCAGGTCTGTAGGTTAAAATTTGGGCTGGCTATGGTAGCCCAAATTTTAACTCAGTGCAATATGAGAAAATTTCTTTAAAAAGTTTCTTCTTCAGATCCACCAGTCAGAATGCTTTCATATTTGGTATACAACTTCTCTTAAGAGATCGGATTCAACTTTGTTCAAATCGAGCGCCTGGGTTAATATTTGGGCTCCCTATGGGAGACGGAATTGGCCATGTAGCTGAAGAATTAGAAAGTTTTTATTCAGTACCCTCTAAAGGTGTCTAACTAAGAGTAATCTACATTGGTTGTATCAAGGGGCTTCAGAGGGGAGCTCCACATTTTACATCATGATCAACTGAAAAAAAGACATGATGCTTGGACTGTTTTTGTCACTCCTGAGGGGCTCAAAGATTAACAGTGTATCCTATGGAGATGGATTCCTTAATGCAGATTCATTCTTGGACTCTTGTTTATATCGTGTTCTGTTAAAGGTGAGCGCTTCAGGTCCCATGGGGCCTCTTGTTTATTTATTTATTCGGTTTTAACAACACTTTCGACAGCCAGCAGCTACAAGTTTCGTCTCTCCTTGAACCCAGTCTCTCGCCCAACTGCATCACTCATGGTCCACTGAGTTTTTAGCTCACCTTACTTTCAGTTGGTGTGAGCTATAGTGATCACTCGCTGTCCGTTGTCTGTGAACATGGTTTTTGCGTCTTCCCCTCCAAAACTGCTGAGCCGATTTCAGTGAAATTTGAGATGATTGTTTGTTATGACATCGCATTTTGATTTTGTTCAAATCAAGTTGCCCTGCCCCTTAATAGGGTCGCGCCCAAAAATTATGCTTAAATGTTAAAAAATATTCTCATGAGCCAGGAGCAGCGGAGACTTGATATTTGGTGTGCAGGTTCCTTTTGAGGTAATGACCAGATTTGTTCAAGAGAAGCTTGTGGAGCTATATTTGCCTTTGTTATGGGAGGGGCAAGTATTCTTGCCCCTCCTAAAATTTCTATTTTTCAAACCAGGAGGCTGATTTGAACCAAATTTAATATGTGAGCTTATTGGGTCATAAGTACTTAATTTATGCCCAAAAATATTTTTCCGTCACCCCATGGGAACCGCAGGAGCTAAAAATATCACAAAATTTGAAACGCCCATATCTCCAAAACAACACGGCACTGAGAATTCTTATTTGATGTGAAGCTTCCTTGGTACCAACAGAATGGAATGGTTCAAACAAATTGCTGTCAGGTCCATCATGGGGTACCTTTTCGGGACTTCGAAAAAATGCTTAGTCAGTATTTTTTAACACTGTGGGTAATGGGGAAAGCATTTAAGACTCTTCTTCACCCAATCCACTGCTCCAAAAGCTTTCCGTTTTCACAAACACCATCTTTGGAAGATTTTTTCACATGTTTATTGAAATCAAATCCCTGGGTCCATATTTGGGCTCTCTTGGGGAGTCAAAATGTTGAAACTAGTTCAGTATGAGGAATATTCTTTAAAAATCATCTTCTTCAGACCCACCAATCAGAATATTTCGATATTTGGTATGCAGCATCTTTAGACAGGTGAGATTTAAGTTTGTTCAAGCCAAGTCCATATTTGGGCTCACCAGGGTTTCGCAAATTGCGAGAACGATCATTTTGTTCCTGTGACGTTCTCGCAAATGTTTGTTAAGAAGATCCATTTACCATTCCCGTCTGTGAGTCTCTGAGTCTGTTCACATTTTCCTTTAGCATAGGCTACACCCAGTAGTTCTTGTCTGATCGTCGCGAAATTTCATATGCAGGTTTGGGGTCATGCCTAGATGAGAACGTCCCCTTTTGGTCATGATCGGTCCCAAAACCCGAAAACCATTAGCACAGTCTACAGGCCGTATTTATGAAGGGATTTCGGTGGTAGGACTTGGTAGGATGCCTCTGTATAATGCCTAGATGAGAAAGTCCCTTTTGGGCATGATCTGTCAACCGTGATGGCTGCCCAAGTCTGAAACCCAAAAACTTTTAGCACAGTCTGCAGGTCATGTTTAATATGGAGGGATTTTATTGTAACTTGGTAGGATGACTCCATATGATGTCTAGATGAGAATTTCCCCATTTCGGCGTGATCTGTCAACCTTGATGACTGCCCGAGCCCAAAACCCGAAAACCTTTAGCACAGTCTACAGGTCTATATATTTATGGAGGAATTTCATTGTAACTTGGTAGGTTGACTTTATATAATGTCTAGATGAGAAAGTCCCCTTTTGGACGTGATTGGGCAACTGTGACGGCTACTGGGGCCCGAAGCCCAAAAACCTTTAGCACAGTCTACAGGTCATATTTATGAATGGATTTCATTGTAACTTGGAAGGATGACTCCAAATGATGTCTAGACGAGAACGTCCCATTTTGATCGCGATCATTCAGCCTTGATGGCCGCCCGAGCCCAGGAAACTTTAGCATAGGCAAAAGGTCATATTTCTGGAAGGATTTCATTGTAACCTGTTAGGTTGAATCCATATAATGCCTAGATGATGACATCCCCTTTTGGTCATGCTTGGTCAACTGTGACGGCGACAGGTGCCCGAAGCCTGAATACCCTGAGCACAGTCTACAGGTCATATTTATGAAGGCATTTCATTGTAACTTGGTAGGTTGACCTCATATAATGTCTAGATGCGAACGTCCCCTTTTGGACACGATTGGGCAGCTGCGACGGCCACAGGGGCCCGAAGCCGGAAAACCTTTAGAACAGTCTACATGTGATAATTATGAAGAGATTTCATTGTAGCTTGTTAGGATGACTCCAAATAATGTCCAGATGGGAACATCCTCTTTTGGTCGCGATCATTCAGCCTGCATGGCTATGCGAGCCCAAAAACATTTAGCATAGTCTATAGGTCGTATTTATGGAAGGATTTCATTGTAACTTGTTAGGTTGACTCCATATAATGCCTAGATGATGACATCTGCTTTTGGTCATGATTGGTCAACTGTGATGGCTACAGGTGCCCGAAGCCCAAAAATCTTGGGCACAGTCTACAGGTCATATTTATAAAGGGATTACCTTGTAGCTTCGAAGGATCACTCCAAATGATGCCCCGATGAGAATGTCTCCTTTTGGTTGCGATCATTCAACCATGATGGCTGCCCGAGCCTGAAGCCCGAAAACCTTTAGCACAGTCTACAGGTCATATCTATGAAGGGATTTCATTGTAACTTGGTAGGTTGACTTCATATAATGTCTAGATGTGAACGTCTCCTTTTGGATACGATTTGGCAACTGTGACGGCTACAGGGGCCCAAAGCCTGAAAACCTTTAGAACAGTCTTCGGGTCATAATTATGACGGGATTTCATTGTAGATTTTGGTCGCGATCATTCAGCCTTGATGGCTGCCCTGGCCCAAAACTCAAAAACCTTTAGCATAGTCTATAGGTCGTATTTATGGAAGGATTTCATTGTAACTTGTTAGGTTGACTCCATATAATGCCTAGATGATGACACCCCCTTTTGGTCAACTGTGATGGCTTCAGGGGCCCGAAGCCCGAAAACCTTGAGCACAGTCTACAGGTCATATATATGAAGGGGTTTCATTGTAACTTCGTAGGATCACTCCAGATTATGCCCAGATGACAGCGTCTACTTCTTGTCGCGATCATTCAACCATGATGGCTTCCCGAGCCCAAAACCCGAAAAACTTTCGTACAGACTACAGGTCGTATTTGTGAAGGGATTTCATTGTAACTTAGTAGAATGACTCAGTATAATATCGAGATGGGGACATCCCCTTTTAGTTGCAATCGGTTGACCGTCATGGCTACACAGGCCTGAAGCCCAAAAAACCTTTCGCACAGTCTACAGGTCATATTTATAAAGGGATTTCAATTTAACTTGATAGGATTAATCATTTCGGAATAATTTAACTGTAACTTTGCAACTTCCATTGACATACGTTAATTGTGAGGGCCACATACATTAACTGTGAGGTCATATTAACCCACCTCTCAGCTCTTTAGTACCGTGTACACCTCATATTATTTTTATTAAAAACATAGCATAGGAACAGAAATTAACATATTCTCAATTATCACAATTCTTGTCTTATTTCATAATCCTTTCATAAGCATTGAACATTATCCTTTGCATCAAACACAACACACAGACAAGTTAAGCTACAATGCCATTGACACTTTAATTGTCTCAAAACATAGATTATGACCCCGCATTGGAACGAGCTCATTGAGCTTGTTCCAATGGGGAGGTGGGGGTCATAAGCTATCTTTTTGAGACAAAATTTGAAAATGTTTAGTAATTTAAGTATTTCTTGTGCAAGTATCGTCTGCTGCTCGCATTTGGTGAAGGGTTGGGGATAACCATTTCCAGCTACTGATACAGTATAATGATCATGCAAGTGAACAAGTATGGCAGCACGTAATGACATGCTTTACTCTGTCTCATATAAATGATGCTAGCCAGTGTGGCAATGTTTGCCTGTTTTGGAGCAAGTTTGTTCCTTAGTTAACCCATATAATACTGTACTTCAAAAGTAATGGTTAACCGATCAATTACTTTTTTGATCGATCAAGACGTTGATCATCGGTTAGTCGATTAATCGTTTAACCATATCAGCTCTAATTAATTTCTATAAACATGATTACTGCATGATTACTGCAATAACCTTGATGTGGTGGCTGAACAATCTAACAATCTATGTATTTGAAGATGAATAAGCATAATTCATTTGATTAAGACACATGTTGGAAATGGATCCCGCAAAAAATAAATGGGTTCCGCAAAAACAAAAAATATATTTGCAAAACCCTGGCTCACTGTGGGAGCCTGAATTATAATTGAGTTCAAAATGAGGAATTTTCTTTTAAAAAACTTCTTCAGATCCAGCAATCGTAATTTTTGATATTTGGTATGCAGCATCCTTAGGAGGGTGAGATTCAAGTTTGTTTTCGCCAAGTCCCTGGGTTCATATTTGGGCTCACTGTGGGAGCCTGAATTATAACTTAGTTCAAAATGAGAAAATGAGGAATTTTCTTCAAAAATCTTCTTCTTCAGATCCAGCAGTCGGAATGTTTTGATATTTGGTACCATTTGTAGCATCCTTAGGGGGTGAGATTCAAGTTTGTTCAAGCCAAGTCCCTGGGTTCATATTTGGGCTTCCTGTGGAAATATTCTTCAAAACTATTCTTCACATCCACCAGTCAGAATGTTTTGATATTTGATATTCAGTATCCTTAGGGACGTGAGATATGAGTTTGTTAAAACCAAGTCCCTGGGTTCATATTTGGGCTTCCTATGGGAGCCCGAATTGTACCAAAATTTCTATTTTCCAAATTGAGAGGCCAATTTGAAGCAAATTTGATATGATGGGCTTATTGAGTCATAAGTTCCTAATTTATGCAAAAACAATTTTCCCGTTGCCCTATGGGAACTTCAAAACTACATGGCACTGAAACTTTTTATTTTGTGTGAAGCTTCCTTAGGAACAGCAGAAAGGAATGGTCCAAAAATTGCCATCAGCTTTATCATAGGGTAGTTTTCCAGGACTTTGAACAAATGCTGAGTCATCATTTTTTAACACTGCGAGTAATAGGAAAAACATTAAAGAATCTTCTTCTCCCATACCACTGCGCCAAAGGCTTTCATATTTCGCACATAACATCTTTGGAAGATTCATTCACATATTTGTTGAAATCAAATCCCTGGATCCATATTTAGGCTCTCTATGATCAGATAAGTGCAATATGAGGAATATTTTTTTAAAAAATCTTCTTCCGATCCACTCTTGAGAATCTTTTGATGTTTGGGATGCAGCATCCTTAGAGGGGTGAGTTTCAGGTTTGTTCAAGCCAAGTCCCCGGGTTCCCTGTGAAAGCCCGAATTATAACTTAGTTCAGTATGAGGAATATTCTTTAAAAATCTTTTTTTTTTGAGGTCCACCGGTCAGAATCTTTGGATATTTTGTATAAGCTTTTCTTAAGAGGGGCAGATGCAAATTGTTCAAATAAATTCCCTGGGTTGATATTTAGGTGTCAGGTGAATGCTCCTCATGCCCCCTGGGGCCTCTTGTTTTCTGTTTGACAACATTGCCCTGGCTCTTCTCTCTATATTTTTCATTGTAAGTTATGTAGGCTTCCAAAATGTGTTACTGCATGTCTGTCTGTCCTTCAGATAAAATGCTTCTTTGCTTTTCATTTGCCTGGCTCAACATTTTAAATTATTTGTAGCTATCTTTCACCCTCCAACCTCCCCCACACACATACACAAATCAGGGCTTGGGCGAGTATTGAGTACTTTGTTAAAAAAGTGGTACTCGAGTACTACGAGTACTGAGTACTTTGGACCCAGCCTGACACAAATATATTAAACATCAAAGAGTATATTATATACTTGAAACAAATACAGTACAGCGGCTGTGTTCTGCACACTTTCCATGGATGGGCAATATTTCCACGGATACAATAATATTTGATGTCAAACACTAACTATAGGAATAATCATCACAAATTTAAATAATGAAGCACCAGGTTCAACCCGACGCTTCATTAATTAAAATTTTGTAGATGATGATTTTTATTGCCTGGTAAACGCATGAGTGGACATCACTGCCCACGCGAGTATTACAACTCATCCACGGCGACTGTATTGTAATTGATTTGTCCTCTTTGGGAACATATTTTCTACAATTTCACTCCTTTTTACAGAATGTGTGCCTATGGAGATTAAAAACAAAAGTAGTGAAAGTGCACTTGTGGATATTTGCACCACAAGCACAGCACAACAGAACCTATATTTGATGATTTTAGGAATTTCAACAGTGTCATGAGACACCACAGTAGCAGGTACAGGTCATTCTCTTGTACAAAAATCACTGTTTTATGACTCGAGGTGCCTTAACTGAGAAAACTGAGGCTTTTTCTTACAAAGATTGCAAAATATCAAGCACATTGTGAAATGTCTTCAGAAGCCAGAATGTGATTAAAAAACAATGGAAAATTCAAAATGTGTAAACATCAATTTATTTATAAATTAATATAGTTTTTTATGGAAAAATGCATACTGGGGGTGGGGGCACATCCAGGGCTATATTTTACCCCATCACTAGGTAAAAGAATATTTGACATCATTTGTTGAGATAAAATGGCACTTTCTATTGATATTGGGGAATTATATAGCCTCAGCCAGGGGTTATAAGAATCTGAGAATCGATTCACATTGCGATGCGTGCAACAAAACCAGTGAGAAACCATGTAGCTTCTCTTAACACTGCTGCTAGGATTCACGTGAAAAGAACTGAGTCAGTTTAACTCTTTACCTAACACAAAGGCAGCAAATTAACCAATACAACACTAACATAGCCTGAAATGTTGTGACACTGGCAATAAAATTTGTACAAATATGACTGTCATTGGAACCGGCTCTCATCAGCCGGTTCCTGTAGCATCCCTAATTATTACGCTTGGTGAATATTGTTTATTTTTAGCTCACGTGACTGTAAGTCAGGTGGCGCTTAAGTGATGACTTTCTGTCTGTCGACCATCCGTTCATCTGTCCGGCGTGAACTTTACATTATCAACCTCTCCTCATCAACAACTGGGCCGAATTGAACCAAATTTGATATTCATGTTCCCTATCATATATGAATGCCAGTCTGTTCAAAAAACGTTGCCACACCGACAGGGGGCCCGAAAAGGGGTATTTCTCTGATACCACCCAAACATTGATTTCCAAAATTAAAAAAAATCTTCTCCAGAACCATATATAAGAATCTTTTGATACTTAGTATACAGCATCTTTAGGGGAGAGGAGTTTGTGGGGGAGGGGGGGGGCAGATTCCATTTTCTTCAAATTGAGTCCCTGAGTTAATATTTGGGCTCCCTATGGGCACCCAAATATCAACAGTGCAATATGAGGAAATTTCTTTGAAAACCTCCTTCATATTCACCAGTCAGAATGCTTTCATATTTGGAATACAACATCTCTTGTGGGGAAAGACCTGAAATGTTGTGAAAATTGAAGTTTGTTTGAATTGGGTCTCTGGGTTAATATTTGGTATATGTATTGAAGCCCAAAGTTTAACTTAGTGCAGTATGGGGAAATTTCTTTAAAAATCTATTTCTTCAGATCCACTGGTCAGAATCCTTTCATATTTGACATACAGCATCTCTAAGGGGGGTCAGATTCATGTTTGTTCATGGGTTGTTAGTCGGGCTCATTATGGGAGCTCGAATTAACTCAGTGCAACATGAGAAAATTTCTTTAAAAATCTTTTTCTTCAGACCCTCCAGTTAGAATGCTTTAATATTTAGTGTACAACATCTCTGGGGAGATCAGATCTAAATTTGTTCCAATTTGGTTTCTGCCAGTCAGAATCCTTTCATATTTGGTATCGCAGGGGGGTGGGGGAAGATTTGAGTTTGCCCATTTCGAGCTGTCTTAATATTTGGGCAGGGGTGGTTAGTTTCGAAATTGTTCATTAATGTTCAAATTCATTCCTTAAGAGTTTTTCCATAAAACTTGCCTTTCAAGCTGCAGTGACACAACAACCCTTGGAAGTTTGGCAGTACTTGTCTACAGCTGTCAGAATTGGAAGCAATCAGGAAGACCTATGCTAATAATCATCTGACATGGACACTAGAGTTATGAATATTTTCATAACATCATTCCTATTTAGTGTTCATGAACCACGATAACTGAATGTGACACAAAATACTTCTCTGAACCACTTAGTCAGGTGAGCGATTAAAACCCCTGGGGGAGGAGGACTTTTTTTAAAATCAGTAGTTGGTGTTTTTAAAATTAAAAACCTGTATTGGGTAAAAGGTTAACATGTTTTATCAGTATTCAACAGGGGTTCAACCATACTAGCCTCATAGGATCCTTGTCCATAGCGAGTCTGAATTCTCACAACGATTTTCGAAAGAATCCAAATGGATTCTCCAAAATTTAGAGGAATTATAAGCCCTGCACAACCCCAATTTTGAAACAAAATTGACATATTGTTTAAAATCCAGTAGTTTAATTAAAACAGATTTTGTCAAAAGTTGTTGTGTGTTGATGCAAGTTTTAGTTTTATTTTGGGATTTGGGTAGTTTTCAAAGAAAGCTGTGCATTCTTATCCCTCCCAACTTACTCATTAGGTAACAGAGTAGGAATTCTGTTGGATGCAATACCAGTTTTTAGGCCCATTGTGACACAGATTGGACAGTTCTCTTCAAAAGAACAAATTTCCCACGCTTTTCACTAGGCAGAAGCCAAAAGTTGAATTCTATTGCAGAAATGAGTCTTCCATCACATGAAAGAGGTAAATGTATCTTTGGTAGGGTTGGGTTTGCTCATTGGTATAACTGTTGTAAATATTTTAATTGGATTTACCTGCCTCGAAAAGTTGCACTCAGAAATTATATAATCCCCAAAACGAAGCAGTCTTGGAAAAATATATTGTTTCAGTAAACATTTGAAGAACTCTACTGACATCTTGCATTAGTTTAAACAATATTTATTCAATAAGTAAGCTATATGTTACAGGACTGAATACCAAGAAAAGTAGCAGTATATATAGTGAACATCAAGAATATAACATATATTTACAAAAGACCATTTTAGATGTAATGGGGGATCTGACAGAAAGCTAGGAGCTTATGTTGGTCATCTCCCGATGCATCTTGTATTACTGTTGAATGCTCCAGGTGAATAAATAGAGATTATCATGATAATGTGCATGTCCTGTGAGTTGTATCAGATTCTAGGTGGTGTACAGAATGGAATCTCAACGAGCCGGCTTTGCCGGCGAGTTGTGATCCCATTTTTGGACAGCACCGAGAATCTGATACAAATCACAGGACATGCACATTAACATGATAATTCATTTATCTAACAATTCTGTCACATAAACAGGTTGAATCTTAATCCTTTATCCAACGTAACGGCCAAAACCGGCCAATGCTATTCTCAAAAATCGCCAATTAATTTTCATTTTTTGTCTCAAAAACATAGGTTATGACCCCTCGTTGGAACGAGCTCTCATCGAGCTCGTTCCAATGAGTAGTCATAACCTATGTTTTTGATACAAAAAGTGAAAAAAATTAGTTATTCAAGAATTTTTTTTGCAGGTGTCGTCTGCTTTTTATGTTAGGTAAAGGGTTAAAATTATTTTTAAACATTTTTGGGACATTATGTTCGGTCGATCACTGAAACGCACATAGAATGTATGCATGCGCCTGTTATGATAGCCAGTAGCGCTACCGAAAATCGAGTCGTCTATATGATACGGAATCAGAATGAGTCGTCTATGATACAGACTCGGAACACATTATGTGATACGTACCGTTTCTCGTGATTTTCTGGACAAAAATCTTTATGATTGTTAGATAAAGAGGGTGAGTTGAGGACTTTTAGAACCTAAAACTTCGTTTGACTATTGGTGTATTTTGGTTGGGAATTCCCTGAGAAATATGTACATGTGAGCAGCACTTTCCTTTCTGTTAGTCTTTCACTCTTATTTGTTGCATGCCCCCCCCCCCCCCCCCCCAGCCCCCGTTTAAGAATCAGAAAAAGGTTGGCTGAAGGGCTATACTTGACAAAAGATATTTGAATGCCAAATTTAAAATTATGCGACCATATTTTTTTCGCCTGAACGTTATAATGGTCGCCTGTGGGAAAATATTTAGTACTGTGATACGAAAACATGTTTGGCTGAAATTAAACAATTGCAGGAATTCGATTGCATAAAATGTTTTTGGAGTAATGGTTGCGGAATGAAATATTTCAATATGGTGGATACTTTGGGGTTCCTTCTTACGCCTTGCGTATTGTCATATTATTCTTGGTATGTACATCAACTATATTGCCAATAGTCTAGACTATTTATCCGACGACATTTGTCTAACTGATGGCACAATCAATAATTTGTATATTTCTTCTCAAATGAACAAAGGCCTTGAGGCTACCTACTGCTGGTCCTAAAACTGTCTGGTAACATTTTGTTCAAAAATACGGTGGCTGAATTTGCTCAAATAATCATTCAAGTGCCCCTAATTCACTATTGAATATTAATGATACTCCTATTACCATTCTAAGCATCTTGGTATTTGCATTCAATAAAACTTGAATGACGAAAGTCACGTCAATGAGATATGCAAAAAACTGAATGTGCTCCTCTGTTAATTCAGAAAACTTGAACATATACTTTCGTGGAAATCATTAATTTACTTAGCCTTCGTTCTCCCTTTGATGCAATATGGCGATATGGTATGAGATAGCGCTTCCGTTTAATTATTCAAGGAAAAGTAAGAAAACGTGACTGCGTTTTGACAGAAACAGGTTGCCCATCTTCGTTTTTCTTTATAAAGTGATGAGCTAACATTGTGAAAGTCTAGCATTCTAAAATAAAGGATTGTCAATACGAGTTACATTAGAGTTTGCACGATTCGGGTTATATACGGTAGGAAATGGGTGAAATATGATAATACTGATGGTAACCATCATCAATGGCTCTCTATTTAGCTTCATGTTTTGGAAACAAAGGTCACGCTGCATGCCCTCGTTACGTGGCCCAATTAAGGAATGCTGATGAAGCCTATTAAATCACACTTTAAACGTGGTGAAGCATGACTATTCTAGCATTTCATCAGTAGCTGCATCAGTACAAAGACCTTATCTTTCACCAACTGCTGGATGATAATCATTGACGGTGACTCGATGGATAAGCAAATAGAGAATCTCGATTTGAAATGAAATTTCTAGAGTTCACTAAAATAGATTGGAGTTGGGGTTAATGGAGGCTCAGATTGACTGGAGCCGAGGTTAATGGAGGCTCAGATTGACTGGAGCCGATGTTAATGGAGGCGCAGACTGACTGGAGCTGAGGTTAATGGAGGCTCAGACTGACTGGAGCTGAGGTTAATGGAGGCTCAGACTGACTTTTAGTGAACGAGATGCAGAAATATCAAGTTAAATCGTGATGAATTTGATTTTTTTCCACATAATGTTAATTTCGTCCTTTTACCTAAAGTATCGGGAAAATCAGCCTGCACTGTTATCGCCTCAAAAACATAGTTTATGGCTCCCTGTGAGGCGTCGTAAACTATGTTTTGGAGGCAAAACATGATTTTGTTCTTAGTATTTCAGGAATCTTTTTATTCGTATCAGGTTAACCGTAAATGAAAAAAACAAGAGACGATTAATTCAATTCTACTTCCGAAACCAACTCATTCACAATATTAGGACGCCTGCAATGTCCTCTGATATCACGCGTTATAAAACGTGATGTGAATGATATTTCTGTGATGAACTATTCGTTTGAAATATCATAAAAAGAAAAACCTCAGATTACATCATTTAATGAGTTTTAGTTTAACCCTTTGATTCACATGAAAAGCAGACGACACTTGCAAAGAAAAACTCTTGAATACCTAAACATTTTCATTTTTTGTCTCAGAAACATAGGTTATGACCCCTCATTGTTTCTGAGACCTATGTTTTTGAGACAAGAATTGAAAATATAATGAAAATTAATTGGCGCCTTTTGAGAATAGCGCGGGCCGATTTTTATCGTTACGTTGCATGATGAAAAAATTATATAATACAGACAATGCTAACTTTGACAACAGAAAAAATATAACTGTACAAGATGCATGACAGGTAAAATATCGTTGTGCCATCATCATAAATGAATCTTAAATGATATGAATAGGATTCAACAGTAAACATCAACCCTTTGAACACCAGAGGGCGCTTTTCCGGCCCAGTAACATGATACTTCATAATTTCATTAAGTAGGTTGACTTTTGAGTGAAGGGTGGTGTAAACTAATCAATATTTTCAACGTGCAGCCTTGAGGCTGCACGTTGAAAATATTAATTGGTCTGCTCCTAAATAAAGAATATGGACTCTTCCCGTTGCTGCCATTGAACTGGTATGGAAGGTACCACTAGGGTTCGAATGGTTACGCTTATTTAGAACGCGTTCGCGCTTTATATTTGGAACGATGTTTGACACAGTGTATCACATCTGTAAGGAAGATCTAATTGACTGGAGGAACAATGGACCTCCGCAAAAATCTGAAACGAATATTTGAAATTTTCCTTTATTTGGTTATTTGGTTTTTGCTTTATTTTCACTTCTGTGCATTGTTTTTAAACTGTACAAGCAAACAAATCTGCAATACATATATATATGTCCATGCCGTCTGCTGAAGTGTTTTAGCAACAGTGAAACGAAAACAATCCCACAAGAAAGTCTGGCCAACTTTTTGGCAGGTAGCATTGAATAGCCGGCCGTACTGAAATAAGACCGCAGGTAGAAAATGAGACCAAAGTCCAGGGGTTAAAGTATCCAAATGAACACTATCTGGTTATATGGGGTGTACCAAATATATATCCGAAGTTTGGTACCCTTAAAATTGTACTTTTAATGTACAGCAGGATATCCGACTTGCGATCTCAGTTTTCCGCAACAAAGGACAAAGAGACCGCAAGTAAACTTCTGGTCCCCAAAACACCAAAATGAACGGTGTTTGGCGATTTTGGGTATATGCAATGTGTATCCGGACGCTGATATTGATATATTAATTTTAACCCCTAAAATTGGCAGATTTCGGGATTTTTTTCTATAGTGAATTTCGCTACTGTCTTTTTTTTAAATTATCAACTCTCCTGGTGCTTTACCCGGTCTTGGGACCTACAATTATAAAACATGGCAGATCTATAGTTTTTTCTACAGTGAATTTTGCCATTGTTTGGGTTTTAGGGTTTTTTTTATTTATTTATTTTCCTTTATTAATTTATCAACTCGCCACATCTTCTACCCGGGCTTGGGACTAGCAAGTATAAAACCTGGCAGATTTAGTGATGTTTTTTTTTTGGTTTTTTTTGCAACAGTACATTTCGCAACTGTTTTTTCTCAGCATCTGTGGGTATTTGTAGCGCATTTCGCTACTGTCCTTATTCTCATTACGTTACTCGGATTGTCTGTTTTTATTACTCCAAATCATGTGATACTGAATTCCCAGGTGATTCAATTGACTGATAAAAGAGTGAAAAAATGGAACAGTGCATATACTGGATCCACTACCGGTAACATGCAGAATTAGTTACTTAACTGGGATCCACTGCATTTAATGTTCGTGACATTAATTTCGTGTTGTGTTATGCCAACAACTTAGAAGTACTTTTTAAAACCATTTTTGGTTTGATACATACACCCTCGATAATATTAAATGTCTACGTGGATATTCTCCCCAAGTCGCGATATGTATGTAGCCCATATTTTAGTATTCTGCTTTGTTTATCTTGTCGAGGTGTGGGCTAGTTTTTCAAGTTTTTTGCGAATGGAGATATTACCCTACAAAGTGTAGCCACCACCGCCCTTGTCCAATAAGCTTGAGATTATTTAAGAAGAAGTTTCGAGAACCACCAGTGACAAAACATGGAGATGGGGCCGGGGCCGTTCCAATCAAACGTGTAGACACCACCGCCCTTGTCCAATAAGCTTGAGATTATTTAAAAAGAATTTTCCAGAACCACCAGTGACAAAACATGGAGATGGGGCCGGGGCCGTTCCAATCAAAATCCCCTCGGCACGGGTGTTTTGTCCTAAGTCGAGTTTTGTACCGGGACGATCCGTCCAATAAAGCTGATCTTTGTGTGTGGGAAAGTGTCCTTTCAAGCGTTTTCGAAAGAAGATATTAACCCCCATAAACTGAAACCCTGTCCAATAAACTTGAACTTATTTTAAACTACTGGCGTGTGTATCACAATGCTTTGAGATGTATATTAGACGGGATGTCTGCTTGAATAGTTTTTCCCAATTCGCGTCTTTGCCAAGCCATAAAATAAGCATCCTGTCATCTGCAAAATTAGGTCCCTCACTAAGTTTACCCTCTGTGAACCTCAGTCTGAATAAGGGTCTCAAAACTAAACAGAAAGAGGTACCCAGAGGATAAATTGGCCCACTGTATGGGATAGCATCATGAAATTCCCCCTCTGGGGACTTCATTCTGCAAATTCAGACTGCTTATTTTCAGGTCTGGTCTCTGCATTCAGCTTTGTTGATTTTGTGTGGAGAGGTTTGGTAATTTTCCAATTTTTTTTTTAAATGGAGATGTTAATCCTTTATAAAGTGTAGCAACTCTCCCCTTGTCCAGTAAGCTCGAAATTCTTTTAAAAAAGAAATTTTCGAGAATCACCGAAAATACTTGAAGATGGTGCCGGGGCAGTTCCTCTCAAAAATCATCTTTCCGTTTTTTTTTTTTGTTGTTCCAGTTTCGTACAAAGAAGATTCGTACGAATAGATGGTCTGTTTGGAGGGGGGTTTTTTTGTATGTAGGAAAGGTGCCCATTTTAAGCATTTTTGAAGGAAGATGTAGTTAACCGCCCTATCCCGAAACTCTGTCCAATAAAGTTGAAATTATTTTAAACTAATTTATTGTGAATCATCAGTCACAATGCTTTGAGATGAGGTATTCACCTTCTTTTAGTGAGAGAGATACAACTTTGTTCACAAAATGTTTCTTGTTTTTGTTCTAATACGAAGAGATAGCATGATAGATGCACAAAATAAGAGTGTTTTATGAGCATTTTCTCGCGCACTTTTACAACACGTTTTCTTGTACAAATTGTCTCCGTACATTCATATAACTTGTAGATGGACCCATGCCACGCACGTTTTTTTTTCGATGGTAGCATCAGAGTTATCTTCCTTATATCATAGAGCGTTCTGAATCAGAAAGCGTCTTTTCTGAAACTTTCTTGCGACACAGTTGTGATTCTACTTAAATAACGCACAATATTGGCACCAAACATGTCGTTTTAATTATAGCGGATAGAAATCCACACACTTGCCGAGTATGTAGTCGATCGTGTCCGTAGAGGCTGAGGAGATGGGGCACGTAACGACATACAAAAACGACAAACAGTGTGACTCAACTTACAGTAAGATACTTGAGAAATTGAAGGGTTGATTCACATGTCAAGAGGACATTGTTTGAATCTTAATAAGGGGAATGTTAAAGACCCTCCCCACCCCCATCCCACTCCCGTATGGGCGTAAGAGCCAGGAGGCAGGGGGCATCTGCCCTCCCAAATTCTGGAAAATAGTGGGAATCGGGAAAATTAGTGAGAATTCGGGCAAAGCAAGAAGAAAAAAATCGGACACAGAAAGCAAAAAGATTAACAGATTAACAATGATGGACATTTGATGGCAAATTATTAGACAGGTAATGGACAACCAAACCCCAGATAAACACCTTCCTTAAATGTCCCCCCCCCCCCCCCTCACACTTACATGTAAATTTCTTCAGGCGTATAGGAATTAACCCAACGTTTTTATTTCTCCAAGTTAACTGTCAGGTTTGGTCGGGTTTGAAACTCGGAAGTCGAACAGACCCACACCAAGCTTCTATTCACGATCAAAACAGGAAAGCCGAACACGCTTAATTGGGGTTATAAGGACACTCACCCAAAGCAACATTCCGACGTATACATAAAATTCATTCGCGTTCTGGAAAAGTAACAATTACAAATTGGTCTGTTTGATAGTCGAGAACAAAATACAGAAAACCGATAGCTTTGGCTGTTCTGCTATTGTCGGAAAAGATTGCAAACCAAACGTAAAATTCCCCACCATTGTCTGGTGGTGTTATCGCCAGTTGTGTCTTGCGATGCTATTGTGAGTTCTAATTTGCTGTCCGGTTCACAACTCACGATAGTATCTCAAGACACAGCCATAGGAACTCGATACAAGCAAGCTGAAAAATCGAAATAAAATGATATCTGAGAACATTTCTGGATCGATGATGACGTGCCCCCATAATGGTATATAAATAATATTATTCATTTATTGCTGTTTAAGGTCACATACTTATGCACTTTGGCTAATTGTGACCGTGGCAGTTTTACGGGTGGAGGAAGCCGGAGTACCTGGAGAGAAACACAGAGCATCGACGTTATATACAGGGTCGCGGTAGCTCAGTGGTAGACTGTTGGACTTCTATGCTAGAGGTCCCGAGTTCGATCCCCATCCAGGACGACCCGCGTTGTGTCCTTGGGCAAGGAACCATGTATTCGCATTCCGCTGTCCCAGAACCACCGCCAGGCACGATATCAATGGGCCATGGACCACGTTGGACGGACCAGAGAAGATTGAGGACCTGTCATTTTTACAGATGAGTCACGGTACTGCCTAGTCCATACAGATAGGCTATCTAGGGTATGGAGAAGACCAGAAGAACGATTCCATGCAGTCAACATTGCTGAGCATGATCGCTGTGGTAAAGGGTCAATCATGGTCTGGGGAGGCATCAGCGGGGATGGACGCATAGGTCTCTGTGTCCTTGAACGTGGTACATTGACTGCACAGCGGTATATTGACGAGATCCTTGATGTCCACGTCAGAATGTATGTAGGTGTAGTGGGTGATAGATTCATTCTGATGGACGATAATACCCGTCCTCCTGTTGCCTATGCTGTCGGGGAGTACCGACAGAGAGAAGGGATTGAGCGTATGGACTGGCCATCAATATCCCCTGACCTCAATCCAATCGAACATGTCTGGAATGAGTTGAAGCTTGCAATTTCAGCCCGTCCAGTCCAGCCAAGAAGTGTCCATGAGCTTGGGGCCATGCTGGTCCAAGAATGGAACAACATCCCACAAAGGATCACCAGGAACCTGATTGAGAGCATGAGAAGGCGTTGTCAAGCTGTAATTAACAGTAATGGGTCTCATACTCGATATTGAACCCATACCAGTTCGCTCCGTCAACTTTTTGGCAATTGACAAATTTCCTCTCTTAACAATAATATCCATTTTCCACGGTTATCGTATTCAAATGCTAAAAAATAATGTCAAACACAAATAAAATCTTAATTTCTGTACTTACATCATTAAAGATATAATTAAATAAAAAATATATAAACTTTTCATTACAATATTTCAACGAAAACATAAAACAGGTAGTTGGATATACTTGGTGCTAAGCAAACTTTGAGTAGTATATAATTTGACTCACGCAACGTATCTAGCAGTACCCGGTATCAGTTGAAAGGGGAAATAATAAGCTTTACAATGGTGGATTACACGACCGTTATGTGTTCTTGGGTTGCGCATATTAACAGAGAGAAGTCGAAGACAAGGCCGAAAAAACACTGAGTCAGACAACTTGTCGATCAGTGGAAAGTGGGTTACGAGCGACAATTCTCTAATTTATTATAAAAATGCGAGGTCCCATTGCCTATGGAGTGAAGATTCAAATATTAACCGTATGTCTTTATCAGTTTTTAATTTTGGAGACACATTTATTCATTTCTGGCGATCACATTTACCGTTTGTACATTTTTTACCTTTCACTGAAACGATAAGATTCTCATAAAAACATCCACATTCACCGATTGGCTACTATTCATGCCGAGAAAATCATGCACGAACCCACGGATCCCCACAATGAGAGGGGTCACCCCTCCCATACATATCCCATCTCGGGCCTTCCGCTCTCGGGAGATGTCTTCGGCATCTCATTTCCAATTGTTCGGGCAATTTTGTTTTGCCCCCACCCCAAAACAATTCCACTTTCCGTACGCCTATATTGGATCCAGTGCTTCCGAATTCAGCAATTCTTATTGTCCCAAAATTCAGTCAATTAAAGAGCTTTTGACAAGGCATATCAAGTAACTGTTGAATAATCAGCTAGTTCCGTAGGTTGCTCTTGCCCATTTATAATATTGTACCAAAGTGAAAACGTGATATGCAGACGACTAGAAATTTCATGGCTCGAAAATAGAGAAAAAAAGTGGTTGCTGGTGGGGAAAACTTTAAACTAAATCTGGCTGCCGATCGAAAAGAAAAAACAAACAAACCAAAAACGAAAAAGCCTAGAAAGAACCCTCACCCTGCATTGCAGATTAGCCCTTTACCTAACGAATCGCCCGCATCCGCCCGCGTAATATGCAAATTAAACAGTTGAAAAAATTAATTTTTTCAAAATATTTCAACAAAACCATATCATGAGACCCCTCAATGGAACGAGCTCAACGAGCTCGTTCCAATGAGGGGTCACATGATATGGTTTGGCTGAAATGTTTTGAAAAATTTAAAAAAGTGATATTTAAAATAATAAATTTTGATATCTTCTGCGTTGGGTAAAGGGTTAGGGCTCTGCGATTATTCGAATTTCAAATCGATTCTTGAATCGGCCTCCCATTCGATTTCATTCGTTAGTGAACGGCGGGCGTATTTTTCACACAATGGTCACCTCCGTTCGATTTCCACATCGTTCGCAGAAGTCCACCTGTAGTCATGGCGTCAAATTAAGCATTACGTATCAATATAACCACACTAAAATTAGCAGGGTTGAAAATCAACCCAAATCAACAGGGTTGAGTGAATATGAGCCCAATTGGGTTAGGTTAATTCTTAACTCAAATGATTTTAGAGAGTAAAGTTAAAAATGTGGAATATTCCTGAGGTTTTCGCGTGCATTATGTAAGCTTGGCTGCACAAAGCCTGTACATTTCAAGTTTATCCGTGACTCGAACGACGCCTTCAATTGAAATGCATCGCCACACGAGTGCAACAGGGTGTATAAAATTTGAGACGGTGCTTGTAGCACAAAAGGGAGAGTGCTTGCACTTGTCCGATAACGCTCACAGAGATCAGAGAGTGAGTGAATTATTTTTGAATCACCATTGTAATCGAGTCCACTTTGAACGTTGAACGCGGCTTTACATCCACTGAATAACGTGGTCATAGCGGGACGCCATGTACGTTATTATTAGACCGATTGGATTCGAAAACGAATCGATTCGGGAATCTGTTGTTCGGTTCGATTCGAAGTCATATTTCCGATTCGAAGAGCCCTATTTTAGACTTCAATCCTATCCCTAACCTAAAAGCCACAACCAGCGATATTCGTTACAATGTCCAACTTTGCCGATTTGTCTCGATGTTTGTCTCAAAAACATATAAACCTGCCTCAGATGAAGATGTCTCTACAACCATGTGAAACTGACATGCTATTTCACGTTATCTCTGTGCTATGGAGGAATGGAATTTTGTCTTACCCCAGCTACTCCTCACATCCTCTTCCCAAATCTGTGCTCGACCTACGCCTAGTAGATTCAGTCAGACTGCTCCATTTCCCTTCGCTCATATCTGCCTATATATATATCCTTGACAGGAGTGTTGTATTTCCTACCAACTGTTCATTTAGGACAGCAAGAGTAGCATGTGTCCAAAAACAAGAGGTGTCAATTAAAGCCTTGTGCCTCAAAACCATGGGTACATATGATTATTCGTGGACCAATGGCGTCCATTGTTTATGGACTGATATTGACTTTTTTCTGGGTGATGTAGACCTTTGCGGACTAATGTGAACTTATGTTTGTAGCTCCCAGCCTATGACTTCTTGATCCCTAGATCGCCACATGGCCTTTATGGTTGCTATATGGCCTTTTCGTTCTAAGATCATCCCATCGCCTTCATGACGTAGAGAACACTGCTACCTCCACGTCCCTTGTCGTCGCTATGTGTCCTGTGGTACGTGTTCACTGTCTTCACCCCTTCATCCAGTACTATAATCTTCCACTACACTTTTGGACTTAGACGACCACCATTACCTCCGCTCCTTCTAAATTCTACCAGTACTACTGTGTTGTTTTGCCGCTACCCGTGTCCTATTCCTTCTAGTCTTATCTATGACTTCTCGTACTACTGTCTCCTCTTATTTAACTACTAACTCCTACTACTACTAGTCTTACCATCGCTGATTTACAAGTGTACTAACACTTTCAGTTAGATCATAGTATTATCAACTTAGTCAATGGAATGTATAGACATATATTTTCTAAGTGGAATGGAGCAGTCTAACTTAATCTAATGAGCGAGAAATCGGGACAAGTTCTGAGATATCCTGGAGAGGGTGCGACAAAATTGAAGGTGAGAGTAGCCAGGCATAGCAAGGGATGGAAAGAATGGGCAGTAGATGGTCAGAGGCAGTGTAAAAACGAGGGTTCTTAGCAGTTTTCAATGGGGTTTTAGGGCTCATCTGTCTAATTTGTAGTTGCCGCGCGTTTGTTCCCGGTAATAAGATGTACTCCCGTCTAATCCAACCCACGTTTCGGAGGTCTCTAGGCTTGATGGCGCCAATAGATAGTCAGTTTATAGATGTTTAGGGTGTATTTGCAAGATTGTTTATAGTTGTCGGGGAGTTATCGGTAATTGGATATGCGCCTAACTAATCATGCATACTCATAAATAGGTACCGCGAATCATATATTTTTTATTCGAAACGAATTTCAAATGAATTCTGGCCTGTTATTCGAAATCGAATCGAACTTCGAATCGGTTGGTTCTTATCGAATAACCCTTTACCTAACATGAAAAGCAGACGACACTTTTATTTATTGGTGGTTTTAAGGTCACATATTTCTGCACAATGGCTAACCATGACCGTGACAGTTTTATGGGTGGAGGAAGCCGGAGTACCCGGAGAGAACCACCGAGCAACGGCGAGCAACTGTCAGCTCCCCAACATACCAACTCCACACAAACAGGGTTAGCAATGGTTGAAGACAGGTGCACCATCGACATGCAGTACGCCTTAGTACACAACGTCACCGTGCCCCCACGTGGGCAATGGGGGTGAAGTGTCTTGCCCAAGGACACAACGCGGGGTTGCCGCAGGTGGGATTCGAACCGAGGACCTCTCGGCTTGCAGCCTGCACCTCTACCAACTGAGCCACCGCGCCCTCGACACTTCTAAACAAGATTCTTGAACAACTATTGTTTTTTTTCATTTTTTGTCGCAAAATCAAAGGTTAGGACCCCTCATTGGAACGAGCTCGACAAGCTCGTTCCAATGAGGGGTCTTAACCCATGTTTTTGAGACAACAAAATAAAAAAAAATAGTTATTCAAGAATTGTTTTTTCAAGTGTCGTTGCTTTGCATGTTAGGTAAAGGGTTAAGGTCACATATTTCTGCACAAAGCTCGTTCCAAAGAGGGGTCATAACCTATGTTTTTGAGACAAAAAATGAAACTCGATTGCCCTTTTTTTGAGAATAGAGCTAATCGGTTTTGGTCGTTGCGTTTGTTAAAAGGTCAAAGTGAAAGGAGTGAAACAGACATTACAGTAAAACACAATTTTTATCGAATTATGTTTGTTTTGTCTGCACATCGTAGAGAACACTGAATAAAATGTGAAACGATCTATACCTATTTTGTGCAATGGCAACTTTTAGTAATGTAAATTGTGTGGTAACATTTTATGACCGTGTTCACAATTAAGTAGTGACGCTTTTTGAAGGAGACTTCCCACGGGATTGAGCTTTGTCTGCTCTGCATTCAGTTTTTCAAAATGATGTTACCGAACTCAGGTATGGTGTGTGGTTATTTTTCATAATATCTCAACCTACCATTAACCGATTATATTGATACCAACATCAGGTTATTTTCGGTCCAGTGCTGCATATTTTTATCTATATTGCATACTGTACTGTCGACGTGGAATGTTCAAACTCCACGCATGATTAGTTTTGCCCACGGGCACTATTGTTAATAAAAAAGTAGTTTCCAGCAAATATTCAATGGAAGAAACAACGGGTCGTAGTCGGTGATTCTTTCATTTAAAATCTGAGGGCAATTCCATTGTTTTATGCGGGAGATTTACTATTAAAATGCATGCGTGGATTTTAACCTCTCCACGACGTCCGTACTGAAGCCCTTCTCATAATATTGTCAAGATTATAGAGATTTTTCTGAAAGCGTGTTTCGAAAACGCATTGACATTTATGGTCATTTTATTTTGAACATTCACATACATCTTCCAAAAATGTATTGACAAATGATAGTTCGTGTGTTTGCATGCTGTTCAGGAAATCAAATTTATGATGTACTGTGCAATCGAGTATGTTAAAATCCATATTTGTCAATTCTGCCTGTGTTTCTCAGTTTTACTAAAATTTGATTTGCGGGTCAAAAACATTTAAAATTCAAAACGTCAACAAAATATATTTTCCACCGGCTTCAGCCTAAATAACACAGAACGCTCATACGACAAAGATAATTTAATATAACATGGGAATTTATCACCTTTCTGGTAACACCTACCTCTCCTGGTCGCTGGTCTGAGATTAAAAAATACTTGATTTTTTTTTTATTATTATTATTATTGGTTTTGCCGCATAAACATTATTATTTGAGGCATTTCGACTATAACGTCGCATATTTTCCATTCTGGTAATAATTACACGAGGAATCAATTTTCCTTCTCTCTGGACTCTATACAGTGTGCAATTTCAACAGTTTTGATTTTCGTACAAATACTACAGTTAAACCTAGAAGTCCTGTCAGGAAATGCGCACAAATAGCACGTCGATCTGCGCGTTAATTTGCGTGTTATGACCACAGTAAAGCTACCAAATTCTGTACATATGGCCTGTGCACAAGCAATGTTTCAGCCAATGGACCTCCGGGTAACCCGGAGGTCCATTGGCAGAAACATTGCCTGTGTTTGCTATGAGTAACCAGGATAACCTGCCGTGCTTTGGATGTCATTCGATATGGCAATTGCGCCCAATTCTTACGCGCAATTAAGCATAGATAAGCGCACAGTTCGTGACAGGGCTTCTAGTTTTAACTGTAAGCTATTTGAAACACTGCGTTGTGCAACAAACCGTCTGGTCTACCCGAAATTCATTCGAAAGGACCCGACATTAATGACATTGAAACAAAAACGTTTTGTTTTTCGAAGTTGAGTTGAAAGTAAATTTCCAAAGTGAAATGATGTGCCCAAACATTGACAACCGGCTCTGATACAGTTGGATTGCCGGAACGTCGGCAAAATATGTTAAAAATCAAGCTACACCCTTCACGACAACGTCTGAATAATCAATGCTGAAACCCATACAGACTGTGAAGTTTCCTGGTGGGAACTTATAACACTATGACTGTAGTCACAGCGTAACAGCTTTCACATCAGCCAACTTTAAACGAACGCCTAGCTTGAAATCTATTAACACAGTATCATCTTTACAATATCGGCGTATGCATTTTTGTGTTTGTTTGGGGTTTTTTTTTGTTTGTTTTTTGTTCCTGTTTTTGCCTTTTTTCTTTGTCAGCCATAATTAAAACAGAATAACTAGTCATGGTCAACATAGGTGAAACGTCTTTCGGTTGTCGATGCCGACCTTCTCAAACTGTTTCCCTATTAACCCTTTCACCGCTATAATGAGTACTGACCCTAATTTTGATGTCCAGTGCTATAAGTCTATACTGAATACAGAGATACCGCATACAGGGAAAGACCACTACAGCACATTATCAATGTCAAACATCAAAAAGGTAACTCCGACTGATAACTGAGCAGGTAGTCCAAACTTAGCCCAGCAGGCCATTATATATTTTTTAGGTGCCAAAGAACGACAAAACACAAAAATTATATAACGGCGTGTGGAGCTAAGTTTGGACTATCTGCTGAGCTATTAGTCGGAGTAACCTATTTGGTGTTTTAGAAAAAAATCTAACTCAAAAAACTTAAGTTACCTGTCTTGATGTTCTTCAAAGTTAGTGTGATTCGAAAAGAAATTAGCCAAATAGTAATTAAATCCAAGTGAAAAGACACTTGGACTGAATGTATTTTTCTAAACAGAAGATTATTGGGGAGGGTGGGGGGGAGAGGGGTGGGTGAGTGGCGTCCCAGATGAGATTATCATGTTGAACATGTATATACTAACAATTTTACAATTACAAATAAGTCAACGTTTCTGGTGTTTTCTTCGCGTTTCTGCACGGGATATTACCAAGATGCGCTGTTGCGAAGAGGGTTAAAGCCTTAAATGTTAACATGTGAATTCTAACTGCTCTGAAGTAATGTCCACCATCGAGTGATTGATCTGGAGAACCTTCGACAATGATCCCCACATCCACCAGCCAATTCCTAAAGCCTAGGCATCCGTACTTATTATAAAGGATTTTGAGATGAGTCATAAGTGTGTGAAATCCCCCATGTACGGAGTTATCTTTAGGGTTTAATATATTCCATGTTTTTGTTTTTTTTGTAAGGACTGGGATCGAGAAAGAAATTACTCTCAGAAGCGGGAGCCGGAAAATTTCCCGGGTAATAGCAAACAAATTTACGAATGTAACAAGAAGCATCTATTTCAAGGAAATGACCATATCTCATTGGCAATACACCTACCCCCTCCCCCCCACCCCCCCCAACGGACAATTTCCTTCAATCTCGTCTTCATTTTCAGAATTACTTGTATTATCACCTCTGCCTCCTCCAAAATCAACTCCCTTTTCACTACCGTCACCAGTTTCTTCTGCTTGAAGAGGAGACTGGTGACGGCGGTCAAGAGGGGGTTGATGTTGAAGGAGGGCGTGCATATTGATACTATCCACGGAGTTATCTTGTCCAATCATTCATTTTCACTCCAGGAAATAATTAAATTTTTTTGTGAGTTGTTTCACCAGCCAGAACGAATATATGCTGAAAATTCGAAGCAGCTACAGTTAGAACTAGAAGTCCTGTCCTGAAATGCGCACACATAGCACGTCGATTTGCGCGTTAGTCTACGCGTTATGACGATGGTAAGGCTATCAAATTTTGCACATACGGCCTGTGCACAAGCAAAGTTTCAGCCAATAGACCTCCGGGTAACCCGGAGGTCCATTGGCTGAAACTTTGCTTGTGTATGCTATGGGTAACAAGGAGAACCTGCCATGCTTTGGGTGTCATTCTATATGGCAATTGCGCGCAATTTCTACGCGCAATTAAGCCTAGATAAGCGCACAGTTCGTGACAGAACTTCTAGTTTTAACTGTATAATCTATTCTCACGCATCCTTTCCATGTAAAACTTGATCACTGCGTGAGAAGGAGAGAAGGGTATAGCAGGTGAATATTCCAGCTTACTACTTATTTATCTATTGAGGTTTAACGACGCTTTCGACAGCCAGCGTCACCTCGTTTCGGACAGTTGTACGGGTTGAGGAAGTCGGAGTATCCGGAGAGAACCGTCATGCAACGGCGAGCAACTGTCAGACTCACCAAGGTATTAACTCCATACAAACATTGGTTGAAGACAGGTGCACCCTCGACGTGCAGTAAGCTTCAGTACACGGTGCCACAGTATCTCCAAGTGAGCAATCGGAAATAAATGCCTTTCCCAAGGATGCGGCGTAGCTACCCTGGCGTGGGTCGCACCTTGGACTTTTCGATTTGACGTCCAACGCCATAACCACTGAGCAACCGCGCTCCATTCCACTTTACATGGGCAAGACTCACCAAGGTATTCACTCCGTACAAGCACTGGTTGAAGACAGGTGCACCCTCGACGTGCAGTAAGCTTTAGTACACGGTGCCACAGTATCTCCAAGTGAGCAATCGGAAATAAATGCCTTTCCCAAGGATACGACGTAGCTACCCTGCCGTGGGTCGAACCTTAGACCTTTCGATTTGACGTCCAACGCCATAACCACTGAGCAACCGCGCTCCATTCCACTTTACATGGACAAGTAACTGAGCCAGTCACCTTTTTCATAAACATTGTCCACGCACCCCAAGGTGGAATATCGTCGAATGGATGAGGCATGTACTTCGATTCACATATATTACTACCACTTTAGCGGGCGTTCTCTGGTACATTAACAAAGTTTAATATGGCATTACAAGAACGTAACGCTCAACTTCAAAAAGTCACTGGACGTGTCGGGCCGTCAATTGGTGAAAACTGTCATAAACATCCCGACACGTCACGTGATTTTTGTTCCTTGCTGTAAAACACTCGGAAATGGAAATAGCTTCAATTTGTAAACAATGTGATTTTATTTAAATTATTATACATGTAGAATGTCCAGCAAAGCTAGGCCCATAAGAACAAACAGCTCTATATAGTAAGTAAGTCTGCATAAGTAAGTAAGTCTGTATATAGCAAGTAAGTCTGTATACAGTAAGTAAGTCTGTATATAGTAAGTAAGTCTGTATACAGTAAATAAGTCTGTATATAGCAAGTAAGTCTGTATACAGTAAGTAAGTCTGTATATAGCAAGTAAGTCTGTATACAGTAAGTAAGTCTGTATATAGCAAGTAAGTCTGTATACAGTAAGTAAGTCTGTATATAGTAAGTAAGTCTGTATATAGCAAGTAAGTATGTATACAGTAAGTAAGTCTGTATATAGTAAGTAAGTTTGTATAAGTAAGTAAGTCTGTATATAGTAAGCAAGTCTGTATATAGCAAGTAAGTCTGTATACAGTGAGTAAGTCTGTATATAGTAAGTAAGTCTGCATAAGTAAGTAAGTCTGTATACAGTAAGTTAGTCTGTATATAGCAAGTTCGTCTGTATACAGTAAGTAAGTCTGTATATAGTAAGTAAGTCTATATACAGTACGTAAGTCTGTATATAGCAAGTAAGTCTGTATACGGTAAGTAAGTCAGTATGTAGTAAGTAAGTCTGTATACAGTAAATAAGTCTGTATATAGTAAGTAAGTCTGTATACAGTAAGTAAGTCTGTATACAGGAAGTAAGTCTGTATATATTAAGAAAGTCGGTATACAGTAGTAAGTCAGTATGTAGTAAGTAAGTCTGTATACAGTAAATACGTCTGTCTATAGTAAGTAAGTCTGTATACATTAAGTAAGTCTGTATACAGGAAGTAAGTCTGTATATATTAAGTAAGTCTGTATACAGTAGTGAGTCAGTATGTAGTAAGTAAGTCTGTATACATAAATAAGTCTGTATATAGTAAGTAAGTCTGTATACAGTAAGTAAGTCTGTATACAGTAAGTAAGTCTGTATACAGTAAATAAGTCTGTATATAGTAAGTAAGTCTGTATACAGTAAGTAAGTCTGTATACAGTAAGTAAGTCTGTATACAGTAAGTGAGTCTGTATACAATAAATATGTCTGTATACAGTAAGTAAGTCTGTATACAGTAAGTATACAGTACGTAAGTCTGTATACAGTAAGTATAAGTAAGTCTGTATACAGCAAGTAAGTCCGTATACAGTAAGTTAGTCTGTATATAGTAAGTAAGTCTGTATATAGTAAGTAAGTCTGTATACAGTAAGTGAGTCTGTGTACAATAAATATGTCTGTATACAGTAAGTAAGTCTGTATACAGTAAGTATAAGTAAGTCTGTATACAGCAAGTAAGTTTGTAAACAGTAAGTAAGTCTGTATATAGTAAGAAAGTATGTATACAGTAAGTAAGTCTGTATACATTTTAAGCCTTTATTCCTGACTT
Source organism: Pictodentalium vernedei (assembly GCA_031216915.1). NCBI lineage: Eukaryota > Metazoa > Mollusca > Scaphopoda > Dentaliida > Dentaliidae > Pictodentalium > Pictodentalium vernedei. The sequence goes on along the minus strand of CM062296.1, from coordinate 80,967,917 downwards.
AAAAGCGGTAAATATCGGGTCTGTTTTTAAGTTTTCTAACTTCGTTGCAGTTGAAAGCGTACCGGTGCCGATCACGTGATAATCATGTGACAACAATTTGTTTCGACAACAGGCGATATTATCCTCTGTCGAAATTGAAACTTTAAAAATGTCATGTAAGATCAGGGTTAAAACTTTCTCAGAATCCTGGTTGTAATAATAACAACATGACTTTGTCAAGCCTTGTGGTGTATTAACGGACCAACAGGCGTGAATAACAGCCCTTCAGCTTATTAACGGCCTTCAACTTCGTCTCGGTCCTTTTTATAGGCTGTTATTCACACCTGTTGGGCCGTTAATAAACCACAATGCCTACCAAGGTCATGTTATTGTTATATTAATACCATTATGTTTATGAATATAATGTTATGTCAGTGCCTAGCTCTTATTTCTAAGGCTTTATCTCGAGTCATTTTCGACGCGTCCAAATACAACCATGGAAACAAGAGCAGGACTCTGATACAACATTTTGTATATAAACGTAAATAGTGATGATAGATTTATTTTACAATTCTCAATTATAATACCCTGATTAACACTTTACCTAACGAACCAGACCGCATCCTCTCTAGAGCTAAAACGGTTAACCGATTATTCGATTAAGCAATGATCAACGTCTTGATCGATCAAAAAAGTAACTGATCGATTAACCGTTACTTTGGAACTACTGAATTTTCAGGGTAAACAAAGGAACAAACTTGCTCCAAAACAGGCAAACATTGTCACACTGGATCACATCAATTATATGAGACAGTGCAAAGCATGCAAGTTACATGCTGCCATACTTGTTCACTTGCATAATCATTATACTGTATCAGTATCTGGAACTGGTCATTCTTAACCCTTTACCCAATGCGTGTAGCAGACAACACATGCAAAATGAATTCTTGAATTACTAAAAAGTTTCAATTTTTGTCTCAAAAACATAGCTTATGATCCATCATTGGAACGAGCTCAACGAGCTCGTTCCAATGAAGGGTAATAAGCTATGTTTTTGAGGCAAAAATTGAGACCATAATAAAATTTGAATGGAAATTTCTATATATAGAGCTGGTCGGTTTTGTCCTTTATTTTGGGTAAAGAGTTAATGCTGTAAATCGTCAACGGTACAGCAATTATTCAGCGACGTATAAGAGCAAGTGATTAATCGGTTAACCAAGGTTAATCCGTGTGATTAATCGATCAAGAAAACTCTTTAACCGTTTCATTTCTAATCCTCCCACGTAATTTACAAATTGAGCAGTTGACAAAGAAAAGTTAATAAAACCATATCATATGAGCCCTGATTGTAACGAGTTTCAACCTAGACGAGCTCGTTCCAATGAGTGGTCACATGATTTGGTAATGTCGATTTCTTTGTAAGATCGTTTATAAAATATAATCAGAACACTAAACTGTGATAGTATGTACATTGTTTAAAGGGTTAACTATCATTTTTATTTTAGATTTTTTTTTCACACTGAAAAATGTGGTTGTCGTTTTAGTCAAAACTGTATGCTTCTGAATTTTTGTGATTCCTGAATAAACTTTCGAAAATACTGCGCTTTAACAGTATAACAGCGTGTGTTTTACCAAAATGAGTCCAGAGATTCAGATACAGTTGCATATTATAAAAGCACTGTGGTTGCATTATTTAATAATTACACTTTCGAGAGGTGTTTTTTCTCCCCAACCTCCACCTCACCCCTCACAAAATTCATATGCAAAATATGCGTGTGAAGTGGAGCCTTTTCAATTAATAATTAGGCGAAGTTATCGGAGGCAAATATATATTATAACAATTAATGTTACAGACTTATCTGGCAATTTATTAAATTAAATTAAATCTGGTGAAAAAAATCAAATAACTTTAGTTTATTTTTTATAAAAGTAACTTACCTTTCCTGCTGGTCGTCTGTTATTTATTCCGTTATTTTTTTTTATTGTTGTTTTTTTTTGGGGGGGGGGGGGGGGTGGAAAGGGGGTGGGGTGTTCTTGCTTTTAATGCCTAGAATTCACTGCTAAGCAACAAGAAATTCATTTAAGAGAGTGGCGGGAGGGGGGAAGAAGGGGGAGGGGTCTGCTTATTTTTCAACTATTTTTTTTTAAGGGACGTAAAATAAACACTTCTCAGTTTCAAAATAAAACACAGTTCCAAAATGGTAGAATGAAATGAATTAAATACTGGTGACTTTTTCGCTAACCTGCAAACCCATGGTGCCATTTTCACCAGCGCAACTGGTGCCTTTTTCACAACCTATGGTGCGGTTTCGCTCACTTGGTGCCGTTTTCACTTGGTGCCATTTTCGCACGGTTCCGTTTTCGGTATAACCCGGATAGTTAATGCAGGATGGAATTTACTTGTATCATCGAGTTATTTATTTATTTATTGGTGTTCACGGTCACGTATGCACAATGGCTAACCGTGACCATGGCATTTTTACGTGTGGAGGAAGCCGGAGTACCCGGAGAGAACCACCGAACATCGACAAGCAACTGTCAGCTCAAGCAGGGTTCACCCTTTACCTAATGTGAATTGCAGACGACACTTTCAAAAGAAATTCTCGAGTAACTAATTTTTTTCATTTTTTGTCTCAAAAACATAGGTTATGACCCCTCGTTGGAACGAGCTCGACGAGCTCGTTCCAACGAGGGGTCATAACCTATGTTTTTGAGACAAAAAATGAAAAAATAATGAAAATTAATTGGCGATTTTTGAGAATAGCGCTGGCCGGTTTGGTCGTTACGTTGGGTAAAGGGTTAAAGAGGTTGAAGACATGTGCACCATCGCCGCAGACTACGCCTTAGTACACGGCATCATCGAGCCCCCATGTAGGCAACCGGGATAAAGTGTCTTGCCTAAGGACACAACGCGGGTAGTCCCGGACGGGGATCGGACGGGGATCGGACTCCGGACTTCTAACATAAAAGTCCAACAGTCTACCACTGAGATCATTGAGTTAAACATGGAAACGTTCAACGGTTGGCCACACTTTTCTCGAACAAGAGATTCTGAGATGTACAAATCACCTCACAAGACACACCATCCAAATGGTCTCGACCTGGTGAATAGATATATTTTCCGCACCCCACTCATTTCACCCCTACCCCCGGATCAATGAATCAGTGTAACATTTCTCAATAATTTTCTCCGACGAAATGGTGTTTCCATGAAAATATTTGAAGGGAACTGTTAATCGAAGTGAATGGTTTGAGTCCCTTATATTTGTTAAGTTTTTAGCTTTGAAATAAATAATGTGACGTTTTGACCAAATGTATGTGACGTTTTGACCAAAAGTGTGTGACATTTTGACCAAAAGTATGTGACGTTTTGGCCATTTTGAAATGTGACGTTTTAGTTGTGTGACGTTTTGACCTGTGCATGTGTTTCGTGTGAGAAGGACGTGAGAGAGAGAGATATCTATCTCACATGGCCCACGTGACTGGCTTATTAGCATATTTGATGAGCGCGCAGATTATTCAATCATCGCACGTTCTTCTGTAAACAAACAGCATGGTGTCACGTTTCAGAAATATTAGTAGACGAACGTCTGTCGACGAAAAAGAAAAAAAACACACAGACCGCAAAACCAAAGGGCGCTTGACTCTTTCTTCATGAATTTTTGGGTGCACGCCGCTATGAGTGGAGAGAGATGCACGAAATTCCCGTGGAAAGTTAAGCGAAATCATTTCCGAATTCATTATATAATGTCATCAGAATGTGTTAGTGATCATTTCGTTACAAATCCTTTACACCTGTCTTCTCGGCGTTGGGATTTAATTTCGTGGTGTATACCTGTGGTATATGCAGAGCTTTTGTGGGCTCTTTCCGATTAGCAAAAACAGTTTTTGTTCAGAAAGGGACAACAAAATTGTTCGAAAAAGCTGCACGTGCCCCTGAATTACTTTCGATGACGGCACAGTGTTTTTGAAGGGAGTGAGGGCGTTGAATTTTCACTGATGGGGGTGGGTATGAGATTAAAAAATCTCAAACTCGGATCAGGATGTTGGGTCTGGTCACTCGGCGAACCCAATTATCTTGATCTCGGGTGACATTTCTCTATTTCACGCCCTCACCCATCAGGCATAATAATATTCTCTTTCGTATATAGAAACGTACAAGTAACAATAACAAGTTATTTTGAAAAAATACAAACATTTTTTTCTGTTATGTATATTAGGGAGGGTTTAGTAAATGATATTCCACCAAGAAAATGTCCGGGTTTCTATATAAAGAAAGTCAGCGGAACACTGTTAAGGGTATTGTGATCACAACCTACAGTTAAAACTAGAAGTCTTGTCACGAATTGTGCGCTTATCTAGGCTTAATTGCGCGTTGAAATTGCGCGCAATTGCCATATTGAATAGCATCCAAAGCACGGCAGGTTCTCCTAGTTTCTCATAGCAAACACATGCAATGTTTCTGCCAATGGACCTCCGGGTAACCCGGAGGTCCATTGGCTGAAAAATTGCTTGTGCACAGGCCATATGTACAGAATTTGATAGCTTTACTTGGGCTATAACGCGCACATTAACGCGCATATCAACGTGCTATTTCTGCGCATTTCATGACAGGACTTCTAGTTTTAACTGTAATATCCATTTTTTGAAAAAAAATGACTAATTCCGAATCTCATTCCAGTATATGAGATTTAATTAAATTACAACCAATCCAATGGCTCACTTGTTTAACTCCGGTATGTTTGTCACCAGTCATGTCCCACCCACAATAAAAGGTGCACTTGGGTCTTCTTTCTCTCTTGATGCATATGCAAAAATTGCGAAATACCTTTTTCTGCACGAGTTAATTGTTTTTGTAAGATGTTTTCTCTAAGATTGTCATTTTACGTACAAGGTATATTTACAGTACGAATAGGCGTTTTCCGTGGGTTTTTCCAATAAATGTACTATAAGACCAGTCGTTTTCTTTCTATGACTCTTTATCTTAAAAACTCGGAACAAACAGGGTTATTAGTGATTAAATCAAATGTACCATCAGCGTGCTGTAAACTTTGGTACTCACTTACATAGTTCTCCCAGAGTTAGATCAAATGTACCATCAGCGTGCTGTAAACTTCGGTACTCACTTACATAGTTCTCCCAGAGTTAGATCAAATGTACCACCAGTGTGCTGTAAACTTTAGTACTCTCCGACATAGTTCTCCCAGAATTAAATCAAATGTACCATCAGCGTGCTGTAAACTTTAGTACTCTCCGACATAGTTCTCCCAGAGTTAAATCAAATGTACCATCAACGTGTTGTAGACTTTAGTACTCTCCGACATAGATCTCCCAGAGTTTAATCAAATGTACCACCAGTGTGCTGTAAACTTTAGTACTCTCCCACATAGTTCTCCCAGAATTAAATCAAATGAACCATCAATGTGTTGTAAACTTTAGTACTCGCCGAAGTAGTACTCCCAGAGTTAAATCAAATGTACAATCAACGTGTTGTAAACTTTAGTACTCGTCTATATAGTTCCCCGGGAGGTGCAATGAGATGAAGTCTTTTTCACAAACCATTTGGTGTGGGTAAGTATCATACCGAAGCAAATTTGCACATGTATGTAAAAGTATATTTGCAACCCGTTCACATGGACTATTAAAAGCAATGCGTGTTTAGGGGTGCTGTAAACTTTAGTACTCTCCGACATAGTTCTCCCAGAGTTAAATCAAATGTACTATCAACGTGTTGTAAACTTTAGTACTCTCCGACATAGTTCTCCCAGAGTTAAATCAAACGTACTATCAACGTGTCGTAAACTTTAGTACTCTCCGACATAGTTCTCCCAGACTTAAATCAAATGTATCATCAACGTGTTGTAAACTTTAGTACTCTCCGACATAGTTCTCCCAGAGTTAAATCAAATGTACCATCAGCGTGCTGTAAACTTTAGTACTCGCCGACATAGTTCTCCCAGAGTTAAATCAAATGTACCATCAGCGTGCTATAAACTTTAGTACTCGGGAAATCATGTGGTGTGGATGGAGGCGGAAGTCGCATTTTTTCTGCCTCATGATTTTTCGTAAAAACATTGCATGTTTGACGTCGTAAAGAAAGTAGCATTTTTTCTGCCTCATGATTTTTCGTAAAAACATTGCATGTTTGACGTCGTAAAGAAATTTAAAGAAGCATGTAACTTGGTAAAGTAGGTTTTGGATGGTGCGGGGTGTGATGTCTATTACACGTTGATTGCGGTTGATTGTTCGTGGGATTTTCGAGTGGATATGTTTCGGAATTTCCTAATTTCGTTGGCTGTTCAGTTTTCAGGATTGGAAGCTTGTTACATGTTTCGATTGATGTGAAGGTCATTCACTGAGTTTGACAGTTTGTTTGATCACTTGATAAGGGGACGTCCAACCTAACTTTGGTCAAATTTCATGCAATTTTCTTTCAAGTCTAAAAAAGGCCCAAAATGAATAACCCCAATAAATTATATATCAAAATGCTTGGAATGAAACATAGAACATGTGGAAACTGAAATTTGCCATGGAACTGCTGCCATGTGTAAATAGCACCACCTGAAAGTCGGCTACGGCATAAGTAAGAGAACAAAATGTTCACAATAAAATACCTCAAAATAAAATAACAGCTGCATTCTATAAACACTGAAGTACATACTCGAAAAAATGTTTTCCTAATTCATGAAAGTAATAAAGATTGAGACCAAATGTTATAAGTGGAGTGCTCACTGATTGAAGGCAGACATTTTCTTTTGTTTATGTTTTGATTTGGGGAGTTCAACAAAGGTCAACTTGAAGGAGTCCAGCAGAAGAAGTGTGGAAGGACAAAAGAGTGACTCCCAATATAAAGATGTATGTGTTACTGTGGTGGTTTAGAAAGAAACTATGATATCCTCCTATGTAGAATGCACCGCAAAGTCATGCATTGTAGTTGAATAAATATATTTACAAACCCCTTGCTCTGTAAGCCCTTATATCCCATGCATCAATTTGATAGTGATTAAATTGTTAAATTTGTCTGGCTTATCAATAAGTATAATAGCTTTCTTTACTCCTAGACACCAATACACTCGTGATATCTGTTGGAGAAGAAATAAGGGTAACTGTAACCTGTCACTGCAATAAAACATCTAATGTACTTAAAAGTACATTGTTATTTAAAACACATCAAATCAACCTTACATAACCATTATTGCATGTACTTTCCCCAAGGAGGCTTACTGGCATATTGAGATCAGAAGGGCACATCCAGAGGGTCTCACATAATTTTTTCAAGAACGCAGCACACAAAGCAATCCCCAAAAGGTGACAAGTGAGCTCCGTTTGACACAAAAAATTTCCCGGAGGGGGGGGGGACTCTCTTCCTTGTATGACGCTACCTCCGGCACTCAAGGCATATGCCTTTTTTCTCAAAGTTTAACTCTTTTTTCTTTTTGAAGATCCTGGCCACACATGTTCCAAACACTATCAGGCAGGTAACCCTCCAAATAAGTGTATCTGCAAAAATCATGCTGCATTGCAAAACATTCTTTTTAGACTTTTAGTTCTGGACCCTTCATGCTTCTTACTATGACACCTAATTTATCGATTAATGGGTGAATAGAAAAGTCCTGCCATAATCAACATTTTGAGTTCCACAAGCCTTCAAAACAGCTCCGATAAAAGTGTCAAACATCAGATTGGTGGCTTTATACAGAATATTCATTAGGTTGTTGCTTGATAAGTAATAGGAACAAAATCTTCACCAGAAAATTCTGTAGCAATACAATTGAGGGTATTAGCAGGCACTTTGCAACAAATTGTAACAAATCAACTAGTTATAAACAAAATTTTCTAACTCAAAAGAGTGAAAAAGTACCACAACTCTGAAAAAATGTGGGAAGAAACATATGCTACAGCAGCTACACAGGCATTGTTTTCCCATGATGCTCGATCACAACACCAAATAGCCTTCAAATTGGAGAAGCAATGGTTGAGATACAAGGGAGAATGTTGGTGCATGTAATGATGAATGGGTAAGACTAAGATTAAGAGGACAGGGGTCACCACTGCACGTCCCTAGATGCACCTTTGATTTTCCAACTTCCAGGTCTGCGGCATAATAATCGCAACACACCCACCTTATCAATTCATAATTTCAGTAAAATAAAAGAAATTATCAATTTTAATTAATTAATCGATGATGGGAAATATTTGGCTTCCTTCGCCTTTTCGTACTATTTAATTACCACAAACAATATCAGTTTGATGCCGACAAACGAAACTGAACGCATGTGGTCTGGTTAAAAAGTAACTCGGCATGGATAATGAAGAACTTGCGAATATTTCGTGTATTTCATTTGTTTAAAAGCCAATTGCAGCTAATATTGACCGTGCATTCGATAATTCATTTCGGTTTTGACCACACGGCCACGCTGACACTCAGTGACAGCGGTTATGTTTATTGTGATATGCAAATTGGGGGATGGTTTCCGGTGAAGGAGATTTGTCACATTTGTCAGTGTAAGACGATGACAAAAGACACTGATCGACGCTTGTATTACTATGGTTGGTTGCAAGAAAAAACTGAATTTTCAGCATCGTCCAAGCGCACCTTATTTAAAAGCGCGAATGCATCATTTTCAACCCATCTTCAATCGGTCCTTTGCAGACATCAAAGACAGCCGCGACGAATTCCATGGTTACTAGGAAGTAAATAACTTCGCAACATCGGGGGAAATTAACACGCTCAATATAGTTCTAGGTCACTTGGAATATACTTCGTGAAAAAGTGATTTCCGAAGCATTCTGCTTACTTTGTTATGAATATTACCTTATTTTATGTGTATTGTCCCGATTTCATACACTCGGTTATTTTTTTTACAAGTGTTTCGTGTTGTCTTCTAGTGCACAATAATTCAGATTTTTTGTCAACAAAAAAGTTCAGACGGCCTGTAAACACGAGAGGGAATTTCGAACCATTTTTTGCAGTTATGACATTAACATCTAAGTATTTGCTGTCACCTGTTTACAAATCCGCTCATACATTGTCTCGAACAAATAAAGGGCGTGATCACATCCTTGCATTCTTACGATTGCCCAAATAGAGTATTTCTGCAAGAACCACATCATAATCACATGACCGGAATAAACATCATTGAAACATGGCCACATCCGGAACATCCAAAATTTGTGTTGGTGTTATTATATTCAAACATCAAAACCCACCAGAGTGTGTGTCAAAAAAATGCTTTCTCCGAGTCTGTAGTATGTTATCATTATATTGAGCACAAGGCTTTCGAATTACCGATTATTTTGTAGTTTTACCGGTTCGTTACTTACGCCATTGGCAAATTAATGTTCTTCAAAATCATAAAATTCACTTTTTTCTGAAGAAAATTATATGTACCTTTTCTATGCACTTTACTCATTATTTTGATACATCATTTGCCTTTCCTTACTTCTCTTATCTGTTTCTGATGCATTGGGAAAAATGTCAACAAATTGACCAAACTCGTGCTATGCTTTACGTTCTTTCAACTGAATTTGTCGGAGAGTCGTCAGTAGTGATGACTGACACTATAGACCAAAGCATTTAACACTGAATTCAGCATACCCCAGGACTGACACTATAGGCCAGAAATTAACATAGGATTCTCCATAGGGTTTTTGGTCTATAGTGTCATATTTTGGCCTATAGTGTCAGTCCTGGAGGCGAGAAAAAGATTTTTAAAATCTTTTTCTCGCCTCCAGGACTGACACTATAGGCCAAAATATGACACTATAGACCAAAAACCCTATGGAGAATCCCATGTTAATTTCTGGCCTATAGTGTCAGTCCTGGGGTATGCTGAATTCAGTGTTAAATGCTTTGGTCTATAGTGTCAGTCATGGGGTTGGTTGTCCCAATTACTCTATACTGCCAAATATGTGTATTTTGCTTATTAATCAATCTTTCCATACTTTAAACCATACAACACTTTACTGTATGGAAGGATTGGTTATTAAACATACAATATCTTACCCACAGTGGAAACTAAACTTTTTTAAAATACGGAATATATGTACACAGAAACCTATTTCATGGCATTGTTACCCCCGTTAACATAACAGACGGGAGACTCAAAGAACGAACCGCTAAGACAGCAAAGGGATAAAATGTGTTTAGTTTAATTGGCGCACTTTCTTTTTCTCGCCTCCAGGACTGTCACTATAGGCCAAAATATGTCACTATAGGGACAAAACCCTATGGAGAATCCTATGTTAATTTTGTCCCTATAGTGACAGCATTTTGGTATGGGGAATTCAGCGTTAAGTGCTTGTACCTATAGTGACAGCACTGGGGTAGAGGCCTCCCAATGACTTTATACTGACAGGCTTAGGTGGGTTTGTCTTCCATACACATTATATACTGACAAAATGTTCTGCTTGTTTTTAAAACGTACTACCTAATATACATCGCTCGACTGGTGGAGTTTTTTTTTCTAATTATTACTGGAAGACACGACATATAAAAATACTGTCAGATTTCGTCTGTGTGTTTTTTACACGCGAATGTCTTATAAATCCGATGTGAATGTGTGTCTTGCAGTCAATTTGTAATACAACACTCCACTACTCAGAGTAAAACATATCTCTCGTTGCGGTTGAAACTATTCTACAAATAGCTCATGTAAGAGATACATTTTTTTCAAACACATGACATGTGCTAACTAAATGCAACTGCGGAGAAACTCCTTCACGGACTGATTGTTTTTTATCGACTGGCAGTGATGTGTGTTTTCAATACTTTTTCAAAACTGCTTGAAGCTGTTTTCAACATTTCACCGTTAGATATTACAGTGACATTAACCCCGAGAAACAATTTCATTTTTCACATCAGAAAAACAGTGAATGTTTTACAGTGTAAACTGTTTTACCGGCAAAAAAAAAAGAATAGCTTTTCCTTTTAACCAAAAGGAAAAGCTATTCTCTTTTATGCTTGTATTAAATTCGTAACAGATGTTGATACGAATTCAGCAAAAGAAGGCGCAATTCTGAGATATCGTTCTGAAACAAATCTTAACCACATTGAAAATCATGCTTTGCACTCCTCAGATGTTTTTGCTACACAGTGTCAGTCTTTCCCTCCAAATTATTTTTTGTGTGGGAAATTGTGACATTCTGGCGGTGAAAACTAATACATTGAGTATTTCATCATCCATCATCTGACCAGCGTGGGCAAGGCGCGTGAATTACTCATTGCATTATTTCCTGCCGCCTTTTGCTTTCCCCCTAAATGACTGAAAACACACCTTGGCGTGGGTCATAAACACAATTTTCTTATGGTTATGAAACTTGAAACATTTGTCGAAATAGAATTTCCAACACAAGACTCGTGTAAGGGGATTAAGCATTCCTGTGGTTAGAATTATCTGAGAAATAATTCATGGTTTCTTCATTATAAATTATAGAACCCCCACAGGACTCTGAATGCAGTTAGCTGATGGAATATCGCAGTGTGAAAAATAGACCAGCTTATAATTTCCCCAAGTTGTCTCTTCTGTGTGGAAGGATGTGAATTTTATATATTATACATGTGGACAAAATGTGGATGCGAAAATATCGCAGTGTGAAAAAAACGACATTATTATCGCTTCAGGCGGGGTAGTGGAGCGACAATAATGCAATTTAAATATACACACTGTCTGGCGAAAATTTTAAACTATCAGCGGGATATTAATTGATGCGTGTGCTGGAAAAAAAAACAGATGTAATTGATCTAAAGAGAAAAAATCGATTTTTTACAATCTGACTTGCTGCTGAATAAGATAGAGTTCTTCCCCTTCCACCGAAAAATGTTTGATTCACTTGCCATTTTACAAGTAAAAACAGAATTTATTTACAACAGTAAAACAAATACTGCCTTACTTCCTGCCTCCCCACAGAGGCTTACTCCGAGAGTGTAAAAAGGGGGTTTATGTTATTTACAGTAGTAGGGGGGGGGGGGGGAATATTTCGGCCACAACACTCAATGTGGCCTTCTGTGGTTTGGGTTATTAGTGAATGGTTGACTTGTGAAAATTGTAATCAGTGGTATTTTCCCTTGCCTTCCACCATCCATTCAATGGTTGGTGGAAGGCAGAGGAAAATAACTCTGAAAAGAAAAAAATATCTAAAACACCATTTTCACATTTTAGAATTTTTATCCCATGAAATTTTACATAAGTGTAGTGTCACTTTGAAAATGTTCACATCTTCTTGGTAAATTTTGCCATTTTAGGTTGAATGTCCTTTTTGGGTTTTCGTTTTTCTCGACACTTCCATCTTTGATTCAGTAGGTATGTCCACTTTGTACAATAAAGTATCTGGTATAGCTGATCTTATTGCTGAGCGAAAAATGGATCCTAATCCATAGCCATATTGTCGTGCTACTCCTCGATACACCGGGGGCATTTTTTATAAATTGAGTTGATGTCTCTGTCTAAAATGCAACTTGACAACACTCTTCCCACTTGAAAACTGAATGTTTTTACCAGTATTCCCATTTATATTTATAGTGATATAATCAAAAGAAGATTTTGATACTGGTACATAATGTACATTATCAAATTCTTTATGAGTGCGCAGAGATTCGTCACGTGTTTCAAAGGGTATCACACGTAAAATGGGTGCTTTCTATATCACCAAGAAATGTATAATCTGCTATGTCGGAATAAATAAAGAGCTGATTAAAATCCACATTTAAATCCACATTATATTTAAATGCATCTTTTGCTGTGTTAGGAAATATTAGTGGAAACATACCATCTTTTACACCCCAATTTTTCTGATAAACTTTGTGATAATTGAATACCGACTGTTCCAATACTATTTGATACAATTTTTACACGTGATTGTCGAGATGAATAACCAAGATGAAATGACACACCAAATTCTTTAAAAATATCACCCAGTTTTTCTTGAATTTCTGATTCTATTGCTTCTACAACATGACCACCATTTACATATGCACCTGATAAAATACTTAATTCAACAGCAGCAACACCCTTACGTACTGTATGTTTGAAAAACGATTTATTAATATTATTAATGCGTGCTGATATTTTTGAATCTGTTACAATGATTTTAAAATTTGTTTCATCATCTGTTATATTTCTTGCCTCAGATGGTAAAATTACTTCAACTAAACCCACTTCCCAATGTTCTTTATTAATATGAATGGGTTTAGATAATTTTGTTTGAAAACAACATTGTGTGTTATTTGGAAACATATCCATAGAACTATCACTCAGTAGTGTTACGTAAAATGAATTCATTTTTCTTCTCGTGAGGTTTCAAATATTTTAAAACTGGACTTGGAAGAATATATCCTAAAGAACTACTCAATAACACTAACCATAATTCTTTGTTTGGGGATTGTAAACTAAGATGAATGATGGCTGTAATTATAATTGCATAAATGACAATTATTTGTGTGAAATAAGTTACTTGAATTTTTTTGCAACAAGACTTCCACAACAATTAAATTGTGCTTGTTGATTTTGTACTTCAACACTTGCACTTTCGCTACTCATGGTGTCAAAACTTTCGCTCTGAAAAAACTGACAAATCTTAACCACATTGAAACAATTACCAACAACTTGCCTTAGAGAAGGAATAATTACCCCCTGCATTTTCGCTTGATGAATCAATACGCAAGAGACATCACGCATTTTTATCCTCACTATTTAATAGAGCTGAGATGTTTTTTTTCAGGATTGGGGGGCATTATTAGAGCTGTTTTTACAATGAATGGTGGTAGGGGGTGGTGGAAGGATTTGTGTTTTGGTTCCTGCGTTGTGCATGTGTGATCGAGAATCTTTTGACTTCTTCCCCCAGTTTTTTCTTAGGGTGTAGTGTTATCATTTCCTGCCGAAATAAAAAAATGTTTTTTGTTTCGACAAAAAATTAAGACTTGGTTCTTTTCTAAAAAAAAAATAAAAGTATATATAATATGGTGATGTGCAATATATAAAGGAAACTCTTTCTAATAATATGGGTAGCCTTGAAAAAGGCTGTTTTTTGTTTTCTTCTGGACATCTTCTTTTCAGTGTCCGACGATCCCCATTTTTCCGAGCCTTAACCGATAAGGCTGTGCTCCTCTCACCAGATTGAATGAAGGATCGTCCACCTCTGATGCGGTTATATTGGGTGATGTGAGTCCCGCTGTTATCTGTTCGAAACCAGCTCTCTTCCTCTCCATTTGTGTGTCTGGATGAAGATTGTACACCCACGACCCGGCATCCATTTTCATCAAATCTTCGAAACTTATGGACCTTATCTCATGTTCTTTTTATCTGACATGCGAGGCTACACTTGCAGCGAAGACGTGATTTCCGCGCCTTCTCCCCGCATTGGTTAGATTTACCCGGGTGAAATGCTCATTGGATGTGCATTTCACCCAGGTAAATCTAACCAATGCGGGGAGAAGGCGCGGAAATCACTTCTTCGCTGCAAGTGTAGCCTCGCATGTCAGATAAAAAGAACATGAGATAAGGTTTTTCGCTTACATTTTCAAAACATCGGGTCGATCGTAGAAGTAAGAGAAAAACAGAGGAAATGGATATTTCAAGAATCAGAGAAATATCAGATGAAGATGCTGAAATAGAGGCGGAAAGATATCTAAAAGAAAGACGAGATAGGGTAAATGGAGTTTTTCTGCTTGCCCTTTATCAGTGGTGCAGCTCAGTCCTACCACGTGATAAATTTAATGATATGCTAGAGAAGTTTCCAGAGATGGTGACAGTGAGACGGCCTTTTGGAGAAGTCCAATTCCACAATAGGCCAAAGCACCCCCATGAATTCCCAACACCTATATACGAGGCGATCATGTTTGGCAGTGAAACAATAGAGAATTGGGAAAAAGAATTCTTTACTGAAGAGGAGATGAAAATACCCAAATATCACTCGTTGGCAGAGTGAGATGCTTCACAAAATGGCTTCGTGCCGGCCCTTTTCAGGGCCACCCATATTATTAGAAAGAGTTTCCTTTATATATTGCACATCACCATATTATATATACTTTTATTTTTTTAGAAAAGAACCAAGTCTTAATTTTTTGTCGAAACAAAAAACATTTTTTTTGTTTCGTTAGAAAAAAAAACAAGACATATTTTTTTAGTTTTTTTAAAAAATAAAAAATGTTTTTTGTTTCTGTCAAAACATTTTTTTTTTTTTTTTTTTTTTTTTTCTTTTTTAGTTTTTAAAAAAAAAAACAAAAAAAAATGTCTTGTTTTTTTTTTTGTTTTTTTTTAACTAAAAAAGAAAAAAAAACAAATGTTTTGACAGAAACAAAAAACATTTTTTATTTTTTAAAAAAACTAAAAAAATATGTCTTGTTTTTTTTTCTAACGAAACAAAAAAATGTTTTTTGTTTCCACACAAATTTGATTTAAAATAAGTGAATAGCTAAGGAGATAGTTAAACTGACAGGGAATAATTGATGTTATTCATTGAAGGGTCTAATTTAGTCCTTACAAGAGTGATACGCGAGGTTTTTGTTTTTTCTTATAGGCGAGGACAGGTCGAAGATTCAAAGGTTCATTTAAATTAGCAATGGTTAAACTGAAATCATCTTTAACATTCTTGCTATTTCGATATTTTCAAAATTCGAAATTTTTGACAGGAAATCCTGTGTAGTTTTTTTTTTACATAGCTCAGACGGCTAATTGGTATAGGTTTC
Source organism: Pictodentalium vernedei (assembly GCA_031216915.1). Classification (NCBI taxonomy): domain Eukaryota; kingdom Metazoa; phylum Mollusca; class Scaphopoda; order Dentaliida; family Dentaliidae; genus Pictodentalium; species Pictodentalium vernedei. Next base: position 80,952,253 of record CM062296.1, on the reverse strand, counting down.
AGGTAATAATCAATTAATTCCGAGATCGGATAAGATTCTGGATTACAGTTTTGATACATTTTCCCTCCCGGATGGAGTTATGTCACCTCACCATAAAAACGGTCCTTGTGCATGTTTGTCAGGATGTAAAATTGTCTTGTTTGAGCACTAAGCACCTAAAAACCATACGCTTGTAAAGAGTTTGGAAATCATGTAGAATTATTCACCGTGAAGGATAACCACGTTGAGTCATACCACAGTGCTAGAACCAATCAGGGGTGAGGTTGGGTGGATGAGGATCAAGGACAGGATAGACTTAATGAAAATGTCATATTTATTTGGTAAATTTTTCCACCTCACCTGATGGTGTAAAGTAATGTTCCTGAGAAATTTCATCACAAATATCAAGATGGAGTGGAATACCTAGCTGAGAGATAATGTAGAACTATTCATTGGAGTTCTCAAACCTCGACATCTAGGGATATCTGGGTAAACAAATTGTGTAAAAGAGGTCTTGGGTGATAAGCTCAATTGGTGGGAGGGGTGAAATCAATGGGAGGTGATCCATACGTAGCGTCTTTCTTCCAGCACTGCTACCTAATTAAGCACCAAATACTCAACTACACCCCTTCCTTGTTTACCCACTAACCTACATGCTATCCAACCCTCAACACCCCCCCCCCCCTTTTTCCACCCATGCAACCCAATCGCTCACTGACCAACCGGTCTTCCTACAGCCTAACTTGTGCAGATGACAGTGATACTCAGTCTGGGATGAGTGTGTGTCTGCCTAACCAACTCTTTCCCCACCTGGCAAACGCTCCACTTGTCAGTTTTTTGGCTGTCTACTGCCTGACCAACTCTTTCCCACACCTGGCAAACGCTCCACTTGTCAGTTTTTTGGCTGTCTACTGCCTACACCGAGCGTTATATCGATACAATAAAAGAAAAAAAAAACATCACAACAAGTCGGGGAGTGTGGTGTGTCGATGATAGACTAGTGGAGATCTATGCTAGATGTCTGAGTTCGAACCCCGCACCGGCGTGACCCGCGTAATCCCCCACGGGTAAGGCAGTTTTACCCCCGCTTGCCTACATATGGGGGCGATGACGCCGTGTACTAAGGTGTACTGCACATCGATGGTACACATGTTTCAACCACTGTATCCCTGCTTACGCGGAGGTTGAACAGAGCTAGAATATTGAGGAACTGTCATTTGGTCGTCGATTCTCGCTGGTTCTCTCCGTGTAGTCCGGATTCCTCCACCCATAAAACTGCCACGGTGACGGATAGCCAATGTGTATAAATAAAATAAATAAACAAATAAATAAATAAAAAAATAGATAAATAAATAAATACAGCAGAACAACAGGTGTTTTCCACCCCCACACATATTTTATTCTAACTGAACATATTATATATATATTATCATAAAGGCTGTGAAGTGTAATTGAAAAGATGATATCTCAACCGACACTCCCCACTGTTCAGAAACTTAAAAAAATTTATGGAGTATTATCTGTCAAAAGAAAAATCATATTTAGCATCGACATTCCAGCTGTTATGTTAAGATTGAGTGATTGTTTTTCCAAGACATCTGTGACGGGAAAAATAAAATCTCATTTTGGCGGGGAAACAGTTCATTTGATACTGAGACGGCGAGGAGAGAAGACCATTCTTTGAACAGATGAAGTGGATAAGAAGATATTGGCGAATGTGGTTTTCAACAGCGATTACAAGGCAAATCAGGAAATAAGCGGGCGGATACAGAAAAAAAAAAACCAAGAGAAGTTAACAGTGATTAATATATACAGAGATGACAGACTACCTTTACAAAGAGAATTTTCCAAAAAACGGCTCTTTTCAGGGCCATTGATTTAAAAAGAGTAAACCTTTTCTTTGCACAATTAACAACACATTTTAGCGGTGTATCGAGACTGTCGAAAATGTTGAATCTTTTGCACTCGAAAATTTTGTATTAAGAGTTGATTCATTTCAAAGAGGTGTAAATCCTCATATACCCCTCATGTTTTGTCAAAATAAAAATACTTTTTGGATACAGAAGTTAATTGTAGTTGGAGGGGTGTAGCTAGCTACAACTTTGGTTTGGGGTTCCGAGCTGAGTTTTTTTCATCGTGAAAAAATCTTGGACGTATCCCCTGTATTCACAAAGTATGGGAATGTTTCTCTCTATGCGTGTTGCGTGTGTGTTTGTATTTCTATTGATGAAACGTGTTCACGATGTGACAATCACAGAGTGAAAACACAGTAATTTGGGGTGCAGACTTCTGAGTCTTGAATTGTTTCCAAATCATAAAACACAAAAGGTACTTTCGACATTTTGTCTTTCTTGGGTGGTTTGTAATTTTGAAAATGAAACAATAATGTTCGCTTTTGACTAATTGATGGCAATATTTGCATTTCTTGAAGCCATTGCAGATGTGTGTTCCGCTCCCTGGATATATGTGCACCTTTCCCAGAGTAAATGCACATGTTACACGATAGACATTTCTTCACTAATTGACAGATTGATTTTTCTTGGTTCTGTAATAGAGTTGTGTGATTTTTATAACAAGATGAACTTACAAAATCTCTATTACATGTGTAACAATGAACAGAATGTTCAGGTGTACAAGGGGTTGGAGAATAACATACACAGCCTTTCGGACATCTATGACGTTCTCTGTTATTATAGCCTACATTGCAATATTCACAATAGTAAGCACACCCTAAAAACCCTGTAATTTTAGTGATGGTGTCAAAATGCTTCTCGTGGTGGTAAATGTGAATAACTTTACTCTCTTTTTGTAGTTTGCGGTGGTTCGTATAAAAACGCTTCTTTTGCAAATTGTGGGTGGATTTTAATGACATACTCTGGGGAGAGTATTTCTTGAATTTTATGATATTCCTCATACCCACAAGGTTTATTATATTTGAGACCTGCTTTATTCATCAATATTTTAGCTTCTCGCTCTTGTGTCGGTGTATCAGAATATCGAATATTCTTCCATTTCTTTTGCCAAAGTTCTGAATTATCTTTATCAACATGGCATTTTCCCACTACAATGGCTCTTGCAAAACACATGGAATCATGGACATTTTTAATTTCAATAATACTTTTCTTATTTCCAACCAGTTTACCCACAGCTGAAAATGAAATAGGTGCTTTTCGCCCACGACCTTGTGATAGGCGCGTGTGTGTCACTTCCAAAGATAATTGACCGTCATGTATCGTAAATTTATCATTCGATTGAATAACTTTTTCTATCTCATCTAACACTGTTTTACCATTTACCCCCCATAGCCTTTGTAAAAGGAATAAAATATACCTACCTCAAGACCTGGATGGTGGATGGATATCCTCATGGGGTCGTTGTCTTGTATACCACATTCCTTTTTACATCTTCCACCATTGATTGAAACATTTCAGTTAAAAACTCGAGCGGATTAGTGACATCAAATTGCTTTAAAGTCACTTTGCATACATGTGATTCGGAGTGAAATTTTCTGGATGCACGCATTAACTGAGGATGAATGGAATATAAATTCTGTACACTCTTTTCAGAGTGTACAGATTTTGTATTCTTAGCATATTCAGTCAATCTCTGTTTCTTACCAGCTAATGCAACAGGTTCTGTGTCATTATCCTCTGAATCACTGTAGTCCACTAATGATCTCTTCATCTTTTGGAAAAATCACGTCTTTCACTCTTGTCAAGTCAAAAAAACTTGTGTAATCCAAACCTCCCCCTACCCACATTTTTATACTTTCTCGGCGAACAGAAATTTGTGTTTCAAGAAAAAATATTTTTCCTGAAAACACAAGATTCTGTTTTTCAGATTTTTTTGTACACTCCAAAATGGTTATGGAAATATTTTGAAGATTTCAAAATATTTCCATAACCATTTTGGAGTGTACAAAAAAATCTGAAAAACAGAATCTTGTGTTTTCAGGAAAAATATTTTTTCTTGAAACACAAATTTCTGTTCGCCGAGAAAGTATAAAAAAGTATAAAAGGAGGAAGAATCTTAAGATGTTTCACACTTGCTTTTGACTTCAAGAAGACAAGACGTATTTTTGAAACGCTCCAAAAGTTAAAGATGAACACTGATCCAAGAATGGAGAAAGCAAGTGATGCTAAAAGTATTTACTATAAACCATCTGAATGGGGAGAAGTTAGAAGACTTGTGAATGAACTTTATAAATTGATATCAACACCTAAAGAGATGATTTGTTCCATTTGTCATCAGAAAGGACATTGGGCGAATACATGTTCAGACAAAGGTCCATGTTTTTATTGCAATCAGAAAGGACATTGGATTAATGAATGTAGATTGAAAAAGCTATCGAATAACTCTGTGTCTCAACCAAGATGGGGTTCACCAGCTGTTGATCAACGAGGAGCGGTAAAAGTTTATCCATGGTCAGAATACATAAAGCATGCAGAAGATAGATTACCGATTACAGGTTTCAACTTACAACTTGATGAAAAAGACATTGACAACCACACTTTAGGGGGGATGAGCATGATACCAACACCACCACCTCCCCATATAAACTTTACAAATGAGAAAGTTGACTTAGCAGAACCTGTGTTACCAGAGTTTGGTGATAATGATGATACATTATTATACAATATGGATACACCTACTGAATCAAAGATGGAAGTTGATGAAGAAAATTTATTCCCGGAGACAGAACCACCCCCGATGAAAGTAACAAGAAAACGAAAAGCTAAAGACATTCAACCTAAAATGGCAAAATTTACCAAGAAGATGTGAACATTTTCAAAGTGACACTACACTTATGTAAAATTTCATGGAATAAAATTTTGAAAATGTGAATACAATGTTTAGATACTTTTTTTTGTGTCGTGAAAATAAGAATTCAGTTATATTCTATCATATTGGTTGAGTGTGCATAAAGTTTCTCTTTTTAAGAATATGGTGGCCCTGATAAGGGCCGTTTTTATGTTTTTAAAATAAAACAATGTATGTTTATTTTGGTAAGATTATTCCATGCTTCTTCCTAGCAGCTCGTAGAACATCGGCTCTTGTGATAATGTTGTTTGGGTAACCGATTCTGTCTGTGGCATAGCAGTAACTATCTGTCATCAGCCTTCTAAGAAATAGCTCAAGGCCCCTTCGAGCTTCATCCATGGCCTGTGATGAAATAGATTCCGCACCACCTCTCCTCGCCAATTCTCGTAGATTTTCTCTTGGAATGACTGTGTGCTCGGTGTTCTGTCCCCTTCTGTCACCGCTCTGTGCTATGCTCTCTACCTCGATGCTTAGTTCAATCTTCATGTTTGTCAATAAGAACATTGGTGGTATGAGGGGCGAGTCTAGTGAATTTTATAGTAATTCAAGGCAGGGAAAAGCCGCCAGAATTACTCATTGTGAAAATGAGTAATTCTGGCGCCTTCTTCCCAGACTGGTTGATTTTTAGGCGGACTTCTCTACTGTTGGTTAATTTTTTGGAGGGGAAACTTTCAAATAAAAAATAAAAGACTTTCTTTATTTGATAGTAATTCAACGGAGGGAAAAGGGCGTCAGAATTACTCATTGTGAAAATGAGTAATTCTGGCGCCTTCTTCCCAGACTGGTTGATTGTTAGGCGGGCTTCTGTACTGTTGGTTAATTTTTGGAAGGGAAACTCCTTCTAATACAAAATAAAGACTTTCTTTATTTTGTATTGGGAGGGAGTTTTCCCCCAAAAAAATTTCATCCAATGGTAAAAAGAGAGGGAAAAACAAATCCTAATAGTATAAATTGAAAGCAAAAACTTCTTCATTTTATCATTACACTGAAAAAATGTCAGAATTTACAACTATAAATTTTGAAGATCTACAGGCTATGGATGCCGGTTATTGGAGATATTATGATACCACACCTAGTGAAAAGAATACAAGAGATGTGGAAGTACAAACTGATGAGACAGAGCGGGGAAAAATTCTGGCAATGCTAGAAAAGATTTACGATGCTGTGGATCAACTAAAAAAAACGTCACCTCTACAACTCGTGCCGGAGAAGATTACCATCCCGGTGGATTTTCAGATGCTAGAACCCCCCAAACAGACCAAGAAAAGACCGGGGCGTAAGAGGAAAGCCACTGAACAGCGTATAACAGTTAGGAGGTTGGAAGATAATGGAGAAGAACCATCAAAATCACCACACCCAATACGGATGAGGATTGGAAATTTGGCGTGTTGTCAGGGGCGGTATGGAAAAATATTGCCTGAATAGAATCAACCCCCTGGCTCAAAGACAACAACTTTAAAAACGGTCCTTTTCAGGACCACCACATTCTTAAAAGAGAAACTTTATGCACACAAACAACCAAAATACAGTACCCAATTCATTTATAAAATATTTCATTTCCCCTCTCTAAATTGCAACAACAAAAAAATCATCTTGTTATTACTTCACGGTATTTATTTTGGCGGGGAGGAAATGAAAATGTTTCGATCACATTACTCACTGATCGAAATATTTCATTTTCCCCTCCAAAATTTGCAACAAAAAATCACCGTGTTATTGCTTCACGGTATTTATTTTGGCGGGGAGGAAATGAAAATGTTTCGATCACATTACCCACTGATCGAAATATTTCATTTTCCCCTCCAAATTTGCAACAAAAAATCACCGTGTTATTGCTTCACGGTATTTATTTTGACGGGGAGGGGGAAATGAAATATTTCGATCACACGATCCACTGATTGTTTCGCCGCCCCAGATTTTGGAACACTGTTCCAAAATCTGGGGCGGCGAAACAGCCAGTGAGTCGTGTGGTCGAAATTTTTCATTTCCCCCTCCCGTCAAAATAAATACCGTGAAGCAATAACACGGTGATTTTTTGTTACAAATTTACTGACATCTCATATCCCAATATTTTTTCTGCAGGCAAAAAAAGTTAGATGAGATTAACAGTCTACAGTGCAAGGGGGAAAAGTCTCATTTCTCTAACAGAAAAAACATAAATTTTTGTCTAAAAAAACTTGCACTAAGAAGTAGGGTCAGACACCTGCCTGTTAATCACGCGCGCGAATTACGCATTTGAAGCCATGGGGAGAATATATGTCTCTTAGTTTATTGGTTTTTAAAATAGAGAAAGTGACATAGAGAGAGAGAGAGAGAGATTCAAGTGTGGTGTATAATTACATTCTGTGCGCTCAAAACACATGCATATCTAATAACATATCTCCCCGCCCAGAAAGACAAGTTTGATGATAATTACAAACAGATGATTTTTCACAGTGCATTTTCAGAGTTATGTGCGTGTTTTTCAATTTTTGTATGTTAAAACAGCTTCATGAAAAAATATTTTTCAAGACAAATCTCCCCAGGGAAATGAATTTTCACCTCACGCACAAACAACTTTGAATACGAGTATACAAATAATTGTATACTCGCGTTCAAAGAGAAGGTGAGATAGAATTGTGTGTATGTGTGTGTGTGTGTGAGTGTAGTTCAAATAAATTCTTTCAAAATGTTATAAGCTAAACACTCCCAACTAAATTTCCCCTCTTAATTTCAACCCTTCATTTATTCATTTAATGTTTAATGTTGTAGTCTGATATCCACCACGCTCGAGATAAGTTCACCCTGAAAGTAAGAACAGACGATTTCGCGTTTCACCCTCACACCCCACTGTGGAATAAAACTTTTTTTAAAATACGGAATATATGTACACAGAAACCTATTTCATGGCATTGTTACCCCCGTTAACATAACAGACGGGAGACTCAAAGAACCGCTAAGATAAAATCTTTTTCTCGCCTCCAGGACTGACACTATAGCCCCAAATATGACACTATAGACCAAAAACCCTATGGAGAATCCTATGTTAATTTTGGGGGTATAGTGTCAGTCCTGGGGTATGCTGAATTCAGTGTTAAATGCTTGGGGCTATAGTATCAGCACTGGGGGTAGGGAGGCCTCCCAATTACTCTATACTGCCAAATATGTGTATTTTGCTTATTAATCAATCCTTCCATACAGTAAAGTGTAGTACGGTTTTAAAGAATGGAAGGATTGGTTATTAAACATATAATATCTTATCCACAGTGGAAAAGAGAAGTATCTCTTAACTCTTTTTACTGATGGTTTTTGGGTGGGGAAAAAAAGAGAAGTATCTCTTCTCTTTTTTACTGGTGAGGATGGAGTAATGGGTCACCACTACATTGAAACAGAAAATAAGAGTTAGTTTTTTTTTTGCTACCACTATTTAATACATCAAGCAGTGGACCATTAGCTCACCCTATAAAGTCTGGCAACCTTCGAATAGATCTTCAGTTTGCTCAAGCTCTGACACAGGTGATCAACGTTGTTGTCTATGCAGAATTTGATAGTGAAATACAAATCAACAAGTTCAGAGAAGTGATATTTGACTATTAACAATGAGTAAATGTGAACATTGCAAGATGCACAGAGAAATGAGACAAAGAATACAAATAATGAGGCGAGTGAAGACAGAAAATGAAAAACTGTTCCTTAGATTATTTAAAGAAATTGTTGTAAATGAAGTGACACCTTTGATAAAAGAAGAAGTGAATAAACTGTGTTATGGATGTCAAGGAATACCTGGAGCAAAACATGACTTTTGTATAAGAAAGGATATAAGAATATGGATTGAAATGTATTTGAAAGACTGTATGGAAAAAGTGTGCCCATCAAGTGTACTATATAAACTGCTCGAACAAGCAAAGAAATTGAATATTGAAGGCTGTTTTACATATATGAATGTGAACTTTAAAATTAACACACAAGAAGACATTCAAAATTGGGCAGATTTAGTAGAGAAAGAGTGGGGATATTACACACCACTTGTTAAAGAAGAAGAAGAAGAAGTTGATTAAAAAAAAAGTACAACAGCCCTTTTTAGGGATAAGAAGAGATGGACACCACTCAACTACAATATGTTCTTGATAATTCTCAAAGGTTATCATCATTGAATGGAAAAGTGTGTTCAAGAGACTTATTACCAAAACAAAAGCATAAACACAGAAAAGCTTATATTGTGAACACAGATTCATCAAGAGAACCAGGAGAACACTGGGTGGTGATATATTTCAAAGACAATCATTCAGCCATCTACTTTGATTCTTATGGCTTACCACCATTACATAAAGACATATACAATTTCATAGTGAAAAACACAGATTCATGGACTATAAACACAATGAGAGTACAGAGTCTTCATACTGTTGTGTGTGGTATGTACTGTATATTTGTTTTAGATCATCTTGCTAAAGGATATGATTTAGAGACAGTTCTTACTATCAAATTCAACCCAAGAAATTTTCAAGAGAATGACAGAGAAGTCCGTCGATGGTTTGAGCAAAACTATAGACATTATTTAAAATGACTGTAATCAGGTGTCAAAACAACCCATAGAGTTTTTTTGTCACTCACTGTTGTGTATGTTATGTAATATGTGATAATGCTTTATTGCAAGAAAAACTAGCTGTCGATAATTTCACAAGAAAACAAACATAAAAAACCTTCCAATAAAGCGGTATCACACAACAATTCTTGATGTAAATAGGGTTTCTATAGATAGTCATTCTCATATCTCGATGTATATATGTCCTCTCGCTCTCTGTATTATATCTCAATGTAAAAAAGACCTTTTTATAGTCAAAATCAGATCTCGGTGTACATATGTTCCTCTCGCTTGATGTATTAAATAGTGGTAGCAAAAAAAAACTAACTCTTATTTTCTGTTTCAATGTAGTGGTGACCCATTACTCCATCCTCACCAGTAAAAAAGAGAAGAGATACTTCTCTTTTTTTCCCCACCCAAAAACCATCAGTAAAAAGAGTTAAGAGATACTTCTCTTTTCCACTGTGGGTAAGATATTGTATGTTTAATAACCAATCCTTCCATTCTTTAAAACCGTACAACACTTTACTGTATGGAAGGATTGATTAATAAGCAAAATACACATATTTGGCAGTATAGAGTAATTGGGACAACCCTACCCCATGACTGACACTATAGACCAAAGCATTTAACACTGAATTCAGCATACCCCAGGACTGACACTATAGGCCAAAAATTAACATAGGATTCTCCATAGGGTCTTTGGCCTATAGTGTCAGTTTTTTGGCCTATAGTGTCATTCCTGGAGGCGAGAAAAAGATTTTAAAATCTTTTTCTCGCCTCCAGGACTGACACTATAGGCCAAAAAACTGACACTATAGGCCTATAGTGTCATTCCTGGAGGCGAGAAAAAGATTTTAAAATCTTTTTCTCGCCTCCAGGACTGACACTATAGGCCAAAAAACTGACACTATAGGCCAAAGACCCTATGGAGAATCCTATGTTAATTTTTGGCCTATAGTGTCAGTCCTGGGGTATGCTGAATTCAGTGTTAAATGCTTTGGTCTATAGTGTCAGTCATCACTACTGTCGTCTGCAGTAGTCTTGTCATCGTCTTGTGAATGTCAGTGAGACAAGTGTCATATTGTTATATTGTTATATACATTTTACTTCATAATACTAAACTACTATTAAACTACATAATGACTAGCACAAACTTGAAGTTACTAAACATGTCAAAGGATCAAGGAAGAACTAGTTTTTGCAGAAAAAGGACCTATCGAAGAAAGGCAAAGGTGAAAAAGAACCAAAGAGACCCCGAGAGGAGTTAAGTTTTAACAGTGATGCCTCAATGACATCGTCACAGGATCAGTGGCGGCGCTACGGGGGGGCATGGGGGGGGGGGGGGGGGGGGGGGGGCTTTTGCCCCCCCCCCCAAACGAAGGCTTATCCCCCCCAGTTGCCCCCCCCCCACCCCCAACTATCTCGCATGCATTTCCATCCACCCTCGCACACAAACACATTCAGTCACTCTCTCTCTCACACACACACACACCCCTCTCTTTTTTTATTCCCAATAATTTCCCATACACACTTAGCCCAAAGCCTCAGGCTAGCTGATGAACACATCCAGGCAGTAGAGATTTAAAGACTCGGATGCAGATACTTATAAGTTATAATTAAGTTATGAGCCAACAAAGGCATGTCTATCCATATCCCTTGTCTAAAAACATTCATGGATTTCGCATTCTGACAGACGGGCATTATGAGTCTCTCTCTCCCTCTCTCTCTCTCTCTCTCTCTCTCTCTCTCTCTCTCTCTCTCTCTCTCTCTCACGCACAGACCCACCAGACGCGGATCCAGGATTTTTTGAAAGGAGGACCACTAATTACCATTACATTTACTCGAAACTTGGACCCAAAGTCCGTAATATAATTTTTTTGGTTTGGTACGTCCACAGGACGTACCAAACCAAAAAAGTATATTACGGACTTTGGGTCCAAGTTTGGACTACCTCATAACAAAGTAATGATATGATCCTTTACGTATTTGCCCCGCTTCATGGGAGTCTGCCCCCCTAGTTGCCCCCACCCCCACAAAAAAAAATTTCTGGCGCCGCCACTGCACAGGATATACATGAATTATTCGAGCAAATGAAGAAAATGTCTGCATCCATCGAGGCGCTTCCTACAAAGCATGACGTTGATGCATCTATTGACAATGCATTATCAAAAAAAACTGAGTAAATACAAAGAAGAGCTGAACGAGCAACTGAGAGCCCAATTCTCTGGCAGGATTGATGTTTTGGAAGGTAGAGTAGAAGAAGCTGAGATTCAAAATTCTCTCCTAAAAGAAGAAATTGAACATTACAAGTCTGAAAACTGTGATTTGAGAGGAGTTATCGACAACATCCGCCATGATTCCATCTCCTTAAAACAAGATATCAATCGCTCAGAACAGTATTCAAGGAAAACCAGCATACGCATTTTAAATATACCAGAGGTGGAAAGTGAGTCTCTACGAGAAAAGATTTGCGAGATAGTAAATAAATCTCAAAAAGACTATACAATAAATGCAAATGACAGACAGTACGTGGAGAGTGTATTATCACTGAATCACCCGCAGAGTGGAGATTCCACCCGAGCAATAATTGCAAATTTGTTGCAAAGCATAATCAGCACAATCAAAGTTTCAGCCAATGGACCTCCGGGTTAAACCCGGAGATCCATTGGCTGAAACATTGCTTGTGTTTTTTGTCGATATGCACAGAATTTGAAAGTTATAGCTTGGGTGATAACTCCACTCCGCGGGTGATTTAGTTACAATCCACTCTCCACGTACTGTAATAGCAGCACATCGTCTTCCAACGAAGAGAGTTCTACATAATCAAGCACATCTACCAACTTCTTGCATTGTAAAATTTCTTCGTGTGGAAACAAGGGACAAGATATTCTATGGCAGAAATAAATTATACTATACCACAATTGACGGACAGAAAACACCGTTAAAAATTCGGGATGACCTGACCAGAGGAAACCTCGGTTTAATTAACAAACTTAATAACAACAATCTTGTGGAATTTGGCTATTACAGAAATGGCCACATTTGAGGAAAACTGAAGGATGGAAGACGACTGAAGTTTGACCTGTTTGACAATTTAGAGAAGCGCATCAGTGAATCTCAAAAGTAATGAGTGCAACATATACATTAACATTCCACTGTAATTTTGTGAAATTCTGTGATCTAAACCTGAAGCGGCATCTAGAAAGTGATGCAAATTTTTTTTTTTTTTTTTTTTTTGGGGGGGGGGGGGTGGGGGGACATTTCCACAGAACTCTCTGAAGTCATTAAAACTTATTAAAACCCAACAAACACTATTTATGCAGCCTGTGACATTTTTAAAGCTTAGCTACAATACAGGAAGTGATGGGAGACTTTTGTGACATCAACAGAAAAAACAGAATTCATTATTGATGGAGCTTTTGAATATATCATGTATATGTTTTTAATACGAAGGTTAGTAGATATAAAACAAATATTCCCATGTTATCCTGTGCCATCTGACTGGAACCAGGTTCGTGGAGCTCGTTCCTGCTGGGTGTCACACGATAGGGTTTTTTTGTAGGGCAGGCAAATGACCTCAATGGGGCCTTGTCGTGTGCCTCTTAACTGGAACGAGCCATGATTAGTAGATATAAAACGAATATTCCCATGTTAAAAGTAGTAAGCAGTCGAAGGGCTTTCTTGTGTTATCTTCCTCTATGGGACCTTATCATGTATCATCTAACTGGAGCAAGCTCGAGAAGCTCGTTCCAGCTGGGTGTCACATCATACGGTTTCTGTGGGGCGGGTAACTACGATGTTAGTGGAATTCTAAACACTCGAGAAATGATCACATTTTTGGTTCTTTATAAAAGTGTCGTTGAACCCCAATCAGAATCAGGATGATTGGTTGAGAACAGGTTATCTTCCTCAGTAGACCTTACCATGTGCCATTTAGATGGAACGAGCCCGTGGCGCTCATTCCTGTTAAGTGCGATGATGGGAGAATCTTGTGACTTCAACAGAACAGCACAGAACTCAGGAGATTTTGAATATTTTATTTGCATGCTTCAGGGCAGGCAAATAACCCCAGTCAAAATCAGGGTGACTGATCGAAAATTGAGCCTATATTCCTCAATGGGGCCCTGTCGTATGCCTCTTAACTGGAGCGAGCTGTCATTAGTGGATACAAAACTAATACTCCCATGTTAAAAGTAGTAAGCAGTCGGAGTGCTTTCTTGTGTTACCCTCCTCTATGGGACCTTATCATGTGTCATCTAGCTGGAACGAGCTCGAGAAGCTCGTTCCAGTTGAGTGTCACATGGTACGGTTTTTGTAGGACAGGTAAATACGATGTTAGTGGAATGATCACATTTTTGGGTCTTCATAAAAGTGTCGTTAAAATCCAAACAAAATCAGGGTGAATGGTCGAAAATTAAGGTTATCTTCCTCAGAGGACCTTATCGTGTGCCATTTAACTGGAACGATACCGTGGAGCTCACTCCTGCTGCGTGTGATGATAGGAGAATTTTATGACTTTAACCCTTTACCTAACGTGAAAAGCAGACGACACTTGCAAAAAAAATTCTTGAATAACTAATTTTTTGTCTCAAAAACATAGGTTATGACCCCTCGTTGGAACGAGCTCGACGAGCTCGTTCCAACGAGGGGTCATAACCTATGTTTTTGAGACAAAAAATGAAAAAAATAGTGAAAATTAATTGGCGATTTTTGAGAATAGCGCTGGCCGGTTTTGGCCGTTACGTTGGGTAAAGGGTTAACAGAACAACACAAATCTCATTATTGATGGTGTTTCTGAATATTCTAATTGCATGTTTTGATTTGAAGGTCATAATACAAACATTCCCGTGCTAAAAGTTGTAAGAAGTTGGACGTTTTTCTTGGTATTTTTGTGAATATTTTATTTGCATGTTTTTTTATGTGAAGGTCAGAAGGCATAATACAAATATTGTCATGTTAAAAGTAGTAGGTAGCTGGGGGTTTCTAGTGGTTATTTTCTCTTTGGGATCTTATCGTGTGTCATTTAATGGGAATGAGCTCGTAGAGCTCGTTCCTGTTGGGTGTCTCATCACACGGTTTTTTTTTTTGTGGGGCAGTAAATAACATGAAAGTGGAATCAAAACACTTTAGTGGAGCTCGTTCTCGTGCCTGTTGCGTGTCACGTGATACGCTTTTTTTCTTGCGTGGGGGATAAACACCATGTTAGCTGAATTTAAATATTTCAGAAATGACCAGATTGCTTGGTTTTCATAAAAGTGTCATTAAACCCAAGTCGAAATCACGGTGACTGATCGCAAATTGAGCCTATATTCCTTCATGGGACCTTGTCGTGTGCCTTTTAACTGGAACGAGCTATGATTTGCATATATAAAACGAATATTCCCATGTTAAAAGTAGTAAGCAGTTTGGGGGCTTTCTTGTGTTATCTTCCTCTATGGGACCTTATCATATGCCATCTTTCTGGAACGAGCACGGGGAGCTCGTTCCAGTTGGGTGTCACATGGTACGGTTTTTGTGGGGCAGGTAAATACGATGTTAGTGGAATTTAAACGCTCGAGAAATGATCACATTTTTGGGTCTTTATAAAAGTGTCGTCGAACCCCATTCAAAATCAGGATGACTGGTCGAAAACTGAGGTTATCTTCCTCAGTGGGCCTTACCATGTGCCATCTAACTGGAACGATCCCGTGGAGCTCATTCATGTTGCGTGTAATGATGGGAGACTTCAACAGAACAACACAGAACTCAGGAGATTTTGAATACTTTGACATGTTTTTGATCTGAAGGTCAGTTGGCATAATACAAATATTCTCATGTTAAAAGTGTTGCGTGTCACGTGATACGCTTATTTTTGTTTCTTGCGGGGCGCATAAACACCATGTAAGATGAATTTAAACACTTCAGAAATGATCAGATTCTTGGGTCTTCATCAAAGCGTCATTAAATATCAGTCAACATTAGGATGACTGATCGAAAATTGAGCCTATATTCTTCAATAGGGCATTGTTGTGTGCCTTTTAACTGGAACGAGCTATGATTAGTAGATATAAATCAAATATTCACATGTTAAAAGTAGTAAGCAGTTGGAGGGCTTTCTTGTTGTTATCTTCCCCCGTGGGGTCTTATGTGCCATCTAACTGGAACGAGCTCGGGGGGGGGGGGGGGGGGGGCTCGTTCTGGTTGGTTGTCACATGGTATGTTTTTGTTTTGTTTTGTTTTTTTTTTGTTTTTTTTTTTTTTTTGGGGGGGGGGGGGTGTTGTGGAACAGGCAATACAATGTTAGTGGAATCTAAAACGAAATTTGGAATTTCTGATCGAAAATTGATGTTATCTTTCTCAATGGACCTTATGTGCCAAATGTATGTGGCGATGAGAGTTTTTTGTGACTCCAACAGAGCAACGCAGAACATTATTGATGGAACTATTGAATATTTAATACATCATGGAGCTCAATCCTGTTGGGTGTCACATGATATGTTTTTTTGTTTTGTTTTTTTTCTTTTTGTGTTTTTTGTGGGGCAGGTAAATAACATAAAAATGGAATCAAATCACTTCAGTGGAGCTCATTTCTGCTGCGAGTCATGTATTAGGGTTTTTTTTTTTTTTTTTTTTTTTGTTTTTTTTTGCGGGGCGGAGAAATACCACGTTAGTTGAATTTAAATACTGGAATGATCAGATTTTTGCGTCCTCATAAAAGTGTCATTAAATTCCAATCAAAATCAGGTTGAGTATTTGAAAATTGAAGAAACTATTACACTATTTTTAGTTCATTTTATCTGAAGAGTCACTGATTATGTCATAATTCGAATAGTGTGTGGCGGATTTCAATAACTGTAGATTATACTCTGAGACTTGACTAGTAGTCCTGCCTCCTGTTGTGGAGGTTGTTTGGAAGTGTTTTTGTTTCTTAAACTTTCTTCTTGTTGCCGCAACATACTTCCACCTTGTCATGTGCCGTACTTTGTGGTTGTCTTCTTCAATGGGACCTTATCGTGTGTCATTTAACTGGGACGAGCTCGCGGAGCTCGTTCCTGTTGGGTGTCATATGATACGGTTTTGTTTTTTTTATGTTCTGTTTCTTTTGTGGGGCAGATAAATAACATGTTAGTGGAATCTAATCACTTTAGTGCTCTTGGAGCTCGCTCCTGTTGGGGTCACATGTTGCGGTTTTATTGAGGCAGATAAGTATCCTGAACTCTGAATATTGTAGAATGGTCGTCTTCTGGGGGAATACAGACAATGCTACTTAAAAAGCCCTGTGATCGTATTTTATGTTCAGAACACAAATGGAATCTGAAAATGATTGAAATGATGATATTGTACCTCAAATTGAACGTATTATTTCCCTTTCCTTCCCACCCGAGGTGTTGCTGGATTAAACCACACCCCGCATCTCCATTCAACAGCTGCATGTAACAATGCATATGTTTTTTGTGTATTTTATTATTTTAGTCCTACACCTTTGGGCGCATTGTAATAAAAACTGGCAATGCGATCCCAAAACCTGCATCTACGTCAAGAAAATAATGCGTCACCCTGCGAATTGCGACAATATTGTTTACAATAAATTTGATACCCTTTTCTGGTCGGTGTTGGGAGTATTGGCCTCCACTTACGATGGCGGGTAACATAAGTCTGGATGAGATTCGAACATGTGAAGACTTCAATTTTACTCATAAGTATAACATGAAAACACAGTCAATAACTGATGATTCAGAATCTCCTTTTAACTCAAATATCCGTATCTGAAAATACTATATGCCAAATGAATTTCAGCAGAATTATGCAGGCTTGAACAATTCTTTGGCAATTTTAAGTTTAAACATCAGAAGTTTAAACGCACATTGGGATGAATTAAATAACTTTCTACTTAGTTTGCAGAATAAAGAAAATGTTTTTGACATTATAGGACTAACAGAGGTTTTCAAAATACAGGATAACGTACAATTTAAACTCAGTGGATATCACGACATAGTAAGTAATGTAAGAGATGATGATGGCAGGCGGTGGGGGGGGGGGGGGTGGTCTCTACATTAAGGAAGACATAAATTTTAAAATAAGGACTGATTTGACAGCAATTTATTCCGCATGTTTGTGAGACTCTTTTTGTTGAAATATCTAAAAAACACAGGCCCACGACAATAGTTGGCGTTGTCTATCGACCAAATACTCAACCCAAAGCCGACCTAGAAATCTTCATGAACAAAATCACAGAGATAATAAATTTGGTAAATGACGAAAAGAAACAATGCTTCCTGATTGGTGACCTGAATATTGATTTACTTAAAATATCAACACATAAACAAACCGACGACTTCATTGATATGATATTTAGTCAAGGCTTTCTACCAACTATAACGAAGCCAACAAGAGTTACAGATCACTCAGCTTCCTTAAAGGACCATACATGTATTTACGCTAATAACGTCTCGCCTACCGTTGAATCTGGCATAATTATTACGGACATTACTGATCACTTCGGAACATTCTTATTAGACCTAAAACTAAAAGCAGGTCGAGAGAATAGAACAGAATTTAAAAGAAATATCTCCACAGAGAATATACTGCTGTTTAGAGAGAAACTCTCACAAATAGAGTATACGAATGTTCTTGAATCCACTAGTATGGATGAGGACTGCGATGGTTTTATACACTCTTATATGCAGGTATTTGAGGAAGTCTTCCCCTTGAAGCAAATCAAACTGAATAAAAAATATATAAAGAAACAACCCTGGATGACTAATGGTCTATTACAGTCATCTCTATATAAACACATGCTTTATAATAAGCAATTAAAAGATCCATCTGCCGAAAACAAAATTAACTACAAACAATACTGCCAACTGTTTAATACAACTAAAAGAAAGAGTAAAGACTTGTATTATAAAAATCTCCTGGCCAAAAGTAAAAATAATATTTAAAAACATGGCAAATCCTACATGATGTAATCAAAAAACATAGTAAAATTTGTAAACTTCCAGATACCTTTATCATTCATGATACTGAAGTTTCAGATCCCAATGAAATAGCTAATGCGTTCAACAAGTTCTTTTCTACTATTGGGTCTTCCGCCAGTGACCTCATTCCCATTTCTGATACATCTCACACAAGCTTTTTATCCGGCAATTTTCCTGATAGTTTTTTCATTGAACCAACAACTCCCGGTGAAATTATCTGTATCGCAAATAAACTTAAATCTAAACGAACCAAGGACTGTGATGGTCTATCAACAAGGTTAAAAAAGCAAACAATCGGTGAAATTGCTTTTCCTTTATCAGATATTATAAACAAATCATTTAGAAGTGTTTTTGTCCCTAGCGGAATGAAAATTGCCAAGGTAATACCTATATTTAAGTCGGGTGACAACGGGAGCCTTAATAATTATAGACCAATTGGTATACTTCCAGTCTTCTCCAAAATTCTGGAAAAGGTCATGTACGCCAGACTAATTAATTTTCTCAATCTGCATGATGCTCTATATGATCATCAATATGGTTTCAGAAAAGGTTATAGAACGATATACCCTATATTACAGTTTCTGAAACATGTATCTGAGGAAAATAATACCACCTTGAAAAATAATACCCAAGCCGTGTTTTTAGATCTATCAAAAGCTTTTGACACCATAAACCACACCATTTTGTTAACAAAATTAGAGTTCTATGGCATTAGAGGTATAGGTAATAGCTGGTTTCGTAGCTATCTGACCGATAGAGTTCAGTTTGTCGAATACTCTGGAAAAAAGTCATCAAAGTCGTACGTTGACTGTGGAGTTCCCCAAGGTTCGATCCTTGGGCCTCTCCTATTTCTGATATATGTAATTGATCTCTCCCAAGCAACATCGCTAAATGTTCTCTCATTCGCTGACGACACTTAAGCGTACAAATCAGGCATATATGCCAGTACACTGCACGATACGGTAAACCTTGAACTAAATAAAGTTGATACGTGGTGCAGAGCTAATCGCTTATTATTAAATGCCCAAAAAAGTAAATTTATGGGAGTATGTATTGATGGCGAATTAAACTACAAAATTCATATATCTATGGTGTGCTCTAAAATTGCTCGGGCAATTTACTCAATAAATAAAGTTAAAAACATTCTTCCGTACCAAGCCTTATTATCACTTTACTGCGCTTTAGTACACAGTCATCTTTTATATGGGGCGCGGTGGCTCAGTAGGTAGAGGTGCAGGCTGCAAGCCGAGAGGTCCTCGGTTCGAATCCCACCTGCGGCAACCGCGTTGTGTCCTTGGGCAAGACACTTCACCCCCATTGCCCATATGGGGGCACGATGACGCCGTGTACTAAGGCGTACTGCACGTCGATGGTACGCATGTCTTCAACCAATCTAACCCTGCCTGTGCTGCAGTGCGGAGTTACGATGTTGGGGAGCTGGCAGCTGCTCGTCGTTGTTCGGTGGTTCTCTCCGGGTACTCCGGCTTCCTCCACCCGTAAAACTGTCACGGTCATGATTAGCCATTGTGCATAACTATGTGACCTTAACCATCAATAAATAAATAAATATCTTTTATATGGAATTCAAATATCGGGTCACTCAACTCATATTAATAAATTGTTTCTGTTGCAAAAGAGAGCAGTTCGCTTAATCAATAATAAAAAAATATAACAGTCACACAGATCCTCTATTTTTAAAATGGAAAATATTGAAAGTGAAAGATCTTCATACCCTTCACACGTTGTTATTCACGCATGACTGGTATAATAATAACCTTCCTCCTTGTTTTCAGTCATTTTTCGAAAGGAATACTAATCTATCGGGTATGGAGACAAGACAATCTGACTTACTGAAAATTGGTAGAGCAAGGACAAAAGCACATTCCCAGCTGCCAAACAATTTATTCCCTAAAATGTGGAATGAGCTATATACTGAAATACTATCCATAACAAATAGGAATCTATTTAAGAAAGCAGTAATCTCAATGCTGATTGGTACTTATAATCAAACTGTACATTGTACCAACCCGCATTGTAACGATTGTGCTCTCGTAATGTGATATCCACAAATGGTGGGCGTAGCCATGTGTTACCGCAAGATAAACTAGGTACACGCATGCAGGTTCACGGAATTATGATAATGTGTTCACTTGAGCTCTTCGACTGAGAACCGTGGCCAGTGCCTTTATTCACTAATTGACTTTCCTCCGGCTTTGGTACTTATAATCACTGACTACCTTAGTCTTTGTCTTCACAAACTGAATCTCATATCCCGCACCTTGACCCCCGATGAGATCTAATATTTACATATCTAAGTTAATCATAGATGTTTACGTCACTCATGTCCCTCCCTCGCGTCCTTCTAAGCCCACGGCAAGCTCATTTCGAGCTGTCGTTATCGTATACCAGATTAAGTATCCCAGCTTATACCAAGAACTTATTGGGATACAGACCCAACACTTGCGAGAAACTGGGAATGGGGAAGACAACAAAATTAATTATATCTTGAAGGGTCTTTTGTGGTATCCGTTTCTAAAATAAGGCACTTGAATACCAACGGAGATGGCTCCGTACTTTAGAACGAATCTTGAAAGATGACTGTCGCAATTCTCAGGCCGGCGCATGTTGCTTACCCATGTGGGAATTGGCAGGAAGACAGCCGTTGTGGCTATGCCTCTTCCCAGCCATACATTCCATATACAATAGGGTGACAAACTAAATGTATAAAAAAATAAATAAATAAATTTTGTAACTGTATTTTCTTTCCACTGTTATATTGTATATGTACTATATATGGCAAATAAATCATTCATTCATTCATTCATACTCGCCGACATAGTACTCCCAGAGTTAAATCAAATGTACCATCGACGTGTTGTAAACTTTAGTACTCACCGAGGTAGTTCTCCCAGAGTTAAATCAAATGTAAAATCAACGTTTTGTAAACTTTAGTACTCGCCTACATAGTTCTCCGGGATGGGCAATGAGATGAAGTGTTTTACACAAACCATTTGGTGTGGGTAAGGATCATACCGTCGACTGTTCGATAGACCCCACTCACCTATGTATTTCTTGCATATGAGCAAATTTGCACATGTATGTAAAAGTATATTTGCAACCCGTTCACACGGACTATTAAAAGCAATGCGTGTATAAACTGGTTTGCTCAGTGGTGTTTCCATTCATTGTTCAACTGAATTTCGTAATGGACAGACTTCGATATCTTCAGAGAAGAAGACGTAATGTACTATTCAAAAAGTAGGGGATATCCAAACTGATGTTGCTATTTTCGGAAAATGGTATTGGATACGCGCGATTGGACACATCACTCTGTTACCAAGTTTAGTGTGGATCATGAATGTCACCGGCTACGAAAGCATCGTGGGGGGTTCTCGCACGAGCGTCGTGTTAATGTCTGTGAGGTACGTTCTGAAATTTTCCTTTGTACTGGACAGGCTTTTCGGAGGTCTCGTCGTTCTTTTCTTGGAATAAACTAGTTCATCATTAGTTTCTGGTTGAAATGTAACTTTTGAGGTATGTTGGAAGCTAGCAACAAACAAACTGCAGTGGCTCACATTCTCAACGTTACTCAATTGGTGTTTAGCAGGTTGTGGTCACGCTACCGTCAGACAGGCCATGTTGATGACATACGTCGATCAGGTCGTCCGAGGGCGACAGCTGCTAACGGGGTCCTTTCGTCCGAACCACAGCATTACGTAACCGCAATCAATGTGCCTCAGAAATTGGACAGCAGCTGCATCGAGCGACAGATGTGAGAGTCAGTTCTCAAACTATCCGAATCACCTACGCAGCTAGAATGGGTACGCTGGACGACCTCGAATAATTCCACGTTTGACTGAACGTCACATCGCAGTTAGGTGTAATTGGTGTGGAGCTCGATAGCGCTAGGACAATCGTTGGTGGAGCAACGTTATGTTTTCCGATGAATCGAGGTTCACTCTCGACATCCATGACAGTCGAAACAGAGTGTGGCGGCGGCAGAACCAACGATACCATGACGTAACCGTTAGGCAGGACGATCGTTTTGGTGGTGGATCGGTTATGGTGTGGTTGGTCATAACCATGACAAGCAGAACAGCATTACATGCCATACAAGGGCGTGTTACTGGGCAGTACTACCGTGACAACATGTTAGCAGCTCATGTGATGCCATTTGCGCGACATCATGGCCGCCGTCGATTGATTTTCCAATATGACAGTGCAAGAGCACACAGGGCCCCTGTCGCTACATAGTTTCTCCAGGAGCAAAACATCGCTACACTGCATTGGCCAGCACTAATCGAGCACGTCTGGGATATGCTTGGCAGGCACCTACAACAACGCCAAAAGCCCCATACCAATGTCCAGGAACTCGCAGGAACACTGCAGGAAGAAATGGAATAACATCAGTCAAGCTGATAGTGGACGTTTGGTGAGTAGCATGCCACTTCGGATCCGCGCTTGTCTCGCGAACCTAGGAGGATTTACAAGGTATTGAGGTCTTGGACTGAATGTGGTAAATTATCTGACTGACCGTCCATGTCTTCTACGGCTCAGTGCGTGGAATGTGTGCTTGTCAGACACTCAACTATCGCTGAAATTATTCACCAGATGTCCCTGTGCAATGCCTCAAATGTCTTTTCGATTAAAATATAAATATATTTCTTCATATATCTCACTGGTCTCAAACATCCCCTACTTTTTGAATGGCATGTATTGCCACATTATCTCTGTATTGGTGTTACTGTTGGACTATCACATGAAATGAGATTTTGGTCTGGAACTCGATAATCAAATTGTTGGGTGCGAATACTCAGACAATTGACAATGAACAGTGGTTACAAATGTCAAGGGAAGACTTTGACATTTTGTGTTCGGAGTTAGAGGGTCATCTCAAACTGAGTGTCAACAGCGTTTGTGAACCTCTAGAGCAAGTTGGAATGGCAGTTTACTGGTTAGCATCGAGTGCAGTATACAACACAGCAGGCAATTTATTTGGCCTTGCGATTGTGTTCAAAGTTTTCAAAATGCCCTTATTAATCCTTTACCGAACGTAACGGCCAAAAAAGGCCAGCGCTATTCACAAAAGTTGCCAATTAATTTTCATTATTTTTTCTTTTTTTTGTCTAAAAAACATAGGTTATGACCCCTCTTTGGAACGGGTTCGACATAGGATTTTTTTTTTTTTTTGCTTTTTCTAACATGAAAAGCAGACGATACTTGCAAAAAAAATCTTGAATAACTATTATTTTCATTTCTTGTCTCAATAACATAGGTTATGACACCTCATTGGGAGGAGCTCGACGAGCTCGTTCCAATGAGGGGTCAAAACCTATGTTTTAGAGACAAAAAATGAAAAAAATAATGAAAATTAATTGCGAGTTTTGAGAAAGCGCTGGCCGTTTTTGGCCGTTACTTTAGGTAAAGGGTTAAATAATATAATTATCGTTAATAATGAAAAGTAATAAACAGAGTAATCGCTTGACTGGACTGGTTACGTGAAATAATTCATTCGAGCCGAGGGACTATATTGTAAAAAATTCATGTGCATTCGCGCTCTAGTGTTTGTACAACGTCCCTCACCTCTTAGGAATTATTTCACGTAATCAGTCCAGTCAAGCCATTACTCTCTATTTATTCTTATATTTAGTGTTTGGAATCTAATACCATTACCTCCGTGGAATTATTTCCCACCCGTGGAAAGTGACCACTCCATGGCAGCTGTACCTTAACTGTGTTTCTACGTTATTGTTGGTTGTCTTGAAGGGTAGACAGCAATAATGTAAAAACGGTGTCAAGATAAAGGCATCCTGCAAGTAGAGTTCTCAAACAAGAATACACCGGGACAACTTTTTTTCAGAGCAGTCTAAAATGGGCAGTTTGCAGATGTTTGGGGACTTGAGGACTAATTCAACAGCACCATTGGGACCGTTAAATCAAGTTATTACTATTAACCATCCGAGAATAGAAAATTTATTTCTTTTAAATAAAATTCTACTGAACAATTCCGGAACCCAGTTGAGAGGGTTACTATCTTTTGATAATAATTATATCTGAATGATAGTAAACAATAATGTAGAAAAATATTTATTTCACAACGTTCTAAATATGTTGGGGCGGGGGAAGGAGAAATATGACTCATCAGAGCGCGTGTCTCACTGACGAACTAGGTGGTTAGCCTGGAAAGGATTAAACTCGATCGATGGCAGAAAACGTTGTACACATCCGCAACTGCTCAGTAGATACGCTGTGGTTTGATCGATAGTTATCAGCGAATATTCATTATATATTAGACGATAGTGGATCATTTTTACGAGTAATTTGCATTGAGGAATAAACATAATCAAGCATTTTAAATATTTTCACCTTCGGTTTTAAAATATTTTAGTGTACTAATATTCTTGAAGCTTGTGAGCTTTGTTTATAGTAAGTACTTAGAACAGCAGAAATTATTAATTGTCAATTCTCTCTGAAGCAGCTTCATTTTGAAGTTTTCAAATATTCTGCTTTTCTCAGGTTTATCGTATATATACTGTGTCGTTAGTGTCGTTAGTGTCACTACACGCTACGTCACTGTGGCGGCCATGTACAGGTTTATCATATATATACTACGTCCTCAGTGCCGCTACACGTTACATCATCGTGGCTGGGATGTACAGGTTTATTGTATATTTACTATGTCGTTAGTGCCGTTACAGGCTACGTCACTGTGGCGGTCGCGTACAGGTTTATCATATATATACTATGTCCTCAATGCCGCTACTCCGTACATCACTGTGGCGGGGATGTACACGTTTATTGTATATTTACTATCCCGTTAGTGCCGTTACACGCTACGTCACTGTGGCGGCCATGTACAGGTTTGTCGTATATATACTATGTCCTTAGTGCCGCTACAGACTCCGTCACTGTGACGTTCACGTACAGGGTTATAGTATATATACCAAGTCGTTGTGCCGCTACACGCTGTGTCATTGTGACTATCATCTACAGGTTTATCGTATACATAGTATGTCTAAGTGCATCTACACGTTACACCACTGTGACGGCCATGTGCAGGTTTATCGTATATATATTGTGACTTTAGTGCCGCTAAACGCTACTCCACTGTGATGGTCATGTATAGTTTTATGTATTATATCTCACATGGCTTTCCCTTCCTCCTACTGACTGAGACGTACAGTACTTTTTCCGTGAGTTTTACCTGTCGAGGGTTCTAAAGTTGCGCGTGCAATATCCCTGTGCAATATACACTTTCTAAACATAGCTGCGTGGGGGGGGGGGGGGGGGGGGCGGGGGGGGGGGTCGACTGACATAAC
Source organism: Pictodentalium vernedei (assembly GCA_031216915.1). Classification (NCBI taxonomy): domain Eukaryota; kingdom Metazoa; phylum Mollusca; class Scaphopoda; order Dentaliida; family Dentaliidae; genus Pictodentalium; species Pictodentalium vernedei. Next base: position 80,926,610 of record CM062296.1, on the reverse strand, counting down.
TCAACGCACACTTTTAGGAGATTAGTGTTCGTAATTTTAAAGATCTAGAATGGAAATTCCTGCCTTGAGAAAGTCAATGTATAGGGCACATATGATTGGAATTCTCATGGTCGTCAAGATTCTCCATCAGAGGCGGAGGAAGCTACAAAAAGGCGGGGGTCACACCTTTCTGGGTACCGCAATGGTGTAAGATGGAAATAGTTTTTCTTCGGGGAAGGGAGGGGGTGTCACTGGTGGTGGGGTGGTGTATTCATGCAAAATGTATAAATTTATATACGCAACCCCTCACCCTTCGACCCACTCTATTTAAGACACTACCCTCGGCTTATTTATTCTGTTTTGTTTTTACTTAACCCTTAGAACCATGGCGGTATCTCCCATATAAATTCAATGGAAGCAATTGAAAGAGGCCATATTCATTATTTGAGGGCACACCAATTAATATTTTCAACATGTAGCCTCAGGACTGCACAAATATTGATTGGTCTTCCCACATTCACTTAGTACCGTTAAAACCAGAAGTCCTGTCACGAAAAGCGCACAAATATCAAATAGATCTGCGCGTTAATCTTCGCGTTATGACCATGGTAAGGTTATCAAATTTTGTACATATAGTCTTTGCACATGCAATGTTTCAGACAATGGACCTCCGGGTAACCCGGAGGTCCATTGGCAGAAACATTGCCTGTGTTTGTTATGAGTAACCAGGAGAACCTGCCGTGCTTTGGGTGCCATTCGATATGGCAATTGCTCGTAATTCAAACGCGCAGTTAAGCCTAGATTAGCGCACAGTTCGTGACAGGACTTCTAATTTTAACTGTAGCTATCATACTCAATGAATTTATAAAGTACCATGTTCATGGGCCGGAAACTCGGCCTCTCGGGTTCAAAGGGCTAAACATAACTTTGAAATATTACGCTCCATTTGAAGCTTTCTATTTTTCTTCAATAAAATCTTGAAAACCAATATGGTTATATATGTATAGGTGATGTGTAGAGACCATAGGGGCTGTGTATGTTATTGTGGAAAATACTGGTCGGGTAAACTTCCGAGCATGACGGCAATTTGCACACGCATAGAGGGGCATAAAATCTAAAAATGTACCGAAGCGAAATTTTCGATTTAACCCTTATTTCGTCAGAATTGGCAAAAAAACTGCCAAAATTTGGGTTTATCGGCACTTTCTCGAAACACGTCTTGTAGATTTTTTGATACATTCGTAATTGCTAGACCTGTCTGTGACACGCCCCTTGATACACACGACATATCAGGCGATGCATATGGTAACCCTCCACAGGCTGCCAAACATCAAAATTTTGATGAAATGGGCCGGTTTCAGGCCCCCACCGCACCCAAACAATACATGAGAGATAAACAGAACTTCCTTTATTGGGAGTGGAATTCACCGAGGATCATTTTTGTCAGTAATAAAGGTGTTCAAAAAACCAAGCGTTAACCCGCTTTGGGCTGGTTAAACAGCAATACCCCCATAAAGCTAAAAAAAATTGTGTTTTCCGTGGATTTCTCTAAACGAGTCATGTAGATTTTCAAGAAAAATTTGTCACTCCCAGGCCTTGGTGTGACAATAGAAGTTGCATGGACAAAATACTGCGGTGAGCATTTGTTAACCCTCCACGGGCTGCTAAATGTCAAAATTGTGATAAAATGGGCTGTTTTTGGACGCCAACAGCTCCCAATGGGTACGCCACAAAGAAACGTGCCTTCTTTTATCGAGCGCACAATCTATACGCAAACATTTTTGTAAGTAGTAAGGGTATTCAAAAGTCGAAGTCTTAACCCATTTTGGACAGGCTAAACAGAGAGACCCCTTAAAATCTTAAAATTCCCATTTTCTGTGGATTTCTCTAAAAACATCCTGTAGGTTTTCAAGAAAAATTGACTACTCGCAGGTCTTTGTGTGATATTACAAGTTGCATGGACAAAATATTCCGGTAAGCGTTTATTAACCCTCTAGAGGCTGCCAAGCATCGTAATTTTGTTGAAATGGACTGTTTTCAGGCACGCACATCACCCAACGTGTACCTGAGAAATAAACATAATCTGCTTTGTTGGAAGTGGAATTCACCGAAGACCATTTTTGTAAGTAATAAGGGTATGCAAAAAACCAAGCGTTAACCCATTTTGTGGTTGTTAATAGTGATACCCATCAAAGGCTTAAAAATTTAAGTTTTCCCTGGATTTCTTTACAAACATCTGGTAGGGTTTTCAAGAGAAAATGGCCATTGATAGGTCATGGTGTCACATTACCAGTTGATTGGATAAATTATTCCTCTAAGCATTTGTTAACCCTCCATGGGCTGCTAAATGTCAAAATTTTGAAAAAAATAGTCTGTTTTTGAACAACAACAACATCAAATGGGAATACAACAGAGGAACGTAACTTCTTTTACCGTACGCAAAACTGACAGGGAAACATTTTTGTAAGTAGTAAATATATTCAAAGATCGAGGTCTTAACCCATTTTTGACTGGTTATGGAGATATACCCCTTAAAAGCTTAAAATTCCAGTTTTATGTGGATTTCTCGATTTCTCAAAAAAAAAATTCAAGAGCAATTGACCATTCGCAGGTCTTCGAGTGACATTACAAGTTGCATGAACAAAATGTTTCGGTAAGCATTTGTTAACCCCCCCCCCCCCCCCCCCCCCAGAGGCTGCCAAGCATTGACATTTGGAGAAAATGGGCTGTTCTTGGGCAACCATAACACCAAATGTGTACCTACGAGATAAACATAACCTCCTTCATTGGAAGTGGAATTCACCGTCGATCATTTTTGTAAGTAATGAAGATATTCACAAAAACAATCATTAACCCTTTAGAGCTGGTTAAAGAGAGATACCCTTCAAAATGTTAAAAATTCATGTTATCTGAGGATTTCTTTAAAAACATCCCGTAGATTTTCAGGAAAAAATGGCCATTCTCATATCTTAGTGTGACATTACAAGATGCATGTACAAAATATTCCTGTAAGCATTTGTTAACCCTATCGAGGTTCTCAAACATCAAAATGATGATAAAATAGGCTGTGTTTGCGTACCCACAGCACCCGAAGTGGGGAGGAGAGATCAAAATAAGTGGAAGTAGAATTCACTGAGAATTATTTTTGGAAGTAATAAGAGTATTCCAAAAACGACACTTAACCCGTTTTGGGCTAAAAAAACAATGATATCCATCAAAAGCTTAAAATTCCTCTTCTCCCTGGATTTCTCTGAAAACATCTTGTAGATTTTAAAGAAAAAATGGCCATTCACAGTTCTTGGTGTGACATTACAAGTTGCATGAATAAATATTCCTGTTGGCACTTGTTAACCCTCTACAAGCTGCCAGACATCAATATTTTGGATACATTTGAGATAAAATGGACCATTTTTAAACTGACACAGCACTCAGTGAGTATGTGTCAAACAAACATAACTCCTTTTGTCGGTCATTGACTTGTTGGACGACGATATTGACATTAACCCACTCCACCGTTAATAATGGTTTTTACCTAAACAATTTTTTATCGAACTGTGTCATTTGAGACTACTATCTTCACCTTTCTCATAACATCAATGAAGGAACTTCAGTGAGACAGTTAAAAACAATTCATCAGACACTGTGGGGTCATGAAAAATCATGGAATCTCATCGGTAAAAGCCATGATTCTCCAGAATCTTAAAGTCTAGTTTATTTTTTGGGTTTTTTTTTTTTTTTTTTTTTTTCCACACATTTTGTCCGTACGATTCAGAAGCCATTCTCGAACCGATTTTCACGAAATTTTGCACACGCATAGAGGGGCACAAAATTTAAAAATGTACCTAAGCGGAATTTTCGATTTAACCCTTATTTTGTCAGAATTGGCAAAAAACTGCCAAAATTGGGGTTTATCGGCACTTTCTCGAATCACGTCTCGTAGATTTTTTTTGTACATTCGTCATTGCTAGACCTGTCCGTGACACGCCCTTTGACACACACGACATATCAGGCGATGCATATGGTAACCCTCCACAGGCTGCCAAACATCAAAATTTTGATGAAATAGGCCGGTTTCAGGCCCCCACTGCACCCAAACAATACACGAGAGATAAACATAACTTCCTTTATTGGGAGTGGAATTCACCTAGTATCATTTTTGTCAGTAATAAGGGTGTTCAAAAAACTAAGCGTTAATCCGTTTTGGGCTGGTTAAACAGCAATACCCCCATAAAGCTCAAAAATTCGTATTTTCCGTGGATTTCTCTAAACAAGTCTTGTAGATTTTCAAGAAAAATTTGTCACTCCCAGGCCTTGGTGTGACAATAGAAGTTGCATGGACAAAATACTGCGGTGAGCATTTGTTAACCCTCCACGGGCTGCTAAATGTCAAAATTGTGATAAAATGGGCTGTTTTTGGACGCCAACAGCACCCACTTGGTGTACCACCGAGAAAGGTTCCTTCTTTTATCTGACGCAAAATTGATGGGGAAACATTTTGATAGTGGTAAGGGTATTCAAAAGTCGAAGTCTTAACCCATTTTGGACCGGTTAAAGAGAGATACCCCTTAAAAGCTTAAAATTCCCATTTTCTGTGGATTTCTCTAAAAGCAACTTGTGGGTTTTCAGGAAAAATTGACTATTCGCAGGTCTTTATGTGACATTACAAGTTGCATGGACAAAATATTCCGGTGAGCATTTATTAACCCTCTACAGGCTGCTAAGCATCGTAATTTTGTTGAAATAGGCTGTTTTCAGACGCGCACAGCACCCACTGCATACCCGAGAGATAAACATAATCTACTTTGTTGGAAGTGGAATTCACCGAGGACCAAATTTGTTAGTAATAAGGGTATTCAATAAAGCAAGCATTAACCCCTTTTGGGATGGTTAATAGCAATACCCATCAAAAGCTTAAAAAATCATATTTTCCCTGAATTTCTTTACAAACGTCTCGTAGGGTTTCAAGAGAAAATGGCCGTTGATAGGTCTTAGAGTCACATTACCAGTTGCACGGATAAAATATTCAGATAAGCATTTGTTAACCCTCCATGGGCTGCTAAATGTCAAAATTTCGAAAAAAATAGTCTGTTTTTGGACACCAACACCATCAAATGGGAATGCTGCAGAGAAACATAACTTCTTTTACCCGACGCAAAACTGATAGGGACAATTTTTAGTAAGTAGTAAGGGTATTCAAAAATTGAGGTCTTAACCCATTTTTGAACGGGTAAGGAGATGCACCCCTTAAAAGCTTAAAATTCCCATTTTCTGGGGATTTCTCAAAAAAATCTAGTAAGTATTCAAGAGAAATTGACCATTTGCAGGTCTGGAGTGACATTACAAGTTGCATGAACAAAATATTCCGGTAAGCGTTTGTTAACCCTCCAGAGGCAGCAAATTTTGAGAAAATGGGCTGTACTTGGTCACCCATTACACCCAATGTGTACCTGCAAGATGAACATAACCACCTTCATTGGAAGTGGGATTCACCGAGTATCATTTTTGTAAGTAATGAAGGTATTCATAAAACCAAGCATTAACCCGTTTAGAGCTGTGTACAGGGTGATAACCCTCAAAAGATTAAAAATTCATGTTATCTGAGGATTTCTCTAAAAACATCCCGTAGATGTTCAAGAAAAATTGGCCATTCTCAGATCTTAGTGTGAATTACAAGTTGCATGTACAAAATATTCCAGTAAGCGTTTCTTAACCCTATACTGGTTCTCAAACATCAAAATGTTGAAAAAGTGGGCTGTGTTTGCATACCTGCAGCACCCAAAGTTAAGAGGAGAAATCAGCATAAGTGGAAGTAGAATTCACTGAGAATCATGTTTATAAGTAATAAGCGTATTAAAAAAACAACCCTTAACCCGTGTTGCGCTGGATAAACAATTATACCCATCAACAGCTTAAAATTCATGTTCTCCATGTATTTCTCTGAAAACATCTCGTAGATTTTTAAGTAAAAATGGTCATTCACAGTTTTTGGTGAGAAATTACAAGTTGCATGAATAAATATTCCTGTTAGCAATTGTTAACCCTTAACAAACTGCCAGACATCAATATTTTGGATACATTTGAGATAAAACGGACCATTTTCAAACAGATACAGCATTCAGTGGGTATGTGTCAAACAAACATAACTCCTTTTGTCGGTCATTAACTTGTTGGACGACGATATTGATATTAACCCTCTCCACCGTTAATGATGGTTTTTACCTAAACAATTTTTTTTATCAAACTGAGTCATTTGAGTCTTCTAGACTCACCTTTTCCATGACATTAATGAAGGAACTTCAGTGAGACAGTCAAAAGCAATTCATCATACACTGTGGGGTCATGACAAATCATGGAATCACATCGGGAAAAGCCATGATTCTCCAGAATCATAAAGTCTAGTTTTTTTGTTTGTTTTTTTTTTTTTTTTTCCACACATTTTGTCTGCACGATTCTGAAGCCATTTTCGAACCGATTTTCACAAAATTTTGCACACTCATAGAGGGGCACAAAATCTAAAAAGGTACTGGAGCGGAATTTTCGATTTAACCCTCATTTCGTCAGTATTGGTAAAAAACTGTCAAAATTGGGGTTTATTGGCACTTTCTGGAAACACGTCTTGTAGATTTTTTTTAAACATTCATCATTGCTAGACCAGCCTGTGATACGATCATTGATACACAAGACATATCAGGCAATGCATATGGTAACCCACCACAGGCTGCCAAACATCAAAATTTTGATGAAATGGGCTGTTTCTGAGCCCACACAGCACCCAAACGATACACGAGAGATAAACATAACTTCCTTTATTGGAAGTGGCATTCACCGAGGATCATTTTTATAATTATAAGGGTGTTTGTAAAACCAAGCGTTAACCCGTTTTGGGCCGGTTAAACAGCAATACCCCCCAAAAAGCTCAAAACGTCATGTTTTCTGAGGATTTCTCAAAACGAGTCTTGTATATTTTCAAGAAAAATTGGTCACTCCCAGGTCTTGGTGTGTCATTACAAGCTGCATGGACAAAATATTCCGGTCAGCATTAGTTAACCCTCACCGGGCTACTAAACGTAAAAATTGTTATAAAATGGGCTGTGTTTGGACACCAACAGCACCCAAACGGTATTCCACAGAGAAAGGGGCCTTCATTTATTGACCACAAAATTGATAGAAAAACATTTTTGAAAGTGGTAAGGGTATTCAAAAATCGACGTCTTAACCCATTTGGGCAGGCTAAAGAGAGAGACCCCTTAAAATAAAAAAAAATTTCCATTTTCTGTGGATTTCTATAAAAACATCATGAAGGTTTTCAAGAAAAATTGACTTCTCGCAGGTCTTTGTGAGACAATGCAAGTTGCATGGACAAAATATTCCGGTGAGCATTTATTAACCCTGTACAGGGTGCCAAGCATCATAATTTTGTTGAAATGGGCTGTTTTCGGACACACACAACACCCAACCTGTAGCTGCGAAATAAACATAATCTGCTTTGTTGGAAGTGGAATTCACCGAGGACCACTTTTGTAAGTAACAAGGGTATTCAAAAAACCAAGCGTTAACCCCTTTCGTGGTTGTTAAGAGTGATACCCATCAAAAGCATAAACATTTATGGACTTCTTTACAAACATCCAGTAGGGTTCTCAAGAGAAAATGGCCATCGATAGGCCCTGGTCTCACATTACCAGCTGATTGGATAAATTATTCCGGTAAGCATTGTTAACCCTCCATGGGCTGCTAAATGTCAAAATTTTGAAAAAAAGTCTGTTTTTGCACACCAACAACATCAAATGGGAATACAACAGAGGAACGTAACTTCTTTTACCGGACGCAAAAGTGAAATGGAAGCATTTTTGTAAAGAGTAAGTGTATCCAAAAATCGAGGTCTTAACCCATTTTTGACTAGTTAAGGCGATATACCCCTCAAAAGCTTAAAATTTCAGTTTTCTGTGGATTTCTGAAAAAAAAAATTTCAAGAACAATTGACCATTCGCAGGTCTTCGAGTGGCATTACAAGTTGCATGAACAAAATATTTCGGTAAGCATTTGTTAACCCTCCAGAGGCTGGCAAGCATAGACATTTGGAGAAAATGGTCTGTTCTTGGGCAACCATAACACCAAATGTGTACCTGCGAGATAAACATAACCTCCTTCATGAGAAGTGGAATTCACCGTCGATCATTTTTGTAAGTAATGAAGGTATTCACAAAACCAAGCATTAACCCGTTTAGGGCTGGTTACAGAGTGATACCCCTCAAAAGGTTAAAAATTCGTGTTATCTGAGGATTTCTCTAAAACATCTCGTAGATTTTCAAGACAAAATGGCCATTCTCAGATCTTAGTGTGACATTACAAGATGCATGTACAAAATATTCCTGTAAGCATTTGTTAACCCTATGCAGGTTCTCAAACATCAACATTTTGATAAAATGGGCTGTGTTTGCATACCCACAGCACCCGAAATTGGGAGGAGAGATCAAAATAAGTGGAAGTAGAATTCACTGAGAATTATTTTTGGAAGTAATAAGAGTATTCAAAAAACAACACTTAACCCGTTTTGGGCTGGTTAAACAATAATACCCATCAAAAGCTTAAAATTCATGTTCTCTCTGGATTTCTCTGAAAACATCTTGTAGATTTTAAAACAAAAATTGGCCATTCATAGTTCTTGGTGTGTCATTACAAGTTGCATGACTAAATATTCCTGTTAGCACTTGTTAACCCTCTACAAATTGCCAGTCATCAATATTTTGGATACATTTGAGATAAAATGGACCATTTTTAAATTCACACAGCACTCAATGGGTATGTCTGAAACAAACATAACTCCTTTTGTCGGTCATTCATTGACCTGTTGGACGACGATATTGGCAGTAACCCAATCCACCGTTAATGATGGTTTTTACCTAAACAATTTTTTATCAAACTGTGTCATTTGAGACTACTATACCCACCTTTCTCATAACATCAATGAAGGAACTTCAGTGAGACAGTTAAAAACAATTCATCAGACACTGTGGGGTCAGGAAAAATCATGGAATCTCATCGGGAAAAACCATGATTCTCCAGAATCATAGAGTCTAGTTATGTTGTGATGTTTTAAACATATTCTATCAAAACTGAACCAAATTCGTGACGACGCTTGTTACGACCCATAATGTAATAAATGCCTATAATGTAATACCTACCCATAATGTAATACAAAAATGCCCGTAATGTAATACCTACCCATAATGTAATAAAATACGACCCTTAATGTAATAAATGTAATAACGTGTAATAAATGTTAGGCGCCCATAATGTAATAAAATTTTAAAAAATTTAGATACAAATTACACTCATCCAGGCCCGTAATGTAATAAAATTCTAAGCTTGATTTTTGTTTTTTCTCTTCACTCCAGCAGTGTGTTCGGCTACTTATGACACATCCTACGCCTCCGTCAATGCTACCAATGGCCCATATGCCGTACACAGCCAACATGTATGGGTGTGTTGGGATTACGATGGAGAGTATTCCGGGACCTGGGCGGATATACTCTGCTCTGAGTGACAGGCATTATCCCTCTTCTATTTGTACCACCCACGCAAACGACTTCCTCGATAGCCTCTACAGCCCTGCCACAACCATATAGGTCTACCTTACCAGACATTCAATAATTTCGATTCCAGGATGGTCATTTATAACTGCAATCATCATATTCGACCGGCTGTTCACTTGCACAAAAGCAATGTGGGCAGCAGGTTCCCGTTGTTAATAAATGTATTATGGGCATTTATTACATTATGGGTCGTAACAGACGCTTCCAGAGTTGTAAGAAAATATGCAGCCCATAATATTCTCTCCCATCTCAAGTTTTTAGGTCAAGATAGCGCCATGTACATTGCCATAAAAAGACTGGGAAAACAGGGTAACATGATTGAGAAGCAGGGCCGTCGAAGGGGGGAGGAGGGTCAGCGGAGACGGGCGCTCTGTAACAATACCGGGTCCGGGGTCCGATCCCTGGGTGCGATTGACCTTTAACACGGACAAACAAATATATTTCAGGCTGTTATGTGTGTGGCAATTTATAAACAATTTTATGTTACGCCAATTGCGCCCCTACCTGCACCCCCACCCCCTTTCGCGAGAATAAGTGGCCATGTGTAAGTTCCAAAGCTTATATTATGGCTAAAAATCCGGCCCCCTATCGTGCTCGCCCCCAAATTGCCCCTTCGTGGCTCATTTGATCGCTGCAGACACACCACGCAACTACAAAGTTTCATAACGTTGTTGTTAGTCTGGGTGAAACACACAGACTATTGTTTTTGTACGGTTTCTTTTTTTTTTTCTTTTTTTTTGGCATGCTGATAGACAGTCACAAGTTCTCGGCCACTTATGTTTTTCAGATTCCTGGGGCATTAGTGGTGTCCGTAGGGGTGTTTTGAAAGTGGGTCACGCCCATATCTCAGATGTGGTATGACGTGTGGACCTGGGACCAACACCAAATGGGTCGACACTCGATGGAGATTCAAAATATGGGTCAAGGTCACGGAAGTCACCTAGGGGTCATTAAGTGCATTTTTTATAACTGCTGGGAATCACATTTTTTGACCCCTGAAGCATTCCTGACGTCCATACATGCATTTTGACGTAGAAAAGTGGGCGTGGCCAACCTTTTTGAAAGTAGGTCACGCTCATAACTCAAGCATGGTACAATGCATGGATCTGGGACTAACACCAAATGAGTCGACACGCGATAGAGGTTCAAAATATGGGTCAAGGTCACCAAGGTCACCTAGGGGTCAATGAGTGCAATTTTCATAATTGCTGGAAATCACATTTTTCTTACCTCCAAATGCTTCCCCAAAATTCAGACATGCATCTTTTCATGAAAAAAATGGGCGTGGCCAAAATTTTGAAAGTGGGTCACGCTCATATCTCAAGCATGGTATGATACATGAACCTGGGGCCAACACTAAATAAGTTGACACTTGATGGAGGTTAAAAAATATGGGTCAAGGTCACGGAGGTCACCTGGGGTCATTGAGTGCATTTTTTCAAAATTGCTGGAAATCACATTTTTTGACTCTCTAAAGCATTCCTGAAGTCCATACATCCATTTTTACGTAGAAAGTTGGTGTGGCCAAAATTTGTGAAAGTGGGTCATGCACATATCCCAAGCATGGTATGATGTATGGACCTGGGACCAATACCAAACGAGTCGACACTCGATGGAGGTTCAAAATTTGGGCCAAGGTCGAACAGGAGTGACGAGGGCTATTACCAGAATTGCAGGAAATCATATTTTTGAACCTCCTCGTGCATTCCCTTGATCAGTCCCTTTGAATGCTGTTTCTTGGAAAAAATTATCTGATTTTTTAATGAATATCTATCAATACTGTCATTGAAAACCTATTTCTTATTTCTTTAAAACTATTTTACCATCAAAATAAGCCTTTAAAGTATTCCCATTACATTCATAGAGGGGCGCGGTGGCTAAGCAGTTAGAGGTGCAGGCTGCAAGCCGAGAGGTTCTCAGTTCGAATCCTATCTGCGGCAACTGCCTTGTGTCTTTGGGCAAAAACACTTCACCCCCATTGCCCACATAAGGGCATGGTGATGTTGTGAACTAAGACGTACTGCACGTCGATGATGCACTTGCACTAACCCTGCTTGTGTGGAGTTAGCATGTTGGGGAGCCAGACAGTTGCTTGTTGCTGCTTGGTGGTTCTCTGTGTTCTCAGGCTTCCTCCATCCGTAAAAACTGTCCGACACGAGGCGGGCCTAGCTGTTGAAAAGTGTCGTTAAACCCCAATAAATTAATAACATTCATAGAATGTCTTCTATGCACTGTTTGTCAGCATGATAACCCAAATACAATCAATCCTATCTCAATGTTTTTACAACATTTACTGGGAAATGAGTTAGCTGAAGCAGTAACCATTATCTAAAACAGAATATAATCTCCAGAGAGAAAGCGGAGATAAAATTCTTTGTTACATTGAACAGCACTGTATATTTATGTTGTATCATGTTACAAAACTTCAGTCTCAATCATTGAAGAGAGAGAGAAACCTTCACTTTTCAAAGCATTTTTTTAAAAAGAATCTATTTATTCTCAATCATAACTCAGGATTGAGAGGTTTTGGGATGGAGTGGTGTGTGGCTTTCTCGAAACACCTATCACAGTTACAAAGTAATAAAATGGAATATTTGAATGGTCAGATTTTAACCCTGTGATGTGAGTAAAAAAATACCTTTCGATGTGAGTAAAAAAATACCTTTAATATAACTCATGGCTACAGAATGTTTTTCGCTTTCTTTTCTGAACATTTAATTCTATGTGGAATGGGACACCTTTTCAGTGTGCTTTCCAAACTAAGGGATTCTTAACCCTTTAGCCAACATAACGGAAAAAACCGGTCTGCTTTATACACAGAAATGTCTATTCAGTTTTAATTACATTTTTCATTTTTGCTTGAAAAACATAGCTTATGACCCTTCATTGGATTGAGCTCATTTTTTAAAGGATTATTTATTTATTGGTGTTTAATGTCACATATTTCTGCACAGTGGTTTACCATGACCAGGACAGTTTTACGGGTGGAGGAAGCCGGAGTACCTGGGGAGAACCTCCGGGCAACAGCGAGCAACTATCAGATCCCCCACATACTAACTCCACACAAGCAGGGTTAGCATTGGTTGAAGAAAGGTGCACCATTGATGTGCAGTACACTTTAGTACACATCGCCACCATGCACCCACGTGGGCAATAGGGTGAAGTGTCTTGCCCAAGGACAGAGTGGGGACCGCTCGACTTGCAGCCTGCACCTCTGCCAACTCAGCCACTGCGCTCCCATTTAACCCTTTACCCAATGCAGATGATACCAATTTTTTTTATTTCAAATATCATTTTTTTCAAATTTTCCAAACAATTTCAACAAAACCATATCATTGGACCCCTCGTTGGAACTAATATTTTTTCAACTTCTCAATTTGCATATTACGCGGGCGGATGCGGCCGATTCGTTGGGTAAAGGGTTAAAGGATTAAAATAGAATATTTAAAGGTAGTTTATTAACCCTCTGAAGATCTTAATATGGGGGCACGGTGGCGCTGTGTACTAAAGCGTACTGCAATTCGATGGTGCACCTCTCTTCAAAACAATCATTGAGAATAATGAAAACCATTTCCATTCTCACAATGTTGTTCTAAACACACATGGACATAGATGGGACCTCGGTATTTTGACAATGCCAATAAGTCTTCAGACAGGCTATTGGGGGTGTTCAAGGCCTTTCAACGTCTACATTCCAACATTACTGAACCTTTTCACTTGCAATATATTTTCCAGAGGTACCATGCATGCACTTCATCATTGTCTAGCTAATATGAACATTTGCCATCATCTCCAAATATGGCAGATCCGGAGTTGGTGGAGCCAATATTTATAAAGTAGCTTATGCTCATACTTCAGGCTTGGTACGACCTATAGTAATGGTACCTACACCAAATGAGCTCAAACTTGCTGGAGGTTCAAAACGTGGTCCACCTTTATGCGGTCAAGAGAGGTCATTAAATGCATACTTTTTAGACCAATTAGGAATTTCATTTTATACCAATTAATGCAGTTCTGAAGATTATACATGTATCTCAGCATTCAAATAAATGGCAGCGGCAGTAATGTCCATTTCTGATTCCTTGATCGAAACCTATAAATGGTGTGCACATATATGCCTTTTCGGGTTTCTTAGAAAAATTGTTCTGATTCCTGTATGAATATTTTCTCCATGAAAGAATTTCACAAAAAGCAGTAGGGAGTAAGCTGTGACTGTCACATACAATAACATGATCTATTTATTTAATCTCATTGTACAGAATTAATTCCCCAACCAAGTTAATATAAAAACAAACAACTTGATCATGAAGAATTCCGGTGTACATGTAACTGTAAAACTACACTGAAGATTTGTTATTGAAACCTGTCACAATACTGTCAGGATGTCGGTAAAAGATGCAATGCTGACATAGTTGACTGTACTGTTAACTGTGTTAGTGCTATGACTTTTAAAATTAATTTTTTATAGAAGTTCTAGTTTTATGCATGCCTTGTTTGGAGTTTTTAAGGTTTTTATAACAATATCTCAGACATAGAGTCTATGCACCCTTTGTCAGAGCGACAACTCAAATACGGATCGCCCTATCTCTATGCATTTTGGCATGCTGGTTAACAATAACCTGTTTGCACTCATCTATGTTTTTTTCACCCGTTCGATCTGAATGACAGATGACAGATCTGAAGTTGGTGGAGCCATTATTTCAAAGTGGGTTGCGCTCATTCTTCAATGTAGATGTAGACATGGGACTACACCGACTGAGTTAAAAATTGCTGGAGATTTAATATGTGGTCCACCTGAATGAGGTTATCAAGTGCATATTATTCAAAAATACTGGGAAATGCATTTACACCTTAATGTATTTCTAAAGTTTATAAATGTATTTCATCACTCAAATTAGTGGGCAGAGCCAAAATTGTCCATTTCTGATTCTTGTATCGAACCCTTTGAATGCTGGTCACATATATGCCTTTTCTGGTTTCTTATAAAAATTGTTCTGATTCCTGTATGAATATCTGTAAATACTGTTAACGAAAACCCATTTCTGATTTGTTAAAAAATATTTTACACCAGAAGATAAGCCTCCATAAATTCTCTTTCTGTAGAGTTTTTTCCTGATACTTTAACCATTTTCACACAGACTTAAATTTACTGGATGCAGTAAATTTTGTTTCTCTAGTTGTCTGTTAATTTAGCTGCATACTGAGGACGAACTCTCAATATTGTAAGCAACAAATCTTTCTCTCATGATATAACTATAGGAATTTAACCAGTCCAGACTTGTTTTACAGAGCTCACTGAGCTCTGTTAAACAAAATTGGATTGGTTAAATTCCTAGTTGGATTATCGGGAAACATTTGCTATTGAAAAATTCCGGCGTTTTAAAATAAACCTGTAGAGGGTTAATAACTTAAATATTGATCAGTTTGTTCCACCACAGAAAAACACGTACTGCAAGAATTAATTTTTGCAGCAGTTGCTAAGATTATGTGAAGCTGTTATCCACATCAAATATGTCACGAGTCAAATCTCAATTTTCAATTAAAACCTTTAGGTTTAAGTATATTTTATCATCATTTAAATAATTAGAAAAGCGATAAAAATCTTTAAAATGCAGAACATCTTGCTCATATCTTTATATCTTCAGTACATTTCTTTAAATAAAGAATTTAATACCAGGTAGATTTTAAGTTCAGACTCTTTTCCAGATACTCAGTGAAAATGGCCTTCAAGATGAATAAGGTTGGGAAACGGAGAAAAACACAAACTATGTTGGTTTTGATATCAAAATTAAGACTAATGCTTAAAACAACAGTACATGATGTACGATGCTTTTTAAAAAACAGTTTGATATTTTTCTGCGAAGTTGAAAGAACACCTTTCTATTCGTGTGTCGACCAATTCCGAGCTCAACGATTGATCATTTAGGAGACGGAATAATCTATTCTGTCTCACGAAATCCACGACTTGGCATATACAGTTAACACTAGAGATCCTGTCACGAATTGTGCGCTAATCTTGACATAATTTTGCATAGGAATTGCGCAATATTTCCCCATCTAATAACATTCAAAGCACGATAGTTTCTCTTGGTTGCTGATATCAAACACGAGCAGTGTTTAAGCCAACTGACGTCCGGGTTACAATCGGTGGTCTATTGGCTGAAACATTATCTGTGTATGGGGCAAATGTACAGAATTTGATAGGTTTACTACATAGCGGGGAGCGCGGTGGCTCAGTAGGTAGAGGTGCAGGCTGCAAGCCGAGAGGTCCTCGGTTCGAATCGCACCTGTGGCAACCGCGTTGTGTCCTTGGGCAAGACACTTCATCTCCATTGCCCGCGTGGGGGCACGATGACGCCGTGTACTAAGGCGTACTGCACGTCGATGGTACGCATGTCTGTGCTGCTGTGCGGAGATGCGATGTTGGGGAGCTGGCAGCTGCTCGTCGTTGCTCGGTGGTTCTCTCCGGGTACTCCGGCTTCCTCCACCCGTAAAACTGTCACGGTCATGATTAGCCATTGTGCATAAGTATGAGACCTTAAACGTCAATAAATAAATAAATAAATACTACATAGCACGCAGATCAATGCGCAGAGTGGCGTGCTATTTACAGGCACTTCGTGACAGGACTTCTAGTTTTAACTGTACAAAGTGATCCACAACTTCGTTTTACAGCAGCGTGCTTTCGTTGCGACGTATCTTTACAACAACTGGTCAAAGGCTGACGTTTAGGTTCTCGTTTTATTGCATTTTTACACCAAAGGAAACCGAATTCAAAAGATCTCCCTGAGTGAGTAGTACCATTTCAGAATCTTTACGTTTTCTCACCTCCTGTATCTACATCATTAGTCTGTGTGAAACACACTGACTATTGTTTTTGTACTGTTTCTTTTTCTTTCTTTCTTTCTTCTTCTTCTTCTTCTCCTGTCTTCTATGTTCTTCCTTGTCCGCACGATAACTCGAAAAGGAATAGTCCTATCTCCTTGATTTTTGGCATACTGGTAGACAGTCAGAAGTTCTCGCCCACCTATGTTTTTCAGATTCCTGGGGCTTTAGGGGTGTCAGTAGGTGTGTTTTGAATGTGGTTCACGCCCATGTCTCAGGCATGGTATGACGTATGGACATGGGACCAACACCAAGTGAGTCGAAACTCAATGGAGATTCAAAATATGGGTCAAGGTCACTGATGTCACCCAGGGGTCATTGAGTGCATTTTTCAAAATAGCTGGAAATCACGTTTTTGACACCATAATGCATTCCCGGAAGACCATACATGAATTTTACACGAAAAAAGGTGGGCGTGGCCAAAATTTTTGAAACGCTCATATCTCAAGCATGATATGATGCATGGACCTGGGACCAACACCAAATGAGTCGACACTCGATGGAGGTTTACAATATAGGTCAAGGTCACTGAGGTCACCCACCCAGGGATCATTGAGTGCATTTTTCGAAATTGCTGGAAATCACATTTCTGGTTGTCAGGCCGATTAGGAATTGCACTTTACACCAACTGATGCAATTTTGAAGATTATACATGTATCTCCTCATTCAAATAAATGGCAGAGCCAGTAATGTCAATTTCTGATTCCTTGGTCGAAGCCTTTAAATGCTGTGCACATGTGTTCCTTTTTTTGGTTTCTTAGAAACATTGTTCTGATTCCTGTATGAACATCTGTAAATACTGTTAACGAAAATTCATTTCTGATTTGTTTAGAAATATCTTACTCCTGGAAATAAGCCTCCATAAATTCTCTTTCTATATAGTGTTTTGCTGTTACTTTAACCCTTTTCACACAGACTTAAATTTACTGGATGCAGTAAATTCTGTTTCTCTAGTTACATTGTGTGTTTGCAGGGATGCCACGGGAAAGGATCGAACCGTCGACCTCTCGGTTTTAAGCTCAATGCGGTGCATGAGTTAATGTTTACTAAACATATGCTGATGTACTCAGCCTATTGTAAGGTGTTTTTACAGTGTAAACACGAGATATTCCTAAACCAATGTTGTAGCGACTTCCCTCTGGAATAGTTAGGCATTTCCAGATATCAAGTTTAAGAATATCTTTCTATTTGAGTACAAAAGAAAGAGACCTCAAATAAACATATTTATAATAATACGGCCAGAACAAAATCTAAAAAAATGGGGTGGAGAGGAGAAGGTTTCGCCATCACTCACCCAATTATTGTTTTGAAATGTAAATTTTTTTCAGGAAGCGAAGTTCTTGTTTTGAGAACAGAAGTTTATATTGACACGGGTCTCCCAAAAACAACCTTACAGAGACTTATACAATATCAATATAGAAAAAGTCTACGTAATGTATGTTTCGGGGAAAGAAAACATTAGGGAGTCGCCATTAGGGGGACATGGGTAATATATCTCGTTTTTTCCGTCATATCGTACATTGCTTCACAATTAAAACATCGCTTTGTTTAAAGGGTGAATAATGCTGACAGGCTTGTAAGTAGGGTGCATAGAAAGCAATGTCCCCCTAAGGGCGGTTTTTTGACCATGTCCCCTTAATGTATGTTACAAGGTTATATATATGTATATATAAATTGAGGTGAATGTTTCAGATCACATTTATTTCATTTCCTCTACAATATTGTTTCATGGGTTGACCCACTCGTCAGGAGGATTCCAGTCGTACTGAGTCAGTGTATGTGTTCGCGTTGATGACTACTCACTTCCAGTTCAATCACTAGTGTGTATGTTAATTCACCAATCAGTCTGCATGAGCTGATTGATTTCGTATAACACAGGTCCCGTTAGACGTTTTTCAATCGGAATTTGTCCGCATGGCGACAGGTGCTCACGAGTTCAGATTTTTTGTTCAGGGACGCACGGTCGCCATGGCAGATTATGAAATATTTCTCTAGGTTACACAAGTTACATTTCTTAGTCCTATTCGAATAAGATTTGGCCTTTCCTATAATTTTCCATTTGATTTCGCATTGAGTGTTGTTGTTTTTCAATGTCCAAATGTGCTTGCTGAGTTCTGTGGCGTTTTGGAGGTTTTTGTTCTTGAACTCTATAATCATCATCGTCATCATCATCATCATCATCATCATCATCATCTCTCCGCCTTCTGTACTGCAGCTTAGGGTCGTGTCAAGAGGTAGGGGAAATGCCGCGTCAGCGACCCAGGCCCTAAACAGTGCAACGTGACTATCATCGTGACTGTACAATCTGTGTACCGAGGCGCTGGCTCAACGTCACCCTGGTGACGCATCCATTCCGTGACCATTCCATCCGTATTCCATGTTGAAGTGGATACCTTGAGTCAGCATTGTTTTGCAAATATAACTAGATGGGAAGCTCGTTGTCGAACCTCCCAGTGCTACAAATAAATTGTTGCCCAAATTTAAAAATCAGAGTGCTAGTTTTGGTTTCTAACACCGGATCACCGTGCAATAGATTATCCACCGAATTCAAAGTAATATTAAGATTTGATAAATTACCAATAACAGCGTTACAAGCGTTTGAATAAGAGGGGCAGACGGGGAAATAATGCTCTGCATCATGAACAACAGTTATACAGTGTGGACAATATGGACATTCGGGGATGTAAGTGAGGAATTTATCACTTTTCAGATCACTACAACCAGTTCTAATTCTACTGTGAATGATATTGTGCTTTCTAGCACCATGCGAGAAGTATACAGGTGGTCTGCATACGGGAGGTGATATAAGTTTTTTTAATTCAGTAAGTGATGAGCATTTTCGTACTTATTGTGATGAATTGTTCCGCGTTTCCGTGCAAGACGGAAAGAATGATTGTTTAAATAGCTCAGTTCGCATGCTGTTAGGCATGACATTAATTTAACGAATTGCGAAGGTTATAAAACGACGTGTCACAAACTTCCATTCGTGCGGCATCGCAGGGTATATCCTCAAGGCGTTTCATTAAATGTTGCGGAGCACCGCACCAAACAGGACTACCGTTCACAAACATTGGTATGTTATAGTCTAAAACCGGCAGGTGATTAAACACCTACATTTGTAATTAATCCTTTGACTCAAACAGAGAGCGCCATTGTAATATTAAGCAGAGTTAAAGATTAGCCAGTAAATTGCGTAGTGTTGTTCTCAGTTACTAAATAATTAAGGCGCTTTGAATAAATAATCTTTGCAAATTAATTTGACGGAAGATTGTGAGAGAGTTACATTTATATCCGAGACGTTTATGTAAATTGGTGACGATTGGATAAGTACCCATCCCAAGAGCTAACTTAATGGAATTTTACACCTGTTGGGGGTCGCATCATGTGTTCCCTCCAGCAGAATGTAAAATACCAGAAACAATACCGTTTGTGCCACACACCGTATATGTTTTACATAATTAAAACAACGAACTTCACATTATTCCGACCAGATTAGCAAAGGAATTATTATAGCATATTTAATTACTTAGAGATAAAATTAACAGACGCTACCTATCTTCCAAATACCACTTTTAATAATAACATTACTTTCCTGAACTCTGTGCTTTTTGGAATTAAAGATGAACTGTATAAAAACGGATACAAATACTAAATAAGCTATTCACTTACCTGAAGTTTAGACGAATGAAAACTGTATAAACTCTTTATTCTACATTTCTTGAGTGTCAGCCCAGTCACAGAACAAAGATTTATACCTTTTTCAGTCGCCACACAACAGTCAACACAACAACTAAAAATCATAGCAACTAAGAATGCTCAATTAACTTGCATAGATTATTTATTCAAAGCGCCTTAAGCATTCAGCAATTCAGAACAACAATACGCAATTTACTGGCTAATCTTCAGTTCTGCTTAATATTACAATGACGCTCTCTGTTTGAGTCAAAGAATTAATTATTGTTTAATCACCTGCTGTTTTAGCCTATAACAGTAGTACTAAAACATTATACATCTTTCCCAGGATCTGTCGGTTAAAAATGTGCTTCAATTTTTTCAACTGAGAAAGTCTTGCACAAGTTTTTCTACAGTCATCATCAACATGGGCTTCCCAGCTTAAGCTGGAATGGATAGATAACCCCAAATGTTTGTGGATAGCAACAAAATGTAGTATTTCGCTGTTGAAAACAACATTTGGAAATATAACATCCCTTCTGAGTGTAAATAGTATAACGTTAGTCTTTTAGCATTAAATGTGACCAACCACGTGGCAGCCCATTTGCTAATTTTATTTTAGTTCGGTGTTCATTTTAGACTGAATTCTATGAGTATCAGAGGATGACTCTGTCAGACAGGTATCATCAGCGAACAGTCGAACAACAGACACGAAATAGTCGGCTATGTCGCTGATGTATACCAGAAATAAAAAAGGGCAAAGACCGGAACCATTTGGGACTCCTGCTTCTATATCTTTATAATCCAATTTGCAACCGTTAATTCTCGCCCTTTGCCTTCGTTCTGTAAGATAACTATGAAACCATCGTAGGTGTGGACCAGAAACCCCATACTGCTTTAGTTTAAAAACTAATCCTTTGTGCCATACCCTACAAAAAGCCTTCGAAATATCACAGAAAACGGCACAGGTTTGCATGGTTTTGTCTATTGCGTTGCAAAGGTTGTGAAAGACTTCTATTAATTGGAATATGGTACTATTGTTCGGCAAAAATTCAGACTGAAATTTGTAAAATAACCACCTGTTATTAAGGAAGTACTTGTGAATATCTTTACAAACAACTCGTTCCATGATTTTCCTAACATAGCATAATAAGGATATAGGCCTGTAATTTTTGGGGTCATATTTGTCCCCCCTTTTTAAAAAGTGGAATCACATCAGCTAATTTCCACTGGTCTGGGTAGGCACACTCTGATAGGGATTTATTGTAAAGAAGGAAAAGTAGTCTTCTGACAGAAAACTCTGTTTCCTTTAACATTTTATGGCCTATTCCATCGCGACCATTTGACTTGTTGGTTTTCAAGCTTTTTAGAATGTCGATAATGTCCTGTTCAGAAAAAGGTATATTACTAATGGATTGTGAACATCTACGTATAAAGGGTGGGAGTTTTTTTTGGAATGTGAGTTTAATTCACTGTTAATAACAAAAGTCTCCTTTGGGAGGTTTGCTTTTTGAGTAATTTTCGATTATTTCACAGCCCTTATCAGATACACGGCGGGGATGGGGGATGCCTGCAGAGCTGGAAAAATTGTTCAAAATCTTAACAACATGCCAAAACTGCCGAGGTTCCGTATCAAGAGATAAGGAATCGTCAACTTTTTCCAAATACGCATTTTTGGCAAATTGTTTCATGTTGTTGACCTTGGTCCTGGCTGATTTATACTTTGCCCATAGTAGGGGCTTATTATTTTTCAATGCTGATTTCCTTAGGCAGTCGCGGTTGCTTGGCTCTCTTCTAATGACGCTGTCAAGTCGTGGTTTGTCATTTTCCGTACTGTTATTGCGGAATTGGGAATGCAATGTTGTGGTATTTTCAAGAATTCAGAAACAAAGTTGGGTACAGAATCCTTTACTGTGGGGGCTTTACATATTAGATTTTCCCAATTTGGTTCAACTATCATAATATTCATTCTTTCAAAATTTTCTTCATTATAAAGCCAAACTTTGCTTGTGGTCACCAATTTGCTGCAATGTGAATGAGAAATGTGGGCATATGTACAGTTAAAACTAGAAGTCCTGTCATGAAATGCGCACAAATAGCACGTTGATATGCGCGTTAATGTACGCGTTATGGTCCATGTAAAGCTATCAAATTCTGTACATATGGCCTGTGCACAAGCAATGTTTCAGCCAATGGACCTCCGGGTAACCCGGAGGTCCATTGGCAGAAACATTGCATGTGTTTGCCATGAGCAACCAAGAGAACCTGCCGTGCTTTGGATGCCATTCGATATGGCAATTGCGCGCTATTCCAACGCGCAATTAAGCCTAGATAAGCGCACTATTCGTGACAGGACTTCTAGTTTCAACTGTAGCTCTGTGATCAGATAACCCCAGTTCAAGTGTTCCTGAATTGACCACGCTGGCAGTGTCACTTACAGTTATCGGATCTAGCAGTGACTGCGACGTAGTAGTTACTCTAGTGAGTTCCGTTATTACGTTGTTTAGGTTGAACGATGTCACGAGAGAGTACAGTTTACTTTGGGGCTTCAGGAGATCAGAGTTGATATCTCCTGTAACAACTATTGCCGGGTTAATGGTTAATGAAAGATCTATTTTCTCTTTTAATTTAGACCAATATTCTGCAATACTTTCTCTCTCAGACCTGCACGTCACACATAAAAGGAGTTTGTGGCAGGTTCTAACCTCGAACCAGAGAATGTCGTCGTTGAACAAGAGACTGTCTATTTGCTTGTGATAAATTGTGTCTGAGAAATACACTGCGATGCCACCACCGAACTGGATCCTGCTGTGAGTGAAAGGAATTGAAAAGTTAGGTAATAAAGTATGCTAATATCATACTCATCGTCAAGGTGAGTTTCCGTGAAGCAAAGTATGTCAAAATCGTCAATATCATCAATAAGAAGAGGCAGTTTGTGACGAATACTCCGAAGGTTGTAGTTTAGTATTGATATAGTAAATGGTCCGGCAACTGATGTGTTTGTAGGGCCAGGATTTACTTGGGTGTCTCAACATCGAACAATTATTAGGTTCATGACGACAGAAATAGAAAATAGAAAAATGTAAAGAAATACAAGATATTTGCGTACGATGACGTAGTATAGCATCTATAACAGTCCTTTACTTTGGAGTACACGGAGTTGTAGAAGACGCCCACCGACACGTTTGTTTACTCCATATTATTACCACTTTTGCGGGCGTTCCTAGCACATTAACGATGGTTTACCGGGCGTTGAAACCTCGTAATGCACAACAACTACAAGTCATGTGACGTGTTGGGCCGTTATTGACTATAACAGCCCAACACGTCAATAACAGCCCGGCACGTCTAATATAGACAATGACGTCACATCTCTCAGCCGATCAACAATATTTTTCCCAGATTTCCATTGGGATCGAAATTCGATTCGGATTTTTTTAATTAGTAAACACAATTAACACATTTGTTTCAAGTGTTTCCCTTTGTGTCACGGATAGATAATGTATCACATATAGGAAGAGATACGCACAAAGTAAGTGATGACATCTTTGATGAATAAACTCCTTGCCTAAAGTTCGCATTTCGAAGATATATTTCATCATCTAACTTCCCAAATTTCGCCGTAGACTAATCAGACGATAGTCATGTTACCCGGATTGTTTGTCAACAAATCAGACGATAGTGTCGCTGTTTTTTAATTCATTTATTTATCTTATTTTCCATATAATTTAATTGTAATGTACCCGATGTACGAAAGTGGCAATAATAGAAATAACATGACTTTGTCGGGATTTACATTGTATCAACGGCTCCACAGAAATGGTTAACAGCCCTTGAGCTTTTTAGCGGCCATCGACTTCGTCGCGGGCCTCTAATAAACTCTTGGACTGTTAACCATTTATGTTGAGCCGTTAATACACTGTAATGCCCTTCAAAATCATGTTATTGTTATATTATGAGTGAAGACTCTGCACAGGAGTAGTGTTATGATTACTCCGCGTAGTCCCACTAAGTGTGCTAATATCTTGGTGTTTTTAAGATGAATTAAAAAGTTGTTGATTGGAATATTAATATCTGGTTGACGTAAGAATTTATGTTCATCTTGTGAGCAAAAGGCGTCACTTTATATTAACGATAGTCTGCGCGCAAACTCCATAAAAAGTGGGTAAAATTAATTATTTACAGAATGTGTATTGTGGGATACAAGCTTGCTGTCAACCCTCACGCCTACCGAGTACCTGTTTAACCCTTTGAAACCGAAATGCACCTTTCCGACCCTCGGACATGTTACGTCATAATTTCATTAAGTAAGGTAGCTGTCAAGTGAATGTTTTAGGGACACCTAGGCTGCACGTTGAACATATTAATTGGTCTCCCTTCAAATAATGAATATGGGTTTTTCAAACTGCTGCCATTGAACTGACTTGGATATAACTAGGATTCAAAGTGTTAATGATACTATAAACACCAGAACAAACAAACAAAATACACATTCAATGAAAATCTACAAGGAAAGATAGAAAATGTGCGACTCCAACTTTTTTCTGTTGCAACCAGTATTAAAGAATTCCTGACGCACAAAATGCTGTAGGAAAAACGCACTTTTCAACTGATGGGAAATTGAGATCATCCATTTAGCAATCCTCAAAGTTAACGAATTCAAATGTAACAAACAGAAAAACAAGAACAAAATATTTGATGTGTAAACTACAATAATTTCTCGTTTCAGATAAAATATGAAGTTCAGTGTTAAAGTCTGGTGTATCACCTGTCTTTTGGGTTCATGTGGAATTATTGTCCTGCTTCTATCGGCACACAAAACTCTTCCGATTTATGCAGTTTCCAAAATGATGATGGATGCGGTACGTGTGTTTAATATTCAACAACGACTATAAATAATAAATTAAATAGTTGACTGAGAGTCGGTGTATCTGGATGGCCGAATTGTTTCCAACAAATCATTGCTTTTACCGATTATTATAAGCTTTCAAGTTTACTGGTTTGTTTGCTGAGCTCCCATCCTTCTTAGTATATGACCGTTTTGCCCACGTCTCCACTGCGGCTACAGTCTCATTCAAGGTCAGCTTGTGTATGAGGGCGCGTGAGGCAAATGGCGAGTTTGTTTTATGCTAAATAAACAAGCGGGATGAGTGATGTGCGTTGGTGACAGTCATGACTTTTTCTGTAGAAGGAATATTGAAATTCCGATATCATTGAAAAGGGACGACCCATGATTCACCTCAGTCAATTTTCTACGAAAAGAGATTGTTTGCAGTGAGAATGGACTTCTTTTAGTTCCTATACTTGTTTCACAAGAGGCGATTCCTACCCACCTGAAGCGTACTGTTAAATTCTCATTATTTAATTGGTGTTATTGGGGAATATAAAACGGCGCGACCAAGGTTCGCCCTGTTCTGTGATATTTTCGTGGACGCTTGCTCCACGAAATACGATTTTCATACACCTGTGTGTAGAAATGTTTATATTTGTATTTATTTTGAGCAGCAAAGTGACTTGTATGGAATGCTAAAAGTTCACAGTGGCGGCGCCAGAAATGTTTTTGTGGGGGGGGGGGGGGGGGCAACTAGGGGGGCAGACTCCCATGAAGGGGGGCAAATACATAAAGGATCATATCATTACTTTGTTATGAGGTAGTAAATGTAATGGTAATTAGCGGTCCTCCTTTCAAAAAATCCTGGATCCGCGTCTGGTGGGTCTGTGCGTGAGAGAGAGAGAGAGAGAGAGAGAGAGAGAGAGAGAGAGACTGTGTGTGTGAGAGAGAGTGACTGAATGTGTTTGTGTGTGAGGGTGGATGGAAATGCATGCGAGATGGTTGGGGGGGGCAACTGGGCGGGGGGGGGGGGAAGCCATCGTTTGGGGGGGACAAATGCCCCCATGCCCCCCCCCCCCCGTAGCGTCGCCACTGATAGTTCATTATTTATGGGGTTTGTTTGATGAAATCGGGTTAGGATCTCACGTCCTGTGGGTTTGTTTTTCACTCCAAACTCCGTTTTAACACAATGTGCAAGATATTATCCCACAGGAATTTGTTGAAGGCTCACTTCACAATTCCTAATTCTGCACGTCTGCTAGTCAAAATGTAAAATCTGCCGGGATTAACTACACAAACGTTGAACATTGCATACACATATGACTAGGGTGAGATAGCGTTTCTATCTCAAGGGAGTTTTCGCCAAGATAAAGAGCAAAACTAATGCGAGATCCCGCCAAAGTGAGATCCCACGTTGGTTGTCGCCGTTTATTTTTCGCAATAATTATGTTATGACGTCGACTCGGCTGGTGTATACAAACAGAGAATTCCGAAGACAATAACAAAACTGGTTTTTTTTACCTATAGATTATAATGGCGATTTTGTGAACAGCTCTGGGCAGTTTTGGCCGTCACACCATGTACAAGATTAACATTTTGCGCTATGAAATCTAAATTCTGAGCATTTGTGGCTAATCCGCGGCTATCTGTTTGGCAGACCACTCCCTCCGACATCTCATTCATCGATGCATCAATTCAATCAAACGTCCGGGAGTGCATCACCTCCATACTTCTATCAGATGAGCTTTACATAAAATTGGGGGAGGCAGGCCAAGAACCGCAGCTACTACGTCCGCGGGTTCATGTTCGTGATAGTTGGTGAGAAATGTTTTGCCATATTATTTACTAAATAGCTCTTGATCGCTGGGCTCTACGAGTTGAAAATTGACTCCCCTTCGCTTCGCGAATGTAATTTGGCAACCGATTCGCAAAGCGATTATTTTGGCGAATTAAATCAGATAAATGATACCGTTTGCAACTTCCCGTTTTCAACACATTACACGGTGGATGTGGCGACATGTTCAACGTTCAGAAATGAACCCGATTGCAGCTGTATCGTCAAAGAATAATTCACTCTCAAACCCTCATGTACAGTACTTGGAGAGTGGATTGTAACTAAATCACCCGCAGAGTGGAGTTATCACCTAAGCTATAACTTTCAAATTGTCTACATATCGACAAAAAACACAAGCAATGTTTCAGCCAATTGACCTCCAGGTTTAACCCGGAGGGCCATTGGCTGAAACTTTGCTTGTGTTGGTTATGCTTTGCAACAAATTTACAATTATTGCTTGGGTGCAATCCCCACTCTGCAGGTGATTTAGTGATAATACACTCTCCACGTACTGTAGTGAGTACATATATTGTCGAGAAAATTACATGAAGTTCCTTGAGTACAATAAGACGCCATATGAAATGATTTGGTATTGCAGATAGTGCCTTGCCAAACCCAAAGGGCGATGTATACCACCAAAAGTGCCAGAGAAACTGGAAATTCTAACCTGTTTTGCATCACGAACGGGAAAGCTACACTGGACACGATTGCTGTTTATCCCGGCCGATTCAT
Organism: Pictodentalium vernedei; assembly: GCA_031216915.1. Taxonomy (NCBI): domain Eukaryota; kingdom Metazoa; phylum Mollusca; class Scaphopoda; order Dentaliida; family Dentaliidae; genus Pictodentalium; species Pictodentalium vernedei. Next base: position 80,899,084 of record CM062296.1, on the reverse strand, counting down.
TTCGATCACAAATCCTCGAATCGTTAACTAATCAAATGGAATAGGGCGACCAATTGAAAATTGATTAACACTAATTTGTATAATCGTGGGGTCATATTTTTATATGCCACAAAATTGTGGTTGTGGAATTCTGTTTGAGTTCGAAACATTTCTGGAATCTGAAAAACTTTAAAACAAATATATTCACTAAATGACACCTGAATGACTATTTTGTTTCTGACATTCCACATTGACTTGTCTAGTACTGAAGCTAGAGGATTTCTTATCAGTAACTACTTAATAACATATTTTTAATGAGGCTCAACAATTTCATATCTAATCATGATGAATTTCATATTATTTTTATCACATAAAGAATAATTTAACTCTTTATCTAACATTACAACCAAAGCCACCGACCAGCGCTTTATTCACAAAAATTGCCAAACAATCTTTTTCTCAAATTTTGCCTCGATAACATAGCTTGTGACCCCCACGTTGGTGTGAGCTTGTCAATATCCTTCCAATGAGGGGGTCATAAGCCATATTTTCAAGACAAAAAATGAAATGTTTTAGTTATTCCGGAAATACTATTGTCAAAATTAATATCGTCCACTAGTCGTTGCAGCATAGTGAGTGTTAACGTCCATGGCTCAATGTTTGTCTAGTGGTTTTGTAATACAGGTCAGACTTCAGTTTCTTACCACAATGTCTTTGAGTTTGAAGGGTTGGTTCTTTCAAGATGACCTTTTGTTATCCATATTCTATCTGGTAACTTCGGAATAAAAAATAATTGCACATGCAACTTTCCCTTCGGGTTACCAGTGCTTAGTTTTTTAGGAATTCATTAATTCCCAACATCAAAGTAATTCGGAACAAAACAAAATACTTTTAACATCAATACTGGAGTGGATATAGCTTCAATTAGAACTGTTTGACAAGTTCTGCCAAAAATGTCAGAAAGATGCGTGCTGGACTGGTAACATTGGCCGTATGTCTGTTCTGGGGTTCAGCGAACAGTTATATACACAGTGGAGCGTGACTGGCTTTGATCACAATAACGACTCCGACGAGGCATCACTTGATCTCGACCAGTGAGGTACCCATTACCAAAAAAGTGCCTCCATCAGTCCGTCTCTTTATATTTAACAAGAAGCTCCAAGCATCAATGGGCGTCGGCCTAGAGGGTGTTCTCTGTTAGATGAACATGTGATAATTCTGTCAGAACCAGCTAATACCGGTTGAAACTGCAAATGAGATATGATTTGACTGAATAATGTATGCGTTGACAACTAATTGTCAAGTTCTCATTAAGTTAAAATTCATCCGCAAACCTTTGTGTTTCATAGTGCAACATAAATTAATGTTTCCCTATTTTTTAAGTAGATCCTGTTTGCCGAGTACTTTCAAGTACTCTTATTTTATTTTATCAGAATTAACTAAAGGCTCTAATGACGCTTTTAACACTTTACCTATCATAAAATTTGCCACTTTAGGTTGAATTTCGCAACAGTCGTATCAGGTAAACAGTTAATGGATTAAATTCTGCCCAAGAACCAACTCACTCACAATGTTAGGACGTCACGCTGTCTTCAGACGGCACGTGTTTATTGACTTGTTGCAGACGATATTTTTGATAATAGGCTATTTGCTCGTGATTACCTATTATTGCATTCATAATACTGAAAGAAATTCTAGAATCTAGAAACGTCATCGCGTTTGCGGGGGCATATAGTCCGGGAGATATTTTTTAAATGCCTGTGTACAGTACGTGGAGAGTGGAGTGTACCAAAATTACCAACTGAGTGGAGTTATCACCCAAGCTATAACTTTCAAATTCTGTCCATATGGACAAAAACACAAGTAATGTTTCAGTCAATGGACCTCCAGGTTAAACCCGGAGGTCCATTGGCTGGAACTTTTCTTGTACTCGTTATGCTTTGCAACAAATTTGCAATTATTGCTTGAGTGGAATGTCCACTCTGCGAGTGATTTGGTTATAATACACGTACTGTACGTACCGAAAATTGGAATTTCCAAGAATCAGGCGTCCATGTTTTTAAATTGCTATGAATTTAAAGAGATAAATTGGGAAATTCAATTTAAAGATTACTGTGGTTTTATATGGGAACCCGGGACATCCTGCTGTGTTAAACGTCAAGCTGTGTATAAATAGAACGACTAAGAGATACCAGAGTCGGTTCTCAATTACGTGAGCATAGTGTTTTCGGTTGTAACAGGATTATGTCAAAATATTACACTTCAGCGTAGTCTTTGCTTTAAGTTTCGCCATGCGTGATAATTGAAACACATTTTCAATGGGTATAATTTTTTGATACGATCGTGCACCAAATAAAGGTCTTTGTTTGACGTAGAATTAAGAGAGTTATTTTGATGACACACCTTAGATTATTAATTATGTAGATTTTTGTGCGTTGGAAATGGGTAAAACAATCCCACAAACCATTCAATAAAGAATGAGTTGAATGGCAACGTTGAGGCGTATAAAGCTTCTTATTTCCAAATAGAATAGAATGCCTTACTTTGATTGACTGAGAGGCACGGTGTAACTCCTGCCCCACAGGTGCTTATATTTTTTTTAAACCGTGTTTAAATCCGGTATAAAAACAAGAATACACAATCTCAGAAGTAGATGTCTTAAAAAGTTCCCATTTTGCCAAATGATTTTTTTTCAGTAAAAAAGTATGTTTCGTGGTGTATTATTTTTTTTAAATAAAAAATAAGGTATATTTAATGTTTTGAGATTGATAGTTATCTAGAAAATGAGACAAAAATAAAAATAAAAAATTTGTGGAATTATTTTTTATGTTTTTGTTTTCCTGAAAGTAAAAGCGAAAAGTTTTTGTTGTCTGCCCAATTTAAAAAGAAAATGGCAGAAATAAATAACAAGCGCTTTGCAAGTCACGCGGATTCAGAAATACTAGAAAAAAGAACAAAGGTTATTCCTAACAATAGGGTGAAGGCCAACAGAAAATGTGCTAATCTGCTGCGAGCATATTTATTGGAAAAGGGTGAAAATCAAAACTTTGAGGTGTATACACCTGTAAAACTAAATGAGACTTTACAGCATTTTTACCTGGATGCAAGGAAAAGTGGTGGCGAAATGTACAAAACATCATCATTCGAAAATTTCAGATATGGACTCAATAGGTATTTGAAGGCACCCCCACATGTAAAGAAATTTGACTTTATAAAAACAATGAAATTTATTCGTCGAACAAGTGTTTCAAAACTGCGTTGTGTGAACTCAAATGGTAGCAGGATGATTCGGCGGTGGGACGATTCGGCGACAGCGCCTGGACGGTTCGGCGGAGAAAAAAATTTCTTCGCCGAACCTGTCGAGACGGTTCGGCGTAAAAAAAAGGGACGGTTCGGCGGAAGAAAATAGGTATGAGAGGGATGGTGAAAGGGATGGTGAAAGACAAGGAATAAGATTATTTCTAATATACTTTTATTTAAATATTTTCAGTCAAGGTCAATGGTAAGTGGATAATCAATTTGTTTTACAATTTCTCACATTCTAAAATGAAAAGATTTCCTTTTAAGTACATTACACACACAATAAGAGGATGGAAAAAATAGCACTGAAGGAATAAAATCTATTAAAAAAATACCCAATAATTTAACCCTCGGCGCACACTTATTAAGGCAATACACTGAAGGAATAAAATCTATAAAAAAAATACCCAATAATTTAATTTTTTTCTAAGTTTTTGGTTTCATTTGCCCCAAAACATAGCTTATGATTCATCACTGAAACGACATCAATTGAGTTCGTTTCAGGGAGGGAGCATAAGCTATGTTTTAAGGCAATACACTGAAGGAATAAAATCTAGAAAAAAAATACCCAATAATTTAACCCTCGGCTCTTACTTATGAAAAGTCGGATTTTTTTGGTGTAATACTGAAGAGTCGGAAATTTCTTTCTTAGTTTTTTTATTTCATTTGCCCCAAAACATAGCTTATGATTCATCACTGAAACGACATCAATTGAGTTCGTTTCAGGGAGGGAGCATAAGCTAAGGCAAAAAATACCCAATAATTTAACCCTCGGCGAGCACTTCGGGAATTGTTTTCTAAGTTAAAAAATACCCACTAATTTAACCCTTAATTTATATATCACATGCATGTACCAAAAGTTAATCAGAATTGGATGAAAAAATGCATTCCGTCCCACCCACTACATAACATCACCACATGTCATCAAAAGAAAATAAATTCAGTGTATATTGTACATAAAGTCTAAAAATTGGAGAACAAAAAAATCTAAAATCACAATAAATATTAAACTGAGCGAAAATATTGCCAATTTAATGCGCTAACAATGGGGGGGGGGGGGGGGAGGGAATAAAAAAAAATATCAAACTAAAACAAAAATAATTTCTGAGTATCGAAATTACAAACAAAACGTTAAAAATAAAAGGCAAAATTTCAAAACAATTATGAGCCACTACTCTATGTTATCCGTCCCATGCCTTGAACGATTCGACGGAGCCATTTGACGGTTCGCCGGAACATTTTTTCTGGACGGTACGGCGGTGTCGCCGAATCGCACTTCCGCCGAATCGTCCTGTATTCACTCAAAACCACCGGGCAGGGTGAGTGTGTGCATTACCTGATCATAAACTGACGCCGATATTAGGCAATTGTAAGGAAATTTTCATTTGTCTGGAAATACACCTGTTGGTTTGCAAAACAAAGTTCAGTTAGACATTAGGTTGTATTTCTGTCGAAAAGGTATGGAAAATTTCAAAGACATGACAAAAGATACATTTAAAATTGAAACAGATTTCGCAACTGGACTGAAATTTGTAAGCAAGGCCAAGGATGAACTGTCTAAAAATAGACGTGAATGCGACAAGGAAATTTACGGTGGTGTAATGACTCAAGTTCCAAACGAACGATTCTGTTCTGTGGCATCCATTGAAAAATATATATCCAAACTGCATCCTCAGAATGTAAAACTCTGGCAACGCCCAATTGACTCTTTCAAAGACGACGGTGAATTATGGTACACCAAACAATGCGTTGGAAAAGATTCCCTGAGTTCAAGTTCATTCATGACTCGCTTGAGCAAATTCTGAAATTTGTCCCAGATTTATACGAATCACTCAGTGCGCGCAACAGGCACCACAATTTTAGCCAGAAACAACTTCTCTCCGTCACAGATAATGGAAGTAACCGGTCATAAGTCTGTAAATTATTTGGCTGTATATCACAGAGTATCAACGAAATAGAAAATCGCGATGGGCACAACAATAAATGAAACTATAGACGTCAACTGTAACTCAAAACAAACAATATGTACTGATAGTGGCCCTGCCGTGTCGCACACGGAACCTTCACATTCAAATGAGGTCATGCCTGTTGTTACAAGCGAAACATCAATCTCGGGGGCGCCCAGTGGGGACTTTCTTGATATTGCTGCACTCGATGAGTTATTCTCTGATGGTTTTGATTTAGAACCTCTTGAGCGTGTGACGGAAAGTAGACAGGTAGAATCACTAACAGAACAGTTTTGGAGGGACCATGTAGATATTCAATGTTCGATAATTGCACAATTGGTAAAGTTGAAATTGTGTTTCGCAAATGAACTTGGTACTGGTACAAGCAAGAATGAACTAATATTAGCAACTTTTCATATTCCTTGTTAAAAGTTTAATAAATCCTACATTTATGATACGGTATTGAACTGTCAATAAACACTCTGCAAGATTCTGCATGTAGCCTTTTGTTGGTCCATGATCGGGGGGGGCGTATGCAATGAATTTTCTGGTGTAATGTAACAATAGTAACCCAATATTTATTGGTTTTTGAAATAAATTCGTTATCCTGTGGTTTCCCATGGTGTTTGGGAATTTACACCGGTCTGAAAACTCATACACCCTGCGGCCTCAGGGTGTCTTAGTTTTCAGACTGGTGTAAATTCCCATACACCCTGGGAAACCAAAGGATAACTAATATTATTTCCAGGTGAAACAGAATACTGCGTACGGTGTAACTTGCAGTCCACAGTAGCAATTTTTACACCGTCTTTAACCACGGTCTTAACTGGTAGAGTGCTAAATTATTTTTGGTCGTTCAAATTTGTCCACGTCTCTTTGCCTTGTTACAATTTATGGGAGAGTGCCTAGTGGCACTCTCCCATAAATTGTAACAAGGCAAATCCTCACAGACTAAATAATTTCAATTCAAAAATTATATGACGCACATCCATAGAATATGAAGCCATTAAGTTGCAGCACCTGCACTTCAGAATAAAGCCCAAATATGGGCTTCCAGCACTCTACCAGTTTGAACAAGAATGCACAATAGCAAGGAGTTTACACCTGTCTGGGAACTCATGCACCCTTCGGCTTCGTCTTTTATTAGTTATCCTTGTGTTCTGGAAAACACAAGGATAACGAATAATATTATACTTCATGAATAAAACTAGACACAAGACGACGTCTGACTGGACAGATACAATTTGCTAATCTGAGTGATCATGCCTGTTGACTCCGCCCATTCTTGACAACGTGTGATAGTCCATCGCGACGGTTGTTATTGTTTGTAATAACACACGCTATGACGCGGTGATTTTGTAATACCACACGCTAAATCCGAAAATTGCCGAAAGAGAGAAAATAACACAGGCTGTTTCCGAAGATTTCCGAAGTTTTTCTCTCGCCTCAAATCAGAGGATAACAACAAACATGGCTTTCACAAATATTATCGATGAAAATATCGAGGCACTTTTAAGGTCAAAGGACAGTTCATCAACTAAGCGAAGTGTTGAGAGAAGTGTAAAGTTGTTCAGGGAGTTTTTGGGCACAAAGGGGAAATCAAGTGAATTTGAAACATTCGACGTATGTGAACTGAATCAGTGTCTTAGTCTTCCTATTAGTTATTGATTTATGTATAACTCTGAAAGAAACATTCTTTTCAAAGGTCATTCAGTATAATAAAAAACATAGTGACCGTTGTTCAGTGTGTTATGGTAGATTAGTCCCCTCAGAATTTTTTTTTTCCTTCGGGTGCTAATTACCTATTAATGCCTTCCGTTGAGGGCAGTATGCTCTCATAGTGTTGCTGAGGGATGCAATAGTGCCCGAGCGATAGCGAGGGCACTATTTGGTTCCCGAAGCAACACTATGAGAGCATAGTGCCCGAAACGGAAGGCATTAATGGGTTTAGTACATCACACCCAGACCATCTCCACAACATATTAAAGAAGGAACGGAGAGATAACTAACACTTTACTATCCAAAATAAAACAATGAAATTAATAACATGAAAATGTCAGGAAAACATGGATTCGAACTCAACTGGTAAAGTAGCATAATATAAATAAACACATGAAACCGATCAACCAATCATGTGGCACATAACTGGTTAACACGAGATATCATACAACGGAATCAACGTCTCACATATGGTGGTATTAACAGAGCTTGTGAGGCACTATAGAAATTCCATTATTCATGGCACTAAAGTTTTAGTAACGTTCACCCCATTGAACGTGTTATGGGTACTTCCTCTGATGTATGAGCACATTTTAATTATTGTATATATTTACAACACAATTGCTGAAATTGAATTTTGGGGCACAATACTGCATTTTGTTGCATATTTCTTTGGATTGCTTTCGAATGTCAATTGATGTTGAGTTTTTTGAACACTCGATTTCCTCCAACGCACTTATCAGATCGTCGTCATCAATATCGGTATCTAATAATTCGGGTGCTGATACTGTGGAATTTGCTGACTGGAAAGAGAGTTGCGTTGTTGTTTTCTCAACAGCATTCCTCGCTGCAGGCATTTCTGAATGTTCAGCATCTGCATTATCGACCATGGAACTCAAGCTCTCTGACATACCTCGTTTGACATCAGCTCTTGTGTCCGAAACGTAACTTGACAATGATTTTTCATTTCTGTGTCCCAATAAAGAAATAATATCGCGATCTTTGAATCCACAATCATTAAGAATTGTTATGGTCGTAGCACGCACACAGTGGTTGGTATATGTATCAGAAAGACCAACTTGTTTAGACATTTTTACCATGAACTCTCCCATGGAATGTTTTCCCATTGCCCTTCGCTCAAACCAACATTCGTCATTCTCGTGGTATGATTTTTTGGGAATTTGAAAGAACGCATCACACTCATGGTTTCGTTTCATAAGATATCGTTGAAAACTATTAACAGGGCACATTTTTGTGCCAGTTTCATACATTCTAGGTCCATCACCTTCATCCTCATTCGTTACACCTGTGTGATTTTTTGTTCGCTCAGAAGTTTTCAAGGTGTATTTTCTTCCAGTGTCATCAGTTTTAACTACAAAATCACAAGCTTTAATTTCTCGAATGTTTTCTCTCCCTCTCCGACAAAAGTAAAATAAAAGCTCAAACATTACTTTATTCAAAAGACCTCTTGGAATGTCCGGATTAAACACAATTGGGTGCTGATATAATTTCCTTAGATAGCCTGAAATAGAATGAAACACTAAGCATCAAAGCAGAATAAACGTTTACACGGTCAATCACAATCGTTTATTGTGATCGAAGATAAATAATATTCAGTGCCCTCTCTAACACTCTAATTCAAAACTATTTAATTGATAGGTCTACAATTTATTTATTTATTCATGTTTATGATAACTTTCAACATACATTGCTCCCCGTAATTTATCTATTTATTTATTCATGTTTATGATAACTTTCAGCAAACATTGCTGCCCGTTATTTATTTACTTTCTCTCACAACTGTTCTTATGTGTCTCTTGTCGATTTGAGAAATAAACAACACTCGTATATTTCATGTAATTAACAAGACTGTGTATTTATACGAGAACAAATAATTACAACACCACTGTCTATTGCAGACACTGACTTGTTCACTTTCTAGTTTTGTTGTGTTTTATTTTATTAGGTATTTTTTATAGTTACCTGGCGGAATGGGTTTTTTTGTGTCGGACTGTTCCTTTTCCGTCTTCTCTTGTTTTCTTCAACATGCTGTCGAATACACGATTAGCACCTTTGAAAGCTGGGTCTGTTATTATATCAAAGTGTCTCTCATGTGGGGGTTCTTGCAAATATCTTCTTATTCTTTGACGAATGGCACAAATACTGCTTTTGGAATACAAATCACCATCGCGATTTCTAAAGTTTGTATAAAAGTCTTTCAATAGTTCCGTTAATCTTCCAACATCTAACGTTTCAAATGCACCATTCTTTTTTCTGTCAGAACAGAACTGCCGGAGAATATTGACAGCATATTTGGTTAAACTAACAGACTGTCGGCTCTGATGTTGTTCACGAAAAGAATTAACATTCTCGTTTGCGAATCTCGAAACTCTCATTTTATTTCTATTCGTCTCCACATTTGCCGTCTGCTCAGAAGAAAAGGGGAATCCCCTCGGGATTCTGTTTGCAATGCCTGCGCACTATTGCATGACTCCGGGCACTATGCTTGACTCCGGGCACTATGCTTTCATAGTCCCTATCAATACAGCCAGTGAGAATACGGGGATTTGTCACGTGATGTACTAATCTACCATAACACACTGAACAACGGTCACTATGTTTATAATATCGTTCTTTTTGAGAGATTATTATTATTGGTCGTGTAATATATAGACAATAAACATATAGTGTGTTTTTTTATATCTGTGTTATACAACGAGTTGAAATATGGTTTATTTTTTCGAGGCTTCGCCGAGAAAAAATAAACCATATTTCAACGAGTTGTATAACACAGATATAAAAACACACTATATGTTTATTGTTTTTATCTGATAACAAACAGACACCCGTCTCGTGCGTCTACCCGACTTATGTATGCTTCCCACGGGCCTCCAAAGAAAACCAGTCTACGAGACAAAAGAAATAGGACAAGACGCATAGAGTTGTGTCCCTTACATTACAAAATCGATGACGGCGATTGTAAAGTGCGATTGCACTTCTTGCATCATGTAACTGCGCTGGAACAACATAAATTTTAACTATTTTATTAACAGTAACAAAACGGTGTTTCAGTAGAGTTATTCTTTTTTTGACATAGTTCCAGTTTTCTTCCGTGTTTTATGCTGTAGTCCCAATATAACAAATAATTTTGCGTTTGTTTACAATTTTTACGAAGTGTTTTTTTTTCAGGTAGAGCAGACGAACTTTTAATTAGCGCAGTTCCGCGAGTACTTTTGATCGAGGCCGTAACTATAAATAGTTCGCAGTCGCCGCATACTAATTACTATTAACATTCAAGTAATTTCTACAATGTTTTGAAGCAAAATTTTAGGTTGCCTTTATTGAAGCAAAATAAATAAGAAATGACACCATCAGAGGATTTTGACAAAGTGCAATAAGCGTACAATTAAAACCTGCCCTGTGATATAACGATGTTTCATGAATGAATGAATGAAAATGGAATTGAAAGAGGTCAGAGGTCGTTCGCATAAATTATAATTATATACAACACCCGTTGTATATACTTCAAGTATATACAACGGTTGCTATACTCTATGGTTATCAGATAAAACACAGTTAGATGACTGATATGATTATCAAACATTAATGTTAACAGATAGTTTTCTTCTACTATATATTTTAGCAATCTTGCGTTTTTGTTTGTTTCTTTGGGCTTTTTTTTACCTATAAACTCGAAAACTGCTGTGCCGATGGGGACAAAATTTGGTACCTACAGTACAGTCGTCGTGGACTGGTTACTTTCCACGCGTGGACAATATTTCCACGGACGCAATAAAATTAGATCCCAAACACTAATTACAGGAATAATCATCAAAAAATTAATTAATGAAGCTCCGGGTACAACCCGGAGCTTCATTAATTAAAATTTTGCTGATGATGATTTTTACTACTTGGTAAACACATGCGTGGACATAACTGCCCGCGTGTGGATTACGACCAATCCACGTCGACTGTACTGTAGCGGGAGTCCGGCACATTGGGCTGATCAGCTTATCCATGAGGCGTGACATTCACCTTGAAACATATAACTTTTCGAGTTTGTTGGTTAACAAACAGACAGACAAACAAAAGCATATTATTCAACCAGCTGTGATATATTATACGACGACTAATTATTTAAATCTCTCAAAAAGAACGATATGAAACTTTATACTATTCAATGATACTCTCTTGTAAATTCTGCTGCGACATCAAAGTCATCAATATTAAATCGTCAAATTTCCGTGTACCTTCGAAAAGCTCGTTCGTATCACATCCCATCCCCACCACCAATCCCTCTTCCGCACAACACGCCCCCTTCCGAATGGAGCGCAATTTATTCTTCCGTTGCTTCACTAATTTGCCCCTATAAGCATGTCAAAAATTACTCCATCGTAGCATCTAGTTTCTGTGATATAATGCAAAAATATGGTAACGGATGGTTGTACGGACGGACGGACAGGCGGAGGTCATGATTGCGAGGGGAGATAGGTATTTTCCTATGTAGCTATAAATGGGATGATTCTGGTATTCAACCAGGAGCCACAAATTTATGACGTTCTAATAGAATATTATGTTTTCTGTTAGGCTTTATCTGATTGGTTAGTGTTCTAAGTCCTAAATCTGATTGGTTAATTTCTAAACTGTAAGTACCATTTTCTAAATCGTAACTACAATTTAATAAACCGTAACTACGATTTAATAAATCGTAACTACAATTTACCCATTTCAACACTGGCGCTCTGGAAGGTATCATTTCAGTCAATCCCGTCAACGTCTATATGGACGAATCCATCCTGGTTTGTGGGAAGTTCAGTAATAATTTAATCTAACAGCTTGACAGTTTAAATTCCTATCGAACCCCGCTTTAGATTTTTTACTCTTTATATCTTCTGCTCGCCCACTACCAATTTTTTATTCAGTCAAAAGATATGCACTCCAGGTTGAGATGGTTAATAAACTGTAACTACAAGTTAATAAACTGTAACTATTATTTAGTAAAGCGTAACTACAATTTAACGTAAACTACGATAGTAGATATGAACTGGGCATTCCAGATCAAGCCTCAAAATAGCACATTTCAAGTTTAATTTCCCACAGGAAATTTCCAGACCACTGGGCTGGAAAAATAGTGGGCTCGAAAAATCCTATGCGAAAAATATATGGGAATTTTATTTAGAGACTTTAAACATAAAAAAAAATATAAAAATATAAAAAATCTTCCGTTCCGTTTCAGCCCACCTCACCTCGCCCAGTGTCAATGTAATAGGGGAATTTCTGGCCCACTCGGACAATTTCTAACATCATTTTTTCATCCCTTTGCATTCGTCAATGGGATTTTCAGTGTTAAAGTGACTCGCCCAAGTGCTCGACGCAGTTACTAGCATGCCATTGGCGTTCAGGATTTACGCATCCAATGGAAGATTTACCTTGAAATTTAGATATATTTGCAATCAGTTACACATGTCGAGTAAAACATTTCAAGGTTAATTTTCCATATGATATATCTAGCCCATGGGCTGGAAAGAATAGGTAGGTCGCAGTGTTAAAGCAATGGGAGAATTCTCCTGGCGTGTTTTTGTGCGCTTCTTGCATTCGCCTTTGGAGTTTTCAGTGTTAAAATGGCTCATCAGCACCAGTGTTGTCGTTTGAGAATCGGTTTTCGGCAAAAGGCTGCTTGGGGTTTTAATTCAAAATGGTGCCTATAGTGACACTTTTGTCCTTGGGGAATCGGTTTCCAGCGGAAAACTCGTAGGGGTTTTAATTCGAAACGTTGAAAATGTGTTCATATGTTCGGACAGGGTCTGAGATGTGCATAAAGCATTTGGATTTTTCATTTGGCACCATGTGGTGCCCTAGCAACAATTTTGTCGTTAACGAAAAAGCTTTCAGGTGGCACCCTTAGTGACACTTTTGGTTTCCGTCGAAAGGCTTTAATTCGAAACGTTGAAAGTGTGTTCATATGTTCATTTATGGTCTCGAGATGTGCATAAAAGTTTTTATTTGGCGCCATGCAGTTCCCGTAGGGCCCCTTTTGTCGTTAGAGAATCGGTTTCCGGCGAAAGGCTCCTGCGGAGGGAGGGGGGGGGGGTGTAATTTGAAACGTTGAAAGAGTGTTCATAATTGTTAGGTAGAGTCTTCTGATGTACACAAAGGTTTCAGATTTTTTATTCGGCCCCAGGTGGCGCCCATAGTGCCACTTTAGTTGCTAGAGAATCGGTTTTCAGTGAAAGTCTCCAAGGGGTTTTAATTCGAAACGCTGAAAGTGTGTTCATATGTTCAACTAGGGGCCCGAGATGTGCATAAAGGTTTTAGATTGTTAAGTTGGCCCCATGTCGTGCCGGTAGCGCCCCTTTCGTCGATAGAGAATTAGTTTTCGGTGAAAGGCGCCTAGAGTTTTAATTCAAAATGATGTGAGTGGGTCCATATGATCAGGTTGGGTCTGTAGATGTGCATGAAGTTTTCGGATGTTTAGTTCGGCCACACAAGGCACCCGTAGCGACTCTTTTGTCGCTAGAGAATCAATTTCTGGCGATAGGCTCCAGGGAGTTTTAATTTGAAACTTTAAAAGTATACTCATATGTCCAGGTAGGGTCTCTGGATGTGCATAACGATTTAGGATTTTTGAATTGGACACTGCGTGGCACCTATTGCGCACGTTTGTCGTTAGAGAAGCGTTTTCCGGCGATTGGTTCCTAGGGGTGTTACTTCGAAACGTTGAAATGTGTTCATATGCTCAGGTAGCATCTCCAGATGTGCTTTAAGGTTTTGAATGTTTCATTTGATAGTGCCACTTTTGGCTTTGGAGAATCGACTTCTGGCTGAAGGATTTTAGGGCATTTAATTCGAAACGTTGAATGTGTCTTCATAATGAATATTGAATATTTAATATCAGGTGAATATTTAATTTCAGACATTGAAAAACCCACAATATACTGTTTCCTTTGATTTTATTCAAGTTATATTTCCGCCTTGGTGTAAATAAAAAAAAAATGATACTTCCAAATCATAAGGCGTGCATAAAAGTGTAGAAATGCTGTATCTATTCCTTTATAACTCCAAACACACAAGTTTTGTTCTTGTAGAATCAGTTTCAGGCAAAATACCTTAAAGTTGTATTATTTGACATGTTTAAATTGTTTTCATATGTTATGATAGGGTTTTCATATGTTATGATAGGGTTCATTGATTTGCTTGGATGATTCCTAGTTTTATAAAGCCCCGTATTGCCCCAGTGATAACACGTTGGTTGCCTGTGAATTGATTTGTAACCACCTTGATGCGAAACCGATAATGCGGGGATACACCACAGTGTGCCCTGCACACGAATGACACCGTTCTAGTTGAAAAATCTACGACCAGCCATACATAATCATGTTGGTAATATTAGCAGATTAAACTTTTCTAAACTAACCAGCCAAATGTCGCCTTTTCGAGAGATGCTTTCCCTTCCCTTTATCTCCGCCACATTTAGAAAATTGCGAAATACACATTTTTTCAACATAATAGCTTTTGATGAATTCAAATTTCCAACCCATGAAAGATATTCTCCTCTCAGATTTAATAATTAATTATTAAAGATTGTAACCCTTTCAGGTGTATTTCGAAATGGTTCACCAGAAATTTATTTACATCAAAATGAGCGAATCTAGGGAGCACGGCGGCTCAGTGGTTACATAATTTGACTTCAAACCGGAAGGTTCACTGTTCGATCCCCGCTACGCTTAACCCCGTTGTGTCTCTGGACAAGGTACTTAATCTCGATTGCCCACGTTGGAACACGGTGGCGCTGTCTACTTTATCTAACAATCATATATATTTTGGCCTGAAAAACACGAGAAACGGTACGTATCACATAATGTGTTCCAATTCCGTATCATATAGACGATTCATTCTGATTCCGTATCATACAGACGACTCGTTTCCGGTAGCGCTACGGGCTATCATAACAGACACATGGATACATTCTAGTTGCGTTTCAGTGATCGACCGAAAATTATGTCCCAAAAGTGTTTGAAAATAGTTTAACCCTTTACCTAACATGAAAGGCGGAGGACACTTGCAAAAATAATTCTTGAATAACTTCTTTTTTAATTTTTTGTCTCAAAAACATAGGTTATGACCTCTCATTGGAACGAGCTCGACGAGCTCGTTCCAACAAGGGGTCATAACCTATGTTTTTGAGACAAAAAATGACAAAAAAATGAAAATTAATTGGCGATTTTTGTAGAATAGCATTGGCCGTTTTTTGCCTTTACGTTGGGTAAAGGGTTAATCTGTTTATGTGACAGAATTGTTAGATAAATGAATTATCATAATAACGTGCATGTCCTGTGATTTGTATCAGATTCTCGGTGGTGTCCAAATATGGGATGACAACTCGCCGGCAAAGACGGCTCTTTGAGATCCCATTCTGGACACCACCTCGAATCTGATACAAATCACAGGACATGCACACTATCATGATAATCTCTATGTATCGTACTGCACCTTGATGGTGCACTTGGCTTCAATGAATGCCAACCCTGCTTCTGTGGAGTTAGTACTTTGGGGAGCCTAGATGATTCTCTACGGGTATTACGGCTTCCTCCACCCATAGAACTGTCCAACACAAGGTGACTTTGGCTATCGGAAGTGTCGTTAAAACCCAATAAATAAATAAATGAGTTAATCTATTTTGTATTGTCTGCAATTTCAGTATAAATTTAGATCGGACGTCCTAACATATCGTGTTTATGGGACTACTTTTTGGGAGACTACCACAAAATGCATGTCCATTATACTAAAACAACAGTTCTGGGGGAAATTTTTTGGGGTAGTAGCAAACCCTGACACTACCCTCTACTGATCCTAACCCTACCCCTCACTCCCCCAATTCTGGACCCCACCCTAGACTAATGAAAATTAATTATTTTCCTAGAGTATTTTAGCATAAAATGCATGTCCATTCTATTAAAACAACTCTTTTGGGGAAAAAAATTTGGGGTAATAGCAAACCCTAACCCTACCATTTACTGACCCTAACCCCACCCCACTCCACCCCAACTCTAAACCCCACCCTAGAAAATTGGCATTTAACTGTGGGACAAGTCACCTAAATTCACGAAAAAGTTCATGCGTGGCGCATTGAAAGGATAATCTTCATACTTTTTATATTAACAGCACTATTTGTGTACCATTGAACATAATAATTTTCAAACAGTGATGTTAAAACTGTCCAATCTGCCAAGGACACAAATTTGGAGGTTGAAGGATGTCACCCTTCACACACCCACTTGCAGTTCCGGTCGAGGAAAAGGCGCAGTTGTCAGAACACACCGAGCAAAACAATTGTGAAAAAATTATCATCTTGATTTATCTCGTCAAAGAAAATAGACTTTCGATCAAGTTATCTGTCTTGAAATTATTAGATAAGCGAGAAAAGTCCAATTAAGTAGCAAATAATTATTGAGAAAACACCTTTGATATCAGTAGAAAATAAAGCCAAGTTTCCTTTTGTTACTCTTGGAGCTGTGGGGGTTTTTTTTGTTTATTAAAAAGTAACAAAAGGGAACATTATTCGCATTAAATACAACTTATTCACAGATAATCCGTTATAGTAATTTGCAAGTTTTTCTTCTTCGCAGGAAAAATAATTAGCAAATCTCATCTCATGTATGTTTATATTGATGGAAAGGATAGTGTATGTAATATACAGTACGTGGAGAGTGTATTATCACTAAATCTCCCACAGAGTGTAGATTCCAACCAAGCAATAATTTCACATTTGTTGCAAAGCATAACAAGTACAGGCAAAGTTTCAACCAATGGACCTCCGGATTAATCCCGAAGGTCCATTGGCTGAAACATTGCTTGTGTTTTTTTTTGTCCATATGTATAAAATTTGAAAGTTATAGTTTGGGTGATAACTCCACTCCGCGGGTGATTTAGTTACAATCCACTTTCCACGTACTGCATGTCACGATGCCCACACTGTTGATATAATGAACACATAAAAAGTTACGGAAAAACAAAGGATGATGAAAAGACCGTTTTCTTATATTGGGATCGGTTTCCACAGAGAATAATAGACAAAAGTAGTATGTAATGTGGCTTTCGATAAATATTTGCCAGAGGGACAGACGGAGATAACCGTCACGTCATAGTCACGTGGCCCCGTGACTCCATGTTCAGATGCATGGTGGCCCTCGTGAGCGGCCATGTCCTGACCTGATTACTATCGTGATTTGTGGTGTTTGTGCCAGTTCAGAGTGCTTTTTGTTATGGTGATACGTGTTTCCGTCGTCCATTTTGTATATTGGAGGCCGCCATCATGGCGTCTATGGTTGGTAGTACGTGGTTGTTATCAGCCTGGAAGGCTTCTTAAAGGGAAGGGGTATGATTGGAGGACGTGTTCGATAACATAGGAGTAAATCTAATTGCACAAACAATCCAACAGTTCCTCCAAATGACCTAAATCAACCCAAAACCACCAAAATGAACTTGGAGAAGGCCCATTTTGGGTGCATACGAGTAGCTTGTAGTGATATAAGACGTGTTACCTTCTATAAGAGTCAATCGAATTATCCAAATAAACTCGATAATCCCTCCAGGTCACCGGAATCGACCCAGTAAGTTGGATTAGATCGAATTCTTTCCGAATCTTCCGCTTCTATCTATGTATCTATACGCTATGCTAGAGTTTCTGTCTATCCAACCATGTTCGTTTGTTCTGGGGTATACTCCAGTAGAGTAGAAGAACCTATAACTTGGAACACGTTTGCCTATTGTTACTATATTTAGTTTAGGTGGTCAGTTCTGGCTTGTTCTAATCCTATGCCGAGTACTCTTGTACCTGTTGCGAACAGCGTGTTAAATTTTTCCAGATCATCCAAACGGTTCACTGTATGGATCATCCAATCAGTTCACTTTACTGCAACTAACCAATCAGATCAGTCTATTTATGTATTCCCAACCCACTGTCACATCGTTCCCTAATAGAAGGGTTCCTAGGGCCGAGAGTCAATTCGAGCTGTTACGGGGTCCAGCATTGAACAGACGATTCGAATTATATTCAACATGTGTGCTATAGAACAATTTCCCCACGATTGCAAGAACCGATCAGGAGTATTTAAAATACGCTCTAGCCTCGGAGCCTATTTTTTCAATTCATGCGCCAGATTCCAATTTACGGAGTCACACTGCTGTTTGTAACACACACTGCAAGTATGTAACAGCTCTCATCATTTTCATTTAGTACACTATAGCAAACATTAATCTTCACTGTGGTTTCTGATCAAGTCTTGGCTGCCTATTTAGGCAGCCAAGACTTGATCAGAAACCACAGTGAAGATTAATGCTTGGTAATTAAGACTTGAAGTATTAGCTTAAGCATTCTACAACAATGATAAATGATAATCATATATATAATACATGTAAGAGTGTCTCTCTCGATTATCCATCGAAAGAATATCAAAATATGATCTGAGAAGTTACGCGCCAACTGAGAAGCCTATTTCTGAGATTTAAGAGCCAGGTCCTGATGTTTCAGAACCAAATACGCACTGGCGCATGCCCAGGTCGGTCCCTGGATTGTCGAATCCTTTCGAGCAAATGAGCTATATCTTGTCATTCAAGAGGTTTCGTAGAGAAAGTCAGCAGTGTCCAGCCCTATGTATTCCCTAAAGCGCGACCCTATTACGTACATTGCTGCCTCTTTCAACAACTTACTTTTTAAATTGTAAATAGTGTAAATCCAGGGACCGACCTGAGCATGCGCCAGTGCGTATTTGGTTCTGAAACATCAGGACCTGGCTCTTAAATCTCAGAAATAGGCTTCTCAGTTGGCGCGTAACTTCTCAGATCATATTTTGATATTCTTTCGATGGATAATCGGGAGAGACACTCTTACATGTATTATATATATGATTAGCATTTATCATTGTTGTAGAGTGCTTAAGTTAATACTTCAAGTCTTAATTACCAAGCATTAATCTTCACTGTGGTTTCTGATCAAGTCTTGGCTGCCTAAATAGGCAGCTAAGACTTGATCAGAAACCACAGTGAAGATTAATGTTTGCTATAGTATACTAAATGAAAATGATGAGAGCTATTACATACTTGCTGTGTGTGTTACAAACAGCAGTGTGACTCCGTAAATTGAAATCTGGCGCATGAATTGAAAAAATAGGCTCCGAGGCTAGAGCGTATTTTAAATAGTCCTGATCGGTCCCTGAAATCCCTATTCATTTGTGAACCAATCTATATATCTTGTAGCCGAATCTATGTATTGTTTTTCTGTAGTATTTATGGAGAGGAGTTAACATAAGTTGTATAACTTGTACTCCAATCCTTTTTGCAAATTTATGGCGAATAAAATATGTTTAAACTAAAACTAACATCATTGTTGGTTGGATTCAAACAAACGTTCTGAAAACGGAAATTATGCTTATAACAAGTAAGATCAATAAAACGCCACACCCACCCATATTCCTATGGGGTGGGGGGGGGGATCTTTGTATTTTTGTAGCTGACAATCATAAGCACATTGATGTATTTTTGAGTAGTACTTGTACATAAAATAACCATATTGCACACATCTGCTCAAAAACGTGGACTCGTATAGTTATAAGTTCACTTACGCCTTGACCCTTACCTTGGTTAAAGGGATAACTAGACAAGACGAACACCGAACTCCTCACAAAATTTGCCTGTCATCTTGAGAGTTTGTGTTCAAAGTTGAAAGCCTATTTTACAGGTGTAAGTGCCTTCTACTGCGGTAACAATTTCAAGTTATGAAAAGTATTTTAGAAACATTCAAATGCAATCATTATACCAGGACCTTGCGAATCACACATTTTCGATTCGAACCGAATCTCGAATCAAATCACTTATATTATTCGAAATCGACTCGAACTTCGGATCGAATCTGTGGCGTTTTGAAGGTGACTGTAGGGGTTGGGGTGCTATAAACCTGGTTTGTTTCGACTGTGATGGCTCAAGTCCCGACTGATAAAATAATCTAACTACATCATCAAGGCATGCCTTCGTCGAAGGCATGCCTTGATGATGTAGTTGGATTATTACCATGTAAGGATTACAGCCCGAAAGAGTCACTCCAGATACTGCTCTATGATTTATCTCGGTATTTGAGGATACCTTAGATATGGTATTGTACTATTCGAGGATACCTTTTGAAGATACGTGTTGAGGATATCTATTTGAAGTTAGATAGGGCACCCAGACCCTATACAGCTTCTACCAGCACTGCAGTCTTGTACCATCATGGCCTTGCATTGGTGAATGGTAATGACACACAGCATCCAAGTCCGATGCAATGTAGTTTGGTTCATTTCGGTTATTTGGAGGGATTGTTGGTTGTTTGTGGTAATTGGATCTACTTCTATTCAATCGAACAAACCCGACAGACATAGCATTTTCCTTAACCCCCCCCCCTCCCCCTCCCCCAGACTTATAGCTAGAAAGAGCATTTGCTCATGGAACAATAGCTCTATAGCTCATTTGCTCGATGGGATTCGATTCGAGTCGTCCCAGCAATGCTCAGCTCAGTTACTGATCCATTGACTCCTGGACTAAGTAATCGTTGTATTAGAGAATGACGAGATAGAGGGTTGGGTTTGGATAAATGTGGTATTCTGGTTGGTTACTTGCCGTAAAGTGAACGGATTGGGTGACCTGGATAAATGAAACATGCTTTTCGAAAGAGGATCAGGCGTACACGAATACTGATAGAACTAGCCCGACTAGGCCAGAAAAGCTATATGTAGTAACAATAAGGAAACATGTTTTAACTGATAGGCTCTTCTAAACCACTTGGGTCTACTCCAGAGCAAACAAACAGGGTTGGGTAGACAAAAACTACAGCATAGCCAAAAGACGCAAGGATAAAATCAGAGGATTATGGATGCATTCGAACTAAGACGACTTGTTGGGTAGTGTTTTAGTGATTTGGAGGATCATCGTGCTTTTGGGGGTAATTAAACTGACTTGTACACAAAGCAATGTGTCCTATAGTACTATGTGCTACTCTTATATGACCAAAATTGGCCTTCTCCAAGTCCGATGCTGTGTATTTTGGTTCATTTCGATGATTTGGAGGGATTGTTGGGTTGTTTGTGGTAATTGGATCTACTTTTATTCAATCGAACAAACCCGACAAACATATCCGTTTCCTTAACCCCCCCCCCCCCCCCCCCCCCCCAGAGACTTATAGTAACCACGTGCCACCTTAGAAACCAAGATGGCGGCCTCCAATATACAGAATGGACGACGGAGACACGTATCACCCTAACAATACGAGCTGCGTATGCGCATTGATACCACGTATTACAATGGTAATTACGTAACAACATAGCTCCTCACGATGGCTACCATGCCAACCTATCATTGCACCACTGGGCCACGTGATTGCGACGCCACTTCCCCCTACGTTTGTCCCTCCGGCAAATATTGATCGAAAACCACATTACATGTACACACTACTGATAAACGTTCAAACAGATTGGGGGAAAACTGAACTCGTGCACCTCCACTTTTTTCACAGATATGTTGCGCGGTTACACAATAAGTTAAATGGACGCAAACAAAGGTGCCAATATACAGACATTCCTTAATATATTATTTGCGAACCCAAACAACATTTGGAGAAAAAATTCCACCTTCGGTCGATTCGGTCCATTTCTTTAACTTCCATCTCCAATCCAAAGGCCAGCCTTCGGGTTGGAAGATGATTGGAGTAGAAGAAATGGACAGGACTTTGACTACACTGCGGCATGCTCATCTAAACGAGAGCCCTAGTGTGTGATGGTACATTTATGGATATACGATTGTAACCTTTCTCCCACTGAGCCGAACCATAGTATCCTTTAAAACGTGTGCCCCTCCACTTTTACTGAGCTTCCACCGCCCCTTCTACAGGAAATGTCAGGAG
The DNA here is from genome assembly GCA_031216915.1 of Pictodentalium vernedei. NCBI lineage: Eukaryota > Metazoa > Mollusca > Scaphopoda > Dentaliida > Dentaliidae > Pictodentalium > Pictodentalium vernedei. The sequence goes on along the minus strand of CM062296.1, from coordinate 80,877,211 downwards.
TTTGTATAATGATGCACATGTCGATGTACAAATTCTCTAACGTTGTGGTGCCGCGGCTCAGTTGGTAGAGGTGCAGGCTGCAAGCCGAAAGGTTCGAATCACATCTGCAGCCACCACGTTGTGTCCTTGGGCTAGACACTTCACCCCTATCGCCCACGTGGGGACACGGTCACTTTGTGGGCTAATGCGTACAGCACGTCGATGTTGCACCTGTCTTCAACCAATGCTAACCCTGCTTGTGTGGAGTGAGTATGTTAAGGAGCCGACAGCTGCTCGTCGTTGCTCAGTGGTTTTCTCCCTGTACTCCGGCTTCCTCCACGGGTAAAACTGTCGTGGTCATGATTTGCTCTTGTGTAGAAGTATGTGACCTTAAACACCAATAAATAAATAAATAATAAACTGACATCTTTTTTAAATTAAAGGGTGCTAACTTTCCCGCAAATCACAACCAATGACCGGAATTGTCATCCATGAGTTGTCAGGTTCACATATGTCCACATTGAAGATCATTGAGAATGTATTTTGGTCATCTAAATACTCTCTTTGGAGCGGAAATTATAAATTCCCCAACATTATTTTAAATTCTATTCTACGCTTTCCTTGTTCAAAATAATTTAGTGTTTTCTTGAATGTTTATTTGCGATGTAGCTCGAAGTATAAAATTAAATATATGTGTTTGCTATTTTTCAGTTTCCAAAAACGTTCAGTGCCGAATTTCCCGGTCAAAATATTGTCGCACATGAGAGAGAAAGTTGGCATAACCACTGCGATAACACGACTAAGCAGCGTACACAATTCAGGTTATTTTATGCACGTTCAAAGAACTTGCTGTTCTGTGCGGTACCCAAAGTCGGAGCTACGTTCTGGAAAAGTATCATACGCCATATTAACGGCATTTCTAAGTCAAATCCATTTCTTATTTCGAAGAAAACAGTGCATTTAATGGCTACATTGTCTTATCAAAAGAACCGACCTATTATTGACAATGCATACAGGTTCATGTTTGTTCGAGAACCATTGTCCAAGCTGTGGTCCGCGTATGTTGATAAATTAGTTCTGCCAGGTCTTTGGCAAGTCGGTAGAGATATTATTCGAAGAATACGGAGACTACCAAATGATAGAGTGACTTGTGGAAACGATGTAACCTTTGAAGAATTTCTCCGGTACATAATTATCACGAAGAATAATTTGGAGAGGCATTGGGTGCCTCAGTCTATTGTGTGTAACCCGTGTGTATTCAAGCCACATTTCGTTGGAAGAATGGAAAACTATAAATCTGACAGTGATTTCATTATCAATAAATTCAATCTTACGCAACATCTAAAATCATTTGAAGGAAAACGTATTCATGAAATGAGAAGTAACATTGGGGATGCCTTGACTGGAAATCCACAAATCAATTGTGTATCAAAGCTTCACATGGCACGTGCGTTATGGAAGGGTTTCCAGTATGTTGGTCACATTCCACGTGACCTTCCGTTTCCAGAGAAAAGATTTATCAATGTTCGAAATATTACAGAGCAGTCGGTTTATTCCATTTTCCGTGACGAAATAGGTCAAGTGGAGTTTAGCGAAGAGAAGCGACGCCAACAGAAAAAACTATTTCTGCGCGATGAATTCAGAAACGTACCATTGGATGTTAAAAAGAAGATTTTTGACATATACCAAGATGATTATGAAATGTTTTCATACGACATGAATGAGTATTTCGCGTAACATTACTTCCAATGTCATTCTTTCATTTCTAATAGAGACAGCGTGAAGATGACAGATTGTAGGTGAGGGAATGGTGGAAGTCTAAATCTGATTTGCGCTGACATTTAATGATCACTTCTGGACTTAGCAAACTTCCCAAGGTAACAATCAAGGCAAGCCTTTGATGAAGACATGCATTGATGATGCAGTTGGAATTTTAATCCATTGGCGTAACGACCATACAGTGAGGTTAGGGCGTCTTTAAGGGTCCCCAACAATTGCACGATTTCAGGGCCCCCCGACAATTCCAAACTTTTGGGTAAAATCATTATAAAGGGTCTCAAAACAGCTTTGTAGTTGAACGAGGTTGGATGATTCAATACCAGCTTGCATAACTAATCGGGTCGATATTCTCTGAGACCAATTAGGGGGCTGTGTACGTGGCACGTGACAACATGAGACAGTAGTTCAAATGACGAAAGAATTTTAATTTTAATTCATTTACAAATGCGGAATGCATTCTGTACAAGTTGTTACATAAAACCATCAAAGCAGTATCCGAAACCAGCCCGTGCTAACATGGCTCCTCGGTTAAGGTGCTGACCAACTGATGAAGAAGCGAACACAGAAACGAACGAAAGGACGAACTAAAATCACCATCAGGAAAATTTTCATTGATAAAGCACCGGGTTATACCCAGTGCTTCATTAATTAATTTTTTGTTTTTTACTCCTATAATTAGTGTTCGGAATATAGTATGAGTGCATCCGCGGAAATATCGCCCACCTATGGAAAGTGAGCAGTCCACGGTGGACGTACTGTAACCACTAACCATCACTAGAAATTCTCAACCCTGTCAAGGCCGGATGAATTTTATGCTGAATAGAATGTTTGTACCCAGTCTGCCTGTTAGAATATATAAAGATTATTACCATTATGTGGATGTACAAAATATGTATCTGAGTCTCGCTCTGGGTTCTAGGGGTAGATCACGACGAGTCGAAGACGAGTCGTGATCTACCCTTAAAACCCGGAGTGAGACTCGGATTCATATTTTGTACATCCACATAATGGTAATAATTATTTTATCTTACAATATATTGGGGACAAGTCAAGAATGTAGACGAATATATAACGAACTATTTGTTCGTACGGATGAACAACAAGAAAAAAATGGAACTCACGCGAAAGGAACGTGCTTGTATCCGACTCCCTGATACAAACATCTGTATCAGGGGGTTAGATACATGACAGTTGCGGAGTTAATACAGACACAAATACATGTTGATTGTAAGATAAAACATTATAATGCGCGGAATAATTGCAGTATGTGGCCAAAGAGCCTCCAATATTACTGTTACGTCATTAACTGTATTAATCAGTCGGTATTCTAAGTCAAAAATTAAAGACTTCTTTAACATTTATTTTTGGGCACATGAACTATACTTGTGGTAGTACTGACGCAACATCTTATTTAGTTAACATGTATCCCCAGTAATCCAGCATCGAGTCTGCAAGCCTCCATTTCTATGGCTGGCTGTGTGAGTGATATGAGTACAAGTGTCAAATCTGGTTTGTAACTGGGTGCAAGATTACAAGCAAGAGCGATTCGATTTTCAAGACTCCAGTAAAGATGAAAATGTCCCGAGTGGAAAAATTATTAGAGGGGGTCACACTTTCACTAACCCTCATCCGCCCAGCCACGCGCCTGCTCCAATATATCACACAACAAATAAGGCAGAGAACAGCAATGAACATGGAATATGGAACGATGACTCCGGTTAAAATCTAAAAGCATGCTGCATCGCCTATTAAGTACAGTCATACTTAAAACAAAAAACAAGGTTGTCATTCAATAGATTCCCCCTCCTCCCCGCCACACACACACACACTTTTTCTACAAAATATCAAACGAAGATACATTCCTGTCTAACATTACATGAAACTAGTTCATGTCTTCTGACCGTGATAATTTTAGGGCATTTCGTCAAAAGTCATTCCTTCATTTGATGCGTCTTACACCTTCAAACAGTACTCAAGGTGCTCAATTGGCATGAAACGTCCCGCTCATTCACCTGTGCTGGGTAAATGCTCTTAACCCAGTACGAGATAAAATGAATTGCGGAGGGGGTAACCTAGAACGAGGTGAAAGAAAGGAGTAACCCCAAAAGGGGTGAAATAAATTGGGAGGGGGGGGGGATAAATCAGAACGAGGTCAAATGAAGGAGGAAGGGGTAACCCAGAACATGCAAAAGGGAGTGAAATGAATTTGGTGGGAGTGGGGGGGGGGGGGTGACCCAGAACGAGGTGGAATGAATTGGAGTATTTTGCTTTGTATTACCGTCAACCTGATTACCCAAATAAACAAGACAACCCCCCCCCCCCCCCCCAAAAAAAAAAGTTAAATACCGAACAATTTGGACTAGACCGAATTATTGGTTGCTTGGCGGGGGGGGGGGAGGTCTTTCCGCTGCCATTTGCAGCAAAACAATACTCTCACACTTCATTCATGCCGTCTACACCACTGGTTCATTCAACTGCCTTCTTTCTGGCTGATAAATGAATGTGGGCGACATGCTTTTTGTTAATGTGATAACAGTGTTTTGGAGTTCCCACCATAGTACACTTGCATTTAAATGTGGTTACGGGCATTCGACGATGTTTTCTCATAACTTTTGGTAAATATAAACACACACACACCCAAGAATGTCACATGACCTACAATCGCGTACTACCGGCGACGACAACACGAAGGTGTAAAGCTTAAAGTGGGTCGGTTGTATTAACCCTTTACATAGCATGAAAAGCTGACGACACTTGCAAAAAAAAATTCTTGAATAACTATTTTTTTCATTTTTGTCTCAAAAACATAGATTATGACCCCTCTTTGGGATGAGCTCGCCGAGCTCGTTCCAATGAGGTGTCATAACCTATGTTTTGAGACAAAAATGAAAATATAGTTAAAATTAATTAGCGACTTTTGAGAATAGTGCTGGCCAGTTTTGGCCGTTACGTTGGGTAAAGGGTTATGGGTTAACAGTTTTTTTTGACGTGAAAGAGAAAACATTGATGTCTTACAAAAGCTGTTGATGTCTAAAACAAAAATGGCGAGATTTTTGTGACAAAACTGTCGATGTTTATTACAAACGTGGTCCGCGTTGTGTCCATAGGCAAGGCACTTTATCCCGGTCGCCTACATGTGGGCACGATGACGCCGTGTAATAAGGCGTACTGTACGTCGATGGTGAATATGTCTTCAACCGCTGTAATACTGCTTGGGTGGAGTTTGAATAGAGTTAGAATGTTGAGGAGCTGACATTTTCTCTTCGATGCTCGGTGGTTCTCTCCGGGTACTCCGGCATCCTCCACCCGTAAAACTGTCATGGTCACGATTAGCCATTGTGCATAAGTGTGTGACCTTAACCCTTTACCCAACGTAACGGCCAAAACCGGCCAGCGCTATTCTCAAAAATCGTCAATTAATTTTCATTATTTTTTTCATTTTTTGTCTCAAAAACATAGGTTATGACCCCTCGTTGGAACGAGCTCGTCGAGCTCGTTCCAACGAGGGGTCATAACCTATGTTTTTGAGACAAAAAATGAAAAAAAATAGTTATTCAAGAATTATTTTTGCAAGTGTCGTCTGCTTTTCAGGTTAGGTAAAGGGTTAAACACAATAAATAAATAAATAAATACAAACGTGGTAGGCAATGGCAACACCTGGTGAATGTTATAAAAGTGGGAGCTATGACAAAACTCGTTAGTTATTACAAACGTGGGTGTGGAATTGGGTAGCTGCAGTTCGAGTGGGTGAGATATCTGGATCTTGAGTGCTGTAATGACACTTGCTTTCAACTTGATACCCTGGATTTTTTTAATTTCCACGTTTACATCCCAAACATATTGAACGTCTTAGCGCACACGGTGTTGAGCGAATGGATGTGAAACCTTGGTTGTGCACCATATCTATCACTAGTCTAATTTTATGCATGCGCTCACAAAAAAATAAAGTGTTGTGTGAGTTGTACAGCTGTCACTACATGAAAGGAATATAAAAAACAAATGGTATATTTCCGAGATTATAATTTACCCGAATTGAAAAAATGGTCCCAGGATTCAGAGTGTATCGAGTCTGAAGACTAAACAGGTTTTGATCAAATCCATAAGTGTCAAGACAACTGAGAGATCAGTTTCCGAATTGAAACAAAAAGCACGCGAAATTGGTTACAAAGGCTTTTCTAAATCCAATAGAAATTAAATGGAAGACTTTTTTGTTGAGAGCGGAAAAATGCCGGAAAAACATTAATGCGATGACAACTACGACGATGAAAAGAACAAAACAAAAGTCGAAACGAGAGAGAGAAACAAAAATCATTCAAGGTGGAAAAATTAAATTAAAAAAATAGTTTTCTTTGACAGAAAAAAATGCGTGACGAAATAATTGATGTTGTAAAATTAGTGATGACGGAACTCGATGATGATGACAATAAGAATAATATGGAGAATATCATAGTTAGAATGATGTGGCAGTATTGGAAATGGGGTTGGTCTTATTTTTATTTATCTAGGTATAAAACAATATTTCCTGTTTGTGTTTAGTTACAGTGAATTAAATCTGCACTGACTAATATTTTACTAGTTTTGCACACAGTATTAATATTTATTTCAGCCACACTAGTATGTGGAAGGTTAATCTTTCCTTCTCGTAATATGGGTTGATTGTAAACTTCACTGTCTTTTCTGAGGTCACACACATGAAAGTCATGAAGTGAGTACTGTTACGGGTAACTGATTTTCATTGGTCAAGAAAGGTCTGCAGTTATCTGCAGTGTCCAGTTCAGTGCATTCTCCTTTCTCTCTGTTTGCAATGTGGTTGTGTTCTGATTTATAAATATATATATTGTTAATTTAAATATTATTGTATCTGTGGCTTTGGAAATTCATGGATATTCCAAGAATTTCATAGGAGTGGATAGGAACAGTTTTTTTCATAAAATCAGGTATTTAATTACTTGGTTTCCTATAAGTTTTCTCTCTGAGTGGGCTGGCAGCCTGAACAAAGTATCATGCTTGGTACTTTGTCCCGACTGCCATGGCCACGAGTTGGTTCCGATTTTGGAACATATTGATTTAAATGTTTATTTAGCTCAGTATTATTGTTAAGCGTACGCACTATTTCAAAATTCCAATGTATATCCTTGGCTGTTTAAAAGTGTCATTGAACCCCTATAGTAAACTGATAATTTATTATATTTTAGTAGTTTGCAGTTTTGGTGTGCTTTTTGGTATTATTTTAGTTGTTTATTCACCGTGACTGCGGGTGATCCGCTGTGGTCTGCTTAGGCTGACCACAGCTGATCCCTCGCCACCGTGAATAAGCTACACAATATTTTCAGCTCTTATACTATTATTTCTATCCATCACTCCTGTGATTTTCTTTATTATGTAGGTTTCGAGATACTCCTGTATGTGAATGCCACAGTCCGCCTAGTTGTCATTTAGGCACAGGTACCCGTCAAACTGAGGGTAGGGATTATATATATATATATAACTATTTCGCTGCTTTTATATTTTAGGGGTGGATTTGCTAGAACAAGCATTACTTGGGTTTTATATAATTTGTGGAAGCTTTCCATGTACATGTCTTGGGAAGTTGTGTAGTGCTATTCTACTTTGGTAGACTTGTTTCCGGTAATTAGACTTGGGAGCCAAAGCCTGGCATGCAAGTCTACTGTTATTTACAACACAAGATCGAACAATTGGTCATGCTTGAGTTCCTCCTTGTGTTGTCACTTTGTAGCTTCCATTTGACTCAAAGTGAAATCAAGCCTTTATCCTACAGTGGTTAGGATTTACCCTTTCAGGACTTATGCCTTTGTAGTGTGCTATGCATCACTATGTTGTTTTGGTAGCAAGATTATCTTGCTGCAGTGTTGTGGTTTAGTGATAGTTTAATCCGTCAACCCTACGGGGCTGAGGGATTGAATTATCTCTGCCACTTTCAGGTGTTCGTGTTCAGGTGCTAGTAGAGCTTGAAAGGGTAAAGCATTGTGTTGAAATTCAGTTTAATGCTTGTATTTATAAGGGGTGGATATTGTAAATACATTTTAGTGTAATACATTGTAAGTGTGCAATACTTATTCATTGTTTCATTTATTAGTTAGGGGAATATTGGGGCATACTTGTGTCACTTATTCTTGTGTTTTGGTGACGACAATACTTATCATTATAAGTAATTGATTTGGATAGTTGCGTTTGCTGCTGGATCGTTTGGCACGTCATACTATGTTTTCACATATTGCTGTACCCCGGCGGAGTAAGCTCTTAGAGCTTGTTCCGCCGAGGTACATCAGTCTGTGTCTTCGGACTTACTGTGTCTTAGCATCCATCAGCTGTTACACTCGGCTGGAATGAGCTCTCAGAGCTGGTTCCCGCCGGGTGTGCCAGCTGCTGTTTGTCGAGCAGGATTGTTGTGCTTAGTTAGGTACACCATTTGTTTATGATTTCTTGACATCCACCAATTGCTACGCTTAGCTGGAAGGAGCTTTTTGAGATCTTTCCAGCTGAGAGTGCCAGCTGGTGTTTGTCAACAAAAGTAGTTGTTTTGGTGATAAGCGTTCGGTGCAGTTTTTGGAATTCACATCCAGCATATTTTTTATATCAGGTCTGTGTAGTATGCCCAGTATTTATTTATTTTATTTTATTGTCAATTCCAGGGTTCTTTGTTATTGGTATTTTTCACATCTTGAACATTCTGTGATGAAATAAAGAATCCACGTTAAACCTATACTGCATCTGAGTTGTTTATATAGTATCCCAGTGCGGTTACAATGATATACAAGGAAAGGAAATCCGCGTTCATTCCCGGAGAACAACCTGAAGGCATGAAAGTTTTTTTTTTAAATCATTCGACATCATGGGTTGCAAGAAGTACATTTCCAACAATTTTAGGAGAGAGGCAAAAGTCTCACGTGATGTATTTATTTCGTTAGAATCTAGGCACGGGTATCAAAGTGAAAGTGGTATTAATGTGTGGAATGGAAAAGATCAACGAGGAAACCCCCGAAGTCACAAAACAAAAAAAAAGACCTTAGTTTTTGTCCCGCTCCAAGACAGTGATGGAATGTTCGCAGTCCGATACTAGGGAGTTTGCGATTTCAAACGTGTACGGGTACGGGTACGTGTAGCAGATAATTTGTGAAGTACGTCACACTTCTTGCACACGCTTACACGTTTGCTACACGTAAAACTGCGGGGTTGAAATTTGAAAATTCCAGTGATTTAAAAAGACAAAATGTGTTTCAGTTGAATGCACAAATTCGTGCCAGCTACAATCCCGTGGTTCCAAGAAGCTTTCTAATTGCAACAATCGAAATAATGAGCGTGTTTGTGAAACAAATTAGTTTTATTTTGTTGTGACAAGGACATGTCAACACTGGCATTAATCACGAAATAATTCGTTTTGGTCATGAAAAGTCATTACGTGTACGTGTACGGGTAGACGAAAATCTTGTCGACAACATCATAAAGTTCGCTTACTTCCACACGTACACGTTTTTATCCAACGTGTAGAAGTAGGTTTACAAGTTTCGACGAACGGGTAGATATGAATTTGTTAAAATAATAATGGTTTCATTTTCTCTCTACATATATAACATAACAGGTTATTCTCGTTGTAATCCTTGTGTTCTGGAAGAATTCTTCGCGGATATCAAGGGGAAATTGTTGTTGTGTTTGTTGTGGATTGAATATTTAAGATCTAAAACGCAGCTGTTTTCTCGAACAGTCTTGGAGAATATATTTTCCTTTTCTTCCAACGATGAATTATCACACGAGGATGTTTCTGTTACGTTGCCTATGAACGATCACTATTATATATTTCATTATTTTATTCTTAATTTATTTATTTTCGTGTACGGGGGAAGTGTGTGTGTGTGGTGTGAGGGTGTGTGTGTGTGGGGGGGGGGGTGGAGAATTGATTTAGTAGTGGGGAAGCTCGATTGAATCAGATGGCTTACTACGATGGTTGTGAGCTAGGAACAATATGGTGGGGGGCACGTATGTTGATTACTGAGCCGGAGGCAGATCCCAAAGTGCACAACACTGAGATGAGGACAATGGGAAGGGTGCCCCTCCCAATGTGGATAATCAGGAGGTTCTCCCCAGGGACATTCAAGTCCCCCCAATTGATAACAATCGAACTACTGAATTATTTTTGAAAATTATTTTATATACCCTGTTTGTTTCAAAATTAATTATACCCTGTTTGTTTTTGTGTTTTTAAATGCGCGCTTCATTTTAAATGGGAGCGGGTCATGACGTGGGTGTGTGTGTGTATGGGGGGGGGGGGGGCTCTCCCAGGCCTGGCTACGTCACTGAGTAATGGCTTTCCGATGGAAGGTGTTTGTAGCAGGGACCTGCTGAAAGGTAGAGAGCAAGGCATAAGCATAAGGAAAGCAAAATAAAAACAAAACAGGTACGACGTGGGATTTTAAAACCATTGCGAACCGAATGGCTATCATTGGATTTATATTGTCAGACAGAATCAAGGAGGCCGGATAGCAACCAAGATCCAGCTCGTGAAAAGAGATTGCACATTGCATTGAATGCGTTTACCGGAGGGCCAGCCCCCACCAGCCACGTTATTCTAGGATGTGAGATTTATGCAGCTTGGCTCACCAAGCTACCATAAGGATTCCAATCGACCAGTGGTTCATTTGCTAGGTGCCGAGGCACACACAGGTGTGATGCGTTTTTTGGGATGAAGTCATGGCATCTAATCAATGCCGCAAAACAATCTTCATTAAAGAGAGAAGAAAAACACAAACAGAACGCTGCTTTGGGAGCAGCGCCAGCATGATTTCCATAGCGGTTACAAAATGGAAAGAACGCCACCAAAACAGACCAATATGACGGTTTGTAAAAGCTGGAATCATCCATTAGCTTACAGAATGAAAGGTTGGCAATTCGGTCTCCCTTTGGGAGAACCGATGACTAAATACAGCAACCAGAAAACAATCACACGACCACCTTATGACCCCTCACATACACCACATGCCCTTGTCGTGGGCTGGTTGTGGACATATTTATTTCCTTATTTAGAGAGTCAAACACTTGTCCTAGCCAGACAAGTTTCAATCATTGGCTTGCGTTTAGTCATTCTCTGTGGCTGTTGGCAAGTGGCGTGTTAGCTCACTTGACTGAAAATCAGGGTGAGCTATTCTAATCACTTTTTGCCCGTCGCGCGTCCGTCGTCCGTCGTGAAGGTGATGTTTGGGAACACTTTATTGAAATTTCACTTCAGTAGCGGTTATATAGGGGCATTTTTTTAATAATATTTTTGCTCGTATTGATGAGGGGGGGGGGGGCAGTGGTGTGGGGCCAAAATGCGCCAATTGGTAAAACATCTTCTCTTGAACCAGCGGTAGCAGAGACCGTTATGCTGCTTCCCTTTGGGGTGTAGAACCCAATTTGTTTAAGAAAAGTTCGAGGGGCAATATTCACCGTCGTTATGGGAGGGGGCAAGAATTTTTGCCCCGCCAAAAATTTATATTTTCTGACCGAGCGGCCGATTTGAACCAAATTTATTATGAATTATATTAATGGGTCATAAGTATTTATGCCCCCAACAATTTCCAGTACCCCCGTGGGAACCGCGGCAGCTAAAAATAGAAATATTTTTTGTTAAACGCCCATATCTCCAAAACTACAATGCACTGAGATTTCTTATTTGGTGTGAAGCTTCCTTGGAACCAACCAACAGAAAGAAATAGTGAAAAAATGGCATTAGTTTTGTCGTAGAATACAGCTTCTGGACTTTGAAAAAATGCTAAGTCCGCATGTTTTTAACACTGTGGATAATAGAAAAAAAACATTTAAAAATCTGTTTTTTTCTAAACCACTGCCTCAAATGATTCATATTTGATATATGGCATCACTGTAAGTAGGATTTTCAGGTCTATTTAAATTGATCCCTTTGGGGCACATTTAGCGGGAAAAAATGTGACCCATGCATGGGCCTCAAAATACAAAATGAAAAAAAAAAATCAAACGCAACTTTTGCTAAATCTGTGCGTGTCAGGTCATTGATATTTGGTATGGAGCATATCTGGAGCGGATAGCATCCAACCGGCACCCCCCCCCCCGGGTTTTACATGGGTTGCCACATGGTGTTATGAAATATTTGGATATACAAGTCTGCACAGCATGATGCACAACCCTTCTGTGTCAGATACAACGGTGCCATTCTCACAAACGATTGATTGGGGTAATTGGAATGTGGTTGTTAACTTGGCTAAACCGTCCTTGTCAAACCTAAACATTTGACGGCATTCCTCATTTGTAAATCGTGACAAGTCAAAGCTTGGGTAATGAAACCTAATGTTAGAAGCTGAACGTTCATCAGTTGTGGATAACAACACTAATTCTACGTCGTCTTCAATCGCACCGAACATCAGAAGATCTGAGGAAGCCATTGTTGGTCAACAACATAATGACCCTGAACTCACAGAGTTACTGACCCGTTACCCGTACACGTACACGTTAATTAAAAAGTGGTTTCGCAACTCAATTTTTCTCAAATCCCAACGTGTACGGGTACGTGTAGCTACACGTACCCGTACCCGTACACGTTTGAAATCGCAAACTCCCTACTTTCCAAACGATGAAAGGAACGTGTTAAAATCTCTAGTCAGTTATCAACGCGATTGGGGATTTTCGAGAATTATTGGATTTCGTGATTCATGCAGACAAGTTCGATTCGCTGTGCATGTCATTGTACAGTTAAAACTAGAAGTCCTGTCATGAAATGCGCACAAATAGCACGTTGATATGCGCGTTAATGTACGCGTTATGTCCCAAGTAAAGCTATCAAATTCTGTACATATGGCCTGTGCACAAGCAATGTTTCAGCCAATGGACCTCCGGGTAACCCGGAGGTCCATTGGCAGAAACATTGCATGTGTTTGCTATGAGTAACCAAGAGAACCTGCCGTGCTTTGGATGCCATTCGATATGGCAATTGCGCGCAATTCCAACGCGCAATTAAGCCTAGATAAGCGCACTATTCGTGACTTCTAGTTTTAACTGTATATAAACTTATCACACTTTTAACAAGAAACATGTCATATTTAAATTGGAAAATAAAGACGATAGTCAACCTTTCAAAAGGGGGGTGGGGGCATTTCTGCTGTGCACCCCATAGATGGACAAAAATACCAAGAGTGATAGAGAGAAAGAGAGAGTGTGTGTGTCAAATTGTGTGAAGACTTGTGATAAAGATAAATAAATTTTTCCGTTCTACAAAACTGATCATTTCGAGAAATCTCACCATTGCCATAAACGTCTTGGGGCACGACGATTTGAGTCCACCGAGAGTGTGTTCGCTCAATAACGGTGAATAACCGTGAAAAAAATCTAATTAACCCTTTGACCAACGTAACGGAAAAAAACGGCCAGCGCTATTCATAAAAATCGCCAATTAATTTTTATTAATTTTTCATATTTTGTCTCAAATACATAGGTTATGACTCCTCTTTGGAACGAGCTGCTCGAGCTCGTTCCAAAGAGGGGTCATAACCTATATGTTTGAGACAAAAAAATAAAAAAAAATAATTATTTAAGAATTTGGTTTGCAAGTGTCGTCTGCTTTTCATGTTAGGTAAAGGGTTAATGTTGATTTCGGAAGACGACTACCAACATTATTGTTGGACTAAGAATTCAAGTCGATTACTGTCAAATCAAACTTCCTTATACAAAGAAGAATGGCAATTTTGTTGCAACTGTTTAAATTTAGTCAACCCCAAGGAATATTTTGAATGTCCCATAGAATATTGCAAAGGAAGTCAGCGTTTCGCCATGGAAATGTCTAAACCTAATACATTCGTGAATTGTTTATATATTACAGTAGAAGACGGAGAGTACCTTTCATAGTGTCCGCCGATTTTGAACGTTTCGCGGTAAAAACTTAATTTATGACAGCCCGACGATAGTCAGAGCTGCATCGAAGAATATCAAAAGCATGTGACATCGGGATATTGTTACTTCATAAAATGTTCTTTTGAACTGCAGTATTCCTAAGTTCCATCCACTTATACGACGACGTGCGTCAAAAGTTCGTGGAAAACATAGAATCTCAAATCAGAAGATGACAGCATTCAAAACCACGGAAAACGTTTTAAGAGGGCTACGCAATGTCGTGTATGTGGAAAAAGCTTCGCCGAATATTCGAAACCCAAATATGAGAAAGTGAGAGATCATGATCACTATACTGGCAAAGTTTGAGGTGTCACGCACATGAATTGCCACCTAAAATATCAAGATACTAAGTTTCTCCCAGCGATATTTCACAAGTTATGGGTTTACTACAGCCAACCGTTCGTTAAGAATCACGGCAGAGTGGAAAATCTTATGTCAAGTGCACAGCGAAGAAAAATACATTTTTTTTCGCGAAATGGACAGTCAGGGATAAGTTCGAAAAATAGAACAGACGTTCTAAAAGAAAGAACGGGCGCTCAAACTAGAAACAGTTTTCATGGACGGTTTTGAATTCATGTCCTCCAATCTCCAAAACCTTGTCAGCAATTTAACCCTTTACCTAACATGAAAAGCAGACGACACTTGCAAAAAAAATTCTTGAATAACTAATTTTTTTCATTTTTTGTCTTCAAAAACATAGGTTATGATCCCTCGTTGGAACGAGCTCGACGAGCTCGTTCCAACGAGGGGGTCATAACCTATGTTTTTGAGACACAAAATGAAAATATTTTGAAAATTAATTGGCGATATTTGGGAATAGCGCTGGCCGGTTTTTGCCGTTACGTTGGGTAAAGGGTTAACCCTTTGATACTTTTGTACGTCTTTTATACGTTCAGTGCTAGAAACCACTATGAGGGCTTTCAAAAATGAGGATACCAGATCAAAATTCAACACTTTCCTTGCTAATATTTCACATTCAATCAAACACAAATAATATTTTGTTTATATAAATATGTTTTATTACAAATTAGTGGAGAATGCCTGTGGGCGTGGTGCCCGTGGGCACTCTCCAAAACTTTGTAATAAATAAGTTTGAATAACAAATTCAGATCCCCCAAAAATAATCTAACCCTCAACCAGAAAGTCACTAATGTGAAAAATATCTTGTTTGTACTTTTCGACAATTGACGTCACATTTCGTAATAAACGTTGAAGAAACTGAATTCCCAGTGACGTTTGAACATCAGGATAATTAAAATTCCAACGGGTTAAATAAGAATGAAATTAAAATCATGATTGAATGCGTAGAAGCAATCAGCAGTTGGAACGCATGTTGAGGAATGACGTCAATCCATAAAACCACATGGACGGTTTGGAAAGATTCAAGACTTCATTTCCCGACAGAGAAGAATTTTATTCTAGATTATACATTTCCGATATCGATTGAAAGCACGCTCAAAATATTTGGACGTTATTCGTCGGGATTTTCACGACATATTATCACGATATATATCTAAAAACCAGCGTGTTTCTGTTGTGGCCGACGTGTTCGAAAATTATCGAAAGGTCTGTTCTACATGTACACATCACAATTCAGATCCGATTTGATATTACATCGTTCCTGAACTGGTGCGGGACGCTCAGTTAAAACTGATCTAAATATAATTGGAATTATTATCCGACGTGGGTGTGTACCTCATGTTCGAAAAACATGTCAGGGGCAGAGTACCCATGATATCTCATAGACACATGGAAGCAGATAATCGTCATATGGAACAATTCGAGGTCTAATAAACCGAGTCAATACACAGAGTATTTAGATACTACGTTTGGGCAGTGAGTCATCCGTTACCTACCAGAAATTTCGAACAGGTCATGAAACGGGAAGAAATTTAAAAGTGGAGAGACTATCTGTGTCTTTTAGAAGTGGATCTGTAGTACGTAGTGGGATGACACTGCGAGCAAAAACGATCATCTACTGGCATCCGAATGATGCGAAAAGTGACGGAAGTGGATAAAATATTCCAAATTTAAACGATAAACATAAATACGTGGTCTACTGCAAACATAGGAAGTTAAACATACATTACAGTATTAAAAAGACAATACTCGCTTGAGAATGCTGACCAAGATCGAATTAGAAAAAAAAAAATTCCAAACTCATGAAAAATTGTGTGTATGGAAAATCGATAGAAAACGTCAGGAACAGGACTGACATTCGTCTCAGCGCATCGGAGGGCCAGAAAATGCGTAACGAGACCCAGTTACCAACATTAAACCATATTCGACGAAAAAATATGCCTTTAACCCTTTGAGACCGCGGCCATTTTTTTTTCTGGCCGGGAACATGATACGTCATAATTTCATTAACCCTTTGGGGAGCGCGGTGGCTCAGCAGGTAGAGGTGCAGGCTGCAAGCCGAGAGGTCCTCGGTTCGAATCCCACCTGCGGCAACCGCGTTGTGTCCTTGGGCAAGACACTTCATCTCCATTGCTCGCGTGGGGGCACGATGACGCCGTGTACTAAGGCGTACTGCACGTCGATGGTACGCATGTCTTCAACCAATCTAACCCTGCCTGTGCTGCAGTGCGGAGTTACGATGTTGGGGAGCTGGCAGCTGCTCGTCGTTGCTCGGTGGTTCTCTCCGGGTACTCTGGCTTTCTCCACCCGTAAAACTGTCACGGTCATGGTTAGCCATTGTGCATAAATATGTGACCTTAAACATCAAAAAATAAATAAATAATAACATTAACCCTTTACCTAACGTAACGGGAAAACCGGCCAGCGCTATTCTCAAAAATCGCCAATTAATTTTCACTATTTTTTTCATTTTTTGTCTCAAAAACATAGGTTATGACCCCTCGTTGGAACGAGCTCGTCGAGCTCGTTCCAACGAGGGGTCATAGACGAGCTCGTTCCAACGAGGGGTCATAACCTATGTTTTTGAGACAAAAAATGAAAAAAATTAGTTATTCAAGAATTATTTTTGCAAGTGTCGTCTGCTTTTCAGGTTAGGTAAAGGGTTAAGTAGGATGGCTGCTCAGTGAATGTGATGGGTCGACCACGTTGAAAATATTAATTGGTCTACCCACAAATAATGAATGTGGAATCTTCCAGTTGCAGCCATTGGAATGACACGGAAGATACCATCAGGGTTTAAAGGTTTAGCGTTTAACAAACCGTCTTATTTGAGATCGTGCATTCAAGACCTCAGAATGATTTTGATGTACTGATTTCATTACGAATGCATGAAGAAAAAGTTTGAAAGCCAAGTCTTTGTTCACCAACACAGATAGTTTAACTTACATGATGGAGACGGCAGCTTTTTTTTACGAGGACATATCTCCAGAAGTGCTGGAATGATTTGACACAACCAATTATCTTATCGATCATGAACCGAGAATTCTGTCAGGAGTGAATAAAAAGACGAGATTGGACGAAGACAAATAATCGCGCTCGTGTGTTTGATGAAATAGAAACGGTATGCTTACACCACTGATCGTGATGGAGAAACCATCGAGACATGTAAAGGTATTGAGTATAAAAGTGTCTGCCCGAGGTCGATCGACCCACAAACTGATGAGCAGAGATGGTCAATAAAATGCCTTTATCGGCTGACGATGACAACAGAATCATATTACTGGATAGAATAAGCAATTTAGCTATCAGACATTGCGCAAAGATTAACAAAGTCAAGCAGATGATCCACGAGATGCAATTGACTTTTTTGTATTTGAAAGAGGGAGAGAGAGAGAGGAGAAAGAGAGAGAGAAATATTTAAAATTAAAAACTATGATCTTATTAGTAGAAAAGGTGTTATTTTATGAAATAAACCTTTATATAATATTATTACCACTTTTGCGGGCGTTCCTAGCACATTAACGATGTTTTGTCGGGCGTTGAAACCTCGTAATACTCAACAAGTCATCTGACGTGTTGGGCCGTTATTGACTATAACAGCCCAACACGTCAATAACAGCCCGACACGTCTAAATATAGACAATGACGTCACATCTCTCAGCCGATCAGCAATATTTTTCCCAGATTTCCATTTGGATCGAAATTCAATTCGGATTTTTTTAATTCGTAAACACAATTAACACATTTGTTTCAAGTGTTTCCCTTTGTGTCACGGATAGATAATGTATCAAATATAGGATGCGATACACACAAAGTAAGTGATGACATCTTTGATGAATAAAGTCCTTGCCAAAAGTTCGCATTTCGAAGATATATTTCGTGATCTAACTTCCCAAATTACGTCGTAGACTGATCAGACGTTAGTCATATTACCCGGTTTGTTTGTCAACAAATCATACGACAGTGTCGCTGTTTTTTTTAATTCTAAAACGTCAAACTTCATTTATTTATCTTATTTTCCTTATAATTTAATCGTAATGTACCCGATGTACGAAAGTGGCAATAATAGAAATAACATAACTTTGTCGGGCATTACAGTGTATCAACGGCTCAACAAAAATGGTAACAGCCCTTGAGCTTATTAGCGGCCCTCGACTTCGTCGCGGGCCGCTAATAAACTCTTGGGCTGTTAACCATTTCTGTTGAGCCGCCAATACACTGTAAAGCCCTTCAAAATCATGTTATTGTTATATTGATATGTTAGAAGAGGTCAAAGCATTAAAATGAAAAAACACTCGAATTTTCTTCCCTTGCGATTCATTAACTAGCAGTCCTCGACACGAAGAAGATGAATGTGTAATTTTGAATCTTGACGATTTTATGTACGATGGTTCTCGTCGATTGGTTTAGTTATAGAAAAATAAGAAAACAAATATTTTGACAGTTATAGGATCGCAATACCTCACCAATTAAAACATTATCAAAAATTTCCTGTCTATCACAACACGCAGCAAGCGAGGTCTCAAGATCAAGTGCTTTGAGGACATTTGTGTCTGTGCGCTCGTAAGAGATGATCTCCTGGACATCATTTTCAAGACATCCTCACCGACTTACATTAAAACAAAATTCTCCCTTTTGCATGTGCGCGTTTATATATAATTTTCCAAAAAGTAGGGAATATTTGCTAAACGTGAGATATCTGAAGAAATACATTTATATTTTTATCAAAAAGACAATTGAGTCATTGCACTGTGACATCTGGTGAATGATTTCCACGATAGTTGGGTGTCTAAGAAGCATACATTCCACGCACTGTGCTGTAGAAGACATGAACGGTCAGTCAGAGAATTTACCACATTCAGTCCAAGACCTCTAAATCCTCCTCGGCTCGCGAGACAAGCGCGATCCGACGAAGCATACTCCTCACCAAACGTCCAATATCAGCTTGATTGATGTTATTCCTTTCTTCAAGCAGTGCAGCTGCGAGTTCTTGGTTCTTGGACATTGGTAGGTGGGGGGGCTGTTGTTGTTGCATTGTTGTAGGCGCCTGCCAAGCATATCCCAGATGTGCTCGGTTGGTGACAGGTCTGGACTTAGAGCTGAGAGTGTAGTGATGTTCTGCTCATGGAGGAACACTGTAGCGACACGGGCCCTGTGTGCTCTTGCATTGTCATCTTGGAAAATGAATCGATGGCCGTGACGTCGCGCAAATGGCACCACATGAGCTGCTAATATGTTGTCACGGTAGGACTGCCCTGTAACACGCCCTTGGGTGACATGTAATGCTGTTACGTCATGGTATCAATCGTTCCGCCACCTCCACACTCTGTTCCGCCTGTCGTGCACGTCGAGGATGAACCTCGAATCATCGGAAAACATGACGTTGCTCCACCGACGATTGTCCCAGTGCTATCGTGCTCCACACCAATTACGCCTTGCTGCGATGTGACGTTCAGTCAAACGTGGAATTATTCGAGGTCGTTGAGCATACAAATTCCAGTTGTGTATGCGATTTCGGATAGTCTGACCACTGACTAGAACATCTGTCGTTCGGTGCAGCTGCTGTCCAATTTCTGAGGCACTTTGATGGTGGTTACGTAATGTGCTATGGTTCGGATGAAATGATCCTGGTTAGCAGTTGTCGCCCTTGAACGACATGACCGACGTCTGTCATCAATATTGCCTGTCCGACGGTAGCGTGACCACAACCTGCTAATCACCGATTGAGTAACGTTGAGAATTTGAGCCACTGCAATCTGTCTGTTGCTAGCTTCCAACATGCCACCGGCACGTAAACGCTCGTCACGTGTCAGTCTTCACATACCTCAAAAGTTACGTTTCAACCAGAAACTTTTGATGAACGAGTTTATACCAAGAAAAGAACGATGAGACCTCCGAAAAATCCCGTCCAGTACAAACGAACATTTCAAAACGTACCCCACAGACATTAACGCGGCGCTCCTGCGAAAAACGTGCACGAGGTTTTCGTGGGCCGTTGACTTTTATGATCCACACTAAACTTGGTAACATATTGATTTGATACCATTTTCCGAAAATATCAACATCAGTTTGGATAATATCCCCTAATTTTTTTAAATAGTATATATACGACTCGTCGAAAAATAGTTCATTTTCTAACGAATCCTTTTTGCAACAAAATGCAAGTGGTATCTTCAGTCTTACATTGTTGTTCTAGTGAAGGCAAACGTCACTGGCAAGAATAACGATCCCAAGGAGACGAAACCTAAGTCGATAATAGCTTACAAGTGAAAGAATGTAGTGAAACCGATAGGGACAGAAATAAAGCCATCATCAAATCTGTCCTGCAGGGTAACGCCATATCTTGCGACCTCAATGTGTAGCTCAAGAGATTGAAACTATTGGCGGCTAGTAGAGCCGCATGTAGCATGGGTGTGTGGAATGAGCTGGTGAACATCCCCGACGAATTGTTGATACCAATGATCTTCAACGGGCGAATGTATAAAAGAGTTGATTAAAAGACTAGCGTATTAAAAAGGAGAGAGACAACACGTCACCGGAATTCTAATGTGTTCTACGTGCCTACTGGCACATAGAACACATTGGTACACAGGGGACGAACAGAGGTAAAAAAAAATGCTGGGAAACAACTCTCTTCCACGGATGAACGTGGGTAAAATGACTTCTTTGGACGTCGGAAAATAAAGAGGAGAGCGAAGTTGGCAAGAGAGTCCCTCCAGAGGCCGGTAAACGAAACGCGAATTTAGTGGAAAAGTTAAGCGCGACTCCCAAACGACAAAAACTCACCACAAAACCAGAAGAGATACTAAATAAATAAAGAAAGAAAACATGAATGAGCCGATTGATCGATGGTTCTGATCATTGCAACATCATGGCCTAATGAAGTGAACAAAGGGTCCAGAGTAATCATCATTCAAAAACAATAAAAAATACACAAACACATTTTACTTTTGTTAAAAAAGACAAAAATTCGAAAATAAAAAAAACACAAAAATAGTAATGAATATCAAAGATTTAGCCTGGAACGAAATGTCGTCAAAGAGATCAAATCATCCATTTTTCCAGAAAACCTAAGAGGTTTGATTTGGGATAAACTAATATCGGAAAGACCAATCAGTTGAATTTCTTGTTGAGGCCCGAGTGGCTGGATAACGATCGATTATTCCTCTTCGGCAAGAGTCTGTTTCAAAAATATTACACGATTCACAAGGAAGGTCTTGGGAGTAGATTATCTGAAGAAGTGATAGGCAATCTATTTGATCATCAAGATCAAGATTACAGGGATAGGGATAGGGAGGGGGGAGGGGGGAGGTAGTTTTGTCACTCACTTTCTTGGAAGATGTGTCTAAGGAAATGATGAAATGGAAATTGACGTGGAATGTAAACCTACGAAAACAGTCAAAACGAACGTGAAAATCAATAGTTTCCGGCTGGGAATAAAAATCTAATGATCTTCAAGATGCGAATCTTATTACGTTTAGGGGCGACTCAGAACGTAGATTGTTTGTATTTGTCGCAAAAATTATCAGCGAAAACTTGAATTTCTTATGCTTGTTTCGGTCAACGACATGCGCAGAGTAAAATTCGGAAATTTCTTCAAGAATGTGTGGAATCGAGAATTTTATAGTTTCCTGGTCGTCGATGTGACGAGATAGAAGTATAGTGGGCACTATAGGTTTCGTGGTCGTCGATGTGTCGAGATATAAGTACAGTGGGCACTATAGAAATGGATTTGGCCAATAAATTACATTCCAGAATAATACTAAAGAAGAGAAAAAATGAGAATAACAATGGGAGACCTATTAACAAAAGTTGCCCACAGCAGATTGTGGTGAGTGATAACGTACCCCGCTTCAAAATAAAATTTAAATCACTGCTCAAATTTAAAAAAAACGAAAATGATACGAGATGGCACTGGTGAGTCTGGAAACGAATTATTTGTTTCCCAGCATCACATAAAAAATATTATGTTCAGGTATTCACCCGACAAATGGAAGAATTGGTTTGAAATTTGTATTTCCAGGGGAATGTGCAATATAGTCGATCTCAACAACGGCGTCGAGACAAGAATGAGGATAAACCATCATCGTGATATGGTGAAAATAACAGCAATCGCAAACACTCTGCGAACGATGCTGGATATTAGACTCCGTTATAGAGTCGCGTTTGCACCCAGTGACACCTTTGGGACGTTATTGGATAAAGGCGATCCGTATACGAGGGTCACATCGTGTCGAAAACGTGGTAAACATCGTTTAGATCAGAAGCATCGTGATGAACGTGAACATCAAAGCAGGAAATGTCGTCGACGGTGGCGCTTAATCCATGATTTATTTCTTCTCCGGACGCTGTTCCTGGTTGCTAGATTGCAGCCCTCGAAATTTGGTCTATTTACCCACAGCGTTAGACACTATACACAACATCGAAACTATCTTCACATATCAATACGAAAAGTAATCAGATCTTCAAGGAGAAAATGTCACCATACGATTGCACATTATCGGATGGTGGATGACATATGACCTGCAGATCAAGAAATTGCAATCACTGACTAGACACAACTGAGGAGTGTAATGGCTGTTGGGCATCACGGGTGTCGTCTCGACATGCGAATGGATGGCACCTTTGAAAAATAGGTACGGAAATACCATAGTTGAAAATTTTAAAACCATCTTTCATGACAGCGGACGACGACGACCTAATAAATAGTGTGTGAACAAAGGATGCAAACATTCGCTCTCTAGTCTCTACTGCTAGACATCAACTGTATAGAACCTACAGAAATCGAGTGCCGTGGGACAATGGAATATAACATAAAAAGGATTACAAGAATTTCATTGCGAATTTGACGAACAAATACGTGAATGAATTGGCGAATCTTTACAACATTTACTATCGTACGATACAGATGACAACCGTGGAGGCAAGCAAGGAACGAAAACAAAGTCTGGAAACATCTCTTTCCAAATGCACCAACCCACGAATGACGATGAAAGAAACCCAATTTCGAAGAAGGTGATAGAGTTGGATTAATCAAGTGGAAGAGATGGACTTGCAGAATCTCCACCATGAGCGAAGTGCTTTGCAACACCGATCCACACACATGTAATCTCAAAGCCTGAGAAAGCGAAGACATCATAGATACTTTTTAAGAACGCGAATTACAAATGATCATTTCTAAAGGAAATTTGGCACGTGTTTGGTACTTATCACTTGGTAAACTGGGCATGCCCGTACTTAAATATTATAAAAAAGAGACAAAATGTATAACAAGAAAACTAAATGAAAGAAATGAATGCATTAGACATAGCAGGAGGCACTGTGGCAGACGAAAGCATTCAAGGATACGAAATGCACTTATACCAAACCGTGACGGGAACAGACCTCGATAACTGTATTCCGGTGAGATAAAAGTCAACATCGAAATGCAAGATCTCTTCATGCATCATGACAACTTGCGAAGAAGAAGGACGGTACTGACTCCAACGTGGAACTGTTCACCAATGGTATCATTCATTCTGCATCTGGTACCGAACGACGAGCAAAGAATGCAACTCTATAAGACGATCAAAAATGAGATGACAATCGACGTGTGATATAGAAAAAGACTGTGCAGCTCTATAACCTTTCCCCAATCGAATCAATTCAGTTGGAGATTAATAGAGAAATGTTCTTCGGGGAGCCATCGATGCCTCCTCTATCCTACGATTAGCGCCTACTCTTTACTGTTACTACTATTAGTCTGTACATGTACCACTACTTCTGGCTATCACCACTATCTTCCTCCACACTTTCTACAGACTCTCAGCACATATAAAACAAGTATTTCACCGCAACCCCAAAACGGTCCGTTCCATATCACTATCATACTTGACCTCCACTACTACAGTCTAATACACAGAGGATATCCAGTTTTTTTGAGTGGATAGCGAAAATTATCTCATGAGTGACCGAGACAAAGCACTCAAAAGCACTAAATTTTCTTTTTATTGTACGCTTTGTATAAGAATCCGATAATTCCACTCGTATCAACCTGGAATTGATGCATGCAAGTAAACAGCGCATTGAATCATTGAAACGCGGAAGTGATTTGATTGATACACGGAACACATAGCGTCTTGCAATCTGATTCAGCTGGCTATTTTCTAGTCCAAACATGGCCTGGAAGTCCATAATATAAGTTTTTGGTATGGTACGTCCTTTAAAAAAAAGTGCCAAACCAAAAACTTGCATTACGGACTTTTTCAGGCTGTGTTTGGACTAGCGGGTTTTATGCATCAATTCAAGGTGAATATGTGTTCAATTATCGCTGGAAATGATCAGTATCCACTCACTCAGAAACACTAGATTTATTTTTTATACGTTTTTAGAACAAATTGATCATTTCCAGTAATAATTTGTCTCTTATTTACTTTGAAGTGATGCTTTGAAAGCCGCCATTTTGATTGATACTGTGAAAGTGAAAAGTTCTATATCTTCATAGTTGGGGATAGAATTTCTGTCTTTCCGCAATTTGTTCAATAATCTATCATTTAGCGTACAATAAAATCTGCTTGCTCTAACGACTCGAATCTTAACGAGCAAATAAGCTGTCGAGTAGTGACTGGAATAGACATTGCTCAAACTATTCGGATCTAATCGAGCGAATAATCCATCGAGTAATTTCTCAAACGAATGTCTCTTTTTACAACTTTTATGTTCATCTGGGTATTGGAGGAGGATACATATAGCACGGTAACTTATTATTGGGTGACATCTATTGGAGGATATCTATTGAATGATACCTTTTTGGGCATACCCTTTAGAGGATAGTTATGGCTTCAAGAGTCTCTTCAGTTGCTTGCGTCTACCGCTGACATATCCATACACACCAGCATCTGTCCTATGATCACCCTTGTTGTCTTGTACCACAACTACCGACTTGTAGCACTACTGGGAGCTTGTTAAATATCTCAAATTGCTCGAGTCTAATCGAGCGAATAAGCCATCGAGTGATTACTCGAACATGCGACTCCCTTTACGACACTGGTGCTTGTCTGGGTATTGGAGGATACCTATGACATGGTGATGTTCTATTGGAGGGTACCTATTGGAGGATACCTATTGGAGGATACCTATTGGAGGGTACCTATTGGAGGATACCTAATGGAGGATACCTATTGGAGGATACCTATTGGATTATACCCATTGGAGGATACCTGTTAGAGGATACTTATTGGAGGATACCTATTGGAGGATACCTATTGGAAGATACCTATTGGAGGATACCTATTGGAAGATACCTATTGGAGGATACCTATTGGAGGATACCTATTGAGGATACCTATTGGAGGGTACCTATTGGAGGATACCTATTGGAGGATACCTATTGGAGGGTACCTATTGGAGGATATCTATTGGAGGATTCATTTTGGAGGAGACCTATTGGAGGATACCTAATGGAGGATACCTCTTGGAGGATACCTATTGGATTATACCCATTGGAGGATACCTGTTAGAGAATACTTATTGGAGGATACCTATTGGGGGATACCTATAGGAGGATACCTATTGGTGAATGTCTTTTAGATGATAGTTATCACTCCTGACACCTGACACCTAATTTCTACAATTAGTGCATTGGGTCTGTTATTATTGCACCCGTGGAAATATTGCCCACTCGTTAAAAATGGCCTATTCACAGCGACCGTACTGCACAATTCTTCAGTAGAACATAGCAATATGTAAGATTGTAAGAAAGTGTAATATTTATACTTTGAAAAGCCATGAAATTCAACTCAAGATTCGATTCGAAATCATCTTCCCGATTCGATTCTACCCAAAATGTGGAATGAGCAGAGCCGTGATGCAGACTAAGTCGACTCGACCCAAAATGTGAGATTCACAGAGCCGCTATTCATGCTCTGTCGACTCGACCCAAAATGTCAGATTCGAAGAGCCGCTATTCACGCTATGTCGACTCGACCCAAAATGTCAGATTCGTAGAGCCGCGAATCACGCCATGTTTGCAACAGGCAATTAGCGTTAGCAAACATATTGCCGCAAATTGATACGAAGTACCAATAACGACACTTTAATCAAAAAGGATTATAT
Source organism: Pictodentalium vernedei (assembly GCA_031216915.1). Classification (NCBI taxonomy): domain Eukaryota; kingdom Metazoa; phylum Mollusca; class Scaphopoda; order Dentaliida; family Dentaliidae; genus Pictodentalium; species Pictodentalium vernedei. The sequence continues at coordinate 80,851,087 of CM062296.1, read as the reverse complement.
CAAGCTGGACATCTTGCAATTGAATGAAGTCGAAGTGCACTGATAAAACAGTCGAGATGTGGCAACCAACTGTCATGCTTTCCAGCTTACTACTCGTTTACAAACAGGTCTGGAACTCGACTCGCCTTGCTGAAGGGAACTTTCAAACAAGCACATAATATCTGGCAAAACAAAGAATATTTGCAGAATAAATGTATCTTTTTGAGCTTTGTTTGCTCTGTCTATTCATTGTTCATAAATGCTGTCGTAGTGTAGATGATTGTAACGAAATTCAGTCACAGTCTGTTCAGCCTGGGATACATCTTATTGGATAGATTTACGGATAGCGAGACATACTATCGGGACAGAACCATCAATCAGTGATAATTAATAACGATTGGATATGAAATCTCCTAACCTAGTTCACTAAAATCGATCTAAGCCGCGGATTATCGAGGCTCGGGTCTGTTTTAGTGAACGAGATTGAGAAATTTGATATCAAATCGTGACAAATTTTAGATTTTTATTATCGTTTGATCTGCAATTTACCCTTAACATAATTGACAAATCGAACATCTCATTTATTTTTTTTTCGATTTTTGCGTTGAACATATCTTAAGACCAATATATCAACTTCCAGTGAAGCGCCATAATCAACGTTTTTTGAAGTAGAAAGTGAAAATTTTAATAACTTGTTCAGAAAATACAAGTTTTTGAACACGTCGATTGTTACTTCTGTCAGATAAACTGTTAATAAAATATGGGAGAAGATTAACCCATAGAACCCGGAAGATCGCGTTTCCGGATTTTGATACGACCTGAAATAATAGAGTAGATAGTTGTTCAATGAATTTGTGCGATAGACCAGTCAAGATTATCAACGTGCATCTCCAAGGCAGAATGTTGAAAATATTGATTGGTGTTCTCTCAGTCTCTAGTCAGTTGATGACTATGAACGTACATGGAATATACCATCAGGGTCCAAGGGATTAATTCACTTCTACTTTCAAACCCAAATCACTCACAATCTTACGCCGTAGACGTTTGATTTCAGACGTCACGAGATTATTGGACGTGTTGAGAACGATATTCCATAATGGACAATAAGCTGATGATCATGCGATGAATATTATTTTGGTAATTCTCACACTCCGACTGAATTGTCTTTTTTTTCTTTTTTTTTATTATTTTTAAAAACATTACATATTTACAAATATAAACATTATCACAGATAACGCAATAAATAACATTTTCCAGCTAAACTTCACTCGCACATTCACACACTGTCAAATGAATCCTGAAAAAGTTACATGTTCCCAACCCCTAATAGTATGACTAATTTAATTATCATGTTATCTGCGCAACCCTTCCCTTACCCCACTATAAGTCTTATTGCACAACAAGACAGCTTTGCTATTCAAAAAGCTAGGGAATCTAATATTAATAATTCTGTTACATTCTTAGTGCCAATTAAAAAAGTCTTGGCTTCCACCATATCACACCTCACAACAAAATGATAGCCTATTAGAAGTGATCAAGTGGAAACAATCATCAACAACCTAGCTGCTAAAAAGTATCAAAATTTACCAAAATCTCCTCATTCACCAGAGAGACAAGGCTGTTGTGGTCTAATATCTTCTTAAAAAATTCACCGATACAACCATTATGCTTGCAGAAAGTAAAATACATTTTTAAATGTGATGACAGCAGTACATGCCATAAAGAATTAACCCTAACCCACTTCTGTTCCTTTAGAAAGAAATTTCTCCTTTTAAATACTGCTAATCTATACGAACTTAACATTAGATTTAAAAATGTGCAATTGACATTTTTCAATTTTTCTGGACACCCAAACAGGATAAAATGGTCAAACTGTTGCGTACTTATAACATTGAAGGTAGGGCCAAGTAAATTTTCTGAAATATTTCTGCAAAGTTCATAACTTTTTGACAGTAAAGGGCATTTAATAAATATGTGACTTATATTTTCTTTGTCTAATGCACACAGAGGACACATTGCGGACCGTTGTTGCTTTGTGATAAACTGTTTTTCCATTGTGTATATAACATTGTGGTATATTTTAAAATCCAAGTCCACCATTTCAAAAGATTTAATTCTCTTATCCACCAAAGACCATGGCAATTTAAAATTACTCATGTCATTAAACAAAGTATCCCAGAATAACTCACCAGTAGAACACTGAAACTCCTGTTCTCTAAATATTTCATATGCAGCTTTAGTGGTCAAAAATTCAACACTGGTACTTGAGCCCTGAGCATTTGTAAAATACAATACATTCTGTCCAGAAAACCCAACGGAAGAAAATAAATTACTAGAAACAGAGCAGAGAGCATTAACTTTATCTTTCAGGTGCTGGCTAATTGCATTTATTAGTTGTTCAATTTGACATTCAACTTTCAAACATGTGCAACCAGAATCTCCGCAAACAAGTTCATGTATAGCTTTTAAAGGCAAAAAACCCGGAATCACTTCATATGATATATCTTTAATTTTACATATTTCTGATTTTATAAAATTTTCGTAAAACAGTACCTTACCGTCAACAGTAATTTGAGGATTTTCAAAAAGTGACTGCTCTTTGTAATCGAAATCTTGATAAAAAGTAGAAAAGGAATCTTTCATTAAATGATTCCAGCCTTTTAAAATTTCACTGTAAAATATAGGCATGCACTCTAAAGCTTTTATGTCGATTCTGATTGAGAAAATACCTTCCTTTAGTTGGAGGGACTTGTACTTATGAAAATAAAACCACATAAAATGCACCCAAGGGAAACCACTGGAGTTAATCTTACGCAGCCACTTACAACGCAATGCTAACTTTTTCAATTCAATATCTGGAATATTCAAACCACCTTTGATAGTCTTACCTATAATAGTTTTGTATTTTATTATGTGGTATGAATCATTCCACAGAAAGTTAAGTAGTAAGGTTTTTATCTTAATGACATATATGTCTGGTATTGAAATAACATTCAACATGTACCACAGGGTTGATAATAATAATAAATTAATTACTATAGCCTTTCCTTTCAATGACAAAGATCTTTCTCTCCAAAAATGTAAAATATTGGATAGTTTATGCACCTTTCTACCCCAATTTAACAATTCACATTGTTTCCTGTCATAACCAAGAAAAACTCCCAAAATTTCCAAGTGACCCTTTGATGATTGAATAGGAAGATGTGATAGGTCATCATTCTTCAATCTACCTAGCGGCAAAATTTCTGATTTCTTGAAATTAATCTTGGCACCAGAACCAGTAGAAAATTGTTTAAAACACCTCAACACCTGTACAACAGAATCTATATCTACAAGTGTCAATTTATTATCATCGGCATGTTGAAAAAGTTTATATTCAATAGAACAATGTGGAATTTTCATACCATGAATATCAGGGCAGTCATTTATCAGCCTGGCGAGTGGTTCCGAACACAAAACAAAAAGCAAAGCCGATAAAGGACAACCTTGTCTTACCGATGATTTCACTTCAAAGAAGGAGGAAACATGTCCATTAACCTTCACACAACTCTTAGCGTTCCTGTATAAAATTTTTATCCATTCAATGAAGTAAGGACCAAAACCAATTTTTTGTAAAATTGAAAACATTTATTTATGATTAAGTCTATCAAAGGCCTTATTGAGATCAATTTTCATAACAATACCATTCAAGTTATTTTCTTCTACATAGTCAATAAAATCTCTAATTGAAATTATTGTTTCACTGAGATCTCTTCCTGTGATACAACATGTCTGAAAACTTGATACCAATTTATGAATAACCGATTTAAGCCTGTTTGCCAAAACTTTGGCAATTATTTTTCGATCAACATTGAGAAGAGATATGGGACGCCAATTAGACAAGTCTCTCTTGTCTCCCTTCTTTTTATACACAAGAACAATTACACCACTTGTCATCGATCGTGTTAACGAGCCAGTATCAGCACTAGTATTCACAATGTATAAAAGTATAGGGCCAATTTTATCCCAGAAAGTTTTATAAAACTCCTTACTTAATCCATCCAACCCAGGCGATTTTGAAGGGGCCATCTTATTCAAAGCATACTTCAACTCTTGTAATGACAAAGGTTCATCACACAGAATCTTATCGTCCTCGTCCAAACTATTAACCATTGTGTCTGAAAGATAATCAATATTAATCTCCTCTAAAGGTTCTTCGTCATACAACTCTTTGTAAAAATTTTCTACTCTTTTTAAAATCCCAAAAGTTTCATTTAACACTATATCATTCTTATCTAACAATTCAGTGATAAGATTACTATTTTGTCGTGTTTTTTCTAATCTTAAAAAATAACGGGTGCAGCGGTCTGATTCTAAATGAAATTTAGATTTGGAACGAAGAATCGCTCCTTGACATCTTTGTAATTCGAACTTGGCAAGCTCGTCTTTTAAAAACTGAATTCTTTGAATGTTTAACAACTTTTTGTCCCTACTACATTCTAATGCTAGCTGTTTTTACAAATAATATTCTTTTTCTTTTTCTTCTCTATTCAATTTCTGACAAAAACTTATAGAATACTTCTTAATTTGAAATTTTAAATTATCCCACCAAACAAGTGGTTCTGAATTATATAAGGGACAATTTATTTCTCTATCAATAAGATTATGTATTCCAGACACATAATCAGAATTACTGAGAACAGAATTATTCAGAACCCAAAGTCCTGGACCTCTATCAGTATTCTCGAGGTTGAACTTTGCTATAACCATGGCATGATCTGAAAAATTAGTATAGTTTATATAACAATAGCTGTTTAGGCCTATAATAGCTTTGGCACATAAAACATAATCAATACGGCTTTGTTGTAATGTCCCCTGCACAATTCTTTGCCATGAAAATTGCCTTTTATTAAAATTTTTGTAACGCCAAACATCTATTAAATGATTATGAACAAGCATATCTTGCAAATGTTTAGCTGAACTGTCAGTGACACCACTATATCTGTCCATAGGCTGTAAACAGCAGTTAAAGTCTCCCAGCAGGATAGGGTTAATCAAATTTGAAAGTTCTTTAACCAAGAAGTTAATAAAGTTTACCTTTTCAGTATAGCAATTAGGAGAATAAACACAACATATGTTGTAAATTGTCTCACTAATTTCTAAACCTACATTCAAAAATCTCCCAGCAGAATCTTTCTTGACACTTTTAATGCAATTTTTGTACCTATCAGATACTAGAATAGCCACTCCTCTACTCCTACCATCAAAACAGGACTGATAAATTCCCCCTTTCCGTGTATGCTTCAGATTATCAAGAAAAGCTACATCCCAAAAGGTCTCCTGCAGAGCAATAATATCAAAATTTTTTTCCTGAAATAAAGAAAAAACAGAGTTAAGTTTCCTTATATCCCTCATACCATTAATATTCAAACTACACATTAAAACCATCTGCAATAGTACGAAAAAGTACACTTCCATCAAAACCATTAACTGATATCATTAACAACAGTGATATCCTTCCTTCCATGTTTAACATTTGGATCTGAATCCTGGCTACTCCTTCTCTTCCTGTTGAGATGCTGAGTATCACTGATATTCATCATCTCATCAGAACCAGAAGAAGCAGACAAATTTTCCTCTCCATAACAGTCGTCAGTGCCCATTTCGGATTCATCATCAAATGATAAATTTTCACCATCAGACTTTTCAGAAAGGGTCGAAGAAATATTTTCCTCTACTACCGAGGTCATTTCATCAATAGGTGGCTCAAGAACAGTAGTACCCAAACCAGATAAACATTTTTTTCCAACTGAGTGATCTTTATCACCCTCATATTCCCAACAGTACTCTGGAAAACCAAAATCACCGTTATCAACTGTTTTTTGTTTTGAACCCAACTGTACTTCCGTTCCCTGATCAGTCGACTTCTCTTTATTATCTGCACACACTTTCTCTTTGACATTGTTATTAGAAGCAGAGTTTGCACTAACAGACCCCAATTGTTTATCACTGACCACCGAAGCGTTACTCTGACTAGACACAATGACCTGGTTATCTGTTTCACAATTACAGTTGAACGAAGAACAGTTCTCACAGTAAACACGCACTTTGCTATATGCCCGGCAGCTTTACATCTGTGACATGTAAACAATGGACAGTCCTTGATTAAATGTTGATCAGATAAACACTTAGAGCATATCTTCACCTGATTGTTATGTAAAACACGAAAATAACTGTAACCAGATGCTGTTGAAAACTTCATAGAATATGGTAAAGAAACCAAACCAGGAGGGAATTTAACCCTGACATACCTAGTACCGTCAACTACGTTGGTACCTAAATAACATCTTCGCTCAATGCGACTTAGAAGTTTAAGTTTATATTCATTTACAAGTCTTTCACTGATTTCCTCGTCAGATATATACGCCGGAAGGTGCAAAATTGACACAACTACAGAGTCATGGTACACTTTACTACACTCATATTTCGTATTTCCAATGAAAAGTCCTTCCTGCAACAATTCCGTTGAATCAGCATCTGACAATGTTATTTCAAACAAGTCGCCAGAAACAGGAATGCAGGCTAAAATTACTCCCTTCCCACACATATCTTCCACTGCCTTAATAACTGTAACTGCTTTAATTTTATGATTGTCAAGCACATTAACACGTACCGTTAATTCCTTTCTGTAAGAATTACCACGTAAATTAATATCCTTCTTCTTACTGCTTGTCATGACTTGTTGTTTTTCTCCTGGAGATTTCTGAATAGCAGAAACTGACATTCTGTCAACTCAAATTTAGTCAAAAAAATCGATATTCCAACAAAACAGTCACTGAAATGATACCACCACACAATTCCACAGTACTTCCAAACTCACTTCAACAAACCTTGAACGATAAATGAGATCACAGAAAGAAGGATTAAATGGATTTTCCATTTTATCATACATCTCTCCAAAAAAGTTGCCTGGCCATGATGACAAGGGAGACAACTCTAACCGACTGAATTGTCAATTTACATTGCCAATTTTACTTCATTAAAACATGACACGTACAACATTGCATAGTAAGGCGCTATGGACTGGTCGCAACTCATGCGTGGGCTGTGGTGTGCACGTATGCGTTTACCAGGTAATACAAATCATCATCAGCAAAATTGTAATTGATGAAGCACCGGATTGTAACCGGTGTTTCATTAATTTCATTTTGGATGATTAGTCCAATAATTAGTGTTTGGAATATAACATTACTGCATCCGTGCATATATTGCTCACTCGTGGAAAGTGGTGACCAGTTGTCGGTGGCTGTATTGTACAACCAACTTTATTAACTCTTTACCTAACATGAAAAGCAGACGACACTTGCAAAAAAAAATCTTGAATAACTAATTTTTTTCATTTTTTGTCTCAAAAACATAGGTTATGACCCCTCATTGGAACGAGCTCGACGAGCTCGTTCCAATGAGGGGTCATAACCTACGTTTTTGAGACAAAAAATGAAAAAATAAGGAAAATTCACTTACGATTTTTGAGAATAGCGTTGGCCGGTTTTGGCCGTTACGTTGGGTAAAGGGTTAAGGGGAGCTCAACCTGTCAGCACAGATATTATATTCAGCACAAGTGATACCCAACTGTGTATATAGTTTTCTTCATGCGAATGGATTTCATCACAAAATCACAATCAAATAGCTCCTCACGTAAATATCGTTCCAATAATCGACGGGGTGGGGTGGGGGGGGGGGGGGGGCTCAGTAGGTAAAGGTGCAGGCTGCAAGCCGAGAAGTATTCGCTTCGAATCCCACCTGCGGCAACCGCGTTGTGACCTTGGGCAAGACACTTTACCCCAATTGCCCACGTGGGGGCATGGTGGCACTGTGTACTATGGCGTAGAACACGTCGATGGTGCACTTGTCTTCAACCAATGCACACCCTGCTTATGTGGAGCTAGTATGTTGGGGAGCATGACAGTTGCTCGGCAGTTCTCTCCAGCCACTCCTGCTTCCTCCACCCGTAAAACTGTCTGACAATGAGGTGACTCTGACTGTCTAAAATGCCGGTAAACTCCAATAAATGACTAAATAATCGTCGCGTGATGTCAGACGTCAACGCAGTAACATGCGAGTAAAATGTGTTAGAAGCAAAACTGATTTTCTTTTGTAATTCAATAACTGTTTAGACAACACGAATGTTAAATGGCGTTTGCAGAAAAAGACATTTCCTGAATATAAACTAAAAAAAATATTTTTATTTTGTGCCGCGACTACATAGCCCATGTCCCCTTCCCCTCACTGGATTGATCTTCACGAGAGGCATAATTAAAAGATCTTCACAAGAAGCATAATTAAAACAGAAATTAACAAAATTTGTTCATTGTGTAATTGCTTCACTCAATTCCACATATTGCACTGCAAGGAGAGCAGTAAAACCGTCTCTTTTCACATTTACCGCGTGCCACAAAATTAGGAAATGATACTGGTTTTATTTACGTTGGCACCACTGGGGTTCGAACACACCCCAAGGGAGATTTCTTCGGCAACAAGCGTGGTACCTGTACCGGCCTCTCATATCCTTGCCTTGGTTGGCCAGCATTCCTTTAGGGTCTGTCGATGGGCGAGTGGTGTGGGTGGTATTGTATATAGTTTCGCTACGCGTTTGCTGCCGAAGGAAACTCTCTCGGCGTGGGTTCGATCTCTCACTATGACATTGTAACAAAATTTGGTTTGAGATTGATTTTTGTGCACAGCGCTCATTGGTTTTAAAGGAAACACTAAGTAAACGTTGGCCGATTAAACATTATGTGATAAAAATCATCCTAACTTCTTCACTGTTTAATTAAACCGATTTTATCCCATAAATGGACGTTTATTCGAGCAATAACAGTCTTGGATAAATTTTTGCTTTATTCACCTAGTAGCAGCTGCTAGTAGGATGATAAATTGTCCCCGTAGGTTTAACAGTGAAAGAATTTATTCCTGTGGTAGAGACGGACTTGTAGAACTCTGACCTCTACCGCATTCATGTTGTCATGACCTGTTTTACGTTTGTGGGAGATAAAATGAACCAACGTTTATCAAACGTTGACCGTCGTTGAAATGTTTAGTTTTAGAATATATAACACATTTCAACTCTGTCTAACAATAAAGCGAACAACAATTAACAAAGAAAACACAAAGTAAATTAATTCTACACGTAGGATTAGGAATGAACTCGACTCGCCAGATGTTCGCCGGTTTCATTCTTAATCTTAGTCGTAGAATTTGTTTTTTTACTTTAAAACGTTTATTCTCATTTAGCTTGCAGTTTAGAAAGTGCAAGAAATGCCTGACTCAATATTTTGGTAAAATTCCACATATAAGGAGTAGGGCTGTCACGATTAATCTATTAATCGACTATTGATCGGTCAAGGCGAAATCGATTAGTATTTTTCGTTGTCGAATAATCGGTAAATTGTATCCCGTTCTAAACATTTAATAATTAATAGAAAATTTGATGAAAAAACTATTGTTTCTAAAGGTAAAGAGTTAAGAACATCAATGTTAAACCCCAAGACGCTGTTGGAAGCAATAGTCTTCCAGGTACATTCATCAAAGCTTTGAGGTTCTGAACTTTTGAACCGTCAGTGTAATAATCAAGACTTCGCAACTGCCGACCGGTCTTGATTATTACACTGACGGTTCAAAAGTTCAGAACATCAAAGCTTTGAATGCACCTAAAAAGGATCGTCTTCGTTGTTTCCTTGAGGTAGGTCAACTGACTTGAACTTCATTTTTATCGACTTCAAAGAGAGGGAGAGGAGGGGGGGGTGGTCATTTAGGTACGATTAATCGTCGATTATTTGCGACGATTAATCGATTCCTAAATTAAAAAATCGTGACAGCCCTAATAGGGAGAAGGTAACTAATAACAAATGAATTTTATGGCCATGACATGCAAAAAGTTCCCAGACGGTCTGCCATGTAAGCGTTTTATCAATGGAAAGTATATTAAGAGTAAATTGCAGTTAAGGTAGGTATGCTCTAAATAGTTGTCCGTGTGAACCAACTGCCATGATTTGAGTTAATTTTTAACCCAACTGATTTTAGAGAATATACCCTGGTCTTCGCTATTTCATTTTTCAGCCAATCGTTAATCATAAATACTTTATAATTTTCTATCAGTGAATTTCAAACTATGAAATGGATTTTATCTCGGGGTTTATGGACACAGCTGTATGAGATTACTGTTAATTTTAATATTTCAATCAGTTTTGACTTATGCATTTTTACAAGATAATTGTGTTCAACAGTTATCTGACGTGAATAGTTATGAACGTACAATATTTGATCCTGAATAATGGTGTGTTTATGCTAATTTGTGAATTTCAAAACGAACTGAATATTTGTTTATTGGAGAGGCTTTAGTTGGTGGTGGGGACACATTAATCCTTTATTGCCTACCACAAAGCGTGTCTTCTATGGGATACCACGAATCTCAGATTTGGAGTCATATCGATTTCTGAATCGAATCAGGCTCATGATTTCGAATGCAATTGAATCTAAAATAGAATCTCAGAACTCTTTAAGCAGGGGTTTCCCTACGGAGGGATGTAGAAACCAGTTTTGAAAAAAAAAACCTTTTGAAAAAATAAAACAAAAATTTAAAAAATCACCAGTTTTGAAAAAAAAAATCACCGTTTTTGAAAAAAAAAAACAGCTTTCGAAAATAAATTTAACACTTTTAAAAAAACAAATTCTAACCACATTTGAAAAAAAAATTACCACTTTTGACATAAATTGTCGTTTTTTCAAAACTGGTTATCTTTTTCAAAACTGGTAATTTTTTTTCAAAACTGGTTATTTTTTCAAAACTGGAAATTTTTTTTTATCAAAAGTGGTTATTTTATTTCAAAACTGGAGAAAATTAATGGAAAATAGTTCTTTTTTCGTTTCAAACTTTTTACCAATCTTCAGCCATCAAAACCGGATGTCTCCTGGTGCCGACTTGAATCTGTCTGACCTGTGCAGGATGCTGGGTGTCGACTATACAATTGACAGAAGATATCTGCATTGTTTTGTACGACATCGAAGAATCGCCACCTCTTCTAATACTAACTCGTTAAAACAAGAGCAACAAGAAACGTGGCATATGCCCCCTCCCAAAATGCCAAGTGTATCAAACGCCAAATTTATAGAAGTAGCTGTAACCTAAAAAGAACTAGAGGGGGCTGCCAAGGGTGGCTAATTCTCCCGAATTAATTCCTTGACACTGTAATGCCTCGATACTGTAATGCTGTGATACTATAACTAATAATACGGTCTAGCAGAATTTTAAACCTCTTACTTGGCAAAAAATCAGTAATTTGACTTGGAGGTCAAAGGTCAGTGTTATCTGTGGGTCATGATGATACGCGACACATAATCTCACGGTGATACACCCACATGCCAAATACCATAAGCCTAGGTCAAAAGATAAAACAGTTCTGAGCCGGACATGAATTCCGTCCACAGACGGACGGACAGACGGAATTGGGTTTATGTGTTTAAATTTATGTGTTTATTCTAAAAAAACATGTCCAAATAGTCAAAAAAGTGATTTTTAGGAAATTTTTTGGGTGGTAGCTAACCATAACCCTACCCTACTACTGACTGACCCTAAACCCTAACCCTCCCCCTACCCCCCCCCCCTCCCCCAGGATCATAAATTTGCACTATGTGACCAAAGGTGAAAAAAGACTCGTAACCCCCACCTGTACTGGAAAATAAGTCACATAAGCCAAAAATAGCCACATAAACCAAAAAACAGCCGGGGCAGACATAAACCCCTTCCGTACTTACGACTAAACACTTAAACCCATTTCGTTAGCTCGGAAATACTGACTGACAGATAGATGACGCCACGACTATATTCCCCCGAAATTATTTTTCGTGGAAATAATTATTTAAATCCAACATATGATGACAGCAAATATGTTGGACGGACACATTTTGCAATCATCTCCTAAGTTAAACAAGGGCAAATAACTATGTAAATGTTTATGCGAAGATGTTAATTCTGTTTCAGGATCCGTTCCCCCATATTGAGGTATAAGCATGGCAAACATTATTTGAATTCAACAAATAATGATAGTGCCACAGCAGCAAATATGTTGGACGGACACATTTTTCAATAATAATCCCCTAAGTTAAACAAGGGCAAATAACTCAGTAAATCCTTCGGCAAAATTATTAATTCTGCTGTAGGATCCGTTCCTCCATGTTGAGGTACAAGCACAGCACAATTTATTTGAATCTGACAAATAATGACAGTGCTGGAGCGGCATATATGTTGGACAGACACTTTTGTGTAACGAACATACGTAACGTAAACAACGTAGCTAACTTGTTTGAACAAGTTACTTATGTGGTTTAAACAAGGTAGCAACTTGTTTATTCAAATTAGCTGACTTGTTCAATAAAGTTACTAACTTGTTCAAAGAAGTTAGCTAACTGACCAATCACAGATACCAATTTATTATTTTAGCTTTCCCATTCGTTATTACTCTATTCACAATTGATAGAGCAAAGATGGGAGTGTTTGGGCATCGTGTCCACGTATTGTTAGCCGGTGATAACAGCAGGCTTCCATGGAAAACACAAACTAAGTATAAGAGGTGTCTGGGCTATCATTAGCGTGGGTTTCGTTTGGAGGAATTATGTGCCTGTACGACAAAGATTATGTGACACTGTTACACTAATCGCGAATGGCCAGTGCATGTCCAAAAACCGACTTGACACCCAACTGTACACAGCTCCAAAACGTCCACATTCCAGACTTTTCCTTGAGAAGTACAGAGGCTATAATTTGGGCGCCTGGTGCACTCCAAAACAACTGAAAATACTTTTCTACAAACCTGACTAACTGATATGTAGAGCTACGCGCTATCCAACCCCAATGAGTGCTGTCAACGATAAGGGTCTGTGAAAGGTTAGGGTTATTTTGGTGTCATTGTTGGGTCGTAGTTTGATATTTTCAATTGAGCTTCAACAACAGTTTCAACAAAATGAGTCATATCGTGTCGGGCAATTTTGCGGAGGTAGGATGAGCCGAACAAACAGGAAAGAACAGCCCAGTGGCAGCAAGCTATCGTGAAACTTTACTAGCCCGACAAAAGCATGCCGCTTATCAGTGGTTGAAGACGAGTACGCCATCTACGTGTTGTACCACTCATTACCCAACGTCACTGTAACCCAGCCTGGGCAGTTGAGTATCTCACCGAAGGACACAATGCCGATGACGAATCGCAGGATCCAACCGGTCCTTAATGGTATTTATTTTGTTATTGGTGTTCAAGGTCACATTTCTGCATACTGACTGATCGTGACCACCACATGGAGATAAAGTCAAGGTTAGTCAACCGATTATACTCAGGTTGTTCATTTTAGAGGACTTCCACCCCATGTAACCTTGTTTTAAAATGCTAGCAACTTTTTATGCCCCCGACTGATCTAGTCGGGGAGGAGGGAGGGGGGGCATCTAGTGGAGAGTTTCATCCGTTCGTTCGTATGTTACGTATGTTCGTTACACAAATGTGTCTGTCCAACATATATGCCGCTCCAGCACTGTCATTATTTGTCGGATTCAAATATATTTTGCTATGCTTGTACCTCAACATGGGGGAACGGATCCTACAGCAGAATTAATAATTTTGCCGAAGGATTTACTGAGTTATTTGCCTTTGTTGAACTTAGGGGATTATTATTGAAAAATGTGTACGTCCAACATATTTGCTGCTGTGGCACTGTCATTATTTGTTGAATTCAAATAATGTTTACCATGCTTATACCTCAATATGGGGAACGGATCCTGTAATAGAATTAACATCTTCGCATAAACATTTACATAGTTATTTGCCCTTGTTTAACTTAGGAGATGATTGCAAAATGTGTCCGTCCAACATATTTGCTGTCATCATACGTTGGATTTAAATAATTTTTTCCACGAAAAATAATTTCGGGGGAATGTAGTCGTGGCGTCATCTATCTGTCAGTCAGTATATCCGAGCTAACGAAATGGGTTTAAGTGTTTCGTCGTAAGTATGGAAGGAGTTTATGTCTGCCCCGGCTGTTGTTCAGTTTATGTGGCTATTTTTGGCTTATGTGACTTATTTTGAAGTACAGGTGGGGGGTATGTGTCTCTTTTCACCTTTAGTCATATAGTGCAAATTTATGATCCGGGGGAGGGGGGGGGAGGGGGGGGGAGTAGGGATTAGGGTAAGTAGTAGGGTAGGATTAGGGTTAGCTACCACCCGAAAAATTTCCTAAAAATTACTTTTTTGACTATTTGAACATGTGTTTTAGAATAAACACATAAATTTAAACACATAAACCCAATTCCGTCTGTCTGTCCGTCTGTAGACGGAATTCGTGTCCGGCTCATAACTGTTTTATCTTTTGACCTAGGCTTATGGTATTTAGCATGTTGGTGTATCACCCTGAGATTGTGTGTCGCGTATCATCATGACCCACATATAACACTGACCTTTGACCTCAAGGTCAAATTACTGATTTTTTGCCAAGTAAGAGGTTTAAAATTCTGCTAGACCGTATTATTAGTTATAGTATCACAGTATTACAGTATCGAGGCATTACAGTATCAAGGAATTAATTCGGGAGATTAAGCCACCCTTGGCGGCCCCCTCTAGTTCTTTTTAGGTTACAGCTACTTCTATAAATTTGGCGTTTGATACACTTGGCATTTTGGGAGGGGGCATATGCCACGCTTCGCGTTGCTCTTGTTTTAACGAGTTAGTATTAGAAGAGGTGGCGGTTCTTCGATGTCGTACAAAACAATGCAGATATCTTCTGTCAACTGTATAGTCGACAACCAGCATCCTGCACAGGTTAGACAGATTCAAATCGGCACCAGGCGACATCCGGTTTTGAAGGCTGAAGATTGGTAAAAAGTTTGAAACTAAAAAAGAACTATTTTCCATTAATTTTCTCCAGTTTTGAAAAAAAAATAACCACTTTTGATAAAAAAAATTTCCAGTTTTGAAACAATAACCAGTTTTGAAAAAAAAATAACCAGTTTTGAAAAAAAAATAACCACTTTTGATAAAAAAAAATTTCAGTTTTGAAAAAATAACCAGTTTTGAAAAAAAATAACCAGTTTTGAAAAAAATAACCAGTTTTGAAAAAACGACAATTTATTTCAAAAGTAGTAATTTTTTTTTCAAATGTGGTTAGAATTTGTTTTTCAAAAGTGGTAAATTTATTTTCAAAAGCTGGGTTTTTTTTCAAAAACGGTGATTTTTTTTTCAAACTGGTGATTTTTTTAAAAAAAAATTTATTTTTTCAAAAGCTGTTTTTTTTTCAAAACGGGTTTCTACAAGGAAGCATAGGAGGTATTTACTCCCTAGACATAGAATTTTGCCCATCCCATCTACATCCACACACACACATATCTACACACACACAATGTACATCTCTTTATTCAACGAATTTTAAATTTCAGGTACTATGTCAGCCGGCACCACCGGTTCCTTCATGTTTCATCCGGTGCTGACACTGAAGCTTTGTCCCGCCGGTACCCGGACAAAATTATTTTAAGGAAAAATTCTTAACTGAACGAGGGTAAACACATCCTGATAATCGTGTATGGCACTCATGCACGACATACTTTCAACTTATTTATGAATGCACATATCAAACCACTCTAAAGGTGTATGTTCTGTCTGCGCCGCTACCTCGATAGGTCAGACCATCAAAGACAATGAATGCACCGTTATCGGCGAATTGAAAGACAATATTCTTTGGCGACATCAAAGTAATCATAATGCACAATCTTCGTGTTTGATAGATACTTTGGTGTTGTTGCAGAATAATTGGTATAGCCCCATGTTTGGCTTGTATCGTGGGGATTGGGGCGGTTCAAATGCGAATTCCTCCCATCTGATTGCGATATGTCACACAATTGCTGATTTGTACAGATACCGGTACCAGTTTCGGAGTACCGGTTATGTTGTTACAAGCGGTATTTTAACATGCCTGACTCTAATACAGTAGTTACTTTATACTACCGAGTGGAATATACAGCATTTTGACCTTAAGCGCCACTGGTAGGGAACCCGCCACTCATGTCAGAAGCGTCCAGAGTCTCCATGAGATTTATTAGAGGAAGACTTAAGAGCTAGTAAAATTTCTGTTAAGCTGAAGCATTAATTCTCTCAACACCAAAGACCGCTTTTCCGGTCCAGACACACGATACGTCATAATTTCACTAAGAAAGAGGGCATCTAAGTGAACGTGTGTGGTAGAACAATTAATATTTCCAACATGTAGCCTTCAGGCTGCACGTTGAAAATATTAATTGTTCTATCCCCAAATATATGGATATAGACTGTTCCAGTTTCTACCATTTAACTGGCATGGTATATACCAACAGTGTTCAGGGGGTTAACCAGTCGTCCAGAATGCAACGCCACCGACGTATAAACTGAGAACAACTTTCTATTGGTATGAGGGAAATCCCCTCGGCCAACTTCGCTCCCAACCTTGCTTCATACTTTGCAGAAAGATCTTCATGTGAAAATACTTCGATTGTATTCGCATTTCTTCATTTTCGAGGCTCAAAAAGTAATCAGTAGGCTTCATTCCATGATTGATTATTGCATTCAGATAGCACAGACCTCTTTGCGAGTGAGGAAGTTGCACAGAATACAATGAGTAGTATAGCACGTATGAATCGTGCCTGATTACCCGGAGCTTTGCCGGTGAAAAAGGAATGGAAGTCCGTAGGAACTTTAGTCCCTCTGGACTGTTATTCGGCGGAATTATAGTCCTAGGTCTAACATTTCTAGGAATAGTAGTCCGGCGGATAATAATATCAACTTCAGTTTGGATATCTCCTACTTTTTGAATAGTATATTATGTCTTCTTCTCTGAAGATAGCGAAGTCTTTCCATTACGAAATTCAGTTGAACAATGATGGAAGCACCAGTGTGCAAATCAGTTCATACACGCGTTGCTTTTAATAGTCCACGCGAACACGTTGTAAATATACTTTTACATACATGTGCACATTTCCTCATATGCAAAAAATACATAGGTGTGCAAATTGTCATGTGAATGGGGTCTATCGAAGAATCGACGGTATGATCCTTCCCGCACCAAATGGTTTGTGTCCTTGTGTAAAACCTTTAATCTCATTGCCCCTCTGGGAGAACTACATGTGTGTCGACGAGTACTCTAGTTTACAGTACGTTGATGGTACATTTGATTTAATCGTTAATAACCCTGATTGTCCCGAGTTCTTAAGTTAAAATGTCCTAGAAAGAAAACGACTTGTCTTATAGTGCATTTATCTTTTCTATGGAAAAACCCAAGTGCACCTTTTATTGTGGGTTGGACATGACTGATGACAAACATACCGGAGTAAAACAAGGGAGCCATTCGATTGGCTGTAATTTAATTAAAACTCATATGCTGGAATGAGGCTCGGAATTAGAATTTTTTTTTCAAAAAATGGATATTAGCTTTTGATCACAATACCCTTAACAGTGTCCCGCTGACATAATTTATTGAGAAACCCGGGCATTTTCTTAGTGGAATATCAATTACTAAACCCTGGCCAATATACATAACAGAAAAAAGCAAAAATTTTGCATTTTTTTCAAAATCACTTGTTATTGTTACTTGTACGTTTCTATATACGAAAGATAATATTATTATCCCCGATGGGTGAGGGAGTGAGATGGGGAAATGTCACCTGATGTCAAGATATTTGGGTTCGTCGAGTGTCTAGACCAAATATCTTGTTCCGAGGGTGAAATTTTTTAATCTCATACCCACCCCCATCAGTGATAATTCCACCCCCCACCTTCAAAAACATCGTGCCGTCATCAAACGTAATTCAGGGGCACGTGCAGCTGTATCGAACCATTTTGTGGTCCCTTTCTGAAAAAAAACTGTTTTGCTAATCGGAAAAAGCGCACAAAAGTATATACCACGAAATTAAATCCCAACGCCGAGAAGACAGCAATAAAAGATTTGTAACGAAATGATTATTTGACACATTCCGATGACATTATATTATGAATTCTGCAATGTATTCGCATAACTTTTCGACGGGAATTTCGTGCATCACTCTCGACTCATAGCGACGGCGGCGTGCATCTAAAAATTCATAAAAAAGAGTCAAGAGCCCTTTGGTTTTGCGGTCTGTGTTTTTATTTCTATTTTCTTCGACAAACGTTCGTCTGCTAATATTTCTGAAACGTGACACAATGCTGTTTGTTTATAGAAGAACGTGAGATGATTGAATAGTCTGCGTGCTCATCAAATATGCTAATAAGCCAGTCACGTGAGCCATGTGAGATAGGGATCTATCTCACATGTCCTTCTCACATGTGGGGAAAAATTGGGAAACACAGTGAAAAGGAGTGCCAGATGTGTAACGTGGGCGTGGTGGAGACCCTGGAACACTTTCTTCTAGAATGCCCAAAATATCAGTCTAAAAGAACAAGATTCACGGGGAGTATAATGGAGAAGTGGGATGGGAGAATGAAGGACATGTGGTTAGGAGGCGACTCAAAGGAGAGGGTTAATATACTAATCGGAGAGATTGGGAAGACTGGGGCAAGGGATGTCATCAAGCAGTTCATCTCTGAGTGTTGGGAGGAGAGAAGAAGCGCGGGAATAGGGGGAGGCAGTTGGTAGAACATGGGTAACCAAGGCCTTCTCATACGAGAACCGCGACAAATCAGCGGCCGGCCGAAGTGTTATTATTATTATTATTATTATTATTATGAACACGTATGTTTTGCATAAGAATTGGGTGAGGTGGGGGAGGGGGTGAGGAAAAAAAAACACCTCGCAAAAGTATAGTTATTAAATTAAGCAACCACGATGTTTTTGCAATATGCAGGTGTATCTGAATGGCTGGACTCATTTTTGTAAAACACACGCTGTTGAACTGTTAATGCGCAGTTTGTCCGAGAATCACAAAAGTTCAATAGCATAGAGTTTCAACCAAAACGACAAGCACTTTTATAGGCGTGAAAAAAATAAAAAATAAAAAAGATAGTTAACCCTTAGTCAACACTCACAATATCACAGTTTAGTGTTCTGATTATATTTTATAAACGATCTTACAAAGAAATCAACATTACCATATCATGTGACCACTCAATGGGATGAGCTCGTCTAAGTCGAAACTCGTTACAATCAGGGCTCATATGATATGGTTTTATCAACTTTTCAGAAAAATGATTTTGTCAACTGCTCAATTTGTAAATTATGTTGGAGGATATGAGCTGAAACGGTTAAAGGTTTTTCTGGATCGATTAATCACATGGATTAACCTTGGTTAACCGATTATTGACTTGTTCTTATAGGTAGCTGAATACCTGCTGTACTGCTGATAATTTACAGCATTAACTCTTTCCCCAACGTAAAGGACAAAAGGACCATCTCTATATACAAAAATTTCTATTCAAATTTTATTATGGTTTAATTTTTTGTCTGAAAAACATACCTTATTACACCTCATTGGAACGAGCTCTTTGAGCTCGTTCCAATGAGAGATCATAAGCTATGTTTTTGAGACAACAATTGGAAATGTATAGAAATTCAAGAATTTATGTTACAAGTGTCATCTTCTACACATATTGGCTAAAGGGTTAAGAATGACCAATTTCCAGCTACTGATACAGTAAAATGATCATGCAAGTAAACAAGTATGTCAGCAAGTAACTTGTTTGCTTTACTCTGTCTCATATAATTGATGTGAGCCAGTATGACAATGTTTGCCTGTTTTGGAGCAAGTTTGTTCCTTTGTTAACCCGGAAAATACAGTAGTCCAAAAGTAACAGTTAATCGATCAATTACAAGACGCTGATCATTGCTTATCGATTAAACGGTTAACCATTTCAGCTCTATGGAGGATGCGGCCTGATTCCTTACGTAAGTGTTAATCAAGGTATTATAATTGAGAATTGTAAGTTAAATCTATCATCACTATTACGTTTATGTACAAAATGTTGTATCAAAGTCCTGCTCTTGTTTCTATGGCTATATCTCGTTTCGTCGAGAATGGCCCAAGATATAACCTTAGAAATAAGAGCTCGACTCTGACACAACATTATATAAAAACATAATGGTGATAATATAACAATAACATGACTTTGGATCGCATTGTGGTTTATTAACGGCCCATCAGGTGTCAATAACAGCCCGACAGCTTATACAAGGCCCAAGACAAAGTCGAAGGCCGTTAATAAGCTGAAGGGCTGTTATTCACGCCTGTTGGGCCGTCAATAAACCACAAGGCTCGACAAAGTCATGTTACTATTATTACTGGAATTCTGAGAAAGTTTTGACCCTAAATCTTAAATGACATTTTTAACCCTTTACCAAACATGAAAAACAGACGACACTTGCAAAAAAAATTCTTGAATAACTATTTTTTTTCATTTTTTGTCTCAAAAACATAGGTTATGACCCTTCATTGGAACGAGCTCGTTCCAATGAGGGGTCATAACCTATGTTTTTGAGACAAAAAATGAAAAAATAATTAAAATTAATAGGCGATTTTTGAGAATAGCGCTGGCCGGTTTTGGCCGTTACGGTGGGTAAAGGGTTAATGATTTCATTTTCGACAGATGATAATATCGTCTGTTGCCAAACAAATTGGCGTCACATGGTCGTCACGTGATCAGCACAGGTACGCTTTCAATAAGCCCGTTTACGTTAATGATATGCAAGGTCAGAAGTAGCTTCGGGTAAACACTTCGAACAGACTCTGTCAAGACTATCATACATACGATAGAAACAACCAAAATGTTTCGCTTGAAACGAGAAAATGTGAATTTTCGATTTAATACCAACAAAGATAGAAACGATAACACACTTTCAACACTTCATTTAATGGACAGGGCAAAACAATATTGATTTTTTAGTGAAATGAATACCGCAATGAACCCCTTCCCACAAGCGAAGGTAGACTCGGCATCATGACTTTGTTTTGTTGACGAGTGACAAAACTGCAGATATATCACTGAAATGACACAAAAATGTCTGCGCGAGTGAAATTGCAAACCTTGAGTGTCCAAACAACCAACCCATACAAATATGTTCAAGCACAACACAAAGATGTTTCTACTGGAAGAGGTTGGGGGTGGAGGGGGCTTGGTCCCTAAAAAGTGAATAAAAATCGTCTGCTAGTAGCAGTGTCGCGTGTCTACTGATAATATTTTGTCCATATACAGTGCAAGTCAAAATGAGTTGAAAAACAACTACTACCGGTATAAACTGTAGATGTAATGTTTCCTATACTAATAACACAAGAATCGGACATAAAAATATATGGACATGTACATGTATTCTGTAACCTTTTTTTAACATGTTTTGGGTTTATACACAGTATTTAAGAGGGCTAATTGCATTGGAATTCCTATTGCATTATATTTTCCAATGCATTGAAATTCAACGCGTGTATGTTTCATTTTGGTCAGGCGATCTGGCGAAATGCTCAGAAGTGTGGATTGCAGACATTATATTCTGAAAATGATGGTGTTAACCTTTTGGTACGACGAGCAGCAGCTTTTCCACTGGTGAGGATGTGTGACATAGACGATGTTTGGTTCAATACGCTGAATGAATCAGACCAGGAAAACCCCAAAGTCGAACAGTTCACGGACAATGTCACCGAACAATGGGTAGAGAGTGAAAGAATGATAGTATGGAACCATTTTGAAACTGAAGGTACACGCACCACAAATCACGTGGAGGGATGGCATGCGAAACTAAAAAAGTTTGGACCCAGCCATCCAAATATTTTCAAATTTATAGAACTGATTCGAATGGAACAAGATTTCACGGAGGCAACAATTCTGCAAGTGTTCAGTGGTGGTAGACGACCGCCAAAAGGAAAAAATACAGACAGTTAGACACTAGTATTCAGAAAGCATGCACTTTGATTTGGTTTGAAAACACCAATTGAATATATTGATATAATTTCCCATTTAGTTGGCTTCTGAACTGCTGTATGTGATTATTTATGTATTCTTGTTGTAAATTATTGTACTGAACTGCTGTATGCGGATATTTATGTATTCTTGTTCCATATAGAAAATATATACTTATACTGAACTGCCGTTTTTACTTATGTCTATTCAAGTTAACTTCATTGGGATGGAAAGCTGAGATTTCAGTTTCCCAATCACATTTGCAATTAATACAGACTATAAACTAAGTAGTAGATAGACGATGATAATCCGAGTCCTAAGAAAATAGACCGTCATTTGTAGTGTGAAGTGAGATTGATTGCAACTCACGATTCCGAGCGCGGGGGGTGCTACTGCTAGTGAGTTACCAACGGACGGCCAGCGGTCGGATGTGTGTAGGCACTGCCATATGGTGTCTGTGGATGGGTGTGAGCTGGGGGAGTTGGGGATGTGTGCCATCTGCGTAGAGCTAATGTAGCTGCTAGAGGCATATGTAAAGTTGGAGGAAGAGGTGCAGGTGGTGAGGGGGAAACTGGGGAGGGCAGGAAAGTCTGGTGTTACCCCAGTTAGGGTGGCATTCGATGGGAGATGGAAGGTGGTGGGTAGTAGGAAGCGGACTTTTGACGTGGATAGTGGGTCTTTTGAAAATAGGAAGGTGCGTCGGGTTGAGGGTAGAGGAGAAGTAGGGGCTAGAGTGTCAAATTCCCAGGCTAGTAGTGTGAGTCGGGGGGGGGGGGGGGGGGGCGAAAAGGCGTATTCTTTTAGAATCGGGTAGTGAGGGAGATAGCGATGACCATGTGGAGTCTGTCAGGGCAGGAGTCAGAGGGAAGGTTAGGAAGGTGGTAAACGAGGACAAGGTGGCTTGTAGTGGGAGTGGGCAGAAGGTGGGGGACAGTATCCAAAATAGATTCAGTGTGTTAGGTAATTTTGAGAATTCTGAGGAGCAGGTTGGGCCTGAAGAGGTTGAGGTGGAGGTAGGCATGGGGGTTAGTGTGGCGAAGTGCAAGATTGCGAGCCGGCCCAGTGGGGACAGAGGTGGTAACATGGGTAGTAGGGGGTAGTAGGACGGGAAAGAGGTCAGGAAAGGACAGGAAGAGACAGTTGGTGGTTGCAGGGAGTAGTATAGTGCGGGGGTTAGATAGGGTGGTGTGTGGACCCGACAGTGTCAACAGGACCAATTTGTGCTTTCCGGGTGCTAGGGTGGAGGACCTAAGGGACAGAGTGGGTGGATTAGTAAAGGGGTCAGGCCCAGACCCAGTGGCTGTTGTACACGTGGGGACCAACAACATCAGGGAGAGAAAATCAGTTCAGCTTATTGAGACTTACAAGGACTTAATAACTCAATTGAATGCCAAGAATGCACAGGTAGTGGTTTCGGGGTTTCTCCCAGTACTAGGTGGTGGGGGCGAGCGTAATTCGCGAATCATTGGGACCAACGAGGAATTGGGGGAGTATTGTAAGGAACTTGGGATACCCTTTGTCCGAAGCGAGTGGTAGGATAGCTTCTGTGGCTGGCAAGAGGGCAGCCGACGCGTTGATCGACAAGTTGATCAGTCCACCGGCGAAGCGAGCTACGTTAGAGCGAACGCCGAAAAATTGGAAAGATTTAAAGGATGCTGTGGTACCCATACAAGATTTAGCTAAAATGACGAGTGGATCTGGATTGAAGAGAACTCGCGACAGTGTAATATTATTATTTATTTATATTATAAAAACTGAGTTTGAAAAAACATAAAATTGTGTTTGAAAAAATCTAAAATAACAACAACAAAAAAAAACAAAACAAAGATGAACATTAAAGATATGTCTTGGAACGACGCCGCGACCAAGAGGTCGAATAACGAGTTCTTTCCTAAAAGCATAAGAGGCTTGATAGTGGGAAAATCGAATTGTGGAAAGACCAATCTGTTGATGAATCTGTTGTTGCGATCCGACTGGTTGGATTACGACAGATTGTTTGTGTTTAGCAAGAGCTTGTTTCAACCCGAATACAGATTGCTTCGAGAGTGCATGGATCGTAGATTGCCTGAGGACGTCATAGCCAGAATCTTTGACAGTAGGGAGGAATTCGACAAAAGTGAAGCTTCTCTATCGACCATTTTGGACGGTGCGGCGATGGAATTGATGAAGAGAAATGCATCTTCGAACGTCGAGTGTAGATTTTATGAGAACGCTAGCGACGTTCCGGATCCCAGAGAATTGAAATCGGAAGATAAAAATCTCATGATTTTCGACGATCTGCTTTTGGAGAGACAGAACCGATGCGAATCGTATTACGTTAGGGGTCGTCACAGCAACGTGGACTGTTTCTACCTGTCGCAGAATTATTTTCTTGCCCAGACAGACGATAAGGGAGAACGCTAATTTTCTATGTCTCTTTCGCCAAGATCTCAAGAATCTCAATCACATCTACAGCGATCACGTCGAAAACGACATGAGCGCGGCGGAATTCAGGAGATTCTGCAAGAGGGTTTGGGATGGAGGATTTTACAATTTCGTCGTGATCGATTTGACTAGCGAATTTAATCGCGGAAAATATCGGTGCGGATTCGACAAGTTTTATGTTTCTGATGATAATAAGACAGAGAGCGAAAATAAAATTAGAAAATAATAAATCATCAAATAATTTAGTTTTGAAAAAATAAAATAAAAAATTAAAATATAATGTTCGAACAAGGAGAATTGTTAGAACGGAGAGCCGAGAATACGGCTGCAAAACAATCCATTCAAATCGTGGTGAGTGGCGATTCGACTCGATTCGCGACAAAACTCGAACCTTCCATCGAATTGAATAGAGAGAAAAGATACGAGATGGCGTTGGTGAATCTGGAGACTTATTATTCCTTTCCCAACGTCACCGAAAAGAATAACTCGTTTAAGTAGTGGTTGGAGATTCGAATTCCCAAAGGAAGTTACGACATAGACGATTTGAAAAATTACATTCAAACGCGAATGAAGACAGATGGAAAGGGAAGCAACAAGATCAGACTCATCCCTGGCCTCTTTCCTCCCCTTTTCTACGAGAGAATCCTTCATCTCTTCCTTGATGATCTGACGAGTCTTGATTCTCACGGCTTCTTTCATGGCTTCATATTTCGTTTTCTCGCCCAATATCGTGAAGGATTCTCTGTCCGATATCCTACCGTCTTCCAACGCCATCGAGATCATTTCGGATATCGTGTCGATCTTGGAGTCGGCCAAGACGCGAATCTTGTCGTGTTTCCTCGCCTTCAGATATAATTTCCTACTCAAAAAGTTTCCGAGCGTGCTAAACAATCCAGCGGCGAGAGCCACTCCTTCTATGGTTAACACGATCGGAATACCGACCGCAGTCGACAACAATCCGATGCCGGCCGCGTGTAAATCCATGAAATCGTGATGAGTGTCGTGTCAATCGCGTTGACGAATTTCACGAAACGCGAATACTTCTTCTTGAGAGAATGACGAGAATCTCTCTCTTGAGTTAGATACGATTGGATTCTACTGATTTGATCGATGCGATTCCTCTCTCCTCTTTCTTTTTCTTCCAGCGACGGTGCCGTCGGCAAAACGCCGTTCGGCTTCTCATCCTCGTTGTCATCTAACGTCGGATACAATTTATTTCTGGTTCTCATTTTTGTGTTTTTTCTTTCTTTCTAATATTAGATAAAAAATTTATGTGTGTATTTATTTTTATTTTCTATTCTCCCTTATTTATATCAACGAGAAAACTTAGACGTATGCCTCATTGAACAATAATTTCATGATGCATCCCTTGTCTTCTAAAGTCAGACTTCTACGCGCCAATTTCAGTTCTTCCGAAACTTTGGGCTTGTCTCGATCCTTACAGAAGAGTAATCTCTTCCAAAACGTGATCACTTCGTCGATTTAAACGCGTTCGGACGCCGGTTCGAAATACTTGGCGACCATATCTTCCCTTTCCATCGTCAGACACGAATGATTCTCATGATCGAAGTCTAGGTGATCCCGACATCCGACGCATCGTTCTAACAAGAGGCGACATAGTTGTTCGTTCACGCAGAATGCGTAGGCTCTCATCAGCATTTTTAAAAGAAACCTTGCTCTGATAGTCTGGGAAGCGTTCATGATTTACGTATTTTTTATTATCTATTCGATTTGATATATTTAGTTTTTTAAATAACTATTTATTTATATTTTTTCTCTCCTATATATATCAATCACTTTTTATTTTCTTACTATTTTTATTTGAATGAAACAAATTCTACAAAGTGTTTTATTAAGATTTATTTCACAAAATTCGCAGTGACAAAACGTAAACAAACGATTTCCCATCGATTTCTAATTTTCTAAAACTCAATTTTTTTTTTCAATGTCATCCGTTTGAAACGAAAACCTTTCATTCACACCGAAACAAAACATGAATGTCTATTATAACAGATTAAATTTTATAGTCGACTCTTTTGAACGAAAACCTTTTCATTCACACCGAAACAAAAACATGAGTGTCTATTATAATAGAATTTATCGAATTCAATCTTATAGTCGACTCTATTGTGAGCCTCCTCAAAAACAATAGCGGATTCTGGACCACTGGTCCAGAATCCGCAAACCGTTTTTTGATGCTGGTCCAGAATCCGCAAAGCGTTTTTTGCTCGCGTTCACCAACGATAGATTGAAGGTCTAATCCACGATGGGAACGTCGACAAAAATTTTTAAGAAAATTTGTATGTACAATTTCGTACATTTTTCACTTTCAACGTTAAAAGTGCGATCTGGGAGCCTCAAAAACAATAGCGGATTCTGGACCACCATAAAAAAAACATTTTTGTATACGTGCACGCGATTTAACACTGAATCCTATGACGGTAAACGCACCATGTACGTGTACGTGTACGGTACATGTACCAAGTGGTCCAGAATCCGCCTTTTATACCTACTGGTGTGATTATTATTTTTCCGCGATATTTTATGTGATCGATACATGGGCGTATAAAAAGTGTTTTATCTGTAAACAGAAAAATCCGCCTGCAACAGGCAGAGTTGGGCCTTCCTTACCGAGAATACTGACCATGTCAATCAACGAACACAAGCCGCAGATCGACTTCGTTTGAAAAACATAAAGATTTCATTCTGTTTGCTCAAATCTATAGAGGATATTCACGAAAATTTGATGAATACCGAAAATATCTCGTTCGTGGCTACAAGAAATATGAGGATCTTCACTCGCGACGCATCAAATTTTCGTGAATTTTCTTTTTATTTAATGCTCTACGACTACAAACTCTCCAATTTGTGGCCTTTATTTGCCATTAAGGCGCAAAATTTATGTGCCGAACCGGCGTCCATACAAAAATTACAACAACCAAACTCCAACCATTGGAATGTGTGAATATCCGCACAAAAAGTAGTCCCGTCTTATTTCTACCCTAACTTTACGATTTACCAAGGCTGGCGAATTGAAATAATCGCAATGTGTTTCGAAGAAATAGAACAATAACAAAAAACACCACTTTCTAATTTTCAATAACAAGACACGTCATTTTATTTTTTTTGAACTCAATGCACTGAAGACGTGTGAAGTTGAACTGAAGAAATTTGAAAGTGATTTCGGCTTTTCGCTGGAAGGTGAATGAGAAAGTCAAACTTTGAAACCGCTGATTTAATGAATTGATTTAGTCACTGTCACTATCAATTATTCGAATTCGTTTGTATTTGGGACTCTGGAATTCATTACTGATGTGCTGACTCGTTTAAAGTACATGTGATTCGTCATCCGAACCTACGATGAAATATCGATTTCTAAATATCATTTTGATATTTCGTTTTGCCGACCGACAGGGGAATATGACTTAATTTTTCAGCGTGAATTGATGCCTGAGCATTAAATAAAAATTTATACCCAATCCTTTGAACTTGCTCTACTTTGAACAAATCTTAGATATGACCAGTTTTCCACAGCCTACATTATGATTCATAATCGTAAACTTAATGTATCGGATGAATCAACGAGTAAGTGTTGTTGTGGAGTTCAGTTCGCTTCATGGTAAGAAACAACAGATAATCTTAGTGGGGAAAGGCTTTTACTGTTATTGATACAGAAAGGCTGTTAATGTTGAAACTCCGCGCTCACATTTCTTTTACCAATGTAAATGTTGGGTAGGTATTACAAAGCGAATGTATTGGCCAGACAGAGAAACGCTTCAAAAGTCTCATTGATTTTTTTTACAAAGTCTTTTAAACAAATATTATAAATGTCATGACCAGGGCCGATACTTGCCCAAATTCTTTGAGGGGTGTAACAAACTCTTGCCTGACAACTCAGTGAAATTTCCCAACAGTAATCATTAATATTATAGCGCGCAATTCCGGTTGTCGGATTAATATGGAATGACAACAGTCATTTTTCTTGACGCTTAAGAGAAAGGCATTGTTTTATGTGTGCATGTCAACATGTTGTCCAAACTTGACCCCCATAGGGCGTTATATAATTTTTAGGGTTGCTCGCCCTACAAGGCGAGCAACCCCAAAAATTATATAATGCCCGGTGGGACCAAGTTTGGATAAGTCAACATGGTGAGCCCATATATAATGATCGAATTTTGATGTCCTCTATTTACCCCAGCCCCAAATGCAACAGAGTCCGCAAAACAGGGGAGCTATTTTATTTTTGCTCAGTTCAGAATTCATAGATGCTCCCTGGCTGTTGAGCATCGTAAGTTAAATCTGACACAGTTGTAGGATAAATCATCATGTATGTATCATTTGTCCACCAGGGCAAGTGCCCTTGGGGGAAAAGCGATTACCGGGGATTAACAATAATTGGCGCCGGGCAATCACACCCCGTTCGCAGTTTTGTTGGGCAATTGTGTCATATTGTCTGGTCGATCGTTGAGCGGTACAATACCCAACGATTGCCCAGAGAGTGTCAGGCAAAGTCTCTGTCTGGAAAAATATTGGAGGAGCGACACACCCCTCCAACCCTGGGATTTACGGCATTGACCAGAACCGCTGAAACTCTACAACCACAGTTCTTTTGCAACTAGACTGCCATTGGGTGGATATTAAAGAGCGAGGGGATGGCCAGAAGTGTATATTTCGAAATACACAGACTCGTGCCACTTTTCATCTAAGGGCAACCACTGCACTTTCGCCGTATTATAGCCAGCGAGTTCCACACTTCCGTGCTGCTGCCAAAGGAAAATGAACAAATTAATCATGAGAACTTCTTCTTAAAAGCTAGATTCCAGCCATCGTTTTTGACGGTGTGTAGTGGTCTGGTGGTTTAGGTGCTGAACCCCTGATTGCCAGGCGGGATTGTCGGCGTGGTGGTGGTCTGAAATCAACATTCTGAATTCCTCCAAAACATGATTTGTGTCCTTCGAAATAAATACTGAGGCCCGTGTCAGTCATCGTATGAAGTCAACCACAGCACTTTCGTCGCATTGTAGTCGGCGCATTCCACACATTTATGCTGCTGCCGAGAGGGAAATGAACCAAGTAATCATAAGAATTTCTCCAAAAAGCTAGATAGATTCAGACATCGTTCTTTGACGGTGTGCAATGGTCTAATGGTTTGTGTGTTGAACCCCTGATTTCCAGGCGAGATTGCCGTGAGTCGATTAAGGCTGTCACGATTAATCTATTAATCGACTATTGATCGGTCAAGGCGAAATCGATTAGTATTTTTCGTTGTCGAATAATCGGTAAATTGTATCCCGTTCTAGACATTTAATAATTAATAGAAAATTTGATGAAAAAACTATTGTTTCTAAAGGTAAAGAGTTAAGAACATCGATGTTAAACCCCAAGATGCTGTTGGAAGCAATAGTCTTCCAGTTACATTCATCAAAGCTTTGAGGTTCTGAACTTTTGAACCGTCAGTGTAATAATCAAGACCGGTCGGCAGTCAAAAGTTCAGAACATCAAAGCTTTGAATGCACCTAAAAAGGATCGTCTTCGTTGTTTCCTTGAGGTAGGTCAACTGACTTGAACTTCATTTTTATCGACTTCAAAGAGAGGGAGAGGAGGGGGGGTCATTTAGGTACGATTAATCGTCGATTATTTGCGACGATTAATCGATTCCTAAATTAAAAAATCGTGACAGCCCTAGAGTCGATTCCCAACGGTGGATCGGAATCCAACATTCTAAATTCCACCACATACTGACTGTGCCCTTCGAAATCCACACCCTCGGGATTTACGGCCATTGCTTTGAGCGCTGAAACTCTACACTCACAGTTCTTTGACAACTAAATCTGCCATTGGATGTGCATAAAAGAGCGAGGGTGATGGCCAGAAGAATCCTAAGTGGTTACATACATTTCCTCGATGAAGACCCCGTAAAATACCTTGGTATTCGCTTAGCAGTTGTGTTTGAAATTGTTGCTCGCCGTTGCTCGTTTCTTCTCACCAGGTCTTCTGGCTTCCTCCACCCGTCAAACTATCACGAGGTGACCCTGGCTGTCGAAAGTGCCGTTAACAATAAATAAATAAATAAATAAATAAATAAATAAATAAATAAATAAATAAATAAATAACATTGTCTAGTTCCCCAGCTCAATCCCACCATCTGAAAAGCGAAATATGGCACTGTTATGAGCAAAAGCTCTTGGGTGAATGTTAAAGTTGGTTGTCCTTATATCCCGACGAATTCTGTCTTTTGATTGGTCAGAATGCCTTGGACAAATAGCCATGGCAAAGGGTGCACTCAACATCCAAGGTATATGAGGGCGTGTAACATCCAGGGTATAATCGCACGCGAAACATCGGGGGTATATGGTTTAAATGAAACCCTTTTTCTTTTGTTCGCCTCGATATAAAAATCGAACCAAAAAAACCTGAAAATAGTCACAAATATCATCAGATTCCCGACGATTCGACCATACTTTGCCATTAGAAATTACACAGTCGAATAATTAAATGAAACAACTTGAGAAAAATAAAATAAGAGCAAATATCCTCCCCTGAGTTCCAATGAGTTATATGTGGCAGTAGGCACACATTGGAACTCGGGAGACGCGGTCAACAAAATACCGTTTACTCTTTTCCTTAACGACTGAAGGGATGTAATCTGTTGTCTTCTGCGTTTGTTCCTGTTGTCTTCTGCGTTTGTTCCAACTGATTGAGGAGCGTGAAACACGCGTCCACAAATTTGTCTCCACTATGTTTCTATTATGTTTCAAACGGGACAAAAACGTTAAAAACCGCCATCCAGGTATTAAATCTCACTTTTATTGACCCCCCCCCCCCCCCCCCCCCCCCCCCCCCCCCCACCCCCACCCCCCTCATCCCATATGTTGTGTGCTTGCAAAATTCAGATAGCGAAAATGTTCACTCGTCTCACTGATTCGTTGGAAAATTATCTGGGTCCTGATTGAATCCTGAGCGACAGAAGTACCCACTTTCTTTCTTTCCCTATCTAACTGCTATCCAGTGCTTCAGTTGTAAAACAAGACATAGAGTCTCGTTCGGATCATGACTATATCACGATCCGATTGAGACTTTATCTCCTCATTTTACTTTCAAATGTTGCTAATATGCTCCGATCACAGCCTCGCATTACAAGTATTTGCCGGGCATGGCCGATTATGTTAATCTCATTCTAAACTCCATTACAAGTTTGCCCACGTTCCACACACTCGCACCAATATCCAGTGTCATAGTTGTAGAATCGGTCATGGGGTTTCGATGGGACCCTGACCGCGCCGTGACCCGGTCTAAATCTCATCTCCGTTTTCTTCCATTCTATGGTAATCCCAACTTATATAGAGTAATTTTATTAATATTGCCCCCCCCCCCCCCCTACACATGATAGGGCACTATAACGAAGACTACCCCCCCCCCCTCCAAATATGTTGTGTGCCTGCAAAATTCAGATAGCGAAGATGTAGACTCGACTCGCTGACCCGTTGGAAAGTTATCCGGGTCCTGATTTAATTCTGAGCGAGAGAAATACCCACTTTCTTTCTGTCCCTATCCAATCGATATCCAGTGCTACAGTTGTAAAAAAGGACATAAAGTCTCGATCGGATCGTGACTATATCACGATCCGATTGAGACTTTATCTCATCATTTTACTTTCAAGTGTTGCTAATATGTTCTGATCACAGCCTCGCAATACTACCTTATATTTTCTCATGAAGATAGTTTCTCGAGTGTTGTCAAATAAAGTGATCGTTTTTTGGCAAACTTATTGAACACCGTTAATGTCTGTTGAATCGCATTTGAGTGTTCCCACACGTTTGCGTCAGATCCATCAACTACAGTTGGGACGCCCTTGATTCCTTCTTGCGAACGCTTATTTTCTCTGTTCCCATCCTCATCCATTTAGCACATCTGTTGCGAGATGGAACTTATTGTCAGGGGTGTGAGTCCCACTTCTCCGTACCATTAAATTACGAAATACAAAATGTAGCAGCACATCCTTCTTGCCAACTTTCGACCCATTCGTGGGAAGAAGGATTTGGCTGTCGTCCTCTTATTGACACGGTTTTGAATTAATGGTACACATTGCTTGACGAATCTAGCGCAACGCAATCTTTCCGTACACATTCTACTTGTGTCTCATCAGATATCAGTGGTTCAAAGAAAAAATACGGGGTTTTGTGTAGGGCTGTCACGATTTTTTAATTTAGGAATCGATTAATCGTCGCAAATAATCGACGATTAATCGTACCTAAATGACCCCCCCCCCCCCCCCTCCTCTCCCTCTCTTTGAAGTCGATAAAATGAAGTTCAAGTCAGTTGACCTACCTCAAGGAAACAACGAAGACGATCCTTTTTAGGTGCATTCAAAGCTTTGATGTTCTGAACTTTTGAACCGTCAGTGTAATAATCAAGACCGGTCGGCAGTTGCGAACTTCGCAACTGCCGACCGGTCTTGATTATTACACTGACGGTTCAAAAGTTCAGAACCTCAAAGCTTTGATGAATGTACCCGGAAGACTATTGCTTCCAACAGCGTCTTGGGGTTTAACATCGATGTTCTTAACTCTTTACCTTTAGAAACAATAGTTTTTTCATCAAATTTTCTATTCATTAATAAATGTCTAGAACGGGATACAATTTACCGATTATTCGACAACGAAAAATACTAATCGATTTCGCCTTGACCGATCAATAGTCGATTAATAGATTAATCGTGACAGCCCTAGTTTTGTGTACCCCCAAACATTGGCTTATCGAGTCCCCTTGAAGTAATATAATGTATATACACACTAGACACTACATGTAAACAGGTAATGTTTGACTTTGTTAAACGCAGACCTTACACTCTACCTATATATAAAAAAACATAATAGTTATTTTGTACATATTTAACAACCTTCATCTCATTTTAGTGTCTTATTTATCTTTTACTCTCTTGTCTATATTCCAACACTCTTTCTCTACACTGCGTCATTACTTCTGAATCCAGCTTGAATACAGTTTGCTTCCGTAACTAAATTTAAACTCAAATGTGCTCTCTTGAATTATATCGTGCCCGGATAGGCAATTTTAACTTTATTGTTCATTCCAGCAGCTTAAACCTTTGCTTGCCAAACAATGGATTCACTTGTATTTTACTCTACTTGCGTTTGTGCCTCGGTGGTGTTGAGCTGCATAAAAGTTTTACTTTTATGTTTTCTCTGTTCATTCGGTTTATCAGTCAATCCGGCGTCCCTTTTATCTCCACCCAGTAAATTCTATTGAAGTAATTTTCCATCAGTACAGATCTTTGCATGTCTTTCAGGGTGTATCAAAATTGATAGTATTAACTACATCCCTTCCATTAGCGCTATTCTCTTTTTTGGCTATAAGCCTATTGTTAATGTCAGGCGACATTGACACTAATCCTGGTCCAAATTCTCTAAATTCAGATCATAATCAGAACACTCTAAAAATTGTTCATCTCAACATTCTAAGCCTCAAACCCAAACTGGATATTGTACAATGTGAATTTGCATCATTTGATATCTTGGCCTTGAGTGAGACATGGCTACATAATAATGATCCGACTTCCGATGTCCACATCCATGGGTTCCATGAACGATTGAGATTAGATCGCCCGTCAAGGGGAGGTGGGGTTGCCATTTACGTTAAAGATGGTATCTCGTTTCGTCACAGACCGGATCTTGATACACCAAATACTGAGTGTATATGAGCTGAAATATTTACCAAACGAAGCCGATCGTTATTATTAGGAGTATTCTACCGCCCACCCAATAGTCCCACAGGTACATGGGATGCCATATCAGCATCCATCGAAAAAACCAGAGATACGTCAATTGGGGGCCTAAATGTCACAGGTGATTTTAACGATAATCAAATGGTTTCTTCAAGAAATAGCTTTTCTGAAATAGTCAACTACTTTAACCTTCGACAGCTTGTCAGGGAACCAACCTGTTTTACTGAGACATCCACTTCACTGTTAGATCTCTTTTCTGTTAGTGATACAATCAACGTAAAAGCATGTGAAGTCTTTGAACTAATTATCCCAGACATGATCCGCTGCCACTGCCCAATTTCACTCCAAGTCGAATTTTTAAAACCAAACCCCCATTCCTTCAAGATGAGGACATGGCTTTATTCTCAGGGCAACTATGACGTATTAAACGAGGCCTTTTCTAACACCGACTGGAACTCTGTTTTTGATTCCCCATGTCTCGATACTATAGTTTGCAATTTCTCCGACAAAATACTCGAAATTGCATCCAGACATATCCCTAATAAAACTATTACTTCGAGAGAGGACCAACCTAAGTGGATGCATAACGATATACGATTACTAATTAGATAGAGAAAACGTTTGTATCGAATTGCTAAGCGCACTAATTTCCCGCACGCCTGGGCTAAATATAAACTTAAACGGAATGAGGTTGTATCAGCTATTAGGAAGGCCAAAGCCCTTTATCTTTCTAAAGTCCAGGCCACATTGAGAAGTAACGTAACCCCTGCATCACTGTGGTGGAAGACACTAAAAACACTAATCGGTAGCGGTAATGTCACAGGAATTCCTGCCCTGATTCACTTAAACAAAATATATTCTACAAGTGTCGAGAAAGCTGAAGTCTTCAATGAATACTTTTGTTCTATCTCAACAGTTGACGATTCGAATGCGTCACTACCAGATCCCCCACTCCGTGTTTCGCAATGCGTTGATAGTATCACTGTACACTGTAGCGAAGTATACGCAGCTATGAAGTCGATAAAGGTGTCCAAGGCGAGCGGTCCAGATGAGATAAGTCCGCGCCTCCTAAAAGAATGTAAATCCTCTCTCTGCGAACCACTCTCAATCTTATTCAATATACTATTGAATGATTCGTATTTTCCTTTATTATGGAAAAAAGCAAATGCCTCCTCGGTCCTAAAAAACAACCTTCAAACGTAGTCACTAACTTTCGCCCGATATCGCTGATCAGCTGTGTTGGTAAAATACTCGAAAAATGTGTTTTCAAACGCTTGTGGCAATTTTTGAGTGAAAACAATGTTCTTAGTCAATTTCAATCAGGCTTCACTCCCAGAGATTCAACTGTTCTCCAACTGACTGACATATATGGTGAATTCTGTCGCGCACTTGACGAAGGCAAGGAAGTTAGAGTAGTCTTCTGCGACGTCAGTAAGGCTTTTGATAAAGTATGGCATGCTGGTCTTATCCACAAGTTGGAGAGTATTGGCGTTTCAGGGGAGCTACTTATGTTTTTAAAATCGTATCTTACGGATAGGTCACAGCGAGTCGTGATAGCCTCTGAGTCATCTCCATGGAGGCCCATCAATGCTGGTGTGCCTCAGGGATCTATACTCGGGCCGCTTCTGTTTCTGATATACATAAACGATATAACCAGCGACTTAGTGAGTAGTATACTCCTCTTTGCAGATGACACTTCCTTATATTAATTATTGAAAACCCCGAGCAAGCCTCGACCATAATCAACCACGATCTGGCAACAATTGAGCACTGGGCCAAAACATGGTTGGTCGAGTTCAATCCCAACAAAACAGAAAGTATGTGTATATCACGTAAAAACAATTCCAACCCCCATCCACCCTTATATTTAGGTGGCGCACAGATATCGGAAGTTTCTAACCATAAACACTTAGGAGTCATACTAAATAGCACATGTACATGGAATGACCACATTGACCATATCTGCTCCAAAGCCTGGTCTCGTTTAGACTTGTTGAGGAGGCAAAAATTCAATCTCGATCGCAGTGTCTTAGAAAAAATATATTTTGCTTTTATTAGGCCTCTTCTTGAACGTGCGGAAACTGTCTGGGATAATTGTTCCTTGACCAATATTGCGGAACTTGAAAAAATACAAATTGCAGCAGCAAGAATTATTACTGGAGCAACAGTGAGTGCCAGTAAGTCCTTACTATATTCAGAGACACGATGGGACTCCCTGCAAGATAGACGCCGTAAACATAAAGTAATTCAATTTTTCAAAATCTATCATCAAATATCACCTCCATACATCTCAAACAAAGTCCCACCAATCATCTCTTTGTCGAATTCATCACTTAGTCTCCGATCTGGTAAAACCACCGAGTTCCCTTTTGCCGACGCCGTAAACATAAACTAATTCAATTTTTCAAAATGTATCATCAAATATCACCTCCATACATCTCAAACAAAGTCCCACCAATCATCTCTTTGTCGAATTCATCACTTAGTCTCCGATCTGGTCAAAACCACCGAGTTCCCTTTTGCCGAACGCAGTTGTATCAGTCTTCCTTTATCCCCAGCGTTACTGACCAGTGGAATAAGTTGCCCTTATCTGTCCGTGAGAACCCGTCAGTGTTAAATTTTAAAACATTTCTGAACGATGGTAACCAAAAACCCCCCAAGTTCTATAATAACGCGAAATCTCGCAGAGCTCAAATATACCATTGTAGGCTGCGGCTGCATTGTAGTAGTCTTAATTCTCACCTATACGACAATCACCTGTCACCCAGTGCGACCTGTCAGTGTGGTGAGTGCGAAACTACTGATCACTGTTTCTTTCGTTGTCCATTGTTCTCCGATGCTCGTAATTATACGATTAACTTACTCCCATTTGTACTTCTCTTTGGCACAGAAGTTTTGAACAACGAGGACAACCGCCTTATTTTCGAAGTGGTGCATGACTTCATTCTATCAAGTAATCGATTCTTATGAGCCGAAACTCAATACTATGCCCTCGCCCCAACTCTTCGTGTGGGACGCGATACTGAATTAGTGATGGTTCACGGAGGTGCTTAGCTGGTATAACTGGACCGTGTGACCAATGCCTTAAGTGGAATAACCCTTCACGCCTACCAACGCTCAACACCACTGATACTTCCGATTGTTTCAATTTTTTCGATATTTCAATTTTAATTTGTTTGTGCCTAACCTCTTTTAAAAAAATACAGAAAATAAAATTATTCTGGGTGCTAAGTCAATGTACGATGTACTCAAGCTAATCATATTAGTTTCTTTAATTTTTCAACTTATCCGTGCTGCAGTTCTTCCTTCTTTTTCCTTTCTCTTCTAATTCATCTTGAAGTTTAAACAATCTCGCATATCGTTGCTTGGCGGTCGAAGCTGTTTTCCTGCACTCCGTATTCGAACTCTTCTAGGTATAAAGCCAGACTATTCTCTGAGGGGGTGGAGGGGGGCGAGGTTTGAGGTTTTGATATCCTTTACCCAACGCAGCGATCGTATGTTTTTATATGTTTGTCTAAAGGACATAGCTTTTGACCCTACATTGGAATGAGCTGGTTGAGCTTGTTCCAATGAGGGGTCGAGGGCTGTGTTTTTGAGGCATAAAATGAAAAATTTTGTTTGGAGGTGACACCTGTTATGTCCGTTGGTAACACAGTTCAAATACTGCGAAAGTAACCAAAGGTCTTCCACTTTGCACACAAACCCTAGCAAAAAGGTACCAAAATTGGTCGTTCCCCCCCCCCCCCCCCTAACCGGCATCCCGGCTGGCGTCGGGCCCGAATGAAATTGTCATCTCCCGCTTCTTTGTGCTGTTCTAGGTCTGGGGGCTGCGTCCTTGCGATTGAGTCTGATTGTGTCAGGAAAAGTGTGTAGTACATGGTGAGAGGAAGTCTGTGAGAGAGAGAGTTGTGAGTGTATGACAGACGATGTTTTGTGTGGTGGGTCGTGCGTGTGTTGTTGATGTCAACCTTTCTGATGTGTCGCTTAACTTAACGGCCACTTGATCTATGATCGCAGCAGCTAAGTTCAACAATATAAAATGGGAAGGGTCTCGGCCTCCAAGCGTCGACATGCGAGCCTCTCCGCTGAATTGCACCACCTAAAGAGTAATCTTATAAACTGCTCGGGAGACGACTTACATTTTAGCTTAAAGCTTTCTGTCGAATCCCTCCTTTAAACAGTAACAAATTTCCCTGTCTTTAGTTGTTTAATTATAATACTGTATCTATGTTGTTCATTTTTTTTTTTTTACTCAACAATTGTTGTACTATGCATTTATCAATTATTGAATAAATATTGTTTAAACTAAATCTCCGTGTACCAAACATGTTGGTGAAGGTAACGTATAATATCCTTCCACCCGATGAGTTAGTAGTCATATTTGTTAAAAAAAAAGCTCTACACATATTTATCTTCATTTTTTTTTATTTTCAGAGAAAGATTGATGTTCTGAAACTAGATATTGTATCTTACGAATGGGACGCCCTAGAGAACTTCTACGCAGAAAACCTTCTTGAGGATATTACGCATTTTATATTTGAATGGCATTTATTTTTCAACAGACCTAAAAAGTCTGAAGTACCCAGAATATATCAGCTATACGAATATCTCTCAGTGATAGGATTCAGATCATACTACAAGAAACGAACCTATGGAACTAACAAACCGGATCTTTCATTGTTTTTTTCACAAGCTGACACGTGTTGGGTTAACGCAAAACTTAAAAGGAAAGTGTAACCAAATATGTGGACCGTTGTTTCTAAATTCAGTTTAACTTTCGGAGAGAGAGAGAGAGAGAGAGAGAGAGAGAGAGAGTGAGAGAGAGGGAGAGAGGGGGGATTAGGCACCAGCACGCTAGCGAAACTATTCCGACCCAGGCACATCACTCGCCGAGTGATGTGCCTGAATCAGCATAGTTTCGCTAGCCGGTTGCTGGCAAAGAAAACTCTCCCCACAAGGTGAAATAAAAAAGGGATTTGCTGATTTTCCGTGTAAACAATTTGACTGTCAAGTGACACAATATTCTGTAATTAGGCCTACAGAAAATAAAAATTTGTTTCTCGGGACCACCTGCGTGGTCCTTTTGACTGCCACATGCTCTCTTTTTATAACCAATGGCAAACTTAAAAAAATAAAAATTAGATGGTTTATGTCTGATATTTTACCTGAGTTAACAATATTGAT
Organism: Pictodentalium vernedei; assembly: GCA_031216915.1. NCBI lineage: Eukaryota > Metazoa > Mollusca > Scaphopoda > Dentaliida > Dentaliidae > Pictodentalium > Pictodentalium vernedei. The sequence continues at coordinate 80,811,856 of CM062296.1, read as the reverse complement.
AAATTTGCCCCCTGAGTGCAACAAGCTTAAGGCTTGCAAAATCTTCTTGCACTCAAGGGACGAAATACGCCACCACCCAACCTTGCTATTTTCGGCTTTCTTACCAGCATCCAAAGCCGTCTTCTTACCGACCTCAAACGCGGTCGATGCGAGTTTTCTACCTGCATCACTACCAATCGACGATGCCAGAACCGCCTTGAACGTAAGTTCTAACGTATCCCCTGTTCTTTATCACCAACATATTTTTATTTTAACAGAATATTACATGAACGAAGTAGATTCAGCACTAAACTTGAAGCTTATTCAACGCAGTCGCCAAACATTTTGAAACAAAGGAGATAAAGAAAAGAACCAAAACTGGTTCGATATGCCAACTGTTCATATCTCCTTTGCTTAATGATGATTTGAGACAACCTCGTATAAGCTCTAAACTTACGGCTGAAACCCCCTCAATTTATGTTTAATTCCGTTAATATTTGATGTTAATCTTTATAAATGTATTTGATTTGAAATAAATACTGTTTAAACAGAACTGGTTCCATCTCAGGGACAAGATTAGAACCAGTTTTGGTTCTAAAGAGAACCTGTATTTTTGCAGTGTTCGTAGTAAGTTTAGATCAAGATTATTGGGAGCTTTTGGCGTCTGTATATTGTTATTGCAATAAAGCCTAACGCATGTTTTAATTGCAATTAAAATATTGAAAAATGCGGCAGCCTATTAGCGCCTTTGCAATTTAAGATTCCAAATTGTTAAACTGTTATAACAATAGAGCTAAACTAGTAATCAATTTGTGCTAGTTTAGCTAAAATGTGTTAGTAGTTAGGGGTGGCACTATAGACCAAAAGATCTGAAAAACTTATAGGCCAAAACTTATAGACCAAAACTTATAGACCAAAATGTCTGTAACTTATAGACCAAACATCTATGCACTGGTGGCACAGTGCATACATGTTTGGTCTATAAGTTACAGACATTTTGGTCTATAAATTTTGGTCTATAAGTTTTGGCCTATAAGTTTTTTCAGATCTTTTGGTCTATAGTGCCACCGCATCATGCTTTATGGCCAGATCCTATAGTACATTTTTGCTTATAAATTTTTTTCACTGGAGGATAAGGGAACTGGTTTTTTTGTCTTTTTTATAACAAAGACTTGATTGTGTACATGAGAAGATCTCTTTCTAATAGTGTGGGTAGCCCTTAGAAGGGCTGCCACGAAGGCACATTTTGAAATCACACTCATTTGTGAGAGTAACAAATTATTGATAGGTTAGAATGACAAACAGAGATAATAAGAAATAGGATGAATGAGTTTAAATTGTATCCTGATTTTTTGTCAGGATAAAATTCAATAACTTGTATCCAGATTTTGTAGGAATCCTCATGAGAATTCACTTAAATCTGGATACAGGTTATTGGATTTAACTTCACATTTTTTATACCGTCTTTCTGGCTGCCAATTAAGATCAGGATACAAGTCAACTTTCTTCACCTGGTATTTCTCCAGTTCATAACTGCGGACAGCTAAGAACTGTCTTATCCCTGCCTTTCGCTCCAACTCATCAATAAGCTGCTGGCCCCCCACTGTCGAGTGTATTTCTGAGGTCCACCACTTCTCCTCATATGACCGAAAATATCTTCAGCTAATTGGCGTCTCCGTGCTTTCTCTCTCTCTACTCTGATGGATTCTTCTTCTAATCGGCGATTCCAATCAGCGTCAGACATTTCCCCGGACCTCCACATTCTGTATTCATTCATCTCTAGCGACAACTTCATGTTGTCTCAAAATGAATTGTTTGGAATGCGTGTTAGATTTTATAGACAATGCGAGGATCGGAAATGCACTGAAGAACGCTCACGCGACAATTTTATTGAGTGCGGGAAAAAATTGTTGACGTCGGACGGCTGTGATAGTAAACGTCTGTTATCAACAATATTTTCCCGCACTCGATAAAATTGTCGCGTGAGGGTTCTTCAGTGCATTTTCGATCCTGGCATTGTCTATAAAAACACTGCTGGAGATATCATAACGTCATTTTTCTTATCATCAATCATGAGAATTGAGCTATCCATCGAGGTAAAGATTCCATCACTAGAAGGTGAATGTGGGCCACGAGAAGTGAGGAAGGAGAGAGAGGACTGCAATACTATTCCACCAGAAGAGGTGAAGATGGAGAGAGAGGAGCGTAATACTATCCCAAGGAGTAATTTGCGAAGATTGGCAAGAAAAGCTGGGGTGAATAATATCTCACCATTGTCATTTGATGAAGCTGAAGAAGCCTTACACTGTTTTGTTCGAAAATTGATAAGAGATACCTATCATTATGCAACAATTAGGGGAAGAGGATCACAACATCTCGTCAATCAAAAAGATGTCAAGAGAGCCGCAAAGAGAAATGGAATAAAGTTGGTAAACTAAACATTTTTTGTTTAGTAAAAACGGCCCTTATAAGGGCCACCATATTCTTAAAAAGAGATATCACGTTTACACACTTGAGTGGCACATTTCAGTGCTACCACAATGGAATGAATTGAACTTTTTTGTTCAATTGTAATTTCATTACTCAATTCAAAAGAGGTTAACCTCATAGCTCCCACACTAGATTTCCCTGTCATGGCATATTTTTTGTGTTTGCAAATTATTTTTGTTTTTACCTAAATGTTTTTGTGTGAAAACATTTAGGTAAAAAACAAAAATAATTTGCAAACATAAAAATATTTTTGTGTTTGCAAATTATTTTTCTGTCTTGCAAGTTTTTTTTTATTTTATAAGAAAAATATTTTTTGTGTTTGTAAAATGAATGTTATGAAAAAAAACTTTTTCATAACATTCAATTTACAAACACAAAAAATATTTTTTCTGTTTGCAAATTATTTTTTGTCTTGCAAGTTTTTTATTTTATAAGAAAAATATTTGTTGTGTTTGTAAAATGAATGTTATGAAAAAGTTTTTTTCATAACATTCAATTTACAAACACAAAAAATATTTTTTCTGTTTGCAAATTATTTTTCTGTCTTGCAAGTTTTTTATTTTATAAAAAAGATATTTTCGTGTTTGCAAATGAATGTTATGAAAAAACCTTTTTCATACCATTCATTTACAAACACAAAAATATTTTTTGTGCTTGCAAAATAATGTTATGAAAAATGTTTTTTATTTTTTAAAAAATCTTGAGTTGGAAAAAATTTTCCCCTGTTTAAATAACAAGAAAATAATATTACCTTTTTTCAAATCCGAAATTTTTATTCCATGAATATTTACAGATTTGTAAATGTCTTTTATGAAAATGTCACTTTCAAAAACTGTTTTCAATGTTTCTTGGCAAGTTTTCCTATTTTAGAATTATTGTCTTTAGCTTTTCGTTTTCTTGTAACTTTCTTTGGTGGTTCCTCTTTCTCTGGAAATAATACTTCTAACTCATCATCGATTTCCATTTTTGTTTCTTTGGGTATATCCATATTATATAATAATGTATCATCATTATCATCAAACTCTGGTAACACAGGTTTTGCTAAGTCAACTTTCTCATTTATATGGGGAGGTGGTGGTAATGGTACCGTGCTCATCCCCTGTAAAGTGTGGTTGTCAATGTCTTTCTCATCAAGTTGTAAGTTGAAACCTGTAATCGGTAATCTATCTTCTGCATGCTTTATGTATTCTGACCATGGATAAACTTTTACTGGTCCTCGTTGATCAACAGCTGGTGAACCCCATCTTGGTTGAGACACAGAGTTATTCAATAGCTTTCTCAATCTACATTCATTAATCCAATGTCCTCTCTCATTGCAATAAAAACATGGCCCTTTGTCTGAACATGTATTCGCCCAATGTCCTTTCTGATGACAAATGGAACAAATCATCTCTTTAGGTGTTGATATCAATTTATAAAGTTCATTCACAAGTCTTCTAACTTCTCCCCATTTAGATGGTTTATAGTAAATACTTTTAGCATCACTTGCTTTTTCTAATCTTGAATCTGTAACTCTATCCATCTTTAACTTTTGGAGCGTTTCAAAAATATGTCTTGTCTTCTTGAAGTCAAAAAACCAAGTGTGAAACATCCTAAGATTCTTCCTCCTTTTATACTTTTTTAATGTACATTTAATTGTACACTTAAATGTTCCATAACGTGCATTTGCACACAATTGTTTAAATATACATTCATTTGGTTACAAACAGTTATGCTATCTCTTACACTCAATAATCTCTGGATACTATATTGCTGTTGTTAAATATTGACTGAAAGATACACTTAACAAATAAAAGCTATAAAATATTTACCATAGGAATTGTCCCATAGAGTGAATGGATTACATTTTATGACTTTTCAAATGTGTATAATAAACATTTATTAACAGTATAATTCAGTGGGTATTAAATGTACATTTAAATGCACACTTAAATGTTCCATAACGTGCATTTGCACACAATTGTTTAAATATACATTCATTTGGTTACAAACAGTTATGCTATCTCTTACACTCAATAATCTCTGGATACTATATTGCTGTTGTTAAATATTGACTGAAAGATACACTTAACAAATAAAAGCTACAAAATATTTACCATAGGAATTGTCCCATAGAGTGAATGGATTACATTTTATGACTTTTCAAATGTGTATAAGAAACATTTATTAACAGTATAATTCAGTGGGTATTAAATGTACATTTAAATGCACATTTAAATGTACATTGAAGGAAAGTATAAAAAGTGGGGAAATCTTAAGATGTTTCACACTTGGTTTTTTGACTTCAAGAAGACAAGACATATTTTCAAAGCTAGAAGACGATAGAAGAAAAGATGAAGAGAGCCATTGAAGAATATAGTGAGACAGAGAGCGAAGTAGATAACAAAAAGCAGAGAGTAGAATCAGCAAGAGACTTATACACCATTCACCCACTCCTGCAAAAAACATCAAGAAAATTCCGTTCCAAATCCCATGTATGCAGAATAACATTCAAACAATTTAATCAAAAGAATCCATTTGACACCCTTGGAAAAGTATTTGACAGTTTGGTAGATGATATTAAAGAAGAATGTGGAGTAGAAGACAATGATCCAATGAGAATATCCGTTGACCACCCAGGATTAGAAATAGGTATATTTATTCCATTTACTAAGGCTTCGGCTATCACTGGTAACACCATATTAGATGAAATAGAAAAGGTTGTACAATCAAATGATAACTTTACTATCCATGATGGGCAATTATCTTTAGAAATAACACACACTTCTCTACCACAAGGGTCTGGGCGACATGCACCAATTTCATTTTCATCTGTTGATAAAATGGTGGGAAACAAGAGAAGTATTATTGAAATTAAAAATGTTAATGATTCAATGTGTCTCGCACGGGCCATTGTAGTGGGAAAGTGTCATGTTGATAAAGATAATTCTGATCTTTGGCAAAAGAAATGGAAAAATATTAGATATTCTGATAGACCGACACAAGATCGGGAAGCTAAGGCATTGATGGACAAAGCAGGTCTTGATTATAATATTCCTTGTGGATATGAAGAATATTATAAAATACAAGACCTGCTTTACCCAGAGTATGTCATTAAAATTCATCCACAGTATGCAAAAAGTGAATTTTTATTCAATCCTCCAGTTACCACCACTAATAGTAAAGTTATTCATATTTACCACCATGACCAGCATTTTGATACTATCACTACAATCACAGGGTTTTTAGGATGTTCATACTATTGTGAATTTTGCAGTAAAGGGAGTAATAACAGAGAACGTCACATGTGCCCTTTTGGTTGTGTTTGCTATGCTCCAACAAAATGTATTCCTGAACATCCCATCACCTGTTACACTTGCAATAGACAGTTTAGAAGTCCATCATGCTATAATAACCATATCACTACAAAGGGGAAAGAAGAAAAAATAATTTGTCAATTAGTTCAAAAATGTAAACAGTGCAATTCATTAATATATCCAACAAAAGGAAAGCACATTTGTGAAGGATTCAAAAAATGCAAATATTGTCAACAAGTAGTTAATTCTGATTACCAATGTTTCATTCCAAAATACACTTCACCCGAGGATGAAAAAATACCAAACATTCCATTTGTATTTTTTGATTTTGAAACCACACAAGACTCAGGAGTTCATATCCCAAATTTCTGTGTTGCTCATCGTGCATGTGGGGAATGTATTTGCAAATCTATAGATCAAGAATGTATTTCCTGTGACAAATTTGGATATAGGCAATCAATATTTAAAGGGGAATCTACTTTATCAGATTTTTGTGATTGGCTTTTCAGTAAGGAACATAAAGGGACAACAGCTATTGCTCACAATTTAAGAGGATTCGATGGACAATTTATTTTAAGACACCTCATTGAAACTGGTACAACAACTCCTGATGTAATTATGAATGGGAACAAAATTCTTTCACTTAAAGCTTGTGGTATTAGACTTATAGATTCTTTAAATTTTCTTTCAATGAGATTGGCACAATTTCCCAAAACATTTGGCTTGACAGAATTAGCAAAAGGTTATTTCCCCCATTTGGCAAACACACAAGCTTATCAAAATTATATTGGCTCTTATTTAGATTCAACATTGTATATGCCAGATTCAATGTCTCCATCAGATAGGGAAGATTTTATCAAGTGGTACAACCAAAAAATTACTAGTAATGCCAGTTTTGATTTTCAAAAAGAAATGGAATTATACTGTAAATCAGATGTAGATATCTTACGTAGGGGGTGTGGGGAATTCAGACAAAAATTTATAGATAGTGATGGCATAGATCCATTGAGAGAAGCATTTACCTTAGCTGATGCATGTACAAAAGCTTGGAGAAAAAATTCACTTCCAGAAAACAAAATGGCAATCATTTCAGACATAGGTTACCCTGCTAAAGTCAAATACTCCATTAAAGCCATTAGATTTTTACAGACAGTTGCACAGGAAGAAAACATACATATTCAACATGCACTCAATGGTGGGGAGGTTAAAATAGGGGGATATTATGTTGATGGGTTTCACAAAGACACAAATACAATCTTTGAATTTTATGGATGTATGTGGCATGGGTGCATAACATGTTACAAAGACAACAGACATGAGAAAAATCCAATCAATTTGCTAAATTACCAAACTCTATACAACAATACACAGGAACGCATACACCATTTAGAATCATTAGGGTATAACATGAGAATAACATGGGAACATGAACTTGATGATTTTTGCAAATCAAATCCTGAAGTAAAATCAACATTAAATTCATTTTTTCCAAACATGGATCCTATTAAACCACGTGAAGCATTATTTGGGGGGAGAACAAATGCCATTAAATTACATCATAAAATAGACCAAAACACAGACAATGAAATAAAATACATAGACATCTGTTCACTCTATCCTTATGTCAATAAACACAGAGAATATCCAGTAGGTCATCCACATATACTCACAAAAGAAAACATAGACATGGATGCTATAAGACAGTACAGGGGACTTATCAAATGTAAAGTTTTACCACCACAATCTCTACACATGCCAGTATTACCAATTCATTGCAACAAGAAAATGGTTTTTACACTTTGCAATACATGTGCAGAACAAGAATTAGACAATTGTGAACACACACCAGATCAACGCAGTATTACAGGTACATGGACATCTGTTGAACTTTTTAAAGCATTGGGGATGGGATACACATTACTTAATACTTATCAGATTTGGCATTGGGAAGAATGGTCTTCAGAAATTTACAAACATTATGTGAACAAATATTTAAAAATGAAACAAGAAGCCAGTGGATATCCAGATTGGGTGAAAACAGAAACAGACAAAGATACATTTAAGAAAGACTATGCACAAATTGAAAACATACGTTTGGAAAATATTGAAAAAAATCCAGGACAAAGATCATTTACTAAAACCATGTTAAACTGTTTATGGGGGAAAAGTGCACAAAACAATTTAAAAACAAAAACAGAATACATACAAGACCCAACCAAATATTTTGACCTGATACAAGATAAAGACATCATTATTAAAAATGTTGAATTGTTTGATCATGATAAATGTATTTTAGTCAATTACACAAAATCTACAGATGTTTATGAACCTCACAAATCAGCTAATGTTGCAGTTGCATCTTTTGTCACAGCTTATGCACGAATGGAATTATATAAAGTAATAGGACGTTTGGGTAGACGGGTATTATACTTTGACACAGACAGTTGTATTTACATCCATAACCCCACACTTTGGAATCCACAAATTATAAACAGTAGGTTAGGTCAATGGATAGATGAACATCCAGATGCAAAAATTATTGAATATGTAGGTTTAGGTCCAAAAAATTATGGTTACAAATACATTAAAGATGGTCAAATACACACTTCATGTAAAGTTAAAGGAATCACATTAGATTACAATACATCACAGAAAGTCAATTTTGAATCCATGGTGGAATGTGTACAAGACAGACATAATTACAAAATGAACATTGAATACACACATAGAATTAAACGCAACAAGAACAGAAAAGTTACAAGTGAAAAACAAACCAAAACATTCAGATCTGTGTACACAAAACGTTTTGTAGTGGATAAATATGACACAAAACCTTATGGGTTTAAGGTATAAAAATTACTCTTCAGATTCCTCATTTCAAGTTTGAACAAGACCAGACATGTCACAATTGAATTACAAACCAAAACATTCAGATCTGTGTACACAAACCATTTTGTAGTGGATAAATATGACACAAAACCTTATGGGCCTAAGGTATAAAAGAACCCTTCAGATTTCTCATTTCAACTTTGAACACTGAGCAGGCAAGATGTCTCTACCACTCAATCCTACTTATCCTATATACTTGTCAGAGTTAAGAAGACTTTCAAGTTTTAGTATGACTACAAATCCTATTTTAAAATCCAAGAAAGAAGACTTAGCTAAAGCTGGATTTTTCTATGTAGGAGATGGTAAAGTAAAATGTTTTGTATGTGGACAAGGTTTAATGAATTGGGAAGAAAAAGATATTCCTTTGCAAGAACATGTTAAGTGGTCACCAAATTGTTCTTATATTCAACTGATAAGAAATTGTCAATTATACAATCCACCAACAAGTATGCAAACACCCCCAGATAAAATATTATCAGTGATGGATTATGGATTCACTTTAAATCAAATATTTTCAACAATGAAAAAATATGACAAGTGTTTAGATGATTTTCCAGATTCTAAGTCTTTATTTGCACTCATGGTGCTAAATGATCAAAGTACATCATTTAGTACCATAATTGCAAGACAAGCTGCAGGACAATTCAAAACTAAGTTAGATAAAATGTTTTCAGATAATGCAGGAAATGATTTTCCTGACCGTCCTGATGTACAAAGTGCATACTGTAATATAGTACCTGATGCACAAAATACATCAGAAGAGACAAAAGAATCATCACTTTGATTTCAACCATGGAACCAGTAAGACGTATCTTAGACAACAAGATTACACGTAAGGCATTATTATATGCATTTCAATTGATCACTCCTGGTTATCTAACAATAACAAAAGAGTTTATTCATAATCAATTGGGAAAAGATGAAATGTATGGGGAATTTTGTAATGCATTACAAATCATGAATGCCTTTTACAAAGGTAATATAGAAAATATTTGGACAAGAGTTGTGTGGGGTAATATAATTTATGATAAGGAAATCATTAATTACTTGTATAGACAATGTGTACCACAAATAGATAGAAGAATAGATTCTTCAGAAACTGTATTTGAGTTAAAAGCACCCTTAAAACAAATACCTACTAAAAGACATGAAGAAGGTATGGAATCAGAAAGTATATAAGTGAATGATTTGACAACTCTTATTCACACAAATACAATTATGGCATCGAGTGAATGTTTATTGTTTCAACACCCTTGTAATATCTTTATTTCGGGACCTAGTGGTTCAGGAAAAACAGAATTTGTCAAAAAACTTATTGATATGAAACATGACTTATTTCAAATTCCCCCACAAAAAATCATTTGGTGTTATAAAGAATGGCAAAATACATATACTTTACTTAAAGAAAGTGAAGATATTAAATTCATAGATGATATCCCTGATGATGAATATGAAATTGTCAGTGATGCCACTATTCCCCATCTTGTAGTTTTTGATGATATGTTAGGAGATAAAGATGAAGTAAAAATTAAATTATGGTTCACACGAAAAAGACATCATAGAAATGCAAGTGTCATTTACATTACACAAAATATGTTTCAACAATCTAAATCTAGTCGTACCATAAGTTTAAATGCACATTATATGATTTTATTTAAAAATACCAGAGATAAAGGGCAAATTAAAGTATTGTCAAATCAAGTTCAATTACCACATTTAAATGCATGTTATCAAGATGCAACAAGTATTGATCATGGTTATTTATTAATTGATTTTCATCCTAGAACTCCTGAGTCTTTGAGATTAAGAACTGATATTTTTCATCCTTGGGTAACACAAAATGAACGTGGCCCTATCATTTATACAAAACTATAAATTCCCCATGTTCTAATGAGTTGATGTTAGTTAGTCAAAGTTTGTCAACGACTACACATCATCATGGTATCATTCATACAATCTTTGGAACAACTTGGTCAAGAAACAAGTCCATTTGCAAGACAAAAATTACTTAAGAAAGGTTTTAAGAAAATTTTAAAATGGTTTACATTAGCAAGTAGAATCATACTTAATAAGAAAATTAAATTGCCAAAACAAACTTTAACCTATATGGATAAACATAAACAAGATCTTGAACAACTTGCAAACCCCAGAGTTGATCTTGCAACAAAACGAAACATTATTTTAAAACCAGGAGGTGGTGGATTTTTTGGTGGTGTTATCATTCGTAATTTAATTCGATGGGATGGTCATAAGACAAGTAGATCATTCTATTCACCATTCAAAAAAACAAAGAGTAAGAAACAAAAGTCACCTAAAAGGAAACGAAAATCCCCTAAGAAAAGATTAAATAATTCATCAAGCTCTAGAGAGATAAAAAATCAACGAAAGGTAGGACCAAAATATATGTACACAAATTTTGAAATTGCACCTCATAGATCTCCATCTACAAAAACAAAAGCATTACTTGTGAAAAATCTTCAAAGACAAAGAAAAGTATCACCACTTAAGTTAACACGTGTAGTGTCAATAACAAAAGATGGTGTTAAAAATCATGAACCAATGTATTCTGTACAAAATACACAACATGTACCATTAAAAGAAAAGATTCCCACAATGGCACGTTTTACAGCTTTAAATACACCTAAACCTGTTAAAGGGATAAGGTCTTACTTTAAATAAAATAAAGTTTTTTTGCACATGTATAAATAGCATTACATTTTTATATTTGTTTCATTTAATCATTAGATTCTATAAGAGCAAGATGGTGAGACAAAATAAGAAACAAAAAATTCCTTTAGTTAAAAAATATGGTGGTATGTTAATAGGTTTAAGTCAAACTCCTCCAGCATTTCAAAAACAAATTATGAAAAATGCACCTAAAGAATTAATTAATTGTGTGTCAGAATGCTGTCATAATATTTTAAAAGGCAACATACATCTAACAAAAAGTTAGAAACAAAAATTACATCCAAAGCGTCAACAACTACGAGCACTCGCTAGTAAATCAATAACTCTTAAAAAGAAAAAACAAATTTTAAATCAAAAAGGTGGTTTTTTACCATTACTTGGTTTACTTGGACCTGCTATAGGAGTTGCAACAAATCTTGCAAATAAATTAGTCGATAAAATATGAAAAAGATGGCTATTGTACCTTATCAAATGTTAGAAGATATGCAACGTTTTAGAAATGAAAAAGCTCAAAGACCAAGATTACCCCCTAACCCACAAGTTACAAATACTGCACAACTTCAAAATGATTTATCATCTGTGTTAGGAAATTCAGAGTTGTCCGAAAGTGAGAAAGAACAAAAGTATGGGGAAACTTTACAAAAATTTCAAATGTCACATAAGAAGGCATTACAACCAACATTGGTTCCATTGCCTGAGTCAGTAGAAAAATCATTATTTTTACGAGATCGTATTATAGAAAGTGTCCCTGTTACAATGAGACGTAAAGCAACTTCATTATTATCTGCTTTATCATCTCATCCACACATGAGTTGGGATGATCAGGGTGTATTAAGTTACGATGGAGAAGTCATAAAAGGTTCAAATATCATAGATTTAGTCAATGATGTTCTTAGACACCGAAAAGGTTTTAAACCGAGTGGATGGGAAATGTTTAGTCGTGGATTAAAAGATATAAATATCCCTCAAGATTTTGTTGGAAATCAAGAACGTTGGTTATGGATGAATAGACAACCTATACCCAAACCCAGTAAATATCAAAGTTCTCCAGAAGATAGTTGGTCTGAAACTCCTCAATCCTCCCCTCCAAAATGTAAAGTTCGTCGAGGTCATAGAGTGCAGTGGAGTGAAGACACACCAAAGTCAGCACTAAAGCGTAAATTGACAAAACGTAGATTATCTGAAAAATGGGAGGCTTATTGAATGATTTATTAACTGAAATATATTACAATACAAAACATCCTGCTGGTTATGGTGGTATACAAAAATTGTACAAAGCAGCTAATAGTAAAGATAATTCCATCACAATTGATCAAGTGAAAAAATGGTTGAAAGGAGAAAGAACTTATACTTTACATAAACCCATCCGTAAAAAATTTTCAAGACGTAAGACTATAGTGGGTGGCAGATTGATTTAGCAGACTTACAAAGTTTACAATCTTACAATGACCAATTTCGTTATTTAGTTTGTGTTATTGATGTATTTTCCAAATATGCATGGGTAATACCCATTCACAATAAATCAGGAGAGACATTAACAAAATCTTTTCAGAGTATTTTGAAAACTTCATGACGTAAACCTTTATCATTACAATCTGATAAAGGTTCTGAATTTAAAAATAAAGATGTACAAAAATTTTTAAAGAAACAAAACATTCATTTCTTCACAACAGAAAATCCTGAAACCAAAGCTAGTATTGTTGAACGTTTTCAACGTACATTGAAAACACGAATGTGGAAATATTTTACACACAAACGTACATTAAGGTACATTGATGTGTTGGAAAATTTAGTTGATGGATATAATCATAGTTTTCATCAAAGTATTCAGAGAACTCCTGCTTCAGTATCATTAGAAAATGAAGTAGAAGTATCTCAACATTTGTATGGTAAAAAAAAGTCTAAAAAGAAAAAAATACAATTTAAAGTTGGTGATATAGTACGTATAAATAAAACCAAACGTATATTTGAAAAAGGGTATTTACCAAATTGGACAAAAGAGTTATTTAAAATTACTCATGTAAAACATACAATACCACCCACTTATAAACTTGAAGATATGGGTGGTGAAAATATACAAGGGACATTTTATCCACAAGAAATTCAAAGTATAAAAGATGATAAAAAATATATAATTGAATCAATTCTTAATAGACGGTCAAGACATGTGGGAAAGAAAATTATTAAAGAACTTAAAGTACATTGGGAAGGTTATCCAAAGAAATTTGATAGTTGGATAGCAGAATCAGATTTGATATAAAAAGAATATGTCATTAAATGAAACTTCATTACCTAATGAAACCACAAGTGTTGATGTACAAAGTCAACAAAGTCAACAACTTAAAATTTGTGGAAATCGTGTTGCAAAAAATCAAGTCACTTATTTCACACAGATTATTATCATTTATGGTATTATAATCACTGCCATTGCACATTTGAGTTTACAAAGCCCTGATAAAGAATTGTGGTTAGTGTTATTAAGTAGTTCATTAGGATATATTCTTCCAAGTCCAGGTTTAAAATATTTGGAACAACCACAAGATAAGAAAAATGAATTCATTTTACGTAACACTTCTGAGTGATAGTTCTATGGATATGTTTCCAAATAATAACCAATGTTGTTTTCAAACACAATTATCTAAACCCATTCATGTTGATAAAGAACATTGGGAAGTGGGATTAGTTGAAGTAATTTTACCTTCGGAAGCAAAAAATATTACAGATGAAGAATCTGTTTTTAAAATCATTGTGACAGATAGCAAAATATCAAATCGTATTAATAAAACGAATTTGAAACATACATTACACAAAGGTGTTGCTGTTGTTGAATTAAATATTTTATCAGGTGCATATTCAAATGGCGCTCATGTCATAGATGCAATGCAAATAGAAATTCAAGAAAAACTTGGAGACATAATTAAATCATTTGATGTATTATTTCATGTTGGATTTTCAAGTCTCCAAGGGCGTGTAAAAATAGTAGGAAATAGTATTGGGAAAGTGGGTATTGAAATGTCAGAAAGTTTATTACAAAAATTGGGATGTAAAGACAATATTTTTCCTGTCATTTTTCCTAACACATCAAAAGGTGCATTTAAATATAATGTGGACTTAAATGTGGATTTCAATCAAATCTTTATTTATTCTGACATAGCAGATTATACATTTTTAGGTGATATTGAAGCACCTATTTTACGTGTGATTCCATTTGAATCACATAAAGAGTCTCTACATACTCATATAGAATTTGATAATGTACATTATGTACCAGTATCAAAATCTTATTTTGATCAGATTAGTATAAATATAAATGGGAACACTGGTAAACCCATTCAGTTTGCAAGTGGCAAGACAGTTGTCAAGTTGCATTTTAGACAGAGACATAAATTAAATTTGTAAAAAATGATGCCGGTGTATCAAGGTGTACCACGGCAATATGGACATGGATTAGGGTCTATTTTTTGCACAGCAATAAGAACAGCTTCACCATTTATAAAACCGATTGCAAAAAATGCATTTCAAACATTAAAGAGAGATGGATTAAGACATGGTTTAGAAATAGCAAATGAATTGATAAAAAAACGTAAAGCACCTAAAGACATTTTATTAACTCATGGAAAAGATCTTTTGAAATCAGTTGGTGAATCTGCTTTAGGTATAAAAAGACAAAAACAAGAACGAAAACGTCAGTCTGTGCTTCGTTCTCGTAGAGGTAAGACACGTCAAAGACAAGCTTATTCAAAACGAAAATCAAGACCACTTGATATATTTGATTGAAAAAAATCATGATGTTACATGGATCTTGCGAACATTTTGGTAGTAGTTTTGATCCAGATAATGTATCACCAACATCAAGTGGTATAGAAAATATTGGTGAAATTGAACAATTTCCTATTGCATCTTTAAATAATTCTTCACCAATAGAATTTTTAATTCCAAGACAAACAACCAAGTGGTTAGATCTTGCAGCATCTACACTTGAAGTTCAATTTAAAATTACAAAACAAGATGGGAGTGTTTTGGCTGGAGATACACAAATTGCTCCTATCAATAATTTTTTTCATAGCATGTTCAGTAAAATTGATGTTACACTGAACGGCAATCTTATCACCACCAATACAGATCTTTATCCTTATAGAGCATATTTTGAGAATTTTCTTAGTTATTCAAAAGATGTGAAAAAAACACATCTAGCTGCTAGTGAGTTGTGGTATAGAGATACTCCTGGATACCTCACAGAAACTAGTAAAGCTTCGTCTAACAAAGGTTTGACTGAGCGAGCTAAAATAATTGGTGGTAGCAAAAATGTACAACTAAGAGGAAAACTGCATTTAGATCTGTTTGTGCAAGATAAGTATTTACCAAATGGAGTTGCGATGAGAATTAAATTGCATCGTGCTCCAACTAAATTTTGTTTGATTGGTAGTGAACATGGAAAAATAGAAATTCAAAAAGCCATATTCAGAATACCGGCATTGGATTTATTTCCAAAATTTGCGAATGATCTTAATGCACAAATAGATCGAACAAATTATAAAATGCCCATAAGACGTAGTGAAATTAAAACTTTTACTATTGGAAGTGGTCTTCGTTCAAAAATAGAAGACTATCTGTTTCATAAACAGATGCCAAAACGAATTATTCTTGGTTTAGTTAGTAATAGAGATATAAATGGAGATATTGGCACTAATCCATTTAATTTTCAACATTTCGATTTGAATAAGTTGGAAATCACAATAGATGGACATTCCATTAAAGCACGTCCCTTTGAACCGAATTTTGAAGGTGGACTTTATCTAAATTCATATTTATCATTGTCTGAAGCTATGGGCTATTTTGGACAAAATCAATCATTTAATTTAACTTTGCAGGATTATGCAAAAGGGTATACCCTTTGGGGTATTGATTTGACACCTGATCAGAGTAGTAGTGGGCCCTTGGCTCACCCAATAAAGTCTGGCAATCTTAGGTTTGAACTTCAGTTTGCTCAAGCTCTTCCAGAGGTGATCAACGTTGTTGTCTATGCAGAATTTGATAGTGAGATAGAAATCAACAAATTCAGAGAAGTGATATTTGACTATTAAACAAGATGAGTCAGTGTGAACATTGCAAGATGTGTAAAGAAAAAATAGAAACATTATTTCAAGAATGTGTAGTGATAGAACTGACAAAATCCATTCAACAGAAAATGAAAAATATCTGTGAAGAAGAAAATCGAACCAACACAACAACATTAATAGATATGAACATTGCAGAGTGTTTACAAAAAGTGTGTCCAGTGACTATACTATATAATCTACACAAGAGAGCAAGAAAAATAAACTTATTAGAATATTGTGCTCATATAGACTTTGAAATAGACTGCCAAAAAGACATTCAAAAGTGGGCAGATTTAGTGAAAAGAGACTGGTCATATTATACAGCATATCTTGATTAATGGCTCCGTGCCAGCCTTTTTCAAGGCTAAGAAGATGGAAACCATACAATTACAAACTATACTTGACAGTTCTCAAAGGTTATCATCCTTAAAAGGAAAAGTGTGTTCAAAAGACTTGTTACCAAAACGAAAACCTAAACACAGACAAGCATATATTGTGAACACAGATTCATCAAAAGAACCAGGAGAACATTGGATAGCAATATATTTTAAAGACAATCATTCTGCTATCTACTTTGATTCATATGGTTTACCACCATTAGATAGAGACATATACAATTTCATAGTGAAAAATACAGATTCCTGGACAATAAATACAATGAGACTACAAAGTGAATTTACTGTTGTGTGTGGAATGTACTGTATATTTGCTTTAGATCATCTTGCAAGAGGATATGATTTAGAGACAGTTCTTACTATCAAATTTGATCCAAGAAATTTCCAAGAGAATGATAGGGATGTTCGACGATGGTTTGAGCAAACTTATAGACATTATTTGAAATAACTGTAATAAATATCAGGTGTCAAAACAATCCCACAGAGGTAATTTTTTACATTTTTTAGTTTTTTAAGTTCTTTATTAAAAGTCAATCATCTATTATATAATTTTCGCCAGACATTTGTGTAACAGAGAGATAGGGTTTTTTAGTTATTTTTTATATTTGTTTCAAAATCAGATCACTTGAGTGATATCAATTTTTTATCTGACTCCCAAGATTGTTTTCAAAAAACAATCTTGGGTATCAAATAAAAAAGCTAGCATAAAAAGAATCTTGATGTAAATAGGTTTTCTCATGGATAGGCAAACTCAGATCTCGGTGTATATATGTTCAGAGTTCATTTCAATATAATGATTCAACTTTAAATACAGGTTTGTTTGTCTTTTGTTAAAACCTCTGTGATAGTTTTGTCGATTTTGTTAGGTTAGTCCTATAATCCCTTTTTTTATCACCGTGTCCCTATTATTTCCCAACAGTAAAAAAGAGTTAAGAGTCACTTCTCTTTTTCACTGTGAGTATTAGGTTTTTAATATTGTATGCATACTTATCAAAAACTTTTATAGTGTAACCTGATATACAGTTTATACTGTAGAGATAATTTTGATTGCTAAACATACAATGAATACTATTCTTACTATAGAAAAAACAACTATCACAGAGAGTTCGACCACAACGCAAATCCCTAAGTTTTTTTATTTTGTGCATGTGTTCTTGTGTTTTATTGT
Source organism: Pictodentalium vernedei (assembly GCA_031216915.1). Classification (NCBI taxonomy): domain Eukaryota; kingdom Metazoa; phylum Mollusca; class Scaphopoda; order Dentaliida; family Dentaliidae; genus Pictodentalium; species Pictodentalium vernedei. The sequence continues at coordinate 80,793,852 of CM062296.1, read as the reverse complement.
GAGCATAATTTCCTTATACTTACAACAAAACACAAGAAGACACACAAAATTTCCCCATTTATAGAAGTTGTATACACAGGGTGGAGAGATGACAAACCCAAAACCATATGGATAACCCCTAATATAAAATGATTTTAAATTAATATAGACATTGGGTCACACTCTAGGGAGGGAACTGTTTTTTGTCTTTTTTTATAACAAAGACTTGATTGTGTACATGAGAAGATCTCTTTCTAATAGTGTGGGTTGCCCCTGAAAAGGGCCGTTTTAAAACATCTTCAGTTCCGTAGAGAGCTATGTGGTAAAGCCATCTCTGCTTCGGTGAAGAATTCACCTTCCCACACGTCTATGGTTGTTGCTAGCATCTCTTCATCTGTAAAGCAATCTTGCTCCCATGCATAGCTTTTCCCTACAAGAGCTTCCTCCTGCAAATGTACGGGGAGATCAAACCAGTGCTTAGGTCGATTCTTGTACTGGATCTCCCCGAACGGACGTGTGGCGGCTTTGACGAAAGGGTGGTCTTCAATCTTCTTAAGTTGTTCTTCCATCGAAAGTGTTGCCGACCACCACTTTCTCAAAGCCAAGGCGAATTCTTCATCGGCTCTCTGTTTCTTGGTTCTCTCATAACTCTCTACGGAACTGTAATTGATCTTCGTTGGCTCCATGTCTTTTTCCTCTCTGTCAAAAGATGATTTTTTTAGTCAGATGAAATGTATCCAAATCCTCAACTCACCTTCTTTTTATAGACAATGCGAGGATCGGAAATGCACTGGAGAACGCTCACGCGACATTTTTGATCGAGTGCGGGAAAATATTGTTGACATCGGACGGCTGTGATAGTAAACGTCTGTTATCAACAATATTTTCCCGCACTCGATCAAAAATGTTGCGTGAGCGTTCTCCAGTGCATTTCCGATCCTCGCATTGTCTATAAAATCTAACACACATTCCAGACAATTCATTTGATAAAAAAAAAGCAATCGCCTGTTCTGCATTCAATCATGGACGAATACAATATACTAGATGATTTTAACGATTTAATTCGTATTGACAACTCATTGATGACACAGCAGAGAATACCAAATCAAAAGGATACCATACCAAGTAAGAGGGTGAATAATACTTTTTCACAAGATGAAAAAAATGAAACATTATTACAGAAAATCTTGGAGACTCTACAAGACATGAAATCATCTGACCAAAAGATTGTTCTCTCAGCTGATAAGATTACAGTTCCTATAGAATTCAAAGTGCCATCTCTTCCTTTAACAGTACCACATGAGTTGGCAGAACCGACACCTCAACCTAAGAGAAAAAGGGCACGTCAAGCACGGAAACAGTTAGTGACTACATCCACACAAACAGATAAAGTAATTCAACAACCTATTCCAGAGGAAGAATCATCTGATGATATTGTTAAACCTAAAAAAAAGAAACGGGTACGATTCGATGGTCTTGGGCGATACATGAAAAATATTGCTAACTGTTGAGTGACTTGCACTTCATCAAAACTAAAACAGCCCTTCTAAGGGCTACCCACACTATTAGAAAGAGATCTTCTCATGTACACAATCAAGTCTTTGTTATAAAAAAGACAAAAAACCCAGTTCCCTTATCCTCCAGTGAAAAAAATTTATAAGCAAAAATGTACTATAGGATCTGGCCATAAAGCATGATGCGGTGGCACTATAGACAAAAGATCTGAAAAACTTATAGGCCAAAACTTATAGACCAAAACTTATAGACCAAAATGTCTGTAACTTATAGACCAAACATGTATGCACTGTGCCACCAGTGCATACATGTTTGGTCTATAAGTTACAGACATTTTGGTCTATAAGTTTTGGTCTATAAGTTTTGGCCTATAAGTTTTTCAGATCTTTTGGTCTATAGTGCCACCCCTAACTACTTGTGTTAAATGTTTAGTAAAGTGTAATAACAGTTTGACATAATAAATTTTAATGAAGCTAATACGCTGCCAGATTTGTCAAACTGTTATAACAGTTTAGTAACCTGTTATAACTAAAGTAGTTTAGTGAACTGTTATAACACTATAGTAAACTGTTATGATAGGTTAGCATATTAAATAACAACGATGCTTATACGCTGTCAGAGTGGTTAGATTGTTATTACAAAGTAGCTGTTATAACAGTTTAGAAAATGGGAATTTTAAGTTTCAGGGGCACCAATACGCTGCCGTAGAAATACATATACTAAACGAAATATGAACTGTTTCTTGACTTTATTTATTTATTGGTGTTTAAGGTCACATACTTATGCACAATGGCTAATCGTGACCGTGACAGTTTTACGGGTGGAGGAAGCCGGAGTACCCGGAGAGAACCACCGAGCAACGACGAGCAGCTGTCAGCTCTCCAACATCGTAACTCTGAACTCTGCACCGCAGCACAGGCAGGGTTAGATTGGTTGAAGACATGTGCACCATCGACGTGCAGTACGCCTCAGTACACAGCGTCATCGTGCCCCCATGTAGGCAATCGGGGTGAAGTCCCTACATGGGGGCACGATGACGCTGTGTACTGAGGCGTACTGCACGTCGATGGTGCACATGTCTTCAACCAATCTAACTGTTTCTTGACAGGTACCCGAATTATCTCATCCGTGACTACAAGAAAATCAACAGTTTAAAAATGTGTCTCAAATGTGCATATACGCATGATAGGTACGCGAGGATGAAAGCGTAACCCAGAAATGGAACACTGGACAGCCCTTTTGATTTATACAGTTGAATCTAGAAGTCCTGCAATAATTAGCTCAGAACATGCTCGTTAGTTAATGTGCTCCTCGATGCAGAAGAATGACATATTTTAACTGAAATACACAAGAACGTTTTCGCTGTGGAGTGCAAATTACAATTCGCTATTAACTAAGTCAGTAGTGAAATCACAAAGAGAAACAATCAAATAGAAAAAAAGTATTGAGTTTACAGTATGCGAGGGTGGAGTACTACTAAATCGCTGTGGGATAGATTTTCTCACTTGACAATTATTTACAATTTCTGAGGACAAAACATACGGATTACCTGTAAACTTCATCACATGGACCACCGGGTTTATCCGGTAGTCCAAGAGATGAAAGTTTACATGTGTTTGTTATGCTGTTATGGACAATGATAGGTACTTTTTGAGAGAATATATGGCGCTGCGATTAAATAGTAATCCACACTCTTCTTCCCGTGTATGCAGTCGAATTTTAATTCTATATAGGCATGTACATGATTCCCGTAGAGGTTCGGAATGATGATAAGGTTCTCTATTTACCAGTACAGACTTTTACAGAGTTGGGCACCCCGTTGCCCTACGGGGAAGAGTAACTGTAATGGTTCAGTTTGACAGGGGCAATAGGGCACTTAGTTTAAACAATATTTATTACAAAAAAAAAAAAACATAACAGATACATTTCAAACATTAATGTGAATTCGGCAGTAAGCTGAAAGCTTATACAAGGCCGTTTCCACCAACACAAGATCACAAAGATACGTCGATGACAATAGCAGGTATGAGTATCAAGTACAAACAGTGTTTATCTGCATTATACAAGCGTTTGAAAAGCGACAGCAACTAATCTTGTATGGAAACAGTCGGGGACGGGTTGAGCTGCAAGAAGAGTTGGAAAGTGCGGGATGGATGTATTCATTGCGTGGAGTTATTTATTTGTGTTAATGTCAATCACCTATGCGAAATGACTACGCGTGACGTAAGATAGAAATATAATCAAGGTAACTCCAATTATTTGCCACCCAAGACGCCCATTTGGACTTTCACCCAAACACCGACAACAGAGTCACGGTTGACTCTGTTATCAATGTTTGGGTGAAAGTCCAAATCGATCAGTGAGGCTTCGCCTGTTTACCACAGTAAACAAGTGTAGCTTAGTTTACAGGCATTCCCACGGAGATCATCTTGATTTAATTGTGGGTTAGTATTTATTATAGTAAGTATATAAAATGGGCTAGTACTACATTGGGGTTAATTAGTAAATCGCTTACTTGATAAAGTAAAGTCGAGTACCACTTCAAAGATAAGGCGGTTGTCATCATTACTCAGGAATTCCGAACCGAATAGAAGTGTTGAGGAGTCCGCTCCAAACGGAAGGAGATTAATTGAATAATTACGAGCATCGGAGAAAATTGGACAATGCAGGAGAAAATGAGCGGGAGTCTCTTCCTCTCCACACTGGCATAGAGGGGTTGGTGATATGTGGTTGCGATATAAGTGTAAATTGAGGTTACTACATCCTAGTCTCAATCTACAGTGATATATTTGGGCTGTGCGAGATTTTGATCTGCAGTAGAATCTTGGCGGTCGTCGGTTGCCATCGTTTAGAAAAGTCTTGAGGTTTGTCAATGATGAGTTTTCACGCACGGACAAGGGCAAATTATTCCATTGGTCAGTAACGCTTGGTATGAAGGAAGATTTATACAGCTCAGTCCGACAGAACGGAACACGGTGGTTTTGACCTGATCGAAGACTAAGTGAAGGATTGATCAAGGAAGCACGTTGCGGGATTTTACTGGAGATGTGCGGAGGAACCATACGGTGGTACATTTTGAAGAACTGGATTAACTTGTGTTTGTAGCGTCTATCTTGCAACGGTTCCCATCCTGTTTCCGTATAAAGTAAGGACTTACTAGCACTGACGGTTGCTCCAGTAATAATCCTTGCCGCAGCAATCTGGATCTTTTCCATTTCCTCCACTTTAATTACAGAGAATTATCCCAAACAGTATCGGCGTATTCAAGGAGGGGCCTGATAAAAGCAAAATAGATTTTTTCTAAGACACTACGGTCTAAGTTAAATTTGTGCTTCCTAAGTAAGTCTAGCCGGGACCAGGCCTTTGCACAAATATGGTCGATATGGTCATTCCATGTACACGTGCTATTTAATATGACTCCCAGATGTTTATGATTAACGACTTCAGATATCTGAGAACCGCCAAAGAATAATGGTGGATGGAAAGTAGGGCTACTTTTTCGAGATATTAGCATACTCTCAGTTTTATTTGGATTGAACTCTACCAACCATGTTTTAGCCCAATGTTCAATTGTGGCCAGATCTTGATTAATTATTGTCGAGGCTTGTTCAAGGCTTTCTATAATTAGGTATAAAGAAGTATCGTCTGCAAATAGGCGTATACTGCTCAGAAGATCTTTGGTTATATCGTTGATATATATAAGGAACAGCAGGGGTCCAAGAATAGACCCCTGTGGAACACCTGCATTTATGGTTCTCCAGGACGAAGTCTCAGACGATATCACAACTCGTTGCAACCTATCTGTAAGATAGGATTTGAGGAACAACAGAAGTTCACCCGAAACACCAATACTTTCCAACTTGTGGATAAGACCTGCATGCCATACTTTGTCAAAAGCCTTGCTGACATCACAGAAGACAACCCTAACTTCTTTGCCATCATCAAGGGCGTGACAAAATTCATCATATAAGTCAGTGAGCTGGAGGACTGTTGAATCACCGGGTGTAAAACCTGACTGAAATTGGCTGAGAATTTTATTGTCAATCAAAACTCCCACAAACGTTTGAATACACATTTTTCAAGTAATTTACCAACACAGCTAATCAAAGATATTGGCCGATAATTCGTCACAGAATTGGAAGGGTGTTTTTTTCAAAACCGGAGAGACATCAGCTTTTTTCCACAATGATGGGAAATACGAGTTGTTCAAAAGTATATTGAATAAGATGGAGAGTGGCTCACATAAGGATGATTTGCATTCTTTTAGAAGACGCGGGCTAATTAGATCTGGACCGGATGCCTTAGAAATGTTCAATGATTTCATTGCTGTGTGCACTTCATCACAATGTAAAGTGATACAATCAATAATTGCAGAAACATGTGTTGATGCGTATGGCAAGGAAGCATTCGAATCATCAACTGTTGAGATAGAACTGAAGTATTCGTTAAACACTTCGGCTTTCTCAACATTTGACGAGAATATTTGGTCGGAATGGATGAGAGTAGGAATTCCAGAGTAACTGCTCCCGACTACTGTTTTCAAGGTCTTCCACCACTGTGATGGCGGCGTTTTACTACTTATTAGCGTGGACTGAATTTTCGACAAATGTAAAGCTTTGGTCTTCCTTATAGCAGATACAACACTATTCCGTTTTAGTTTGTAGTTTGCCCAGGCATTCGGGGTATTGGTACGTTTAGCAATGCGATATAAACGTTTACGCTGTCTGAGCAGTAATCTTATTTCATTGTGCATCCATTTCGGCTGATCTATTCGCGTGGTAATGAATTTGTTAGGTATGTGGGCGGATGCAGTTTCAAGTATTTTGTCAGTAAATGTGGACACTATGTTATCGAGACATGGGTTATCAAAGAGGGCATTCCAGTCGACATGGGAGAAGGCCTCATTCAACGCTTCATAATTACCCTGGGAATAAAGCCAAATTCTCCTCTTGAATGATAAAGTTGGTGGTTTCAAGAATTCTACTTCGAGTGAGATTGGACAATGGTATCGATCATGTCTGGGATGATTGGTTCAAGGACCTCACAAGTTTTCATGTTTATTGAGTCACTGAGAACAAATAGATCTAATAACGAAGCCGAAGTCTCGGTGAAACAAGTCGGCTCACTCACGACTTGTCTCAGATTGAAATAGTGGAGTATTTCAGAAACGCCACTTCTTGAGGGAGTCACTTGATTGTCATTAAAGTCCCCTGTTATAATTAGGTCGGCAATTGAGGAGTCTCGGGCTTTTTCAACGGATCCTGATATGGCTTCCCATGTTTCGCGGGGACTGTTTGGTGGCCGGTAGAACACACCCAACAGTAACGATCTAGTTCGTTGTGTAAACACCTCCGCCCACAGGCACTCTGTGTTCGAGTTATGTAGGTCTGGTCTCGGTCGAAATGATGTTCCATCTTTGATATACATAGCTACCCCACCTCCCCTTGTCGAACGGTCAAATCGCAATGGCTCCTGGAACCCGTGTAGGGCACTTACTCAGCGCACTATTACTTCAAAATAGTTCAGAATGCAGTCACAAAACGTCTAGTTTCAACTGTAGATTGATGACATACTAATACAATTTAATAATTTATTGACGAGGATAGTTTCAACCCACAAATCGTAATAGTGCACACCCATGCAGTGGTGTGTGCGCGCATAGGTAACCCAGGTACGTATCCATGATTTTATAATTTTTCTGTATACGAAGCAACAGAGTTTGGAGTGCCATCTGGCGGCGTGGCACTCCCACTGGCAAAAAAATCCAGAATCATTGTAACGGATATTTAATTGTTTGTGGCATTTCAAAGGACATTATGAAAAATATATTGTCACAGAATGCTTGGAAACTATGAGAAATAATTAAGTAATGAAGTCACTTTCGAACTTAGGTAGTTGCTGGCGAGTTAAATATTGTTTGAAAGTTCGAAGTGCCAATGCCGTCCGTTGTCGGTTTCGTCAGATTCAAAGCCCAGTTTCGGTTTTAATTGAGAACGTACACTTCACAAATTGTTGACAACGAATAAAAAATAAAACAAGTGATTTATTGACACTTTTAGTGGGCCTTTTTCATTTGTGATGAACTTAGCGCGATTACCTTAGAAACAGCCGGTGTTGGGATGAATTCAAGTTATGTTGACGTACGGTCTGGGGAGATCTTTGTTCTCAAAACACGGGCATGCAGTCTTGTTTTACAGAAACAGACATGCACGCCAACAGCGATATTCATTTATTTCCTTGATTTTTCTTCACAAGTTCATTGGCTCCAGTCTATGAACTATTTTTACCAGTGATACAATACAATGTCAGTTTAAGACTGTCAGAATTACAGTGTAGCGGCCAGCCAATTTTGTGATCTGTGTTCTCCTAAATGCTAAATGCCAGAACCACTCGGTGCTGAGAATCAGTGGGTCTGTTCTACTTTGTGGCCACCACACACCTGGTCTGTTTTGGGGTTGACAGTTAGAACAAACAATGACTGTGAAGGCTGGCACAAACGTGTTAATTCGTCAGCAGGGCGTCGTAATCTTCAATTCTTCCTACTGGTTGATCTACTGTAGAAGGAAGCCAGTTTACTTCCAGCTATCCGTGAATATATGAACATGGGTCAGATGTCTCGTCACGTGAACACGAAAACCAAGGCATTCAACAATTCACTGGAAGCAGTCTGGAATGACTATGAAAACAGGGCAAAAACTCCAAGACAAGCTCTTGCAGCCATCAGTTTACTTATTAGCAGATCTTAATGTATCTTTTGTGATGTGTAATATGTTTATCATGTTGTTTTCAGTATATTCAGTTATTCCAAGAAAAAACGTGAAAGTTTTGGCAATAAATTTTTCCAATTATTTCGTAATTATTCCTACAAAAATTACGCAATAATTGGAAAAATTTATTGCAAAAACTTTCACGTTTTTTTTCCTTTCAGTAATTTTCAACATGCCCTTTTATTCAAAGAAAAAAAACGTGAAAGTTTTTGCAATAAATTTTTCCAATTATTTCGTAATTATTCCTAGAATTCCTAGGATAATTACTCCATAATTGGAAAAAAATTATTGCAAAACACTTTCCCGTTTTTCCTTCCAGTAATTCTCAACATACCCTTTTATTCAAAGAAAAAACGTGAATGTTTTTGCAATAAATTTTTCTAATTATTTCGTAATTATTCCCAATTGATTTGAGAAAGTAGTGCTTTCGTTCCAAGGCATAAAATCGTTGCAAAGTTATTTCATTATGAGTAGTGTTCTTGACACTAACTAAGTAAACCGTATTTTGGTAAGTTTCGCTAAATTTCGCCGCCAAAAATGTTGAAACTTTTCCCCATAATTTCGAAATTATACCTATTTCGATGTGCTGTATTTTTGTTTTACTGTATAGTTCACAGATTTCGATGTGTCCTTTATGTATTTTCATGTATATTTCACAAATTTCGATGTGCCCTATATGTATTTTCATGTATAATTCACAAATTTCGATGTGCCCTATATGTATTTTCATGTATATTTCACAAATTTCGATGTGCCCTATATGTATTTTCATGTATAATTCACAAATTTCGATGTGCCCTATATGTATTTTCATGTATATTTCACAAATTCCAATGTGCCCTGTATGTATTTTAATGTAATATATATTTATTTTTTCATGTATTTCCATTGCTATGTGCTATATATAAAATAAATAAGTAAAAAAGCGTCAGAGTTATTTTTTCTCATGCCCAACCTCGATTTCTCTAGCGGACGAATTGGGTAAAATTGTAGCGGACGATTCGGGTTCACTGGCGGACGAATTGGGTCAAATTGTTAGCGGACGAGTTGGCTAGCGGACGATATGGGTGTATCCGCTCGGAACTCCCATTTAAATTACACTTCCTCGGAGTTTTGGTAAACAATGTTTTAATTCCTGGATGCTTTAGGCTTTGCAACCAGAATAGAACTGAATTCATCTTCAAACTAGTCAATGTCGCCCACCTCGTCTGACCAACATCTGGAGGTGGGGATTCTGATATTTAGTAAATAGTATGTTTCTCCAAAAATGACAAAAAGCCTAAATACCAACCTCCCCAGAACGGACCTCTAAATAACATTTGCACACTGATTGCAGAGAAAATATTTCATTTCTACTAATTCTAGTTTGTTTTAGCATTCAAAAGGAAACTGAAATTGAATTTATTACAAAATGTGTGATTGCATAAATTTTGTCTGTCCATCCATCCATCCATCAGTGAGTTGGACAACTCATAGCCTGGACGAATCGTACGTCTGGCAATTGGTACCTTTTGCTGGACAATTCGTACATTTTCCCAGGACAATTTGTACCCCCTTCTGGACGATTTGTACCCCTCCTCTGGGCTGTATCTGACAGTTTGTACCCCCTCTGGACAATTTGTATCCTCTTCTGCAAATTCATACCCTGCTTAATTAACCCCCTCTGAAAAAATATACATGGAGATGGGGTTGGGAGAGGAATATAAACTTGGAGAAAGGATAAAAAAAGGTGATGTCACATTTCTTTTATTTTAAAAAGACACAGAATATCAAATTTCATGAATTTATAAAGTAAAAAGCAAGTAGACACTTAAAAGATTCAACGTCACAACGGTAAAAAGAAAATGCTCTATTGAGGGAGCTCATAATTAAAAACGCCAAAAAGAAAATGCTCTATTGAGGGAGCTCAGAATTAAATTAATTAAATTATTAAGGCAGCACACTCATTAACTTATTATGTGGGGCGTCATGAAATTATTTATTGTTAGATCTTCATCAATTTAAAGAATTATTGTGGCTTCATTAAAAAAATAGTGTTTTAACTGTAAAACTGCATCCATTACTATCTACTATAAATTTTCTTTTACCACGTGCGGACCTGAAGTTGATAACTCTAGAGATCGCTTTTTCACTTTTGCTGTTAAGTGATGGTTCACCCATTGAAGTTTCATTTCTATGCATAAATCTTGTTTTGATTGGTTGTTTCATGCATATGTTTACTTACTTGAGACAACTTGTATCAAAAAGGAGACATTTCATACCTTTTACTGGGACAATTCGTACATTTTGTCTAGACAATTTGTTCCTTATTGTCAAGACAATTTGTACCCCCTAATTGTGGTATGAATCGTCCAGGGTGCAAGTTGTCCAAGAACCATCCATCACAGACAGCGATTCTTTGCTTTTCATTTTCCCTGTTGTACATGTACATTTTCAGTAACTGGCTTCTGACTATTTTTCACACTGTAACTCTCCTCCACCTTACACACATACACAAATATATTAAACATTAAAGAGCACTATCTTTTTGAAGCAAATATCTGATTCATCCTCTCTGGAAAACATACATGTTCATTGTATTTTCCTTAATTTTACTCCTTTTATCAAAATGGGTCATGAGTGTCTGCAGGGATTAATCCAAGGTTGTAAAAGTGCCTTTATGGGTACTTGCAGCATAAGCACCACACTACAGAATCAATATTTGATGGTTTTAGGCATTTTAATGGTGCTCTATGAGATACCACATGAGTTGCACTGTCATGCTGTTGGAAAAAATCAATGTGTAATGTTTTGTCAGAGACATTCCAATGACTCTTGGTGCCTTAATTAAGAAATCTGAGGTATTTTTTAAAAAAAATTTTTTACAAAAATTGCAAAATATTCATCAAACACAATGTGAAATATCTTAAGAAGCCAGAATGTGATTTAAAAACTATCAGAAATGTGAAATTTAATATCATAAGAGGTTTGTTTTGTGTCAACATCAATTAATTTATGAATTATATCATCATGAAAGTGGATATGCTGGGGGTCTAGGGGACACATTCAGGGCTATATTTTACCACATCAATATGTAGAAGAAAATTTGACATCATTTGTTAGGATAAAATGGTAGAGTCTATTGATATTGGTGATTTTATATAGCTGCAACCCCAGTTTTTAAAACAAAATAGACATTCGTTTTGTTTTGTGTGGAGGGGGGTGGGGGGTTTCTTGAGCACCACTCTTTCTCTTGCAGTATGGTTAAATGCGACAGATTTTTCCCCAAACTATTGTCTGCTGATGTAGATTTTAGTTTTATTTTGGGATTGCGGTAGTTTTCAAAGAAAGCAGTGAATTCTCATGCAGAAATGACTCTTTTATCAAATGAAAGAGGTAAAATGTATCTTTGGAAGGATTAAAATGTACATGTAGGTTAAAATCCTCCCCCCCCCCCCCCCCCCCCCCAATCATTTTTACACACTTGGCAAAAATCCCCTCCCCCCCCCCTCAATTTTTGAAGGTAGTACCACAATCTCCCACAATATTTTAAGAGCAGTTTTAAAAGCAGTACAAAAATCCCCCTCCCGGCCTTTTACATCACAAGGTTAAAAGGCAGTCCAAGAGGATTTAAAAACTTATGTATTTAATTTGTAAATTACATGAACACTCATCACTATTTAGAAGAAAACATGCCTCAATAACTATTTATCAAGACAATTATTTATTTATTTATTGGAGTTTAAGGACACTTTCAACAGCCAGTATCACCTCATGTTGGACAGTTTTATGGGTGGAGGAAGCTAAAGTGCACTGAGAGAACCACTGGACAACAGTGCTAACTCCACATAAGCAAGGTTAGCATTGATTGAAGGGACAAGTGCTCAGCCTCGAGTGGTAAAAAGCATTGGACATTTTTGTATGGCTTTAAATATACTTCTAATAAATTAGGGGGGGGGGGGGGGGGGGAGGGGGGATTTTTGTTCACCAGAAATTATGGAGGGAGGAATTTCTGTTCACCTGAAAAAAACATGGGGTGGGGATGGGAGGGATTTTTGTGCATTGTGTGAAAATGATTGGGGGGGGGGGTCCTCAGGAAAAAGTTTGTACATGAAGGTTACACTTGGAAGGTTTGGGGGTTGATTATAGGAAATATATACATGTAAATGTACATGTAATTTGGCTTCCAACACTGATTTAATTATATTTTTTTGGATATTACACATATTTCACATTTAAATGTTCATTCGAGAACCACAGACCGAATAATACTGTTTTATTTTTTGAAAAGTTATATTTTTGTCACAGTCAGCAATAAAGGCCATATATTGCCAAAAATAATGCAGTTAAATGCATTTTGAGCAAGTGTGGCATCCAGAAATGAGAAGCACACTATAACCTCTGGCAAATGCCAAATACACAAGTAACCAACAATTTTACCCTATTAACACATTTAATCAAACCATAGTTTCCCCTCATAGTACTTGTGATAGAGGGGATTCAAATTATATTCCAATCCTCTCCCAAATCACCATTCAAACACTTAGCCAGAAAACCCATAATGCACTTGTATTCACTGGTATAATAGAAGTTTTCTCTATATTATGATAACCCTTTAGCTTACATGAAAAGAAGATACGACTTTTGAATAACTAAATTTCTTTTCATTTTTTGCGTCAAAAATATAGCTATGAACTCCCTCCCCCCCCCCCCCCCCCCCCCCCCACTGGATAGAGCTGAATGAACTCATTCCAATGAGGGGTCATAAGCTATGTTTTTGACGGAAAAGAAATGCAAAAATAATTAACATTGAATGGCAATTTTGATGAATGGTGTAAGCCTGTTTTGGCCATTACAATGAGTGAGTGAGTAAAAATGTTAAAAAGCAATTTCTTCATTCACAGAGTATTTTGGAACATAAATTTTGGGAAAGGGGTTAGGGGGGGGTGGGTACAGTGGGAAAAGTAACAAAGTTACAAATGTGAATGAATGGCTTTTGTGCACAGCTTCCAATGTAGTAGTCTGATACTAGTGTTGTCAGGTTCCCCATGTTATAGCACAAAACTACATTAACAATTATCCCTCTACCACCCATACTGAACCCCTCAGTTGATGAGAAAGTTAACAGCATACACTCTCAGTTTCCTATGATTTGCTTTAGTCCTGCAGCACTCGGGTTCCACTGAGTTTTTGTTCTGTTTGACAACCCTGTGCTGGCTCTTCTCACTATATTTTTCATTGTATGCCAGTCAGTATTCCTATGTACATGTAGACTGTCACTTTCAAAATATGTGATTGCATTCTGTCTGTCCATCATACAAAGTGTTGGTTTGCTTTTCATTTGCACAGTTCTACATGTTCAATCACTGGCAATATACACAAATATATTATACATTAAAGAGCACTACATTCCTGATGCAAATGCCTGAGTCATCCTCACTGGATACTCTGCATGCATGTATTGTCCCTAATTTCACTCTTTTTATCAGAATGCGGGGATTCAATCCAAGGTTGTAAATGAGCCCTTGTGGGTACATGTACTTGCGGGACATGCTCATCACTACAGAATCAATATTTGATGGTTTTAGGCATTTTAACGGTGCTATGAGATACCACAGGAGCAGTGCTCAGTTGGTAATACTATTAGAAAAAATCAATGTTTTGTCAGTGCCATACCAAGGACTCTACAGTACGTGGGGAGTGGATTTAAATAAATCACCCGTGGAGAAGTTATCACCCAAGCTATAACTTTTAAATTTTGTACATATCGACAAAAAACACAAGCAATGTTTCAGCCAATGGGCCTCCGGGTTTAACCTGGAGGTCCATTGGCTGAAACTTTGCAGGTGCTGGTTATGCTTTGCAACAAATTTGCAATTATTCCTCGGGTGGAATCTCTACTCTGCGGATGATTTAGTGATAATACACTCTCCACGTACTGTAGGTGCCTTAACTGAGAAAGAAAGGCTATTTTCACAAGAATGGCAAAATATTCATTAAACACAATGTGAAATATCTTCAGAAGCCAGAATGTGATTTAAAAACTATCACAAATGGGAAATTTAATATCACAAGAGGTTTGTTTTGTGTCAACATCAATTAATTTATGAATTTTATCATAGGTTTTTATAAAAAGAGGCATACTAGGGGGACACCTTCAGGACTGTATTTTGCCACATCAGTATGCAGAAGAAAATTTGACATCAGTTGTCAGGATAAAATGGTACTGTCTATTGATATTGGTGAATTATATAGCTGCAACACCAATTTTTAAACCAAAATGGACATTCATATTGTTTTCTGGGGTTGGAACACCACTCTTTGTCTTGCTGTATGGTTAAATGAGACAATTTCTTCCTCAAAATATTGCATGCTGATGGAGATTTTAGTTTTATTTTGGAATTAGTTTAGGTTTCAAAAAAGCTACATGAATTCCTTACTTCTCAGCTTACTCATTAGGTAACAGAGTCAAAAAATGTATTGGAGGCAGCAGCAGTTTTTAAGCCATTTGACACAGTTTTCTTTAAAAGAACAAATTTCCCATGTTTTTAACTCAAGAGTTGAATTTTTGTCACATGAAAGAGGTAAAATGTATCTTTGATAGGATTGGGGGTTGATTAAGGAAATACATAATTTGGCTTGCGAACCTGATTTAATTATTATTTTCAGAGATTATTTCACATTTAAAAATTCATTTGGGTCCCACACACCTTACAATACTTTGTTTATTGTTTTGAAAAGTATGTTTTTGTCATCGTCAGCAATAAGGGCTTTATATTGCAAGCAAATTTACATCTTGAGCAAATGTAGCCTCCAGGGGCACACTACAGCCTTCAGCAAATGCCAAATAACAACCTATTTTACCCGACATGTACACATCTATTAACAAATGTAATTAAACCATGGTTCCCCATCATAGTACTAGGGGCAGAGGGGGGTTCCAATCTTCCAACCCCCTTCCAACCACCAACCCACAGCCAGAAAACCCGTATTGCATTTTTATTTACTGGTATTTAGATGTTTGTCTGAATTATACTGTTAACCCTTTACTTGACATGAAAAGCTGATTACCCTTGCCCACAAACTTTTGGACTTACTAATTTTTTGTGTCAAAGACATGACTTTTTACACCATTGGAATGACCTCATTCCAATGAGGGGTCATAAGCTATGTTTTTGACAAAACAAAACAAGAAAATAATGAACATGGAATGGCAATACTTGCGAATAGCACCAGTAGCTTTTGACCGTTATATTTGGTAAAGGGTTAAAAAATGTTAGAAAATAATTTATTCATTGAAAGAGTATTTTTGAAAACAAATTTGGGGTGGGGAACAGTGGAAAAAATAACACAATAAAGTTGCAAATGTGAGTAAATGGCATTTGTGCACAGCCACCAACAAAGTTGTCTAGTACTAAATTCTCCCTCTTACTTGATGCACGACCCTCTGTTCTGGAGTCGGAAAAAGTTCTCTGAAGGGTTATACTTGACAAAGATATTTGAATCCCAAAATTAATGTGATGCGATCAAATTTTCTTTAGCTCGAGCGTTGTTGTCATAGTTCCCATGTTACAGCACAAAACTATAGTAACAGCTGTGAAATATTGTTCTCTCCATGAATCAAGTCCCCACCCACCCACCCATACTGAAGCCTCAGTTGATGAGAAACAATTGGAAAGACTGTACAGTATGTTTTTGGAAACTAAAGTAAATCTCATACATTCTCAATATCCTATGATTTGCTTTGGTACTGCAGCACCCAGGGTTCATTGAGGTTTTTTTTCTGTTTGGCAATCTTCTCCTGGCTCTTCTAACAAAATTTTCCATTGTATGTCACTTTTTATTTCTGTGTAGACTTTCAATTTGTGTGACTGCATGTCTGTCTGTCCATCAGACAAAGTGTTTCTTTGCTTTTCATTTGCCTGGTTGTACATTTTCAATAACTGGTAGCTGACTATTTTTCACACTCTACCCCCCCCCCCCCCCCCCACCTCCCATTAAACACTAAAAGAAAACAATTTTTTTAGCAAATATCTCATTCATCCTCCTTGGAGACATATTTTCCACAATTTCACTCTTTTCATCAGAATGGGTGTTTGTGGGGAGTAAATCTAAGGTAGTGAAAGTGCCCAAATGGATACTTGCTGCTGAAGCACAGCACCACAGAACCAATATTGGATGCTTTTTGACACTTTAACAGTGCTATGAGAAACCACATGAGCAGTACTGGCCATACTGTTGAAAAAAGCAGTGTTTTATGTTTTGTCAGTACCATACCAATGACTCTAGGTGCCTTAGCTGAGAAAACTGGCTTTTTTTAACAAAAATTGCAAATGATTCACCAAACACATGATGTGAAATGTCTTCAGAAGCCTGAATGTGATTTAAAAACGATCACAAGTAGGATATTTAATGTCACAAGTTGTTTGTTTTGTGTCAACATTAATTAATTTATGAATTATATCATGTTTTTGATGAAGAGGGGTATACTGTTGGGGGTGGGGGGGGCACATTCATTGAGGGCTAATTTTTTTTTAATTTTACCACATCAGTATAAATTTCCCATTTGTGATAGTTTTGTCGCAAGATGTTTGTTTTGTGTCAACATCAACTAATTTATGAATTATATCATAGTTTTTTATGAAAAAGGGTATGGGGGTTGGAGGGGGGTGTGGTCACATTCGTTGATGGCTATTCTTTACCACATCAGTATGTGGAAGAAAATTTGACATCAGTTGTAAGGATAAATGACACTTAAAATGGCAATGTCTGTATTTTTGAATGATATAGCTGCAACCCCAATTTTAGAAACAAAATTGACGTTCACGTTTGTTTCGTGGGGTGGGGAGGGGAGGGGGAGTGGAACACAATTTCTCAAATCTATTGGAGCAATGGAGGCAAAACCAGTTTATATAAGAACGTTTGAAAAGCATCAATAATTAGGCCACATTGAAACTCTTTTTTCAAATTTATTTCCCCTTCACCTTGTGTGAGGACCATAATGATCAATGTGAATCATTGAATTGTGATCAATCACGAAACGAACGTCAACTCAACAACTTTATTTATGGAAATGGTCCGCATCGCCTGTGCGGGGGTCGTGTTTTTGTGGCTACACAACGGTGGATAATTGTAAACCAAAAAGCATGAGAGGACCTTTTTCTAAATAACTAATTTGAACAAAATGACTACGTCAACTCAATAATTCTGCGGTAAAATGTCCGACCGAACATTTCAGAACTTGGTCGAGACAATTATCCTGGAAACCCATACAAAAAAAAAAAAAAGAATCAAATCGGTTATGTTCAAGTTATGGCTATATCATTGGTATGAAGCACAAAATTTGCAAAAAATGACAAAGTCAGGCCAATAATTCTTCAGCCGTACATGGGACCGAGCCCGTTTTCGAACTCGACCAAGACATTGTTCTTTGAAACCCATGTGCCAAATATCCGTCAAATCGGTTGACGTTAAACTTTGTTGAAGTATCGCGCTTTCAAGCACAAAATTAGTAGATTTTAACAAAGGGCCATAACTCTTGCGAAAAAAGCGAGGACACACCCTCTTTTGCGTCATCGGGTGTTGCACATGCATGTCAAGCCACATACCAAATATCAAAATCCGTCCAGAAATACCTAAGTTCCTTAGCAAAAAGGGCTGCCTGCCCGGCGACCGACCCTCGCCATACTAATAGTCAATGTTTCTAAATTCGACTACAAAGAGGAAACTCAATGAATGGAATTAAATAAGTGTGTCTAATGATATCACACAAAATAAAGACAAACAGCCGGTTTATGCTTTTTAAAACTGGCAGCAACTGCTTATCAAATAATATTATTACCACTCAATCTATAAGTTACTAGTCGATTAACATAAGTTTGGGGGCCCGTTAAAACTCCATAATTCAGTTACGTCATTCGACAGAGCCGCGCCGCGGGCGACAATGGTATAAATAGCCATTAGCGGCCCGCGACCCGGCTATTTTTAGATTCCAGGGTCTAATGAATTTCTCATAGTCGGATGACGTCCCCTTGTATTTTTGAACTGAAGTCGAGCGCACGATCGAAACAGAAATATCGAACCGACTTTAGTGATTATTTCTTCCAGCAATTCCCTCGTGCGGTTAGCTGTAACAGGGAGTGGTAAAAATAGTAATAACATGAGTGTTGTCAGGCATCATGATTCATTAGCGGCCCTGCAGCAATGATGAACAGATCTTGGGCTTATTAACAGCCCTCGACTTCGTCTCGGGCCTTTAATAAACCCTCGGGCTGTTCATCATTGCTGCAGGGCCGCTAATGAACCGTAATGCCCTCCAAAATCATATTATTGTTATATTACCGTCTTACTTTTGTTAACGATTCCTTCGTTTTCCTTTCGCCCCAAGAGATTCATCAATTTTAAATAGCGAACCCGGACCAGAAGTAACGGATAAATTACCAAATAACGGCGACGTTTTTTCGTAAATCCGGCGACGGAACACCGGCGACGTTTTTTTTTTTTTTTTTCTCGAGTCTGGCAAATAATTGACAACATTGGTGTCATTAAATTGAGATAGGTCGGATATCACACATACATCTGCTATTTCGCACCCCCCCCCCCCCTATTTCTTGCCTGATGTTCCCTATAGGGGTTAACTTGGAGGGAGGGGGGGGGGGGGTGGCGTGTGACTGATTTTTAGCTCACCGAAGGGAGTTTAACTTGCCGTCCGTCGTCGTCCGTCGTGAACTTTACATTATCGACTTCTCCTCCCAAACTACTGGACCAAATTGAACCAAGTTTGGTGTGCACGTTCCTTATCATATGTCAATTCAAGTTTGTACAAATAACTTTGCCGCGCTGACAAGGGGCACCACAAGGAGCATTACTCTGATAGCACCCATACATTTTTTTAAAAAATTTAAACAATCTTCTCCAGAACCATCATTTAGAATCTTTTGATATTTGGTATATAACATCTCGGGGGTGTGGGGGGTGGGGTGGGTCAGTCAGATTCAAGTTTGTTCAAATCAAGTCCATGGGTTAATAATTGGGCTCCCTGTAGGAGCCCGAATTTTAACTTAGTGAAATATGAGGAAATTTCTTTAAAAATCTTTCATATTTGGTATGAATGCTTTCATATTTGGTACACAACATCTCTAGGGGGTCAGATTCAAGTTTGTACAAATCGGGTCCCTCAATTAGTATTTCGGCTTTCTATTGGAGCCCTCTATTGGAGCCCAAAGTTTAACTTTGTGCAATTTGAGGAAATTTCTTTAAAAATCTTCTTCTTCAGATTCAACAGTCAGAATCCTTTCATGTTTGGTATATAGGTGGGTCGGATTCAAGTTTGTTCAAATCGAGTCCCTGGGTTCATATTTGAGCTGCATTTGAGAGCCTGAATTTTAACTTAGTGCAATATGAGGGAATTTCTTTAAAAATCCTTTTCTTCAGATTCACCAGGCAGAATCCTTTCATATTTGGTATGCAACATCTTGAGGTGGGTCAGTTTCAGGTTTGTTCAAATTGGTTACCTGGGTAAATATTTTGGCTCCCTTTTTGAGCCCAAAGTTTAACTCTATGGGCAGGGGTGGGGGTGGCATGGGGAGCAGGTTAGGTTCAGGTTTGTTCAAATCGATTCCTCAGTGTTTTCCATAAAATTTGCATTTCATGACTTCATTCCTTTGTAGTGTTGATGAACCATGTATAACTGAATGTAACCCCAAATACTTCTTTGAACCACTTTGGCAGGTGAGCGATTAAAGCCGGGACTCTTGTTTAGTCAAGTTGTGACGAAGTCAAGCTCTACTTATAGCTTGGTGAATGGCGGGCGGGCGGGCGTAAACAATTGGTTTCCGGACGATAACTTGATAATGGTTCGACCCACGTTCACGAAACTCCATAGGTAGGTTGGCATCGGTGAGTGGAAGAACCCTATTTATTTTGGACTTGCTTGGTGAAAGGTCAAGGTCACAGTGACCATGAACATAGTAAATCAAAACTATTCGTTTCCGGATGATAACTTGATTACGGTTCGACCCACGTTCATGAAACTCCATAGGTAGGTTGGCATCAATGAAGAAAACTATTTATTTTGGACTCGCTAGGCGAAAGGTCAAGGTCACAGTGACCTTGAACATAGTACAGTTAAAACTAGAAGTCCTGTCACGAACTGTGCGCTTATCTTGGCTTAATTGCGCGTTGGAATTGCGCGCAATTGCCTTATCGAATGGCATCCAAAGCACGACAAGTTCCTCTGGTTTCTCATAGCAAGCACAGGCAATGTTTCTGCCAATGGACCTCCGGGTTACCCGGAGGTCCATTGACTGAACATTGCTTGTGCACAAGCCATATGTACAGTATTTGATAGCCTTAGTATGGTCATAACGCGTTGATTAATGCGCTAATCGACGTGCTATTTGTGCGCATTTCATGACAGGACTTCTAGTTTTAACTGCAAATCGTAAACAATTGGTTTCCGGATGCTAACTTGACTACGGTTGAACCCACATTCATGAAACTTCATAGGTAGGTTGGCCTAAGTGAGTGGAAGACCCCTATTTATCTTGGACTCGCTAGGTCAAAGGTCAAGATCACAGTGACCTTGGACATAATAAATCGTAAACAGTTGGTTTCCAGATGATAATTTGACAATGGTTTCACCGACGTTCATGAAACTTCATTGGTAGGTTGGCATTATTGCAAGAAAGAGCTCTATTTATTTTGGAATCAGTAGGTCTAAGGTCAAGGTCACAGTGACCCTTCACATAGTAAATTGTAAACAATTCGTTTCCGGACGATAAGTTGATAATGATTAGACCCACTTTTGTGCTGTCACAACTCGACATTGGATCGGTGACCCCAACGGAATTTTTTTTTGGGGGGGGGGGGGGGGGCGGATGTGCCCCCAGAACGTCCCCATGGCTGCGCCACCGTGCCCCCACTTGGGCAATCGTGATTAAGTGCCTTTCCCAATGCCACAACGCAGTAACCCCTGCTGGGGATCTAACCGTGGATCTCTCGGCTTGGTGTTAGTAGTAGATCAAGTACCCGATCAACCCCCATTGGCCGGATCTCATGTGACGTCATAGGCAGATGGCCCAGTTACTTCAGTTTTGGTTGTCATGGTAGCCCGCGTGAGAGCCATCTTCTGACAACATTCCCATAGTGATACGTGGTCCTAGTGTGCAGGCGCAGCGCGATTTGTTGAAGTGAGACGAATGTACGTCGTCCATTTTGTATATCTGAGACCGCCATCTTGATTTCTATTGTAGCACATGGTTGCTATGTGACCCAAAACCTTCTAATAGGAAAGGGGTGTGTTCGAAGGGTGTGTTCGATTGAATAGGAATAAATTTAATTACAACAAACAACCCGACAATCCCTCTAAATAATCCAAAACTACCGAGACGGACTTAGCAAACCCCAATCTAGGGCTTATAATAGTAGCACGTAGTGCTAAATGAATGATGAGAGGTCTCATGTGGATGAATTCAAGTGAACTAGAATACATCGAATTACCACAAACATCCAGACAATCCCTCTGAACCATCAAAACAACTTTATTTGGCACGGATTCCTCAATTTTGGGCTTAAAAGAGTAGCATGCAGTGCTTTAAGGTGCGTTTCCTGGTAGGAGTAATTGTATTTGTTCGAATACTTTGTAAAATTACCCAAATAAATCCAACAGTTCTTTTAGTAGCGCAGATTTCCCACTAAATATTCAGTTTCTGTCTGTTGTCCCCGAGAATTCTTCTTTTTGCCCAACAATAGACGCATTCCTTTGTATAAGAGTAACTTTGTTGTTTCGGATGTGCTCCAAAGTCTCGGTATTTTACCTATCCCGATGTATTCATGGTTTATCCTTCTATTTCCTGACCTATTTTGCCTCAAGTGAACTAGAATACATCGAATTACCACAAACATCCAGACAATCCCTCTGAACCATCAAAACAACTTTATTTGGCACGGATTCCTCAATTTTGGGCTTAAAAGAGTAGCATGCAGTGCTTTAAGGTGCGTTTCCTGGTAGGAGTAATTGTATTTGTTCGAATACTTTGTAAAATTACCCAAATAAATCCAACAGTTCTTTTAGTAGCGCAGATTTCCCACTAAATATTCAGTTTCTGTCTGTTGTCCCCGAGAATTCTTCTTTTTGCCCAACAATAGACGCATTCCTTTGTATAAGAGTAACTTTGTTGTTTCGGATGTGCTCCAAAGTCTCGGTATTTTACCTATCCCGATGTATTCTGTGGTTTATCCTTCTATTTCCTGGCCTATTTTGCCTTTTACTGGTCCCATTTCTGCCTATCCCAACAGTCTATTTTGTCTTGGTCGTCTCTGTTTTTGTCTTTCTTGTGTATAACGAAGTCCTCTATGATCCTCAAACCCAAAATACAATCAAGCAGGGATAGGTATTATTCGAACGACTCGAATCTTACCGAGTAAATAAGCTTTTGAGCAGTTACTGAAAAAATCATTGCTCGAACGACTCAAATCCCATTGAGCAAATGAACATCGAAAGAGCGATTTAATTACGACTCTTAATGCTCATCGGGGTATAGGAGGATACCTATGACATGATGATGTAGTACTATATATACCTGATGGTAATCTAGCTCCTAGCATCTGCCCAGTTCTAGACCTCTCCGTGATCTTCATATCTCCAACACCACTATTACTGATTTTCCCTATATTGCCATTGTCTGTCCTATGATTAGCTTTTACAGTAGTCACCAAATCCTGTAGTCTTCTTCCACTCTTGCAGCCTTGCACCATTACTGGCACTAGTACAGGCTTGCTAACCATCTCAGATTGCTCGAACGACCAGAATCCCATCGAACAAATGAGCCATAGAATAATTGCCTGAACGAGTGACTCCACGTACGGCTCTTTTGCTCGTCTAGGTATTGATGGATGGGAAGGATCTTGGGAACTAACAACGTGATATAATAACTTTAGTTATTGAAATTGATATACAATCCCGCTCATAATATAGCCCTGGTTTCTGGAAGTGTTGCTAAACCCCTAATGAACCAATTTGCCATTGAATTATGATCTTTTGTCAGTTTAAAAAATGAATGTTTGTTTTACTGTAGCTTGTCTCAAGTTTTATCCTTCTGCAATCTTTCAAAATTTGTCGATTGCCATATTTGTCGCCACATTTACATATGACCATACACGTGTGGTTCTGTGTTTATTGCATGTCGCTGTACAACACGTTTTGGCAAATTGTTATATTTTACACAACCGCTGCTATTTCTGTGATATACACCGTATCTTTCCTGAAAAATCTTGCTTGGGGCCTGCAATATTTACCGAAATTAACAATATTGGGTGTGCACCATTACGTGTCACGTATTTTCATATTATCTAGGTATGAATTATATGTGCACGTTGACCTTGCCACACCAATACCTTACAGAATAATATTTTTAAAAATTACAAGCCATACTCTCTCTACAAATGAGAATACTATCAAAGTTAATTGTGTAATTCATGACAATCATTATTTTTTCTAAATTTAATAAAAACCAGACAGCATTGTCTGATAAAGTAGAAATAATCAACCATCATGTGGAGAGAATAATTTACTATTAAATGCAAAATTGTAACCTGGAAATTGCACACGAAATACTGCAACCAGGAGCCAATACTATAAAACTTTTACAATGGTATTTTCTAGAATTATATTATCAACCTATTAATATAACTGACTGAAATGAATCATTGACATTTTAAAGATATGGCAATTTGCCTACTGGTAAACAGGCCTGCACAGTATATCGATAAACCGATACATACCGGTATTCAAACCAATATCGATTGAATAGCAGTGTAATTATAAAAAAATATCGGTTTATCGTCATTATTTATTCACACACAATTTAATTTTCAAGATTTTTTAACTGAAGCTTAGAATGAATAATATTATCGCTTTACTCACGTAATATATAAATTCAGCAGTTGAAAAAATAATTTTAAAAAATTTCAACAAAACTCTATCATGTGACACCTCATTGGAACGAGCTCGTTGAGCTCGTTCCAATGAGGGCTCACATGATATTGTTTTGTAGAAATGTTTGGAAAAAATTGATAAACTAATATTTAAAATAATAAATTTTGATATCGTCTGCGTTGGGTCAAGGCATGCTCAATCGTTCCGACTGTGATGCCGCAAGTCTCAATTGTGGTACTTTTGTTCACATATCTAAACAGTTTTCGATATACCGGTATACCGCGATATTTTTTTGAATACCGATACCGGTATTCTGTTTTGAATATCGTGCAGCCCTACTGGTAAATTGCCACATCTTTGAAAATGCTAATGGTTCATTTCGACCCCTTTAAAGTCATAACTAAAAAATACAACTCTTGAAAATACAATTGTAAAATTGTTATAGTATGGACTCCAGCTAGTTTTAGCCACCCAGATTGTTATTTTTGCCCTGCGAAAGTCCCAAGACTAGATGCACATAATAATCCTGGGTGTGTATATCTGAATGCTTAGCCAAAGATATCATGAACTACACCATAAAATGTACATGTTACATACTCATTACAATCAGTCGTCCAAGCGTCCGTCTTGTGTGAAATTTGGACTTATCTACTGTTTTTACATCAATCTTGTCCGTTGACGTTCACGGAAGCAGTAAATGTTAAAATATGTTTGTCTATTTTACAACAACAAAATCCAAATAATTAAAAAAAACACCCGACACGCGTTTAAAGACGACAATAAAATTCTTTCTCAGTATAATCCTACCAACTGATCAATCTCCTGCTCAGCCGACTGGATATTTACCCAGGTGAACATTAGTCCCGTGTGAAATTGCCATACATCTTGTCACACCTTGTTACACGGATCTGAGAGCAACTGGCGGCATTTTGAAAATGTCACATGACTTTTACGCCAATCATGCGATCTCGACCGAACTTGTTGAGGTTTCCCATTGGTTTTTTATTTGCTTTTTAATAAATGGCATATTTGTTGAATTTGAATAAACAAAATAGGAGCAACCCAATCATCTTAATTCAGCAAGCAAGCTTTAACAGACGATCTAGCTCTTTTTGCTGTGCAAACCTTCGGCACCATCAAGCTAGATCCTGGCAAGTCAATGGCGGCTACAGAGGGGGGGGGGGGGGGGTGGTCGCCCCCCCCCCCCCTTTAGCTCGTTTTGTCTCGTATGTAGGGCGTAGCCAGGATTTTCATTGGGGACAATACATGAATTGAAGTAAAAAACATACAACGACATTTATTTCCTCCATCACCATTCGCTATGGAAAACAAATATACCGTTGAAATTATGCAAAATACAAAATATATATACTGGTCGCCTCCATTTATAGCGTCACCGACACAGCATGATTTTGTGGTGTTACATACCCCTAGCCTCAGGTACCCCATGGCTATGCCAGTTATGGGTCAGGATCTTAATTGGCATAGTCATGGCGTACCTAAGCCTAGAGGGCTGACTGCTGAAAACTTTCAAACGCTGGCAGATCGCAATGTTCTCCTGAGGTTAAGTCGGTTATGACTGTAAACATTGTGTCCAAAATACAGTATTATGGTAAACGGATCTGAAGAGCATATTTCAAATTTTCTAATTCTGTCTTGAACGTATGACAGAATTCGAAATTCTGAAACATGCTGTTTAAAAAAGTGTTAATTAGCCGTTCAAAAATTCAAGAGGATTTCCACCCCAGAAACCCCCAGAATGCCCCATTTGGTCGCTCATTTCCAAAAACTTTTTGGGGGGAGAACCCCCCCAGAGCCCCCCCTACAAAACCTCGTGCCTTCGGCACTCGGGGCAGATGCCTTCGGCATCTGCACGAGCCCCCCCCCCCCCCCCTTTGAGAATTCCTGTATCCGCCACTGCTGCAAGTGGTACACTTACTACATATACGGTATGTTACGGTGTGTGTGTATATGCATGAGTATGGCATGTATTGCTATGTATGTGCATGGCTCTGGAGATTTAGTATTGGTGTGTGATGAAAAATTGATGGGAACGGTGAGTTTTCGGAAAATTATTCCCCGCGAAACGGTTTACGCTGCTATTAACGTCGTGAAGTCAAGATGCGCACTCGACACCATATAAACGTTAAACTCTGTTGTTGTCCACTGTACAATCCGGCATTACGTTTGTTCGGGTCAGGGGTATGTCGGGTTTCTCGTACTGGATTGATATAGTAGTATAGTATGGGCGTTATATACTCCTGTAGTTCCCTTGGCTGTACTAATTGACCAAATGCATTATGCTATACTATTGCTGGTATAGGAAGTATGAATGCTAGGTCAAGTGGTATTATGGGTTGTGAGACTGCGGTTAATGTCTAGTAATTTAGAAGGGTCGGATACTATGTGTAGTATATACCCCTGTAGATTCTATCTTATCCCGGGATGCTATTAACCTACCGAATGGGCTGTATTATCCCACGGCTGATATAGGTAGTACGTTATGCTAGTGGTATTGTGGGGTGGTTAATGCATGGTTATCTATTGCGGTAGTATGACGTGTACGACATTTACCCCTACAGGTCCGTTGTTAGCTCTTGAAACTATTAATCCGCATTATGGCGGTTACACAGTCCTATACTTGTTACAGGAAGTACGTAATGCTAGGCCAGGTGGTAATATTGGCTGGGTGGAGGCAGTGCTTGGTTTTCTACTGTGGTAGAATAATATGGGCGGTATATACACAGTTTGCCTAGTGTTGGCCCTTAGTACTACTAATCCACCAAATGCTTTATACTGTTCTTTGTACGGTCTATACTCCTGGTGGTGCGGTGTTAGTCATTAGTACTATCAAACTACCCGTTATACAGTCTTACATGTGGTATAGGTAGAGCATAATGCTAGGCATTCAGTCGTTATGCTTAATTTTTCTGATAAAGTAAGTATAGTATGTACAGTCTATGTCTCTATTCGTCTGTTGTTAACCTTTGGTACTATCCAACTGAGGCGTTGTGCTGACCCACAGATGTATCAGATGGTATAGGCGGTGCCTAATCTAATGTTCGGTCACTCAGTCTCTTAGTACAACAAAACCACCTAATGGTTTGTACTATCCCCGGGGTAGGTCAGAATGCTAGATCTTGTGGTGTTATGCTTGGTAAAATAGTATCATAGTACAGAATGGGTGGTCTTTCCTCTGGTAAAGCTACAAGTCAGCAGTAATCGTAAAATGCTGTCGGGTGTGTGTGTGTGGGGGGGGGGGGGGGCGGTTATAGTACTAGGCGCCTGCAGTTGAAGTTGGTTATAGGCTAGATGCTGATGACAATGGGTATGTCAGTAGTAATGGTCTTATGTCTATGAAGGCCATGGGGTGGTCTAGAAGCCAATGGAAGGACTACTAGGAGTTAGAAGCTGTATAGGCGCTTGGATACCCACTTACAGAATCCTTCTTACGGAATTCCACTAAGAGAATACTTGAAAGTTCTAAGTCCATTGATGCTGACATGCCCATAGTCAACATCATCCATCCAATGGTCAACTTCTACTGCAGGCACCTAGTACTCCAGTCCCCCACCCCTACAGCCTTGTACGATTACTACTGATTTGTTGCAGTACTACAAAATTGCTAACTATTACAGATCTAGACTGTCCAAAACACCATCCACCCTCTACTATGATACTATAAATCAGGCATAACACCACATGACCTAGCATACCGACCTACCCATGGGATAGTGCAAACCATTAGGTGGTTTTGTACTCCTAAGGGATAATAGTAACATCAAGGTAAATATCGTGTACTGCATACTACCGTATTAAACAGCAAAACATACCCCCACTACACTGCAAGTCCAGTAGAACAACAGGATAATATACTACGCCCTATTTTACCGTACGGTACAACCATGCATATCCAACATCACTACGTGACCTAGCTTTACACACCACCTCTTCCATCTGTGGGTCAGCACAGCGTCGTAGGTGTATAGTAGTTCTTACGGCTAACAGTAGGCTTTTTGGGTACAAACCGTACATCCTATCCTGCCGCGCCAGACAACCAAGCATAACACTGCTTGCCCTAGCATCATGATCTACCTATACGTATTGTAGGACAGTATAACGCCTTAGTTGGTTTGATAGTACTAAGGGTTTACACTAAACCATCAGGGGTATAGACCGTACATCCTATACTACCGTTCTAAACAACCAAATATAACACCGCCTAGCCTAGCGTTACGTGCTACCTTTATCAGTTGTAGAATAATATAAAGCATTCGGTGGATTAGTAGTAGTACTAAGGGACATCCCTAGACAGACTGTGTATACACCGCCCATACTATGCTACCACACTAGACAAGCAAGCATTGCCCCACCCAGCCCACCTGGTCTAGCACTGCGTACCACCTACACCAACTATAGGACTGTGTAACGCCAAAAGTGCATTGATAGGTCGAAGAGCTAACAGGGGACCTGCAGAGGTAAATACCATATTCGCCACACTACCACAATAGACAAATGCAGTACCCACCCCACAATACCGCTAGACCTACTATTACGTACTGCCTATACCAGTCATAAGATAATACACAGCATTCGGTAAGTTAATAGTGTAAAAGTTTAAGATGAGACCAACAGGGGTATATACTGCCCATATCATACAACCGTTCTAAACTATTTGGCATTTCCTTCCCACCTCCCTCCCTAACACGAAAATCCAACCCATCCTAGCATTCCACACAACCTGTACCACGCTTAGGATAATATAAAGAATTCGGTCCATTATAAGTACCAATGGACGTACAGCGGTATATACCAGTCACAGGATAATATAAAGCATTAGGCTGATTAAAAGTACGAAGGGACATACAGGGGTATACACCGCCCCATACTATACTACCGATGTTAGTGCAGTACGAGAAGCCCGACACATCCTGACCCGAACAACGTGGGGTGGGATTGTACAGTTGACAACAACAGTGGCTATCGCTTTTATGACATCGCGCGCCCATCATGATGTCACGGCGTCAATAGCAACGTCAATCGTTTCGCTGTGAATCGCTGGGAAATGTTTCAAGAAAACTCACCTTCTCCATCAATTTTCCATCGCATACCCATACTATATACCCAGATTCATGTACATAAATAACAATACATTCCATACCCATACATATATACATACCATAGCATACTATATATACAGTACATGTACCACATGCAGGATCTAGCTGGAAAAAGTTGCTCCCATCAAAAGCTCTGGCTCCTATGGGAATTTAAGACAAGTTGCCATCCTAACCCCCCCCCCCCCCCCCCCCCCCCAATGCTCCGGGTAGTCAGGCATGATTCGTCGCTCCTATACTATTCTAATCGGAAGAATAAATTCCGATTGACCAGCGAAATCGTTAACGGACTATTCTTTTTAATAGAAGCGGAATTTCACTGGAATTTTCTACAAATCGAGCAACGCATTACCATTTGAATCCTTAGCAATAGCTGGAAATCGTTCCTTGTGTTCCAATGTATTCTATGGGCCAATAGAGGACGAAATAGTAACACGGGTTCCCCTCGCAAAATTGGTTAGCGATAAAATGGTCTCCTTTTGTTGATAGTTCGTCGCCCTGGGTGCTAGAGTGTCCTATGTCCCCTGCGGGACATAGGGCATTCTAGCACTCAGGCGACGAGTTGTCAAATGGATTACTTAGTATGATTGGGGTTTTTTTATAGACGTGTGAAGGCGTGTAATAAACATAGAGCGACACACGCGTGTGAATGGGTAATCCACACGGCAGTTGTGCCATTGCGGAAGGATAAAACTCGAGTCCTGTGGCCTCTCGTTCTATCCTTCTGCGCTGGAACTCGTGTCATATCGATTAACCCATTCACACACGCGTGCCGTTCTGTATATGTACCCAATAGGGCATGTAATACCAGGACCATACAACTGGTTTCTGTGAAACGCCTAGACACTTGATATTTCTTATAGCCGTGGCTATGAAAAAGTATCAAAGTAGTGTATAGGCGATTTACGGAAACGACATGCAACCGAGAATATGTCTTTTTTAAAAACAACTTACATCGATACATCGTACTTTCTGGGGCCAAGCCGCAGAGTACGAAGTATTGAAGTAAGTGAGGGCTACTTTATCAAATCACAGATGGGAGATAGACCCTCAAGTGGAACTACAATTTTGTTGGGAAGTGCGTTCGCACCCGTCAAACCTTCCCTAGCTAAAAGCCAGAGGCATACTAGAGTGCGTTACGTAAAAGGCTCAGAACTCACGTGATGGGGATAACATGGTTCGGGAATCTGTTTAAAAAACGCTGTGAAAGTCTCGCAATTGAGAATCCATGGCACAACATTTTGTTCGCCGTGCCAAGCATATTTTCAGCGCTTTTATTAAAAAAAATGGATAATGTTTCTTGCATGGTGTCATCTTATTCACATGACTGTTTATGGGTAGCTATTCAATAACGCCCAGTTCAGACGGACGCATTTTGGACGAATGTAATCTAATTGTACTACATGGCTGTGAAATTGCAAAGTGAATTTCGAAAAGTCACCCAACGAAGTGCCCAACAATGGGTTGAAGGTACCTGTCGCCCTTTTACGTACCAAGCCGCTCATTAAAGCGTATCTCGTCGTTTATTTTTTAATGAAATATGTCGAAAATAGGCTAAATTTTGAAGTGAAGAAAAAACGTCAAAATGGGATTAAATCAAAAAACATGTTGTGTCGTGCGCAAGGCACTGAATCCCGATTGCCCACGTGGGAGCACGTGTACTAAGGCGTAATGAACCAACCCTGCTTGTGTGAAGTCTGACAATTGCTCGCCGTTGCTCGGAGGTTCTCTCAGGGTAATCTGACTTCCTCCACCCGTAAAACTGTTCGACACGAGGTGACCCTTGCTGGTGGAAGTGTCTTTAAATTCTAATAAACAAATAAATAAATAAATAAATAAAAAAAAACAAATACAGCGGTCTACAATTTTTTTTTAGCTCTTCAACATACAAAAATTTCCGAAAAATCCGACACATTTTAATTTCTGGCCATATGACCCTCTATGACGTCTCTCAGCGATGGGTATAATGGTTGATGATTTCCTAGAATGGCACCACATTTTTTGATATGTTTTTTTGGCGGCGATTATATTCCCGTCAAAACGATAGGTGTAAGGCTCAAAATAAGGTTGGACATGAAAGGTACAAAAAAACGTAAGATTGCCATTGCTGGCATCGAGTGTATCCAATTGAAATGAAGAAATGATGGATAACAACTTAATATCATCACAAATAGGTGTGGGAAGTTGAAATGTGTACTCCGTGTTAATAAGGTACAAGTGGGCTCAAGAAGGTAATGCTTCTAATTTGGAATAGAGAAAATAGGCTAAAATTAAAAATAACGTCAAAATGGTGTTAAATCGAAAAAAAAAGATTTATTTTTAATTTTTTGAGCTCTACAGCATAATAAAATTTCAGAAAAAAATAGACTCATTTTAATTTTTGACCATATGACCCACTATGACCTCAGAGCGTTCTGGAATAAGGGTTGAAATTTTCCTAGGATTGCATCACATTTTAGATACGATTTTTGCCGAAATTATACGTCCAAACTTTCAGAAAGATATAGTTAAAACTAGAAGTTCTGTCACGAACTGCGCGCTTATCTAGGCATAATTGCGCGTAGGAATGGCGCGCAATTGCCGTATGGAATGGCATCCCTAGCACGGCAGGTTCTCCTGGTTACTCAGAGCAAACATAGGCAATGTTTCTGCCAATGGACCTCCGGATTACCCGGAGGTCCATTGGCTGAAACATTGCTTGTGCACAGGCCATATGGACAGAATTTGATAGCCTTCCCATGGTCATAACGCGTAGATTAACGCACAAATCTACGTGCTATTTGTGCGCATTTCATGACAGGACTTCTAGTTTTAACTGTAGAGTTAGAATTGAGCTGTAAATTGAAATTTAAAAAAAAACGTTTATAATCGGATTCCTTTCGGCGAAGTTTTGAAATTCTGAAATGTAAAACCGGATGGATTAACGTGAGATAACCGAAATATATGTGCGACATTTGAAAGCTGTACCTTTTAGTACTATGGAGCTACACGTGTCACAAAATAAGCGTTTTTAATAAGAAAATACTAAAATCTGACGCTTCGTAAAACCGCCAAGCATGGCGGAATCTAAAAAAGAAAACCAAAAAAAAATCTCAATTAAAACCCCTGTTTCTTAATATTTTGAGATCTACATATTAAAAGTTTATGAAAATCGGACAAAATGAGTTTTTCCGACTTGTTACCCTATGACGTCGGCTGAGAAATTAAGACTTCCCATTGTAATTTGTAAATACATTTTTAGATATGGTTTTTAATCCTTTGAGATCTGGTGGTATCTTCCATGCCAGTTCAGTGGAATAACTTGGAAGAGTCCATATTCATTATTTGGTGGTTGCAGCCCCGGTGCTGCACGTTGAAAATATTGATGAGCAATTTACTGAATATCCATCCTGTATTGTGACGATATGGCGTATCATGTTCCTGGTCGGAAAAGCGGCCACTGGGGTTCAAAGGGTTTTAAAGGAGATCTTATATGCAAGAGATGGGTCTGATTACAGGCATTGTTATTGAAAAATACTGAAAATTGTGAAAAAATAGAAATCTGCAACGCCCACATCGCCGATAGAATAATCGTCGGATATGAAGCAGGGGCGTATCCTAATCATGATGCTTAAGGATTGCAATTCAAACTGGAGAGCTGAAATTAGGACGAAAAACCTTTAGACGGGTTGTACAAATGCCCAACATTTGAGGAGTACCTCGATGGATCTTATGGGAAGTTTGTGTTTATCCAAAATGAGATCGAAGTCCCTGGAGTGGGGAGGGCGTGGAGTGGTCTGTTGGGGAAAGCGAGGAAAGAGAGTATCAAATGTGTACTTTGAGTAACGAAGACTTGGAACATTTCATTTTAAAATGCTTCAAATACTTGCATAGTAGAACAAGAAAGTAATGGGAAAATGGGTTGGAAAGACGAAGGATAAGTGGATGGGAAACTACATGAGAGAGAGGGTCAGTTTTAAAAGTTAGCTAGATCGAGAAATCGCCCATGGAAGGAATTATGAAACACCTTTTGACTGAATGCAGGAAGATGAGGCGATATAGTGGATGGGACAGGGTTAGTGTAAGCCTCCTCGTTAGAGGACCGCGACAAATCAGCGGTATTATTATTATTATTATTGTTATTATTAATATTATTATTATTATTATTATTATTATTATTATTATTATTATTATTATTGTTATTATTTTATTATTATTATTATTATTATTATTATTATTATTATTATCATCATTATTATGATCATTATTATTATTATTATTATTATTATTATTATTATTATGTTATTATGTTATTATTATTATTATCATCATTATTATTATTATTATTATTATTATTATTATTATTATTATTATTATTATTATTATTATTATTATTATTAATATTATTATTATTATTATCCAAATTTAAAGTAAGTATTAGATTATATTCGTCCAAAATGCGTCCGCCTGAACTCGGTGTAAACGCCCAATGACTTATCGGCCTTGTAACTCTATAAAACGGCTCTGCAGTAAATTTTGTCGAACCGTGTTTTAACAAAGAACAAAGAACCGTTCATTCAGTATTGAAATATTTCATTTTTGTCAAACGTCCCAAATGAGAAATAAATTTCCGCCAATCCTCCGAACCGCCTTCGTGTTTCTGTACGAGTAACCATACAGGTGGAATTATGTTTATTGTAGAATACTACAAAATTAATTAATCCTGTTTTAGATCTAATGAAAGTGTCGTCCTGTGACACGTTTCTTAATATATCAAATTATTTTAACCCCTTATCTTAAGTAATGGTCAAAACCGGCCAAGGCTATTCACAAAAATTGCCATTCAGTTTTCATTATGTTTTTTATTTTTATTTTTGCATCAAAAACATAGCTTAAGACTTCTCGTTGGAAGGAGCTCGTTAACCCTTTACCTAACCTGAAAAGCAGACGACACTTGCAAAAATAATTCTTGAATAACTAATTTTTTTCATTTTTTGTCTCAAAAACATAGGTTATGACCCCTCGTTGGAACGAGCTCGACGAGCTCGTTCCAACGAGGGGTCATAACCTATGTTTTTGAGACAAAAAATGAAAAAAATAATGAAAATTAATTGGCGATTTTTGAGAATAGCGCTGGCCGGTTTTGGCCGTTACGTTAGGTAAAGGGTTAAGCAAAGTTTTTAACGCAAACATGCAAAAAATTCGTTATTCAATAATTTTGTTTGCAAGTGTCGTCTGCTTTTCATGTTAAGTAAAAGGTTAAAATATATGTAACATTTTACATGATATCAAAAAAAGGATTGTGTAGCTTTTCTAACACTATAAATAAAAGGTAGCAGGCTGCATTACGTTCTTTTGGGACCAATTTAAGTGATTTCATAAAATAGTCTATTGATTCAACATATCTACCCATTTTATAAAGACAAAATCCAAAGATGTTCAGACTTCTGATATCGTATGGATCGGAAGGAACCGTTGGAAGAGTCTTATGCAACATTTTCAAAGCAAAATTGCACCCGTTTCTGTTGTGGGTGTCACAATATAATTCAAAAAGCAAATAGTAAGCATAAATTAGCGGGTGCACCGTTACCTGGGAACACATAGTGACGTTGGAAGCTTGGCATTCAAACTCTATTGCATCAGGGAGAACACTACTTTCCGTCATGGAAATGAACATCACATCAAACGCCAGGTATTCGTATAACTTTGAAACATCTTCGTATGTGTTAAATGAACAAACATCTGAAAACACATATTCCAAGCTGGAGGAGACTTCAGGAGATTGACGCCTTCCCGATACAATCACAAGTTTTCTCTTCTTGGCGTGTAGTTCTTTAATGACCGAAAAAGCAGATGTTTTTTCCCCGACCATATAATAATACGTGGCCAGATGAAGTCTATTTGAAATGGGGTAATTGGTGCAGCCACATCTAAAGAAATGTTCTGTATTTTTTACCATTTCCTCACGTACCATTGGTTGGGTTAAACACATGTAACCAAATTCTATGCTGGAAGCCATTCGTATAATATCTCTCGCGTATGAGTTGTACGTCGTTTGATATTTGAGTGTCTCTGTGATTTTGCGGGCATTATCTGGTGTTAGCACTCTTAATGAGACCCTATCCTGCGCCCACAAAATATCCCAACGCATTTTGTCCAATATTTGTCCAGCAGGAGAGATATTTGGTACCAGTTTTTTATATTTACTGAAGAAATAATTCCACTTATAGTTTGTTTCTGACATCAAAGAGGCGGTATCGGTGTCACTTAATAAAACATGATACACAAGCCTAGATAGAATCAGTTCCAGTGTTCGTAGTATTTTAGAACGCGATGATTCATTTAACAGTTTATATTCCAATAAATTCCTTCCTTTGACAATGTAGTGAGGTAAGCTCCTTGTCTTACAGCACTGTTGAAGGCGTTCTAAACATATTCTAACACAGTGTAAGAGATTACTATCAAACCATTGCTCCAATCCATTTTCTTCTGATTCCCAGAATATTATTGTTTTGAGCATATACGAACTTAACTCATCCGGAGAGTATCTCTCCACGAAATTTACTTTTAACAGTTTAAGTATATATAGAGTTTGAATTTGTGTGTCATTGAACGACCAAACAAGTTCTCTTTCAAGATGAAGAAAAGCGTATCGCCACTCTCGGGGATCGCGTACAGATAATGGGCGCCCCACGGGTACCACGTAGCACGGGTAATTTATGTGTGCTTCATCTAATGCTAAATTAGGCCACGATTTATTTTTAACACGGGTGGACCATCCCATTGCTTCTTTGGGCCAATCGGTACACTTAAACCCCGTCACAGAATCACTGACAGCATTGTCTGAACTTTCTGTCGTCACAGCTGGACCATTAATACGATAAGCATTTGGGTAATCAGTATTGGGGGACAATTTGTTCATACAGTTGAGTTTGAATTCTACGGTAGATACATAAATATTGTTTCTCTCATAAATAAAACAATCGGGAGTAAACCAGGCACACGGGAGTTCCTTAACAATATCCTCCGTTACTCTCAGATGACAATATCCCGGTAAGTTACACATTTCTAATTCGATTTTGAAAGTCGTATTCCTATTACTCTCAGAATCTTCTCTATTGTACAGTATTTCTGTCGCGCTCTGATGGCTGTCAGAATTGATACTGGAATCCGTAATTACAACATTTTCAATAACCATGAATGAATCCAAGTCGCTGTTTGTAACTTGTATTGCTTCGGTAAGACTACCACAATTATAAAGTGAAATCTTGAAATCTTGAAAATTTTGCGCCGATTCACAAAGCAAGCACAAGTCACGTAGAACACACAATCTGGATTTTCCGATTCCTTTCAGACGGAAATATTCGGCTAGCAGAGGTGAGAGTTCTTCTTTGTTCCATTCAAATTCTTCCATTTTCTGTTGAGAATCACACTGCTCACTACTCTCTGGGTATATATCTAAATAGACCGAAAGAAATAGATTCATTATTCAGACGTCATGTTGCGTACACGCATTGTTGAATAAAGCAAAAATTGAAACCCTTAGAGCTGGTGTCACCTTGAACAACTAACATGTTAGGATGGACAAGAAGGAATAAGCCCACTGAGTAACCAGACGGATGCCAGACAAACTTGTCCTCCATATATGCTACAAATACAAAATCTGGTCTTCAAGCCTTATCCTCCGATTGAACAGTAATGGTAATGCTATTATAAGAAAGTTCTTTGAGCTGTGATCTTAAATTAACCCTTTACCCAACGTAACGGCCAAAACCGGCCAGCGCTATTCTCAAAAATCGCCAATTAATTTTCAAAATATTTTCATTTTTTGTCTCAAAAACATAGGTTATGACCCCTCGTTGGAACGAGCTCGTCGAGCTCGTTCCAACGAGGGGTCATAACCTATGTTTTTGAGACAAAAAATGAAAAAACTTAGTTATTCAAGAATTTTTTTTGCAAGTGTCGTCTGCTTTTCATGTTGGGTAAAGGGTTAATAGAGAACGCAGTAAGAGTCGGACTGCGAGCTCTACAGGTTACACACATGCGTATGTAGAGAAACCCGCAATTTCCAATGAATCAGTTTTTTAACAAACTGAAAATTGTGTCTTCGGGTTTGCCCATCGGAGGCGAGCATTTTTGTCGTTCGTTATTGAATTCTGGGATAGCTGAAAATAAAAATAGCAACAAAAACAAGAGAACGCACCGTTTGTTGGCCGCGTCAATCTTGCTGAATAAATGACGTCTTTCAACTTGAACACTGGCATCCTATAATTCAGTATTAAATTGATTGTCGATACTTGAACATTTTAAAAAGCCACTTTTGACCACGAATCTTTTTTCTTCACGTTTACTGCCATTACCAAATGTTACCCACAGATACAAACACACATCGCGTTCTGTGTTTATTATACATCCCCGTGCATTAAAATACACTTAAATAAACATTTTGTAAATTACGTTCGTTATCTCTTCTCTTGGATTTGTTTCGGCAGGTGTCCATTCACGCCAACCATTTGGGAACAAGTCTAAATTACGTTCGTTATCTCTTCTCTTGGATTTGTTTCGGCAGGTGTCCATTCACGCCAACCATTTGGGAACAAGTCTAAATTACGTTCGTTATCTCTTCTCTTGGATTTGTTTCGGCAGGTGTCCATTCACGCCAACCACTTGGGAACAAGTCTAAATTACGTTCGTTATCTCTTCTCTTAGATTTGTTTCGGCAGGTGTCCATTCACACCAACCATTTGGGAACAAGTCTAAATTACGTTCGTTATCTCTTCTCTTGGATTTGTTTCGGCAGGTGTCCATTCACGCCAACCATTTGGTGGCTATTACCCATAGTAAAACATAAGTAAAATTTGGGCGGATTTGCAAAACAGCTGGAAGAAACTTTTTTAAAATAGGTTCGAAGCATGTGGGGATGTCTGGTAATATATCTAAATAAAGCTGACCAAATTAAACACGGAGACGACACGGTCATGGAACGACAAGGGTTAATGTTGTGGTTAAAAATGAAAGTGTTTTTAAAATTTTATCTCATTTTTTGTTAACTTATTTTTCTGTGAACCGACCTTATTTTGCTTTGGATGTTTCCATTTTCACACTACGCGACAGAGGGTCGATAATTATATAACGAAATTTGGAAACTTTTCGAAGCGTAACAAATGACTCGAGAGGAAAGGAACCAGCAAAAACGGCGCGGGGAAAAAGTTCTGGCTTTTATATCACAAGTTGAATACAAAAACATTTATGTCATAGTGGCGATTCCGTTAAATACAAGGGTTTAACGTTCAATGGATGTGTAATAAATATTGATAATATTACACTTGTTGTAGTTCGTCACATCATGCCGGCTTTTTTGTAACGTTCGTCGATCATCTGTCAACAAGGGCGTATAACTAAGTGGGGGGGGGGGGTGTACTGGTGTGACACCCCACTCCAAATAATTTGCAAGTCCTAGCATATTCGTCTGAATTGTCATTCTAGATATCGATTCCCTCTTGTAAGGAACCTTTTACTTTCTCCCCCCCCCCCCCCCCCCCCACTGCATGTGTAACATACTTGTGTCCCGGGTGAGATAGCAGGGAGAGACAGATGTATCCCACCCCACCCACGTGACGTTATACATTTATAACGTTATTATGACGTTATGCATATCGTATCAGTTTCTTGCTACCAACTAATTCATATTGACGTCATCGGAATGCAGTGTGATCAAAGTTCGATGCTCTAAAACTCTTCAACCCTCAAGCTGCCACCGTTCCTAATCGATTTCGTGGTATATACCTTTGGTATATACATAACTTGTGCATACTCTTTCCGATTGTGTCATCAATTTCTCAAAACAACGAATACAAAATGAGTTGATTGAATCAGCACGTGACTCCCGATTATCTCTGGCTAACGTAATCGCTGTATAGTGGGGGGGGGGGGGGGAGAAAAATCATCCACGATGAGTCCGACGGTGGGAATGGGGAAATCTCACCCTCGGGGCAAGATATGTGAACCAGACCCGAGGCAAGCCTCGGGTCCGGTTCAAATATCTTGTCCCGAGGGTGAGATTTCCCCACCCCACCTCCAGACTCATCGGGGATCATAATATTCTACCAAACGAAATTTTGCTACATGAACCTGTATCGTACATAAAGTGAGTCAATCGGCCATACAAAGGATGGTCTGAAATACCCTGATTTGGGTTGTAATGGTTCAAGTACATATACTTTTATCTACGGCAGTGTGTGCCGATTAGTTCGACGAATCCTTCAATTCATCTCCGTATTTTTTACAAATTTAATGCTGTCGTGCAGAATGATCAACAATAAATTAATGATATTACCCCGTAAATCCAAAATCTCGCGGGTTCTCTCTACAAATTCAAAATGGTGTCGTCCTTTTTTCAGGCCGCAATCAAACAGGACAATACCATTACTGATCGCAGGGTCTAGGGCTGGAAGAAATCGAGGGAAGAACTCAAAATGTCTATACCAAATATCTAATCTGGTACGAAGGGGGCGATATAAACTCTGAGTGGGTGGGCGCATACATACTATGGCACGAACGTTCTGCACTTAAGGATTAAGGGATATGAGTTCAAGACAAAAAGTTGAGGGGGTACCCACTGTCCCCATCCTGACACCCACGCTTCCTACGTCTGGTGATTTTACAGAATACCATGCATTCCATTGTTTCCAAAAAATTCACATTTTCGACACACCTTTTGAACCGGTTAAATACTATGGTAGTCATAAGAGGTTTAATGTAAATATTGTGAGATCATCAGTTTTTTTCTTTCAGTTTGGAAGACAAAACAAATGAAAGCTGTGTTCAAAGTGTGTTCCTCGTCAATTGTGAGAACACTCCTCTAAGCGTATCACTTTCTTATCTTTGCATTTGTTATTCGAACGAAACTAAATGGTATTCATAGGGTTTTGTTTTTGTTTTTTGGTGGGGGGGGGGGGGGTGGTGGTGGGGGGTTGTATTTTGTTTTATAAGTATATGTGTCAATAGAACATATCTAATGTTTTTGAGTGGATACCGAAATTTATCTCATGAGTGATCGAGACAAATGTTTATTTTTTGCGAGCGCTTGCGCGAGCGAAAATAACCATTTGTCTCTGTCAAGTGAGAATATCTTTTTTATTATACGCTTTTTATAAGAATCTGATAATTCCACTCGTTTCAGCCTTGAATTGATGCACGAAAGTAAACAGTGCGTTTAATCATTGATCCCCAGAAGTGATTTGATTGATACTCGGAACAGATAGCGTCTTGCAATCTGATTCAGCTGGCGGGTTTCTAGTCCAAATATGGCCTGAAAGTGCGTAATCTTAGGTTTTGGTTTGGTCCGTCCTTTGAAAGGCGGTACCAAACCTAAAACTTATATTATGGACTTTCAGGCCATGTTTGGACCAGCGGCTTTTTGCATCAATTCAATGTGAATAAGTGTTGAGGTATTGCTGGAAATGATCGGTATCCACCCAAACACACTAGATTTACTTTCCACTGTACGTTTTTAGAACAAATTGATCATTCCCAGTGATAATTTGACTCATAGTCACCTTGAAGTGATGCTTTGAATCATACCGTGAAAGTGAAAATTTCTACAGTTAAAACTAGAAGTCCTGTCACGAATTGTGCGCTTATCTAGACTTAATTGCGCGTTGGAATTACGCGCAATTGCCATACTGAATGGCATCCAAAGCACGGCAGGTTCTCCTGGTTTCTCATAGCAAACACATGCAATGTTTCTGCCAATGGACCTCCGGGTTACCCGGAGGTCCATTGGCTGAAACATTGCTTGTGCAAAGTATGTACAGAATTTGATAGCTTTACTTGGGCCATAACGCGCCCATTAACGCGCATATCAACGTGCTATTTCTGCGCATTTCATGACAGGACTTCTAGTTTTAACTGTATTTCTTCACAGTAGGGGATACGGTTTCTATCTTTCCGCAATTTCTTCGAAATCCATCGTTTAGTGTATAACAAATAGGGATATGTAATATATACCAGAGGTTCAAGTGAGCCTAAAATGTTCATCTCGATCAAGTTGTCTACATGGGTGGGGGCGGAAGAATGTTAGTTGATGTGGGTGTGGGTTTCTGGTGCATGTTTTATTTAACCAGGGTAAATATCTTGTGTCGTTTTGTTTAGCAAAGTTCTAGAGTTAAAAGTATTTAACCCTTTACCTAACATGAAAAGCAGACGACACTTGCAAAAAAATTTCTTGAATAACTAATTTTTTTCATTTTTTGTCTCAAAAACATAGGTTATGACCCCTCGTTGGAACGAGCTCGTCGAGCTCGTTCCAACGAGGGGTCATAACCTATGTTTTTGAGACAAAAAATGAAAATGTAATGAAAATTAATTGGCGATTTTTGAGAATAGCGCTGGCCGGTTTTGGCCGTTACGTTGGGTAAAGGGTTAAGTTATATTTATTGTTTATTTTGGGTTCAACTGTTTACACTATTAGACTATCGAGTGAAGGATTTTGATCGCCTATATCTCTGTTCTCTACAGTAACGTATCTACATAAAATGGTACAGACCAGATCCACGATAAAATGGTCTTAAGTTCTGGGTGTAACTCTTCACCGTGACATTATACATAAAACAGTTGATCATTTTAGAATGTCCAATGTCAGATAATAGACATCCTTGAGGTCTACTATTCAGTTCAGTAAAATTATATATTTGTACTTGTCCCCCTTTATTACAGTGCTCTCGTGTAGGAACAAAAAAAATCAAACCGAAATCTCCCAGAAAGCCCTGATTTGTGCAAACATTTGTATCATCGTAACACAGTTTATGTGAACAACATCAATCTCTTCAGTATCTTCCTTTTATGAACAGTGTTCGAAATAGGGGTCATCATATAGTGTATTTTTGTTATGAGGGGTCAACCTCGGTATTGTGGAGGAGGAAGAATAGGATGGGAATCATCAAAGTAAGTAAGTAAATTTTATTCAACAGAATATAAGAGTACAAAGTGACAATAGTTAACAAGGAAATAATGATATTCTGTTGGGAAGCATCATGGCCAGATTGGCCATCTTCCTGCCGCCTCCATCAGTATAAACCTGGAGGTATGTGTGTCAGAAGAAGTGATTTTATTTTCCATGAGAAGTTGTCGTGACATCAGACACGTATGTATTCGTTGTCCTTAAATTTGGTTTCGTCCCGAGACCGACCAGTCTTACATTATAAGAGTATCAGAACCGGGGAAAAAGTATGGGAGTTGAGCATGCACTCGGCGGCATGGCAACTGGACAAAGACTGAAATAAGACAAGATAAGGAAATGAAGAGAGGAAAGTATTCGTATTCCTCTTTAGCGTTATGACTATCTTCATTACCCCACCACAGACTCATTCAGCCGCAGTCTATTTAATTATACTCCACGTGTGTACTCGATTGTAAAGCCCGCGAGCACATTGTGGAACCGACGCTATAAACTTCATTATTATTATTATTATTCACCTCAGTACCATCATCATCTACGCAAGAGCAATTTCACAATGCGGTGAAAAAATAAAGCATGACACTCAATGAAGATGTGTTAGGAAAGTAGAGATGAAGCAAGGGAGGATGAGCTGAAATAAGATTAGATAACATAATATGAGATAAGATGAGATAAGACGAGATAACAGACCATAGGTTGGAGACTAGCCTTCACTGAAGTTGAACAAATTGGCTGGACCCCCAAAAAATCGTGTCCATATCACTGAACTACTCGTTATCCTTTTCAACTGTGATCATGATTACCCATTGTGCAAAATTATGTGACCATAAACACCAAAAAATAAATAAATAATCCTTTTCAACCCCATGGCATCTTCCATGTCCGTTCAATGGCGACAGCTGGAAGAGTCCATATTCATTATTTGAGTGCAGGCTAATTAATGTCTTAGGGCTGCGTGTTGGATATATCTGAATACCTACAGAGTTATCTCCATTGTGTACAACGAAGGCCTATATGATTCTCAAACCCAAAGGCCCATCAAGGGGTAGTGAAAAGTCATTGCCCGAACGACTCGAATCCCATCGAGCAAATGAGCTATAGAGCAATTGCTTGAAAAAGTGACTCCACATACTGCTCCACGACTCATCTCGAAAAAAGGGATTATGTAACCACAGACGTTTCTCAGAAAAGGATTCCATAATGTGTGTCGTACAATCGTTTCGCTACAAAGTTTGTTTGGCATTATGCAATGACGGAAGAGGTTTTTGGTGTAGAAAATCATTGAAACTACCGGAAAAGACACCAAATTGCTTGTTTTAACAATAGAGCTTGAACAACTTTCCGGAGAAGGTCCGTCGAACGTCGCCTGTCAATCTCTTCCCCGGGCGAAGCAAGCGCGCCGGTGTCTTCCGAGAAGAGCACGAGAGGCCCCTTCATCTCTAGTCGCGCCTTCGCGCCTAGTTTACAAAGGTTGGTTCTCTTCTCGGAAATGAAATACCAGGCCAAGAAATAAAACAGATAAATTAAAGGTATAATTCTTACCAGTATCGATGTTGTAAGGTGTAGACAAAATTGTTATTCCTCATTCTTGTAAATTATAGTTGTAACAACAAAAAATATTCAAACAAACCACAAACGTGTATGTACACAGACTTACGCAATAAAGTGTTTTCAAATTGTCAAAGAAGGAGCACCACGCCTATCACGTGTTTGAAAAATATCAATTGACTTTTCAAAAGGATGTGATCTTGTTTTGATTGATTGAATGGTGTATTTATCGCTAGTATCACCTGTGAGTTAAATAATGAATAACTGTATATATAATAACACAGCTGTATCTCAACGTTAAGTCTCTTGCATGTGTTTTTTTAGAAGGGACTTGTCCTGTCCTTTACTCAAGAGCTCCGGTGTCTACGGATTGAGAGCAGTGGTGTAGCCAGAATCTTTCAGGATGTATAATAATTTGGGTTTAATGGCTCCCCGATGACTTAAAAGCACCTCTGACTACCACAAAGAAAAGCACGAGAAGGAT
The DNA here is from genome assembly GCA_031216915.1 of Pictodentalium vernedei. Classification (NCBI taxonomy): domain Eukaryota; kingdom Metazoa; phylum Mollusca; class Scaphopoda; order Dentaliida; family Dentaliidae; genus Pictodentalium; species Pictodentalium vernedei. Next base: position 80,749,589 of record CM062296.1, on the reverse strand, counting down.
GTCCCCTTTCGATGGTTGAAGGAGATAGTAGTAAATCTGCCCCAGGAAGTGTTTTGAAACTTGAAGACTTTGAAAATGTATCTGTGGCCATAATGCTCTTTTTTATGGAATTTAAATCAGTCAATCTTGTTGATTGAAGTAAAATCCAGCTGGCATTCTACAGCATTAGAGTCCATTAACCCATGTTCATCTAGTCAAAATTGGAACTAAAGGCCGTGATATAATTTTTAGTCTGGTATGCATCACCCAAACTCCGTCCGTCCGGTCCGTCCGGTCCGTCCACCAGCCCGACCGTCCGCCCGAAAAGGCCCGCCCGAAAAGGCCCACCCGCCCGAAAGGCCCGCCCGCCCGAAATCCTGCCCGCCAGCCAGCCAGCCCAACCGAAACCCAAGAGCCCGCACGACCAAGAGCCCGCACGACCGCCCGCGCGTCCATCAGTCCGTCCGTCCCTCCGTCCGTCTGTCTGGCCATCTGGCCGGGCCATCGCAGATTGCCTTGAGAGGTGACCGTCTGTGTACAGTCGTTACTTGTGAGGTTGGGGGATAAAACCGTTAGTACACCAGCCACTTCTGAGGATTTTTTCAACTTGTGAGGTGCGAAAAACCCACTTATGAGTTGCGCAATTTTCCCCATACCTAACACTAAAATCACCTCACCAGTACATCTGCGGTAGAATCCGTCAGTCCGTCCGCGCAAGTATACGGGAGTTACGAGGTTTTTTTGTGTCCGGAGATGCATTATGAGCTTACCGATGTGTTATGAGCTTAATTATTAATATATGAGACTTATGAGGCAAGTTGTGAATTTTCGGGGTTTATATTAAGGTTTAGGGTCAGCTCATGGTTGGGGTTAGGGTTAGTGTGACTTCAGGTTTAGGGTTGGGGGATGTAACCCTGTCTATAACCCCCGAAATGTTTCCAAAAAACAAGGTTTTTAACCGTTGTCCGAACGAATTGAAATGATCATTTTTTCGGTAAGGTGTTCATCATTCTCAGTTTTCTCACTTACTTACTCCGTTCATAACTCCTGAAGTCGGAGGGTGGCAGGGTTTCATCGGGCAGGGGTTGGTCAAGAAATTATGAAATACAAAGTTGGGCAGACGCCATTTCTTGCTCGACGAAAATATACACGCGCTTTGGGGTACTCAGTACGACAAAATATCTTGTTTGCTCTCCAAAGTACATCCAGATTAGAAATTCGATAAATGCATAGCTCATTACATCGGTAAACAAATATGACATACTTCCAAAGTGCAGTTGTCATTCTAGAGTCCCAGCAGAAATATTTACTATCTGCAAAGACAAATGTTAAAAATCTTGAAAAACTGAATCATTAACAGGTGGGTTAAAATTATCCACAATCATCTGGGTTGAGTGAATATCTACCCAAATACAGTTAAAACTACAAGTCCTGCCACTAACTGTGCGCTTATCTAGGCTTAATTGCGCGGAGGAATTGCGCGCAATTGCCATATCGAATGACACCCAAAGCATGGCAGATTCTCCTTGTTACTCATAGCAAACACAAGCAATGTTCCTGCCAATGGACCTCCGGGTTACCCGGAGGTCCATTGACTGAAACTTTGCTGTGCACAGGCTGTATGTGCAGAATTGGATAGCCTTACTATCGTCATAACGCGTGGATTAACGCGCAAATCAACGTGTTATTTGTGCGCATTTCAAGACAGGACTTCTAGATTTAACTGTAGGTTAATATTCACTCAACTCAGCTGATTTTGGTTGATTGTAACGCAGCTGATTTTAGAGTTTTGGAGAGTACGGTACTGTATACAATTATTTCACCTCTTGTATGTTTAAAATACAGTATTTTATCAATCGAAAATATATTTGTAGTGAATAAGTCTTTGATAAAAGAAATTAGGTACAGTTAAAACTAGAAGTCCTGTCATGAAATGCGCACAAATAGCACGTCGATATGCGCGTTAATCTACGCGTTATGACCATAGTAAGGCTAGCAAATTATGTACATACATATATGGCCTGTGCACAAGCAATGTTTCCGCCAATGGACCTCCGGGTAACCCGGAGATCCATCAGCAGAAGCATTGCCTGTGTTTGTTATGAGTAACCAGGAGAACCTGCCGTGTTCTGGGTGCCATTCGATATGGCAATTGCTCGAAATTCCTACGCGCAATTAAGCCTAGATAAGCACACAGTTCGTGACAGGACTTCTAGTTTTAACTGCATGTTCCAAATAGCTGGGCGATTTGACCGAACCGTCTGGCACTGGCGTCTTACACCTTCCACCCTCACCTCACCCTGCCCTGAGGCCCTAACGGGAGATATGAATATCCTTAGACTATATTGTTAATACAGCTACTAGCACCATACGACAGTTGTCGTGTGTGTGTACGTGTGAGTCCGTGAGTGTGTGCATGCGCCCCTGAGCCAGCCCAACCCTTACAAAATTGACCGAGCTTAGTGGAAAGTTTTATATACCAATTATTTAATCAATGTATCTAAATCAACTAGAGCCCTTTCCCCTTCGCTTTTGCCTTATCTTTCTGCTACACATTTGTTCGTTAATGCCTTTGTTCTTTTCATTTTCTCTTTCTAATCTGCAAAAAAAAAAATTATTATTTTTGTACATTATCAACTGCTATCATAACATACTGGATTGTTAATGTAATGGACAGGAGGCTTAGCTAAGTGTTGAGCACTTGTTCTCCAAATACTTTACTTTCTTGTTTGCAAATAAAATATGTTTAATCTAATCTACGACAGTTGTAAGCAATAATTAAAAAAAAATGGGCGGTTCGTTTCGACTGGCGAATTTACGTGAAATACGCTAAGTGAACAGAGAAGGGGGCTCAGAAGGTCATACGGTTTATTTCATCCATTGTATGTTTAAAATAGGGTATTCTATCAATTGAAAGTATATTTGTAGTGGATAAGACTTTGATAAAAGAAATTAAGGGTGTTCCAAACAGTTGGGTGATTTGACATAGCCGTCTGACACCGGCGTCTTACACCTTCCTCCCCACCCCCACCTAAACCCTCAATACCACCCCCCCCCCCCAAAAAAAAAAAAAAAATATTGTTTGTTAAGTTACGCCGCTGACGGACGTTATGGATGTCGTTAGACTTTGTTAATACATTTATTACCACCATACGACAGTTGTGAGCAATGATAAAATAAATGGGCGGTTCGTTTTGACTACCGACTATACGTCAAATACGCCCAGTGAACACAGGGGAAGGGAGTACAGAAGGTCATACGGTTTTGTGGTTATTACAAATTTAAGAAAATAATAATTGCTTATAAACATCATGGAAGACAATTTAAAAGTCAAGGTCCAGCTAATCGCAGCGACTTGGTTATCCGACTCGTTTCTCTTGAAAGATAAAGCTTAAAGTTCTATATTACACTTGTAGTCCACTTAACTGCTACCCCCTCCCCGATTGGGAGTACTGACGGGAATGTTTCCCTCATAGAGAAGAATTTCATCTTTTGAATGACGTGTGTTTGCACTCCATAGCATTGGGGTTGTGAAAAAATATGATAGGTACTGATACTCGATTTCCGAATAAACAGTCAGCAGCAGGGACGTCCAGACCAGCTGGCTCGTCCATTCGCGCCTTCCGACCTGTTTTGTGCACGAGCTGCGGCAGGGAGGTCGAGCAGACCTTTTGATAGATGATGACTTCCCAACCAGAATAACATCTTTGCCTCAAAGACCACCACTTCGCATAAGCCAGGCAGGTTCAGAAGGATGCCGTAAACGATTTATGGGGGGGGGGGGGGGGGGGTGGGGGGGGGGGGGGTGCCGTAAAAGAAGTGAATCAAAAAGAACCAACCACTGGATGGCCCTTGGGTGTTGGCTCAGAGAACGATAGTTGACCAGCTCCCGCTCCAAGATGGTCGAACCAACAGAACACAGAAGAAGCATGACGCTTTAATCGAAGCCTGCACTTGGTTAGTAGACACAAAATCCAGTAGCCAGAGTATTCAGGATATATCACAAAGCACCAGTTATGGCTAGAGAGAAAAACGAATGGAAACCATCTCAGTTTTGCTTCAGAAGGTTTGTATGGAACATGGTCATGGTGGTCTCTAGAATTCAAATAGTATCACGACATCATCAGCATTAATATACGCCTATGCTACTCTACAAACTTCGATATCAAGGAGAGCCACAATCCTATTTTGAGCGATTCGGTCACGCAAAAAGGCAGGAGGAGGCGTACAGCAATCAACACAACGGTTTTCGACACAACGATATTGGCGCCGGTTTCACTTAAATACTAAAGTGGGGGTTCGGCGAAAGTATACAACCTTATATTCCTGCATTGTTAGGTTGATATTTCGAGGTTGTGGGCTGGGATCCGGCAGTCCTCTTCTCATATCACGCTGGATCAGTCATCCTGACTGAGCGAAAGGCCGGAGAAGCTATCGTCGCTTTCGAAAACAGAACGAAGTAGAAATCCCAGAAGATTGAGTTCAAGGTTGTACCATTAATGGCGAATTTACTCAAGGCGCGAAAGCTGATGGAAAGCGCCCCAGTCGCCACCTTTTCGTGTTAGGTAAAGGGTTAAAGAACAAGGTGCACTAGGTTATCTCGTGAGACATTCGCCGGAACGGTACCTCCGACGGAGCACCCGGGTCATGTGCTGTCTAACTACGAAGGAAGTCATTTGACGACCGATACGCTAACCTGTGCACATAATAACCTTCTAATCATGTTGAAGTGTTTTGGCCTGGAGGTGTCTGTGGGACTGGCAACAAATGGCATATACGTCGAGCTCGTTCCAACGAGGGGTCATAACCTATGTTTTTGAGACAAAAAATGAAAAAAAATAGTTATTCAAGAATTATTTTTGCAAGTGTCGTCTGCTTTTCAGGTTAGGTAAAGGGTTATAATAACCGATCTATTCCTTGTTATTCTTGTCGGTTTCTCAGGCGACTGACAATTTCTTTGGAAAAGGGTGGGTAAATTCAGGTTTGGTGTACTTTTGTCATTAATTGGTATACAATATGTCGCCATTTGTCGCCTTGATTCGCATTTAGGTCAATGTTCTAAGTTATGTTGGACGACCTCTTAAAGTACTTCGCAGAGCTGGGCTTTCTCTTGTTTACTGGTATACTTTGTTATACGTGCGACATTAATGGTGATGCTAATGTAATGCCTTGGGACAGGCACATGCCTATTGGTAGTGTGCGTGGCCTTGGGTGGGGGTACATTTTAAAAGGGGCCATTTTAACGTACAGTATTTTGTGGTTATTGAGAATGTTATTGTTACTCTCCAGGTGGAACATAAATTGAATATAGTTAACCATCATGGTGTTGTAGATTAATTCTGGCATCCATTAGTCAATATAACGGGTAAGAATACAATTTACAAAACATAATGCCCTCGAAGTTATTGTCTGGATGTATTTTCATTCTCAATGCTCAACTGTTCCCCCACCCCACCCCACCCCACCCCACCCTCACCGACACGATGAAAGAAGAATGTGTGCAGTGGGCCCCAAGAGTAGTTTTCTTGAAAAAAGACATTTAAGCTCCTCGACAAGACACACCTCATACGCGCTCGTGGGATAGCTCTGGGAATTATTATTTTTGATTTTAACCCAAACAAACCTTTGGGAAACGGTTTCTTAAAGCCAACCATGGTTCTGGAAATGTTAACCGGGTGTTACTTCAGCAAATGACGAGGCTCTCAAATCTTTAAGAAAATCACCTTTAATATTATTCGATACAATTTTCGAGAAAAGGGTAAATAACTTATCTTTCACAAATGTTTGCTTTCCCAAACCTAGTATGTTTATTTACATTACGAACGACTATTTCAACCTGTTTTACCGTTTGCGAATTTTAGATAAATCTCTATCGGGTTTGTACAGGAAAATATGAATCCTTTCGAAAAAATACTCAATTTTGTGGCGCGGTCCCTTAATTTCGACAAGAAAATCAAAGAAGTGTAGGTGACAAACCTACGGATTAAAGCACGAATTTCAATCTTTTTTTATACATGAAAGAAAACTGTCTAAAATGTAAAACTGATTTTTGCTCCTTTTGTAGCGGTGTCTCTTCTATTTATTTGTTTATTAGTCATCAAGGTCACATTATGTTTTGTGCACAATAGCTAAGCATAACCCCAACATGGATATAAAGTCGAGTCCCGCCAATAGAGGGCTCCCCAGGCATTGGTTACCAGATCTACAGTTAAAACTAGAAGTCCTGTCACGAATAGTGCGCTTATCTAGGCTTAATTGCGCGTTGGAATTGCGCTCAATTGCCATATCGAATGTCATCCAAAGCACGGCAGGTTCTCCTGGTTACTCATAGCAAACACATGCAATGTTTCTGCCAATGGACCTCCGGGTTACCCGGAGGTCCATTGGCTGAAACGTTGCTTGTGCACAGGCCATATGTACAGAATTTGATAGCTTTACTTAGGCCATAACGCGTACATTAACGCGCATATCAACGTGCTATTTGTGCGCATTTCATGAAATGACTTTTAGTTTTAACTGTATTTTACCAGTAAAACAGAACTTATCCCTACAGTAAACAAGCACTACTTCACTTCCCAGTTTTCTCATGCCGAGATGCCTCTTCTAACAGGGGTTGGGACGCAGATAATTTGAGATTTACTCCAATTGAACCTAAAAACGTATCTAACACAAATAAATTATAAGTGTTGTCATTGTTTCATTTGGGGCGCGGTGACGTTGCGGTAACCGGTTCTCGCCAGATCACTGAAGTTAAGCAACGTCGAGCCCGGTTAATCAATTCGGACTCCCGCGTTGTGTCCTTGGGCAATGCACTTAACCCCGATTGTTCTCATGGGAGCACGATGACACCGTGTACCAAGGCGTACTGCACGTCGATGGTACGCATGCTTTCAACCAATCTATCCCTGCCTATGCTGCAGTTCGGAGTTACGTGTTGGGGGCTGCAGCTGCTCGTCGTTGCTCGGTGGTTCTCTCCTGGTACTCCGGCTTCCTCCACCCGTAAAACAGTGACGGTCATGGTTAGCCATTGTGCATCAGTATATGACCTTAGAACACCAATAAATAAATAAATAAATAAATAAATAAATAAATAAATAACTGTTTCATTTTCGGCGCTACTTGTGTTCAGGGAAATTCCTACTCTTCGTCAATATTTCGCAGTTGTCATGTTAGTGGTGTCGTTCTCTCTTCTCACATCGACTTGTCTGTAAAAGTTGCATTTAATAATAGTCCAGGCACATTAGACATAAAAATGAGAAAGTAAGGAAAAAAATCGGAGAAAGCTGATTTTTTTATATGTTTCCGGGACACACATTGCGGATAAAGTGTGAAAAGTCCCCGCGAATCCGAGTTGAGCTTTTTTAGTTATAGCGTTTTTTTGATGAAAAAAAAAATATTAAAAAAAATTCGACCCAGCTCCATATTTCTCATTCTTATTCGCCTTAGTAGGGTGAGAATCATAAATATCGTGCTGAATTATATTGAGAATACATATCCCCAACAGAAAATGCCAACTTTGTACCAATCCTCACACTCAATGGTGAAATATTCACGAAAATGTACAAAATTACGAAAAAAAATTTATTGTTTTCATACACACAACGGTACACAACGTCCATTAAATCAAATCTACGACTACTTTGGGAGTTAAATTATATATCAAAAATTGCAGAAAAGCAGTGGCTTTATAATGATATATAACAATAGTCATTTATTCCATAATGAACTGGTGAAACGTGTGAAATATTAACCATACCCCCTAAACTCAAATTCAAACGGCATCGACTTTTCTCATTCAAATACCGTATTATAGCATCATTGTTTCAATTTCCATGTTCGATTAAATCACATAATGTGGTGTTCGCCTACACTCAAGATGCATTGGCATGTAATGTGTGCACGCCCTTGATGTGTACTCATAAACAAATTTGTATTGTACAGACAACGCTCTTTAATTTGATGCAAAATAGCCTTGAACGACTTTCATCAGGAAACGCTGTTTAATTCCGCATTCCAGGTCTTTATGTACAGACAACGCTCTTTAATTTGATGCAAAATAGCCTTGAACGACTTTCATCAGGAAACGCTGTTTAATTCCGCATTCCAGGTCTGTCCATTGCACAATCTGCTCTGTTCAGTATTGGACACTCCGCATTTGATGCCTAGATATTGAAACCAATGATCCCTTGATAGATATATATGTAATTTTGCCTGTTGTTGATTATTAGAGTCTTGTGTTATTTGTAGAACTGGTCAGTTATGTTGTTGGCATATCACTTAGCGTTACCTGTTGATACCTTACGGTGACAACGAAGCAGGTCCGCACATTGATATCTGTTCTGTGGTATTGTACTTGAGTTTATTGTGTCTATCATCTTTTTCCTGTTGTGACTTTGACAATGGATAAATGTATCAAATGTAACGATGAGTTGACCGGCTCGTCCGGAATAACTACACTTGGTGAGCGGGGTATAGAAAAGTTGGTTGCTGTAAGCGTCGAGCTTGGCGATAATCTTTTTGCCGGTTCGAAGAAACCCACAGTTGGTGAGAAGATTCACAAATTCTGCTACAAGAATTATACACGGGAAAGTAAGAAAAAGTAAGAGAATGTCTCTAGATGCAGCTGAATCTGACGAAGCTGGTCCATCTATGACAAAAAAATTGCGCTCTGATCAAGATGATTTCAATTTTAAACTCCATTGTCTTTTCTGTGGAGAATTCGCCGACAAACAAACTCATATACCCGTTCAACGTAGAAGAGAAGTCCACACCGTTGAAACATTGACTTTTGTTGATAGTATCAGAACCCGTTGTTTGAAACGTAGTGATAAATGGGGTGAGTCTGTACTTACTCGGATCGGTCGTGCTATCGATCTAGTGGCCGAGGAAGGTCGGTATCACCATGATTGCTGGACAGGATTTGTCAGAGATAAGCCTGAGCGAACTCTTTCACGGGGTAGGCCTGTTGCAGACAAGAAAGCACTTGCATTCCATGAATTGTGTACCTTTATGGAGAACAGCGATGAGTGTCAGTTTTCCTTGAGCGAATTGGCAGAGACGTTTGAATCGTATCTTGGTGACGAAGTCGGTTACACAATTAAACATCTTAAAACCAAACTGCTTGAGCATTTCGGTAGTAGAATCTCTATTACAACACTGAGGTCCCTAAAAAATGTTGTCACATTCATAGATTCATCAGACAAAATACTATATGATTCGTGGTACTCAGACAAATGTACCAATGAAACTGATGAACGTATGCGCATCGTCAAGAAAGCATCGGCTATAGTCCGCGATGATATTCGGTCAGCCATTTACGAGTGTGACATTTATCCCAAACCCGATTCGTTATCTGTATCTAGTGATCTACTACCCGATACACTCCAAACCTTGTTACAAGTTACAAGGGATTGTTGCTCCGTCGCAGCGTGGGCAAAACATCCAAGCCAACCAGAGACGCGTGACAGCCATAGGTCAGTCTCTAATAAGTTCTTGTCGGCCCCGTTCATTCTTGTCACCAGTATTATTGTCGGTAGCAGTTTACATACATAGGAAATTCGCATCTCGAGAATTGATCGACATTCTGAATGGACTAATGTTCTCTTCTAGCTACCGGGAAGTTCAACAATACGTTCATTCTGTTATGATAAGCAAAGGTCCGTCGCCTAGACTTGCGAACTTCACACAATTCGTTTTCGATAACGCCGATTGTAATGTGCGCACGCTAGATGGCAAGAATACTTTCCATAGTATGGGAGGCATCGCCTGTATAACTCCAAGCAGAGATCACACAGAAGAGTCTCCGATAAAACGACTAACTGGTGATCATTCGAATATTGGCTCTGGTGAATTCGGGTACATCCCTTTGAAAGGTTACAGTAAACCAAGCAAATCGGGTCTTGACGAAATTGTGATGAAGGATTTATCAACTTTGGGTGAATCTGATCCGAAAAATTTGAAACTCGCAAAAACAGTCGACAGTCTTTGGTCTTTGACGCATGTACTGAGAGTACCTTGCCCATCTTGGGCTGGATATATGCACATTGTCACATCATCAGATGATTATGAAACAAGTGATGTCGAGATACTTCCCTTTATTAATTTTGATCCATCCAACCCGAGCACAATTTACACTGCTCTCATGTTTGCACAAACTGAATGTGAGAAACAGGGACTGAACGTTTGTCCAGTGACGTTTGACCAACCACTTAAAATCAAAGCAGTGGAGATTGTGGCTTCGTCAGATAAGTTGACAAAAGTTTTCGTTAGACTCGGCGGCTTCCATATGATTATGTCATATTTAGGGGCAATTGGTTCGATCATGGCTGGTAGCGGCTTGGATGAACTTTGGGGGACTGTTTATGCTGGTGGGTCAATCCATCATTTGATCAGTGGTCATGCATATTGAAGAGCAGTTCGTGCCCATTTGCTAACACAAATTGCCATTACAAAACTTGTGTTTGAAGAAAGCCGAACACTAGATAACATAGACTGCACAGAAGTCAATGAAATATTCTGTGGACTTGCCAGAGGTGACTGTACAACAGCTGACGCTGTCAATCAAGAAAGTGTCAACCATCTACTGTCAAAATTACACGAACTGCTCCAGAATGCGTCCGTAGGACGCACAGGAAACCTTTGGTACAATACGAGCAAATATGTCTTCTCCAGTTGTTCTTGAGAGCAGAGCGCACAGGCGACTGGGAACTCCACACATATTGTGTTCGCAATATGATTCCAGTATTTCACGCAGGTGGTCATTTTGCATACGCAAAAAGTTCTCATCTCTATTTGCAGCAGATGAATGAGCTAACAGAAATAATGCAACAGGATGATTTGAAGTTGTTCACTGAGAAAGGTTACTTTACCATAAGGCGCTCAGATAAATTCTGGGACGGGATATATTCTGATCAGACCATAGAGCAGTGTTTAATGAGAATGTTCAAGCTCCCTGGTGGTCTCACACATGGCAGGGGAATAACCGATAGCACTGTTGCGAAATGGGTACATGTCTACCTCTTTGCCTTCCGATATGTAATGCTCTCGAAAATTTTGTTTATGTTCACACTGGTCATGGCGAACAACATCGGGATCTCCGTCAAAGTTCACAATTAACTGATGCCAATGATATCACCAAATTATTGAACTGGCTCAGAGTGCATTCCCCCTTTCGGAATAGAGATCCACTACAATTAGTCTCTATAGCGACCGGGCTTGTGGCCGACGAAACTGTGAACTGTGACCAAGTTCGCAAAATTGGTGAATGTTGCGTATCGAATGTTGTAAGCAAAACGTTCAACAGCATCAAACTACGACGTGTTGACACTGTGAAGTCTTTCGCATCGATGGCAAATAGCATCAGAGTCCGTGGAAGTAAGGTAGTGATTGACCCCACAATTCTGTTCAACCGCATCACATGTGTTATTCAGTCACAAGCAGAGATGGAAGAGTATCTCAAATATGAACTCGCCCCGAAACCACCAGCATTGTTTGATTCTGCTGGAATGAGGAAGACACAGAAAAGCACGCTCGGTAAGATCCTCAAAACATACGGTTCCGAGCAAACTAAAATCCCAGAACATTCTCTGTTTGTTGTAGATGGTGGATTTTTATTGAGGGCAGTTGTATGGCCTAAATAGTCGTCATATAAGGACATATGTACATCATATTCCAATTATCTAGTGAGACATTTTGGGGCGAACGTCGTGGTTGTTTTTGATGGTTATGCTTGTACAATGTCGACAAAGGGCATGGAACTAAAGATCTAGATCTAAAGACAGGTATTCCATTGATATCAATATCTCACCCGAGTTACCAGCCACCACACCCCAATCCGATTTCCTTGCAAATGCTAAGAACAAAACCCAACTGATCGATCTTCTAATGCAGGAGCTATCTGCTATCAATATTCAGTCCAAGCAGGCCGAGGCTGATGCTGATGTACTGATAGCCGAAACTGCACTTGACATCGCTCAAGATGACAACAATGTTGTCGTTGTGGGAACAGACACAGACTTGTTAGTCATTCTTACCTCTCGAGTTCAACCGGGATGTAATATTCACATGATGTATTCCATTACCCCAAACTTACTGGTTTCAGTTAGTGAAATAGCAACCAAAATGGGTGACCATAGAAGCAACCTCCTTGTAGCACATTCTATAAGTGGTTGTGACACTACTTCTGCACTCTTTCGAGTTGGTAAGAAGAAAGTATTCAGTACAATTGTCTCCGATGTTACTAGCGACTCACAACAGTATGTCAACACAATTTTGGCGGATGACAGTACACCAAGTGCAGTAGCCGCTGCCGGGGAACAACTTCTCCTGATCTTATACGGGAGTAAAACTGTTTCCTCTCTCGACCAATATAGATATGTCACTTACAAGCGTTATGTAGCAAAATCTAAACTGAATAAACCCATCGACCTAGCCTCACTCCCACCAAGCAGCGATGCTGCACAACAACATGTCTACAGATGTTATCTCCAGGTCCAACAATGGCTGGGCACTTCGCTTCCTCCGACGGATTGGGGGTGGTCGCTAGACAATGGACTTCTTGTACCGACTGCAGCCACAAAGCCATGTGCCCCCGATAACCTACTGAATCTGATCAGTTGTGGTTGCAAGAGTGCTTGTACAAAAAGGTGTGGGTGTAAGAAGGCAGGACTCTCTTGCTCAGGTTTGTGTAATTGCAGTTCGAATTCTTGTAACAACCACAGAAACACTGTCCTGTCGGAAATTTCTGAGTTCGATGAATAATATGTATATAGGTCATGTCATTTCTGTATATAGCGTTGATAATAGTCAATGTAACTTGTTGATTGATTTGTACATTCTGTAAATATTATTTATTGATTTTTGTACATTCTGTAAATATTATTTATTGATCTGATGCTGTCAGACACAGACGTGTCTGTTCGGTCCCAAGCCCGAAAATAGTTGAGTTCTCATGCTGACGAATTTTATGCCAAAAGGGGAACTCAGCCAGAAGCAGAGGGGGTCTTCCATAATGTCTATTTTGTAAGCAATGATAAAAGTCTTCAAATGGTGGTGGGTTTTTTATCGTCTGTCCAACTAACATCCCGTTCTTTACTACGACCCTTTGGGCAAATCCGTTAGGAAAATCGTCATTTTTTGCGTAAATCCGATACTTTTTTGTGAATTTTCAATAATTTTTCGCAGAAATTGTCACAGAATGCACATTTTCCTCTAGGTAAATGTATATTAGACATTATGTAGCTCGAAATAGGCGTAAACAAAAAATACAGTTGGATCAATTCGAGGTTACAAAGTTCGTGCGATTTTTTTTTATTTTTTTCAAACGCGTTTTCGAAAAAAGGCTGTAGAAAAAAAAGCTCAACTGGGATTTTAGGGGACTTTTGTCTAATCGTTCAGTGACATGTACTCGACATTCCCTGGAAAAATCAGCTTTCTCCGATTTTTTTCCCTAGTGAAACCAAATGTTCTTGGGCTATAATGGTGATAAAAGCGTCACTGGGCTTTAACAGAGAAATACTGTGATGTAATACATTCTCGGTCATGATTTCCTGAGAACTTTACAACAGTGTGTGGCATAATATAATTTTACGGGCTTCAAGGAAATTTGGTGCGTACCTACCGCGAATCGTTTTGTCAAATAAATTGCGTGACATTATTCAATAACTGGGGAGGTTTGTGGGGTAGAATAATATTGTTTGAAACTACCGGGGAAAGGCACCAAATTGCTTTTTTACAACACATTTTGAAAAATCTTCCAGGGGAAAGTCCATCGATACCGCTTCCCATGATTATCTGACGGATACCTTGGCTGGTTCGTCAATTAGAAAATACCCTGAGCGCTTTTCAACAGAGTTGGACATAAAACACTATTACCGGCTTCATGAAAATATGGTACGTACCTACTACGCGTGAGGTACGCTTGCTTCGTCAAAGATTTGAGTGACATTATTCAACAATGGGAGAGGTTTGTAGTGAAGACAAATCCTGTTTGAAACTACTGGAAAAGCCACCAAATTGAATGTTTTATCAATAGATATTGAAACACTTTCCCTGGAAAAGTCCATCGGTTCTCATCTTCTTCCTCGGGAAGGGCACGAAGAGGGCTCGTCCGGTATTGTCGCGCCATTGCTTCGTGCCGGATATTCTGGTTCGTCCACCAGAAAATACCCCCCCCCCCCCCCCTCACCCATATTATATCCTTGCTCCACCACTGGTGATGAGTTTGTGTAATGATTACGACCCAGTTCGCAAATGAAATATTAAGCCAAGAAAAAAAACAGATAAATTAAAGTCACAAAAGCAATATACCTTACCACCTCATTCCTAGCAGTATCGATGCTCGAAGGCGTAGACAAAAACTGTTCGTCATCATTTCTTGTAAATATAGATATAACGACAACAATGTATTGAAACTAACAGCATACGTTTATTTACATAGACAAACGCAATAGAGTGTTTCCGAATTGACGAATAAGAAAAAAACATACCTGTCACGTGTTTAAAAAGTGATATTTTAGAACATTGTGAAACTCTTTAACTGGTAGAGTGCTGGAAGCCCATATTTGGGCTTTATTCTGAAGTGCCGGTATCGCAATTTAAAGGCTTCATATTCTGTAGATGTGCTTCATATTGTCTTTCAAATTATATTATTTTATTTGTTGGGATTTGCCTTGTTACAACTTTATGGGAGAGTGCCCACTGGCACTCTCCCATAAATTGTTACAAGGCAAAGATGCACAAACAAATTTTAAGAACCAAAAATAATTTAGCACTTTACCAGTTAATGTTTGAATGCTCTATTTAAGATTAGTATTATCTGGGTAAATATCCCAAGGAAGGACCCCGGATAAAATCAAGTACATGTTACAAGACGCATTTTATGTTCGAGAAAATGAGCAAATTTTGTTGGCAACCTGCCATCTTCATACGGAAAAAGTTTTGTTTTTTTTAAAGGAAAGGGTGAAAACCCAAACCCGCTTCCAATATGTTTTCATTTTCAGAATCGCTGGTTTTATCACCATTACCTCTTGACTTTAACTCCCTCTTCACTACCGTCACCAGTCCCCCCTGCTTCAAGCAGAGGGGACTGGTGACAGCAGTGGAGACGGAGTTGGTGTTGATGGATATAGTGAAGAATGAGTGTTACCAGTGATTCTGAAAACAAAGACGAGTTTGAACTTTGTAGCGAGTGAAGATCTTACTGTTGAAGAGGAGTCCTCCAGAACTACATGTAATTGAGAACTACAGGGATTTATTGAAAAGGGTGCTTCAGAAAGCCTGACTGTAAAAGGCTCAGGCGTGGTTGGGCTGACGAAATCCAACAGAGTTACGTTGGGGTAGATGTTCAATTTAGAAAACTTCAGTTCAACACAAACAGTTGCTATGCGTATTTTCCGGGTTCCGTGTTATAGATTTCCCTGATATCTTGACCGACTTTCGGAATCGGGAAGCCGAAAATTCCCGTTCACGGGAATAGACTCTAGACTTGTCCTGTTCTTTATTCAAGTTCTTCGGGGTTTTCAGATTGAGGGCGGTGGTAAAGCCGGGACTTCACAGAATGGGAAATAATTTGGGTTTTCATGGCTCCCCGATGACTTAAGCTCACCTCTGACGGTCACAGCCAAATTGCTCGAGAGGGATGCCTCCTTTTGCTGGTTGGGGGAGGATGTGGTAAACATGCCCCGGAAAACGTTTTGTTACGTCAAGCCGATGAGAGTGCAATGCTCATTTTATGGGATTTATATCAATTTTATTGATCAAAATAAATCCAGCTGGTAATCTATAGTATTACTAGGGTCAATTAACCTATGTTAACCTAGTACAAACTTAAATCTAAAGGCCCTGATATAATGTTTGGTGTGGTACGTCCTCTACAATTTGGGTCCAAGTTAGGACTAATATAAAATTGGAAGCTTACGCCGATCATAACTCATGAAATCGGAGGGGGGGGGGGGCAGCGGCGTAAATTCTTGGAGGTGTCGGGGGGAGGGGTGACTTCCTCCCTCCTCGAAAAAATCTTCCCATCACGGGTTTCATCGGGAAGAGATTGGGGGAGAGATTATGAAATACCTAGTTGAGCAGACGTCCTTGCTTACCCGACGAAACTATACGTGAGCTTTGGCGCACTCATTTGGGCAAAATCCCTTGCTTGCGCGCCAAAAAATATACACACAAGATCCAGCTCATCTCCGCAACTCGGTCATTCGAACTCGTTTCTCTTGAAAGAAGAAGCCGAAAATTCTGTATTACATCTGGAGCCCACCTTACACCTCACCCCGACCCACTGGGGAAATATTGAATTTTGACGGTTATGTTTACTTCAAAGAGAAAAACCTCATTTGAATGACCTTTGTTTGCACTCCATGACATTATTGGCGCTGTAGAAAAATATGATAGGTACTGATAATCAATTTTTTTAATAAACAGTCAGCAGCAGGGGTGTATCAGACCGGCTGGATTGACCATTAAAGCATTCCAGGATTTTTTTTACATGGGCAGCAGCAAGGAGGGAGAGCAGCTCTTTGATAAATGACTTTCCAACCTGAATAACGCCTCCCAGCCTATTTACACTAGATAGTACGCCTCGTCAGCAGCATTGTGTCTGTGTGTGTGCGGGGGGAGGGGGAGGGGGAGGTATCGACTATTAACCCCATCCCGGCCTATCTTCAAACTATACGCAATAAAGATATGAGAGTCCAGACATAGGGCTAGTCCGCTAGATCCACCAATTCCGGGTGCTAATGGTCATACCTTTTTGGAGAGATCGTATTCTTTAGTGTACTGAAATAGAAAACATAAACAAATGCAACTGGCTTACTCTTAGCTCCAAATAGCTATGTGGAAAAAACCTGTTTGAAGCCATGTTGTAAAATCTATCTGGCACTTCTACATAGGGGTTCAGGCAATATTCTTTGCTCGAGGTGTTCTAGTCGTGTGCAGGAGTAATAGAATCGTATGGCCCTTTGTCCGAGGGAGGGTGAGTGGGTAATCTAAGGCGATCGCAAAATATGACACGACAAAGAGCCAACTTTAGAAATGAATTTAGAGGCTTTGAGGAAACAGAGGTCTGAAAAAAAACATATATTTAACCCTTTACCCAACGTAACGGCCAAAACCGGCCAGCGCTATTCTCAAAAATCGCCAATTAATTTTCACTATTTTTTTCATTTTTTGTCTCAAAAACATAGGTTATGACCCCTCGTTGGAACGAGCTCGTCGAGCTCGTTCCAACGAGGGGTCATAACCTATGTTTTTGAGACAAAAAATGAAAAAAATTAGTTATTCAAGATTTTTTTTTGCAAGTGTCGTCTGCTTTTCACGTTAGGTAAAGGGTTAAACAACTGTGAAATAATGGCAATACCAATACTATAGGTCATCTCATTTACTAGATGCTTGCAGAAAAAAATGCCTGTCCAAGATTATCGATCTGGACAGACAAACCCACCCCTGCGTACGGCGCCAAGGCAGAGTTTGTAGAAGACATGATTTCTCCACATGGAGCCTTGAGGGAGAGTATCCATGGCAGATCGCTGAGGGAATCCCTGGGCAGGCCTTATAGCTTTCAATTCTCGAGGGACAGACGAGAGAACAGCGCAGCTCGTCAGATAACTTCCAGAAAAAATCAAAATCAAGTACGTGCGCGAGCAAGTCGGGGGAGATTAGGTAGTCGACGACAAGTAAAGACTGAAAGCAGGAAAGGCCATAATGTCGAGATAATAGTATAAACTGTGATCGACAACCCATAATACCAAAATGCCTACCCAACTCAGCTGTGGTCTACAGACATGACCCCCTCCCCACTCCGCGCTCAATGAGACAGATCCTGCATATATAGTAACGTTGTACACGTACACGACGTCGGCATCATGTTGTACAAAGGTGGGATGAGAAGGTTCGTGAGACTAGCGTCACAACTAAAGATTTGGTTTGAAAGGTTCCTTGAGCAGCCGATTATCCTGAAAGATACAACGAACGAGTATCACGGGGAAGGTTTAGACCCATATAATTAATCTCCAAGAAAGGCAATGCCTGGCCTAAAGACAGCCACTAACCACGAGCCAGGTAGATTCAGATTTATGAGGGAGATGTTTGGAGTGGCGCAAACGGAGCCACTAACCACGAGCCAGGTAGATTCAGATTTATGAGGGAGATGTTTGGCGTGGCGCAAACGAAGCCAACCAAAACCAACCAGCACCGATATGGCTCCTGGGTGGTTGTTCAGCGAATGATAGACACTGATTCAGTGTTGATCAGCTCCACGTACTCTTAGATGGCCAAACTCATGGAACAAGCTTTAACAGAAGCATGCAATCGATTCGTGGACACAACCCAAGTAGCCAGAGTATTCGGAATAAATCACGCAACACTAGTTACCTAGTTACGGCTAGACATTCCGGCCATCCAAAGGCTAAGATGACCCGAGTAGCAATCAACGAATTTATTCCCAAAGACATAGGCACCGGTTTCGCCCAAATGCGCAAGTGGAGGTTCGACCAAAGTATAACCCTATAATAACCCTATATTCCTGCATGATTGGGTGGGCCTTTAGAGGTGCTGGGCTGGGATTCGGTGGTCCTCCTCTCATATCTCATTGAGTTAGGAATCCGTATTAAACTAGATGCCAGAGAAGCTCTCATCGCTTTCAAAAAACAGAATGAAGTGAGGATCCCAGAAGACTGAGACTAAGGTTGTAGCAATAATGACAAGTTTACTTACATCGCGAAAGCTGATGGAAAGCAACCCGGTTGTTGCCAGGCTAAGGATCCAGGTGAACTAGATTATATTGTGAGAGACATTCTCGTCACACTCGGCTGAAGCCAATACTAGCACGCCCCTTTGAGAGGTTTTATGCTAGCCTATGGCATTTGTTCATATAATCCTACTCATCATGAGTAGTGTAAACGCATGTGGAGAAGGAGCGGAGCGGAGGAAGTGGTGGAGGAGGATGAGGGGAGGAGCAGGAGAGGAGGAAGTGGTGGAGAAGGAGTGGACAGGAGGAAGTGGTGGATGGGGAGAAGAAGATGCGGAAGAGGAGGAAGGGAAGAGGAGGGATTACCAAGATTGAAATTTAATCCACATTAAATTTGAATTAGGGATTAAATTTTCATTTGGATTTAAATTTCAATTGGAGGTTAAATTTTAATTATGGATTAAATTTTAATTAGCATTTTATTTTTAAATTCTGACCTCGTGGACTTATGGAAAACATCTTGTACGCAAGATTACCCGACTTGCTTCCCGCGCGCATGCGTTGACAGCCATCTTATTTTCGCTGTCACTATATTCGGGCCACGTCACCTTATGGACGCCATCTCGTAGGCAAGTTTAACTAACATACTCTTTGTGTTTCTTCGTTGACCTTGTGTCGAATGTGCTGTATAGGGCGACCATCTTGTCTTCGCAGCCATTTTTAAAGTCATTACTTCATTTTCGGGCCACGTGACCTTAGGCTTCTTGTAGGCAAGATTACCCATTGTGTTTACCGTGCGTTGTCGCTGACAGCCATCTTATTAAAATGTTTTGTACAGGACGACCATCTTGTATTTGAGCCATTTTGCAAGTCATCACCTCGTTCAGTATCCGGTTCATGTGAACTTATGAAATACGTCTTGTATGTAAGATTACCCGACATGCTCCCCCTGCGCATGCATTGACAGACATCTTGTTTTGAATGTGTTGTACAGGATGACCATCTTGTGTTCGCTGTCATTTCAGCCGTATGAGAGTATGAGAGACATATGAGAGTATGAGCGGCAAATGAAAATCCCACATTGACGTTTTTTCTCACAGCCACATGATCCTCCTAAAACAGTGATGTAGACTGAGAAGCCCTCCCAAAACGGTGAGGCTTCCCTCAAAAACAGTGATACACCCCTCCCAACCAGTGCGGGATAGTGAAGGTTTCCACCAAATGATTCTTCTCACCCTCATACTGTGAAAAACCGATACTTTAGACACGTGGAAAGGCAATATATACCTTGTGTCCAAACATCTGAATGGTAGTTTTATCTTCAGATAGGTTGGTATGTGGGACGGTCAGTTAATTCCCTTACGGATAATGTTTCACACCAATACATTTATGCAATCAAATTTGAAACCAACAATTAAGTAATGATTAAATTTTGTCGCAAGTCAAAGTCTCTACATACATGCAATGCAGATATTAGATAAACAAAGAATATACTTGTGAGGTATGTAAGGAGCATATCGATAGTAGACAGTATTGTTTGCATTGGCTATCAGCGCTGATAATGTGCCCTGTGCGTGTTCAGCCCTCCAAATAAGGATATTAAGCCACAAACAACAAACGAAATATTTTCAACGATATTGATTTAATTTCAGCTACAAAAATTGTACATGTTTTTTAACCTTTTATTTCGGTTACAAACATAAAACAGTTCACAGCATAAATATTTTCTTGGGCTTTCCCTACTCGACATCTCTTTCTACCGGTTCATCTAAATACCTTTTTTACTTAACCAAGAATTAAAAATATATTTTCCTCTCTGAACTGCGAATATTTCGACTTCGTTGATCTCGTAACCCGCATCACGCCAAAGTGGCGGAGCAGTTTTATTGATTTTTCTGTAGACCGGATGTCATCTGAACTTCCGAACTCGATTCATCTCTGAAAAAGCTCTTACAGTGGAATGTTCTCACGCTGTCTTTAAGAGATTCCCTTTCCACTTCGCAGGCCTCATTTTGGCAACCCACTTTTTATAAACGACCCTTTCAACTCCTGAAGTTTTGGCTCATACGCAACTCCGATTAAATCGTTTAAATGGCTGTTTTCGTCTGCTTCTTCTGAGTATTCGCTTTCAGAAGTAAAGTGGGATTCCATGGTAGAAGACTATAGTACAGTACAGTCGCCATGGACTGGTTACTTTCCACGGATGGACAGTAATTCCACGGATGCAATAGTATTTATTAGATTCCAAACACTAATTATAGGAATAATCATCAAAAATTTAATTAATGAAGCACCGGGTACAACCCGGTGCTTCATTAATTAAACTTTTGCTGATGATGATTCATAGCACCTGGTAAACGCATGCGTGGACATCACTACCCACACGTAGATTACGGCCAATCCACGGCGATTGTCCTGTATTCGGGTGACTGCAGTAGAAGCTAGTGATAGAACCGATGATGGTGAATATGGGTAAGTCAACAGTCGTGGTCTAAGTGCTATAAAAACCAAAGCCGACCAAGTAACAGGAACTATAACTATCTTCAGGAATCCTCAAAAGGTATACTCAAATAGTACATCGCCATGTTATAAGTATCCTCCAATACCGAGATGAGGATAAGAGACGTAAGAGGAGTCACTCGTTCGAGCAATTACTCAGTGACCTATTTGCTCGATAGGGTTCTAGTTGTTCGAGTAATCTGACATAGTTAACATGCCTGCAGTAGTGTTACAAGTTAGTAGTAATGAAACAAGGCTGGGAGAGGACTATAGGATTGCGTGACTACAGTAGAAGCTAATCACAGGACAGACGATGGCAATATTGGTGAAGTCAGCAGTAGCGGTCTAGGAGATACGAAGGCCATGGGAGATTAGTGGGGTGGGGATGGGAGGGCGTCTTAGATACAAGGAATTGAGCAGACTCTGGGAACAATAACTATCTTCAGATAGATATCTTCCGACAGGTATCTTCTAAAAGGTATCATCAAAACGTATCCTCGAAAGGTACCCTCAAATAGTACATCATCATGTCAGAAGTATCCACTAATACCGAGATGAGGATATAAGAGGACTTACTCGTTCAAGCAATTACTCGATGGCTTATTTGTTCGATGGGATTCTAGACGTTCGAGGAATTTAACGAACTACTATATGATTTACAAAGCCAAGCTGCAGTCGAGCAATAACAAATATTGCTCGAGTGATTCGAATCTTATCCAGCGAATAGTTATCGGGTATTGACTGGAACAGACATTGCTCGAATCTAATCGATCAAATAAGCCATAGAGTGATTACTCCAACGAGTGTTTCCTCTTTCGACTCTTATCCTCAAATGGGTATTGGAGGATACCTATGACATGGTGACGCAGTGCTGGGGGATAACTTTGAAAAATACCTCTTAGAGGATACTTATCGAAGGATAACTATCTGAAGACAGCTATAGTTCCTATTGACTGTTCCGTTCCATGCACCTAAACTTCCCAATGACCTCCATAGCTCCAAGACCGTTATTGCTGACTTGTCCAATATCGCCACCGTCTGTCCTATGCTTAGCTTCTTCCGTAATTGCCCAATCCTGTAGTCCTCTTCCAGCCATGTACCATTACTATTGACTTGTAGCACTACTGCACGAACTACATCTACCTACATCTCGGTATTGGAGGATACTTATGACATGGTGATGTAATGCTGGGGGATACCTTTTGAGTTCTAAAAGCCCAGAATGGGGAAATCTAAACAAAATAACGTCCGTTTCGGTAATTTGGGGTGGTTTGGAGGGATTGTCGGGCTGTTTGTGGTAATTAGATGCACTTCTATTCAATCGAACACACACTCTGAACATACTCCTATCCCATTGCAGGGTTTTGGGGCACATAGCGACCTCGTGCTGCCATTGAAACCAGGATGGCGGCCTGCAGTATAAAAAATGGACGACTGAAACACGTGTCACCCTAAGAACATGCGCTGCGTATGCGCAATAAGATCACGTATCACTATGACGCCACAAGATGGCCGCTCACGGGGGCTACTAGAACAACCAAACACGACGTAACGGGGTCACGTGACTCGACGTCACTTCCTAGATCCGCCACTAAGTTCATCCGGTCGAGTACATGATCTACTACTGATTCTCTTCAATTTCGAGGCATATTTCTGGCGGCCATCTTGGATATTCACTAGCTAAATAAGTTTTATCAAATGCAGAAAAAGTGTCCAAAATACTGTGTAGTTGATTCCTGTGCCCTGTAGAAATTTTGAACAATCACGATCCAAATATTAAATTGAAAGCAACTATCAGTGAAAATTCTGTTGATTTTCTCGATGTGACCGTGTATAAAGGCAAGCAATTTCAGGCGTCCGGTCATTTAGATTATAAAGTGTATTTTAAACCAACTGATTCACATCAACTGTTGCACACAAAATCATTTCATCCTCAACATACATTTAAAGGTATCATCAAATCACAGCTCATTCGTTTCCACCGCAATTCAAGTGATAAGGTAAATTTCAATGAGGCTTGTTCTACTCTATTTGGCGCCCTCAGATCGAGAGGGTACTCGCTGCGCCTTTTGCGTAGCCTGAAATCCCAAACCCTGAAAAGGCTCGAAAGTCCAGCTGAAACTACCGATTTCGAACCACTGAAGATTGAACACAACAGACCGTTGCAAAATATTAGTGGCGCGGTATTTAATTGCAAAAAGCCTCGTTGTAGACTGCATACATTTATGCCTGATCAGAAAGAGGAATTTTCCTCCGAACAAACGAAAAATCATTATCAGATCCGTAACCCCCTCCATTGTGATTCACCAAACATTATTTACCTTATCACTTGTAAGCGATGTCGGAAACAGTATGTTGGTCAAAGTCAAAATCCTTTCCGAGAACGTGCTACTAGACACAAACAGGATATAAAACATAATGCTGATGCCCCAGTAGCACAACATTTTAACCTTCCTGGCCATTCTTTGGACAATTTCGAAATCCATCCTATTGAACAACCACCAATTAAAGACACATTAGAAGAAACGGATGAATTTAGAAAAAAAACGTGAAGCTTTTTGGATCAATACGCTTCAAACCCTCTGGCCATTTGGAATGAACATATCAGAGGGCGAATGCGAAAGGAGGTCCATCATTCCTTTCACTTTAACGTACAACAGAATGAATATCGAAATAGCAAAAATGTTAAAAGATGAATTCAATTTTACCAATGCTAAATTAAATGAACCTTTGAATCTTCGACCTGTCATCGCCTATAAGAAAAACAAAAGCTTGCGTAACATCCTTGTAAGGACTAAACTAGAGCCCATCAATGAATAACATCAATTATTGCCAGTCAGTTTAACCAGTTCCTAAGCTCATCACTTAGATTAAATCAATTTTGTGTAATTTTTTGTCATGTTTGAAACCCATCTGGGTTCAGTAAATGAAAACAATTTGTCGGCGGCATATTAAAAAAAAAAAACGTTTCAGTATGAAATGTCTGTGCCAGTGCGATTTTTTAACCTCAAACACACACACACACACACACACACACACACACACACACTCCCACACCCTCACCCACCCCCCCCCCCCCACACACACACACACACGCACACACACACACACACACACACACAC
The DNA here is from genome assembly GCA_031216915.1 of Pictodentalium vernedei. Taxonomy (NCBI): domain Eukaryota; kingdom Metazoa; phylum Mollusca; class Scaphopoda; order Dentaliida; family Dentaliidae; genus Pictodentalium; species Pictodentalium vernedei. Next base: position 80,725,300 of record CM062296.1, on the reverse strand, counting down.
ACACACACACACACACACACACACACAAACACGTAACAACAACAACTCACATCCTCACACAAACATTACACATCACATTTCACACATTTTAATACAGAAGTTACAAAAAACACCCCCAGCCCACGTATGGATATATACCATGCATGCCCTCCCAAAGTTGGAATCATTTTCCTCAAAGTCTCTTTGAAAAAGCCAAACCAAGCGAAACGCGTCGAGACAGACGGATTATTTTCTACCTTTGCTGAAGACTGCAACCAATCCAGGAATCTTCTTTAATAGGTAATATCTAATTTTCCAATTTTATTTATTTCATCACTTTTATATTTTATTTATACTTAATTCAACTACTTTCTTTAACAATGGCAAGAAAAGGGCAGAGGCATCAGAGGCATAGAGTTGCCCAGTCCGGAACTGGCCAGGAACAATCGTTCCAGGCTTATTCTAGGCTGGTCAAGGCTTTGTTTCAGGTGCTTCAATGTTTGCACCACATTGGGCTATTAGAGCACCATTTGGCAAATCGGGATTTCCCGAAACAGCTGGAGAAGAAAGTAGATGAGTTAGGTGGCTTTCTAAAGCCAGCTCTTCCCACCCCACACATTTTTTCTGTTTTTCGACAGATTAGTGTGGGATGGGCCAATCAAACGTTAAATGTTTTATTTGAGCATTATAAGGTAAATTTAAACCAGTTGAAGTCTAAGATAACTTTGGGTATGCGACCACCTCCTGGACTCGAAAAAATAGACTTCAACAGCGCTTCGGCGCGTGCCTTGATATGGGCTAAAAAGAACTTTAAAAATAAGTTGACAGATAAGACGATTTCGGCCTATGAGTCTTACATTTCGGAACTTCGCCCAGCGTCTGGAGTAAGGAACAATACGGGAGGGAGCAAGCAAACTCCGGTCCGTGTTGTCCCTCTACCCCAACGCGAAAAGCAAAATAAGAAAAGATCAAGGCAAAGCACTTCTCCCTCTTCTTTTCCTTCTACTTCTTCTTTCTCTCAGAGTAAGCGCCTCAATTTGCAAACATCTCCGGTCCATATTGTGACTGAAGATGCTCGCAAATTGAGTAACGCTGTCTCGCCTCGTCCTGCTCCTCTACCTCCTACTCCTCCTCAGCCTTTCTTCTCTGGTTCTCCTAGTGCTCTCACTAGAACTCCTCCTCCTCCTTCTGTTTCTTCTCCTGTTTCTATTTCCTCCCCTGCTTCTGTTTCTTCTCCCCCTTCTCCTGACTCTAGTGTGGTTCAACCAGGTATATCGTACTCAGAGAAAGTCAAATCACCGAGCCGCAACTCGGGCCGCTCCTTTGATTCTAAATTCTCCCAGTTTCGGCATAAAAGCGGAGTTAATTTTGACAAAAGGAATTGGCACCTCCCCGATGTTTGTAAAAACATCCTTATGATTGGAAGTTCAAATTTTGGACGCATTGATCGAAATCCCAATCCGGACATCCAGGTGAAGTGTTACCCCGGCGCCAAATTCAATCATCTGCGCTCTATGTTTAAAGGGCACAGGGGCCAATCCAGTCCCCAAAAAATATTATTAAATATTGGCGTGAATTCTCGAAACGATAATTCTGATCTCGTAGTTAAGCAGTTGCGGAATATGCTTAGCGATATCAGGGTCAAGTTTAGATCAGCAAAAATTTATTTCGCTGAACTAAACTTTTCGCAAAAACTCCCTCAGACTGAGAGGAGAACCCTGAGCATCATCAACGAAACCATTCGGAAAGTGAAGGACGTTAACGTGATACCAAAAATTGATGACGCGAAGTTTGATGTTGCTCAGGATTTAATCCATTGGACCACGAGAACCGCCAATATTATGTACGATCACTGGTTGAACCACCTAAATTTAAACTAAGTAAAGGCAAAGGTAACAGCCGCCTAACAGATGTGGGATTAGGAACTACTGTGGTTAACCTGTCTGGCACCAATGACCTAACAACCCAAGAGAAATCTCTTTTAGATCGCGGTTTAACTTTTGTACCAACACCAAAGCCTAAAACTGATAACCAAACAAATTTACCATCATATAACTGTAATTTTCTTAGGCAAATGAAATTAGCCGACCGCTTTAGAAACTCCTGCGGTCGGAAACTTCCTTTCACAGAATCATCTGGTTGGTCTCCTCCAGATAGTGAAGTAGATCCCGAAATTATTGAGGCTAGCAAACGAATCATCAAAAAGGTGTTCAGCATGAACGTACTCTCCGATAAAGACAACTTAACAGCTGGTGAACGGAGAGCCCTCACGAAACTTCGAAGAAATAAGAAATTAGTAATTAAACCAGCCGACAAAGGTGGGTCGGTAGTTGTTCTATCTCGGGATAATTATATAAAGGAAGCCATGAGACAACTCAGCAATACTAAACATTATAAGAAAATAGATTCACTTATTTGGCCTAGTAATATCGAAAAATTCAATAAGATCTTAAAATTTCTCCTCGACGAAGGTCACATTACCAAAAAACAATTGAAATATTTAACAGCTAAGCTCAGTGCTCAAACAAGACAATTTTATATCCTACCAAAGATCCACAAGGACCGTTCTTCATGGACGGATGACTTAACTCCACCCGGGAGGCCAATTGTATCAGATTGTAATTCGGAATCTTATGCGATCTCAGAATTAATTGATTATCATCTGAAACCTATAGCAAATAGACATCCGAGCTATCTAAAAAATACACAGGATTTCCTGTCAAAAATTTCGAAATTGAAAATATCGAAAAATGCAATTCTGGCTACTTTGGATATCGACAGTATGTATACGAACATTGATATTGATAAAGGTGTTAAATCAGTTAAAAATGCATTTGAAAAATATCCGGATGCGAAACGCCCGGATGAACAAATTTTGGATCTTTTAGAGCTGAGCTTAAAAGGTAATGACTTTCAATTCAATGGAGAATATTTTCTACAAATAATGGGTTGTCCTATGGGTAAAAGATTCAGTCCTAATTTTGCAAGCATTTATGTAGCGGAATGGGAGGAAAATGCCTTAAGCAAATGTGCAAAGCATCCTCTCGTATATCTCAGATATTTAGATGACATTTTTATTATTTGGGAACATTCAAAAGAAGATTTTGATGAATTTTTAGAAATTTTGAACAATCACGATCCAAATATTAAATTGAAAGCTACTATCAATGAAAATTCTGTTGATTTTCTCGATGTGACCGTGTATAAAGGCAAGCAATTTCAGGCATCCGGTCATTTAGATTATAAAGTATATTTTAAACCAACTGATTTACATCAATTGTTGCACACAAAATCATTTCATCCTCAACATACATTTAAAGGTATCATCAAATCACAGCTCATTCGTTTCCACTGCAATTCAAGTGATAAGGTAAATTTCAATGAGGCTTGTTCTACTCTATTTGGCGCCCTCAGATCGAGAGGGTACTCGCTGCGCCTTTTACGTAGCCTGAAATCCCAAACCCTGAAAAAGCTCGAAAGTCCAGCTGAAACTACCGATTTCGAACCACTGAAGATTGAACACAACAGACCGTTGCAAAATAGTAGTGGCGCGGTATTTAATTGCAAAAAGCCTCGTTGTAGACTGCATACATTTATGCCTGATCAGAAAGAGGAATTTTCCTCCGAACAAACGAAAAATCATTATCAGAACCGTAACCCCCTCCATTGTGATTCACCAAACATTATTTATCTTATCACTTGTAAGCGATGTCGGAAACAGTATGTTGGTCAAAGTCAAAATCCTTTCCGAGAACGTGCTACTAGACACAAACAGGATATAAAACATAATGCTGATGCCCCAGTAGCACAACATTTTAACCTTCCTGGCCATTCTTTGGACGATTTCGAAATCCATCCTATTGAACAACCACCAATTAAAGACACATTAGAAGAAACGGATGAATTTAGAAAAAAACGTGAAGCTTTTTGGATCAATACGCTTCAAACCCTCTGGCCCTTTGGTATGAACATATCAGAGGGCGAATGCGAAAGGAGGTCCATCATTCCTTTCACTTTAACGTACAACAGAATGAATATCGAAATAGCAAAATTGTTAAAAGATGAATTCAATTAAATTAAATGAACCTTTGAATCTTCGACCTGTCATCGCCTATAAGAAAAACAAAAGCTTGCGTAACATCCTTGTAAGGACTAAATTAGAGCCCATCAATGAATAACATCAATTTTTGCCAGTCAGTTTAACCAGTTCCTAAGCTCATCACTTAGTTTAAATCAATTTTATGTACTTTTTTGTCATGTTTGAAGCCAATCAGGGTTCAGTAAATGAAAACAATTTTTTTCGGCGGCATATTAAAAGAAAAAAACGTTTCAGTAGGAAATGTCTGTGCCAGTGCGATTTTTTAACCTCAAGCACACACACACACACACACACACACACACACACACACACACACACCCTCACCCAACCACCCCCCCCCCCCACACACACACACACACAGTCTTGTCTTCCCTACATACCGAGGTACCCCATTGTTTGTCATTTGTGTGGACTAACGGTTTCTACCTCGTTTTGCCGGTACAGTTCTGGGAAAACAACCGAGGTAAAGGGTTTCTTTTGTCTTTTGTACCTCGGTAAGGCGAAACACGCAAACTCTTTTGTCTAGTTACCTCGTCAAGTTGGTAAGACAAACCCCCCCACCCCCCCCCCCCCACCCAACACCCCCCCACCCCACACACACACACACGTAACAACAACAACTCACATCCTCACACAAACATTACACATCACATTTCACACATTTTAATACAGAAGTTAGTGTATACCGCTGAGTGGATATACAACATGGCGGCCCTAAGCGCCATTAGTAGGGAACCAGTCACTCCTGCCAGAAGCATCTAGAGTCGCCATGTCATATATAACAGGAGTACTTAACAGCTAGTAAAATGTCTCTAAAGCCGGAGCATTAACCAGTTGTCCCGAATGCAATGCTGCCGACTTAAAAATTGACCACAAATTCTATTTGATTTCCCCGTGGATCAAACCTTTGTAACAAAGTTGCGCGATAGTACTAGCTCTTCTTCATTTCGACGCCCCAAGAAGTAAGGATATAGCCCAAAAGCCATCAGAAGTATTCATTCCTTGATTGACCTTTGCATTCAGATAACCTAGACCTCTTTGCGAGTGAGGAATCCGCGCAGAAAAGACCACTGCAAACTTGCCCCTCGTGCTCTTGCTCGCGACACTCTCCTCTACTCCCGCCCCACCCCTGTGAAACATATTCTGGCACCTTCACTGTCATAAAATTATAGATATTGCACCGTCCAACAACCGTAAATATTGTTAATTTTTAAACAAGTATTGAACGCTATGTCGACTTCTCCATTTGGCCAAATCAACCAACGAACTACTCTAGAAGATTGAGGAGCAAAATCCCTTTAGACAGAAATCCCATGCGACACAACCCCATCATAAAATCCCATTAATACTTAAGTCCCTCAATTTAATTGTCAGTGACTGACATAATCCCCCCGGGTTAGAAAATTTAACCCCTTCTGTATAGATAAAATAACCCCCTCTGTGTATAAATGCAATCCCCTCCGGTCTTTCCTTTTGCAGTAATGGCCGTGGCAGGGAATAAACAACTTATATAGAACCAGAGCATAAACCAACACCGAAGGCACAAGAAGAGAAGAACTACGTATTGGTTGAACCCAATTTACCGGAAAGCTTACTTGGACGACAGCATTCCGTACGCAGAGAACCAAATGAGCTTGTCGCGATAGACCTTGATAGAGACATGAGAGAGTTCAAAGAATCCCGATCCATGCATGAGAACGAAAAAATTCTTCAGTACAACCAGATTTTACACAGATACAAAGAATTCTATAACAAAGCTTCACAAGCGATTAAGATACAGAACGAGTAAATGAATGAAGCGCAAAGAAGACGAAAAAGAAAAAAGTAAAAAAAATATGAACAGAACGAAGATCGAGAAGATCAAAGTGAACAGAACGAACATTGATCTGTATAAAATGAACTTTAACAGTCTACAGATAGTTCAATAAAATGTTTAACTATAACAAACGTTCTTGTTTTTCACTAGAGAAGGGGTATGCCCTCGAGTGTTTATAACAAATCACGGAATACCATTTCACGGAGTGGGATAAGAATACCACTTACGAAATCCCTTTGTGAGAAATGTCTTTGGTTACAGTTTCCCTTTTTTCGAAATGAGTCGTAGAGCTGTCACTCGATCGAGCAATTGCTCTAAAGCTCATTTCCTCGAGGGGATTCGAGTCGATCGAGCAATTGGAGATGGCTAGAAAGCTGTAGTAATGAAAAAAGTCGGTGATAATCTTACAAAGCTGTAAGGGGTTCATAAGACTGTAGTGGAAGTTAATTATTAGATAGACAGCATAGGAAAATGGTGGAAGCCGATGGTAAGACTACCTGTATAGGATCAGTATAAGAGAAAAATAATCATAGGATAGGCATTATAGGACACGATGTAAGCCGACGGTACGTCTACCTGTATAAGAGCTGTATAAGAGCTGTATATGAGCGTGGAATCGCACATAAGGAATCCCACTGACGGAATCCCTTCTGTGGACTCCTATAGAATCCCTTTTGGGGAAACGTCTGTCGGTGGTTAGAGAATCCCCTTTTCCGAAATGAGTCGTAGAGCAGTAGGTGGAGTCATTTGATCGCGCAATTGCTCTATAGCTTACAGTTAAAACTATAAGTCCTGTCACGAATAGTGCGCTTATCTAGGCTTAATTGCGCGTTGGAATTGCGCGCAATTGCCATATCGAATGGCATCCAAAGCACGACAGGTTCTCCTGGTTACTCGTAGCAAACACATGCAATGTTTCTACCAATGGACCTCCGGGTTACCCGGAGGTCCATTGGCTGAAACATTGCTTGTGCACAGGCCATATGTACAGAATATGATAGCTTTACTTGGGCCATAACGCGCACATTAACGCGCATATCAACGTGCTATTTGTGCGCATTTCATGACAGGACTTCTAGTTTTAACTGTATTTGCACGGTGGGATTCGAGTCGCTCGAGAAATGACTTTTCAGTAACTGCTCGATAGCTTATTAGGAGAAATCATTAATCCTGTTTCTAGGTCTCCACTTACGAAACCCCATTTGTGGAATCCCTATAGAATCATTTTTCGGTAAACGATTGTGGATATGGAATCCCTTTCTTTGGAAATGAGTTGCAGTGCACTATGTGGAGTCACTCGGTCGAGCAATTGCTCTATAGCTCATTTGTATGATGGGATTCAAGTTGTTCGGGCAAATGAGCGATAGAGCATCTGCTCTAAAACTCATTTGCTCGATAGGATTCGAGACGTTTGAGTAATACAGGTCCTAGTTACTGCTTGATTGACTTTTGGGTTTGAGAATAATAGTGGCCTCCGTTTTATGCAGACAATATAACTCTGGATGGTAAGGTACAGATTAAAAATCAAGCAATCTGATTATACGTCTTGGACGAGGGAAGAGGTCATAGCAATGGATAGAGTAGCAAGGACTAGATGAACGGTAAGTGTCTGTAATAGGCAGAAAAATAGGGATTCTGGGAAAATCTGAACCAGTACTCCAGTGTAATAGAACTTACCCCCGGTAGACCCCTCGGTTCTATAGTACTACGTGCTACTATTATAAGCCCACGATGAGGGTTCACCAAGTCCATTTTGGTAGTTTGTGGTGAATATTGGTGATTTGAGAAAATTGTTAGTCCTATTATAAGCCATGGTATGGCGATCCCAAGAGGAATCTGGGGGAATATGTAGTAAATAAAGTCGTTTTTGTTTTTTTGGGGAGGATTGTCGGGTTGGCTGTGGCAATTCTACGAACGGAGAGACTACTCTTGTACAAAGGAACACTTCCACCGAACATGCTCTCCTTTCCTATTGTAGGCCACTCGGTAAAGGTAACCACGTGCTACCATAGAAACCAAGATGGCGACCTCCAGTATACAAAAAGGACGACAGAAATACGTATAACACTAACAACACTCGCTGCGAATGAGCACCAACAAAAAGGATCTCTGCGGTAGTGACGTCATCACATGGCCACTCATGCGGGTTACCATGACAACCAAACATGGCACTTCCTAGGTTATCCACCGATGTCATCCAAATAGTGACTTCCAGGTACATGACATACTACGCATGTATGTTTGGTTGGGTGTTCAGATTTGAGGGAACCACGGCATATGGACCAGCTATCATATCCAATGAAAATTAGAAAAACTCCTCAGCGACTTCGAGATGAGGAAGGTTACGGAATGAACGAAGCTGAAAAATTCGCAACTGAGACACGAAAATACCTTTTTGATCCATTATTAAGTAAATACACGTTTTTGGATGTGCGGCCAGCTTTAGATGATAACTAGAGAAAGTCCAGAAAAACAACAAAAACTGCCCTTTTTCAGGACCAAAAGACAGTTACTGAACATTTAGTTATGGGGTTTGTTTTGTATAATTTGCCAGTAAAATTATTGTAAAACTACTTATTGTTGTAAAAATTACTTACGGTGAAATTGTATAATCACTTTTAAAAACTGATTGAAAATCCAGTTTAACTGATTGTAAAACCATTTTCCTCTTTGTAAAAATTACTTTTATAATTGTAAATCTGACTGCAAATCCATTCTGACTACTGTAAAACCAAATAAAATACTTTGTAAGAACTGATTTTATGTGAAAATAAAAATTTGATACACAGACAAATTCAGAGAAGTTCATTCCGTGTTGGCTTTTGCCACAAAACCGACACCAGGTAACTCTATACTCAACAGGAAGAAAACTGATTACGCGTTTGTATAACAGATTAATACTCTGTTCTTCTTGCCCAGATATGCTCTAGACAATAACAACGTTTGATAAAGCCAAGGCAGGGTAATTTTGTCAATAAAGGTAACACGAATGAAGATAAACCTTCAGACACAGTTTATTTACAACACAATCGTAAGAGGATTAACACAAGACTCTTTATGCTTGTTGATAAGGTTACCAGATATACGTTTACATACATAGATGTATTTGAACAGGTTGGAGGGGAAAGCCTCCCCATTCTGTGTCTGATGAGGGAAGCCATGTTTAAATTAAACTTCAATTTTAATTAAAGTTTATGTAATCTAATACTTTGTTTGTGTGTGACATGAAAAGTACTGACTGGTTTCCCCAAACATATTAAAAACTGAGAGCACAAAACGCCCATGCCTTTATGGGCACCCATTACCCCTCCCCGTACCCAAGTTCGTTAGTCCCCCATCACACCTCCTCGTTCCCAAATCAGTGACCGCTATGTTGTATTATTTTAAGTGAGTGCATCTCTAAAAGATGTATGGGCAGCCATCTTGTTGACGTCATGCATATCATGGGCACCGCCCTTATTGAGCATGCCCAATAGGGGCGCAGCCATCTTGTTGACGTCATACATATCATGGGCACCACCATCTTGAAAAGTGTTATTGCGTGTGCCCAAAAAGGGCGCAGCCATCTTATTGACGTCATGCGCATTAACGACGCCGCCATCTTGGGCACAGTGAGACACGGACTTGGGTACGGGGAGGGGTGAGGGTGGCCTAACGGGTTTTAGTAACGAATGAGGGAAAAACTAGCTTTGGGCGCGGGGAGGACCTAACGGGCTTTAGGCACGAATGAGGGCCCAACTGGCTTTGGGTACGGGGAGGGTAAAAAGGCCTAACGGTCTTGAGCACAGGGAGGGGTAAGGGGAGCCTAAAAAAGCCTTGGCGTTTTTGGCTGAGGGGGGGATTGCGCGGGGTCATTGACCTTGAGGTCCCCAATACTAGAGTGAAAAGAACATTCCCTACTACTTGCATTTAAAGATGAGACGAAAACAATGAATTGAATTATCTGCTGAATTGGAGATATAAACGGGCCGATGTAATGTTGCAGTACTTTCCAGACCGAGTGACGACATTCCAATATGTTTGAGTGGAGATATAAAAGGGGCGCTGTAATGTTGCAGTTCTTCACAGACCGAGTGACATGTGCAGCACAATTTTGGATGGAAGAGTGAAAATTTTAGAACCTGTCAAATGAGAGTTACTTACATTAGTCAAAACGAGCCGACTAGTAGTAAGTATTTATTTATTTATTGGTGTTTAAGGTCACATATGTCTGCACAATGGCTAACCATGATCGTGACAGTTTTACGGGTGGAGGAAGCCGGAGTACCCGGAGAGAACCACCGAGCACCGGCGAGCAACTGTCAGCTCCCCAACATACCAACTCCACACAAGCAGGGTTAGCATTGGTTGAAGACAGGTGCACCATCGACGTGCAGTACGCCTTAGTACACAGCGTCACCGTGCCCCCACGTGGGCAATGGGGGTGAGGTGTCTTGCCCAAGGACACAATGCGGTTGCCGCAGGTGGGATTCGAACCGAGGCCCTCTCGGCTTGCAGCCTGCACCTCTACCTACTGAGCCACCGCGCTCCCAGCCGACTAGTAATAAAGGCGTGAACAAGATGATCTGATGTCTGCGAATTGTTTCTTGTCTCGCGTTTACGATTGTTCGAATTCGACGAGTCGTTTTGTGAGACTTCTAGTAACCAGAATCCAGACCATAGTGACATGTACAGTCCGTGGAGAGTGTATTGTAACTAAATCACCCGCAGAGTGGAGATTCCACCCAAGCAATAATTGCAAATTTGTTGCAAAGCATAACCAGCACCAGCAAAGTTTCAGCCAATGGACCTCCGGGTTAAACCCGGATGTCCATTGGTGAAACATTGCTTGTGTTTTTTGGTCGATATGTACAAAAATTTGAAAGTAATAACTTGGGTGATAGCTCCACTCTGCGGGTGATTTAGTTACAATCCACTCTCCACGTATTGTATGACGGTGATCTCCACGATGAGTTAAGTCCATACTTCAGACCAGATCGCAGCATTTATCTTGATGCACACCGAGTATATGTTCATTCGCAACGACCCCCCAACCCCCCCCCCCCCCCCACCCCCGCAATTAAACCTCATCAAGCGCTCCGAGTTTGGCTTGATGTCGGTTGTTAATTTTATGAAACATGACAGCTCCACGAGTTGCACCTCGGTCGATATGCATGGCAAGCATACAGAGTACGCGGGCGAAGAATTATCACGCAAACGTTTGGCTGCTAGGGGTTCAGAAATTTCCAGTGATAACTTACTAGTTTTAAGTTCTTCATCTGTAGCGTCAGTACTTGCATAGCGGGACTGTGTTGGGTTTGAGCTGAGAGCAGTCAGTGAGATCATCAACATCATGGCCACAATTAGAACCCTCAAAAACGCAATCTCTTTATAGGTCAACTCTTTCCAACATGATTCAAACAGTTCTAACTCCCATTTGAACACAATGTTCATATATGTCAGTCTATCTTAGACCTTCTCTGTAAGCTGTCTGCAAAACTTGACACTACACTGTCAACTTTGTTGATATACAATATAGCCACTGCTATCATGAGAGGTATTGTCACGTCCCTGCAAGTTGATCCGGAAGTTTTGTCCAAACAGATTGTCCAGGCAATGATTGTTTTTGGCATAACATGTACATACGACGAATTCCCCGATTCAGGAAATCAGCGGCTGTCACTGCCTCAAGCAAGAACAAACTTACAGCCGAAATGTCCTGTTCTTCGTGCGGTTTGATTCAGTTCGTGGCTGACAACTTTGATGCTGATATATATCCTCGCAAAATGGAAAACTCAACACCAGATCTCTAGCACCGTTTGGAAAAAGTTCGAGGCTGAAGAAAGTTGTAATGTCCCCGACTATTGATTATAGTTTGGAAATGATGATACAAATGTATATACATTTCTCCTGAATAATTATTTGTAACAAAGTTGGAAGTTCCTCTTTTTATGGAATGCTCAATAAAGGACAGGCTTGTAAAAGATATCCGCGCGACTGTTGACAAGCGTCGGGATTTCATTCCAGACTTTACAGCCGCTCATGCTATCTTAGGCTGTGACACAGTCGTTGGTTTAATAAGGGATTTGAAAAGTGCGTGTATTGAACATTGCAACTAACTTGGAGAATCAAACTCTGTCTCCTCTCGATCGTGATTGAAAAACTACTTAATCATAATGTTTTATTGTCGCTTTGTCATCATTTTTACATAAGAAAATATGTGAAATATTCTAAAATCATGGTACGTTGTTAGAAGGCCAAAGTTATAACCAAGTCGTTCTGAATTGCCACTTGACTGGCATCTTTGGTTTAAACTAATATCTCAATTTTCCAGAGGCTCGTGGCGTGGTAGCTGAAGAAATTTTTAAAAGTATGCCCTGGTCCATCACAACCCACCAAGGAAAAACTTTATACCCCAAAACACGCATTAAAATTTTGTTCTTCGGTGACCGGACTGCGTAGCCACTTTGGTATTGCGGATATGTTGGTGTAAATTATGAAGTTTAATAGTTCGAACAGTTCAGAAGAGTCGCTAGTATTTCTTTTTCAAAATAAACATCGAAGTCAACTTCTCATGCAAAATACCCCTGGTGAGACTGTGATGCAATCAAGAAAAACTGAAACACGTACCTTCTAGAACATTGGAGAAAATTTACTGAGCCTTCTTTTTGTCTTTTGATACAATATTGAGATATTGTATGAGATAGCGCTTCAGTTTAATTACTCAAGAAACAGTAAGAAAATGTGACTGTGTTTTACAGAAACGGTTTTATTATCTTCGTTTCGCTTTGCAAAGCGATGACCCAACTTTGCTAAAGTCTATCATTCTAAATAAAGTATTGTCAATGCCAGTGACATTAAAGTTCGTACCAATCGGGTTATATGGTAGGAAATGAGTAAAATATGATAGAACTGATGGTAACCATCATCATTGGCTCTCTGTTCAGCTTCACGTTTTGGAAACAAAGGTCACGCGTGCCCATATTACGTGACCTAATTTAGAAATGCTGGTAAAGCCTATTAAATCATATTTCAACCCTTTACCCAACGAATCGCCCGCATCCGCTCGCGTAATATGCAACTAAAGCAGATGAAAAAATATAATTTTCCAAAAAAATTCAACAAAACCATAGCATGTGACCCCTCGTTGGAACGAGCTCATCGAGCTCGTTCCAACGAGGGGTCACATGATATTGTTTTGTTGAATATTTTTGAAAATATTTATAAAATGATATTTAAAATAATAAATTTTGATATCGTCTGCGTTGGGTAAAGGGTTAAACGTGGTGAAGCATGACTATTCTAGCATTTCGTTAGTAGCTGAATCAGTACAAAGACCTAATCTTTCACCAACTGCTGGAGGATAATCCTTGACGGTGACTTGAGGGATGAGCAAATAGAGATTCTTTAAAGAATAATGATTTGAAATGAAATTTCTGAACGGAGTTCACTAAAATGGATTCGAGTCGATATTATATTTAATTATATTATTTATTGGTGTTTAAGGTCACATATTTCTTCACAATGGCTAATCATGACCCAGACAGTTTTACGGGTGGCGGAAACTGGAGTACCCAGAGAGAACCACCGAGCTACGGCGAGCACTGTCAGCTCCCCAACATACTAACACCACACAAGCAGGATTAGCATTGGTTGAAGACAAGTGCACGATCGAAGTGCAGTACGCCTTAGTACACAACGCCTACGTGCTCCCTCGTGTGCAATTAGGGTGAAGTGTATTGCCCAAGGACACAAAGCGGTTACCGCCGCTGCGATTCGACCCGAGAACCTCTCGGCTTGAAGCCTGCACCTCTACTTACTGATCCACCAACATGTAAGAATTAAGCTTATATAAGTTGTCACCGCAAATTCATATAAATTGTTGATGGACCCATGTTATGCATGATTTTTTCGATTGGTGGCATCAGAGTTACCTCTCTTATATCATAGAACGTTCTGAATATTAAAAGCGTCTTTTCTGATCCTTTTTTACGACATACAGTTAAAACTAGAAGTCCTGTCACGAAATGTGCGCTTATCTAAGCTTAATTGCGCGCAGGAATTGCGCGCAATTGCCATATCGAATGACATCCAAAGCACGGCAGGTTCTCCTGGTTCCTCATAGCAAACACAGGCAATGTTTCTGCCAATGGACCTCCGGGTTACCCGGAGGTCCATTGGCTGAAACATTGTTGTGGACAGGCCGCATTCACACAATTTGATAGCCTTACTATGGTCATAACGCGTATATTAACGCGCAGATCAACGTGCTATATGTGCGTATTTCAGAACAGGACTTTTAGTTGTAACTGTAGTTGCTGATTATTGGTAAATAGCACACAATATTGCCACCAAACATGTCGATTTAGTTATATCGGATAGAAATCCACACACCTGTCGAGTTTGAAGTTGATCTGGCCCATAGAGCCTGAGGAGATAGAGCACAAACATAACGACAAACAGAGTAACTCAAATTACATTTAGAAACTTGGGAAATTGAAGGATTTGTTCACATGTTTGAATCTTGACGAAGGGAATGTTAAAGCCTCCGATGAATTCGAGGAGCATATGTTCGATCCAGTGCCTCCGAATTCAGCAAATCTCATTGTCCCTAAATTTAATCAGTTCAAGGGCCTTTGACAAGACATATCAAGTAACTGTGGTACTCCAGGTTAGTTTTGTCCAGTTATAATACTGTACCGAAGTGAAAACATGAGCTGCAGACGACTAGAAATTTCATGGCCCGAAAATAGAGTTTAAACTAAATCTGTCTGTCGATCGAAAAGATAAAAACAAATGGAAAACGAAAAAGCGAAAAAAAAAACATTTACATGTACCCTGCATTTTAGGGTCCGGCGATTATTCGAATTTCAAATCGATTCCCGAGTTGCCCTCCGGATCCGATTTCATTCGTTACTGAATGACAGAAATATTGTTCACACAATGATCACCACCGTTCGATTCCCGCATCGTTCGCAAAAGTTCTTCTGTGGTCATGGCGTCAAATTAAGCATCACATATTAACAAATACACTCTAAAATCAGTTGGGTTAAAAATCAACCCGAATCAACAGGGTTGAATAAATATGAGCCTAGTTGGGTTCATATTCACTCAATCCAGTTGATTTTGGGTTAATGTTTAACCTAAATGATTTTAGAGAGTAAAGTTAAAAATGCGGAATATTCCTGAAGATTTCGCGTACATAATGCAAGCTTGGCTGCACAAAGACTGTGCATTTCATGTTTTTCTATGACTCGAACGACGCCTCCAGTTGTAATTCATGGCCATAAGAGTGCAGCAGGGTGTACAATATTAGAGACGGTGCTACATTTCGTAGCAATGTATCGATGATGCTCATAGAAACCAGAGAGTGAGTTATTATTGAAGAAACCATTGCAATCGGGTCCACTTTGGACGTTGATCGTGGCTTTATATCCACCGAATAACGTGGTCATAACGGGACGTCGTGTACGTTATTATTAACCCGATTCGATTCGAGATCGATTCGAAGTCATATTTCCGATTCACAGAACCCTATTTTAGACTTCAATCCTATCCCTAACCTAAATGTCACAACCGACCTTCTGTATTAATTAAAATCTCCAAATTTGACTATATGTTTCACTTTTTGCCCCAAAAACATATAAACCTGCTCCAGGTGAAGTAGGTGTCTCCAGAACTATGAGTAACTGACATGCTATTTCAAGTTATCCTTATGTTATGGAGGAATGGAATTCTATGTTACACCAGCTACTCATCATATTCTTTTTCTATCTCTGTCCTCGACAGAGGCCTAGTAGATTCAGTCAGACTGCTTCATTTACTTTCGCTCGTATCTGCCTATATACTTCCTTGACTGCGCAGACAGGAGTGTGGTATTTGCCTATTAACTGTTCATATAGGGCAGCAAGTGTAGCATATGTCCAAACACCAGAAATGCCAATTTTAGCCTGTGTGCTAGTATACATTCTATCTTAAAATCATGGATGGGTACATATGAATATTTGTAGACCGTGACCATTGTTTCTGGACTGATATTGATTTTCTTTCTGAATGTTGTGGACCTTTGTGGATTAATGTAAACTTATGTTCGTAACGCTCAGCTTATGTCTACTTGGTCTCTGAATCGCCACATGAACTTCGTGGTTGCCATTTGGCTTTTAGCTCCAAACCCTTTCCATCGCCTCCGTGGCGCCTAGAACACTACTACTACTGCCACGTCCCCTATATTCGCTTCGCTATCTGCCCTGTGGTGCGTGTCCTCTGTCTTCAGCTATTCTTTCGGACTTGTACAACGACCATCATTACCTGTTCTGTGATCGACCTCCACTCCTTCGAACGCCTATCATTACATCGGTTTTGTTTGGTACTATCCGTGCCCTCTGCCTATCTATTCCTTCCAGTCCTATCATTGACTTCTCATACTACTGTCTCCTCTTAATTAACTACTAACTCCTACTACTACTAGTCTTACCATCACTGATTTACAAGTGTACTAACACTTTCAGATAGATCATACTATTATCAACTTAGTCAATGGAATGTATAGACATATATTTTTTATGCGCGACGGAGCAGTCTAACTGTATTTACTGAGCTCAGTCGAGGGCAGAGGTCGGGACCAGTTCTGAGATAGCTTGGAGAAGCTGCAACAAAATAGAAGGCTAGGGTGAGAGTACCCAGGTATAGCCTCGGATAGGACGAATGCGTATAGATTGTAAGGGGCAGCGTAAAACGAGGACTCTTAACAGTTTTCAATGATCCGGTCTAATCCAACCCACCTACCTTTAGAAGATCTCTATGCTTGAAGGCACCATGGAGGGTAAGGTTAAAGACGTTTTGGGGTGCGTTTGCAAAATTGTTTATAGTTGTCGGGTAGTTTCTTTTAATTGGTTGTGCGACCCCTCTATTTATGTAGATTTTTCAATAGATACCGCGAATCATGTATTTTCGATTCGAGACGAATTTCAAATCAATTCTGGCGTATTGTTCGAAATTGAATCAAACCTCGAAGGGAATTCTCCTTGTTGACGAAGTCAAAAGTTGCTTATTCTTCTGTAAGTATTGAAACAAACATTATAGTAAAATACAATGTTTATCGAATTATGTTTGCTATGTCGGCACATTTTTGAGGTCACTGAATAAATGTGAAAAGATCTGCCACTCTTTTGTGAATATCAACTTTTAGTACTGTAAACTTCGTCGTTACATTTTATGACAGTGTCCAAAGTCTACACCAACTAGAGAAACAGAAAATATTCTGGCCTGTAAATTCGAGTCTGTGTGAAAATTGTGAAATCATTAGAACTAAATCATATAGAAAAAGATTTTATGGAGACTTATTTTCGGGAGTAAAATATCTTTCAAGAAATCAGAAATAGGCATTTAAGGATTTTCATTCAGGATTTAGAATATATTTTTCAAGAAACTGGAAATTATTTCTACGCATAACATTAAATGTGTTCTATAAAGGACACAGCAAAGGACATTTGTGACTCTGCCCACTTTTTTGAGAGAAGAAATTCACGTATGAGACTTGTGTGACCCTTGTGAACTGAACCCAAATTATTAACTTCCACGGTGTTTTGATTTATTTGGTGTTGGTCCAAGGTCCCTATGTCATATCATGCTTGATATATGAGGGTGACCATCTTTCAAATGTATGCCTCCTTCTCACCACCCTTTCTCCATCAAATGTTTTGAGAGAGTTGAGCATGACCCACTTACAAAATTGTTGGCCACATCCGCTTCTTTGAATGTTCAAATGCATGTATGAACTTTTGGAATACATTGGTGGGGGCACGATGACGCTGTGTGCTGAGACGTACTGTACGCCGAGGTGTACATGCCTTCAGCCAATCTAACCCTGTCTGTGCTGTGTAGTACGCAGTACCGCTGTGCAGTGTGTAGTACAGTCGTGGGTTATGATGTTGAAGAGCTGACAGCTGCTCGTCGTTGCTCGGTGACTCTCTCCGGGTACTCTGGCTTCCTCCGCCTGTAAACCTGTCATCGACACGATATGACCCTGGTTGTTAAAGTGTCGTTAAACACCAATAAATAAATAAATAAATAAATTAATAAATAAATAAATAACTTTGAATTTAGTGCATCAGAGAGAATTTTCCCAAAATATTGTCTGCACATTTTCTACATTTCGAACAAGACACCCACCCCTACTAACGTGTGACATTTTCACAGATTAAGCCCAATATTTCTCACATATAACGCCTCCTGATGCTGTATTTATGTTAAGCGTGTGATGTACAACATCATCTTTAAGGTTTGAAATACAAATGATGGTATATATTAGCTGATATATTGATTTATATTTAAAAAATTCAAAAAATTGCACAAGTTGGAAATGCACATTTTTGGCTCACTCAAGAGACCCACCCACCGCCACGTCACGTCTTGCAAATTTTTGGTGCCCCCCCCCCCCCACCCCCCGGGTAACCAAAAGTTAATGGACGGACAGTTTCAAGAGAGGTGACTTTCGTATAAATACTAGGCTTTTTGAAAACACTTCATTGTCCAATAAACAGACTGGTATACCCGAAATTCATTCGAAAGGACTCGACATTAATAACTTTGGAACAAATGCGTTTTGTTTTTCGAAGCTGAGTTGAAAGTAAATTTCCAAAGAGAAATGAGTGATGAGACCAAATCATTGAAAACCGGCACTGATACAGTTGGATTGCTGGATCGTCAACAAACGGCAGAACACCTCAAACTTACCCTTTTACAATAGCGTCTGGATAATCAACGCGAAAGTGAAAATCGACTGTGAAGTTTTCTGATGTGAATTTGTTACGTCATGACTGTATTCAAAGCGTAACAGCTTTCACATCATCTAAATAAAACTGAATAACTTGTCATGGCCAACATGGCTGAAACATCTTTCGGTTATCGATGTCGACCAGCTTACATTTTCCTTCTCAACCTGATTCCTTATTAATTAAAACCCTTTCACTGTTATAGATTAGGGCTGTCGCGATTAGTCGACTAACCGTCGACTATTGAAGTAGTCGACGTTTTTTTTATTTTTAGTCGTTCGTCGTTCATTTTCAAGGTGGTACACGTCTACTACACGTCGGGGCTAAATTGCATTGTTTTGTGAGGTGAATGATCAATGAAGGTGAATAACTTTAAATCTAACCATAGTTAACATTCATATCCGGAAGACTGTACGACTGTGTAAGAAAGAACACTCACAGTTACTCGAGAAGAATAGATTCTTCTAAATTTCTTCAGTCTTGTACACACGAATGCACCCATTGGAAAACCAAAAGCGCGGAAGTGACAAAATTTTGACGAAAGTCAGAACGTCAGATCACTTCTCAAAGTTCGGAACTTCAGACTAAGATCCAGTTTTAACAACTGACGAGGGAATGCATAGATCTCAATGTTCAAAATTTCGAGAAACTTATTGCAGAAAGGAAACATATGCAGGAACGTTCTTTGGTAAATTCATGTTAATTCATCGGCTTCAATCTAGTTCAAACTTGGACCCGCAGTCAGTAATATTATTTTTGGGGTTGGTACGTCCTACAGGACGTACCAACCCCAAAAATTATATTACGGACTGTGGGTCCAAGATTGGACTACATGTAGCTTCAGTCGGGACCGATTTGTTGTTCCCACAACCCCACTTCGTCTGAACACACAGGTGCCATTGTCATTTTCAGAGTTTTACGAACAGAAGAATGATTTGTTAAAAAATCATGGGAAGCGACTATTAATCGACTAACCGTCGATTACTGGTGACGATTATTCGATTACAAAAAATGATAGTCGCGACAGCCCTGTTATAGATCCGAAATGAGTACGGACCCTAATTTTGGTGTCTAGTGCTGTAAATCCATACTGAGTACGGAGAGACCATATACAGGGAATGGATACCATAGTACAATATTATTCTCAAACACCAAAAAGGTAACTCCGACTAGTAGATGAGCGGGTGGTCGAAACTTAGCCCAGCAGGCCGTTATACATGTATATATTTTGGGGTTTTGTTGTTCTGTGGCATAGAACGTCAAGACACAAACTATATAACGGCCTGTGGGATCCAGTTTGGACTGCCAGCTCATTTAATAGTCTGAGTTAGCCCTCCAGCAAGATTTTACATTGGAGATATTGGACACTAAAAATATCAAAGTTGTTGATTTATTAAATCGAACTAAAGTTATCATCCAGACAATAAATTTTCAAATTCGCAAAACTGGAAAACGAGCTAGCCAAAATTGGTCGGACTGAACCCAAATTCGACTTTGACCTGCGTATTCATGGGACAAACCAATGTACAAAAATTGATGTTGATTCAATAACTGTAAGTTAACAGCCGAACACCCAATTTTCAAAGCTTCGAAATTGGGTGGGGAAATGTCTAGGGGGAGAGGGGCCATAAGTCCAACAAAAATTATCGGATCCAACCAATATTCGGAACTCATCAAAACGGGCCATAACTCAGACCAAATTGGTCGGACTTAACCCAAATTCGAACTATATTGAGACAAACTTATGCACAAAATTTGATGTTGATTCAGTAACTCACACTGAAGTTATCATCTGAGCACTTAATTACCAAATTTGCGAAAATAGGAGGAAAAGCGTCGAAAAGGGGGAATGACTCCCAACCCCCCCCCCCCCCCCCCCCCCCAATGATCGCATCCAGACGATATTCTGAAGTAACCTAATCATTGGGGTAAGGGACATATGCACCAAATTTGGTTTTGATTCGATGTCCCAAACTTTAGTTATCATTCCGGATGGAGTGATGGTCCGTTCTACCGCAGATGTACTTGTGAGGTGATTTTAGTGTTAGGTATGGGGATAATTGCGCAATTCACAAGTGGGTATTTCGCACCTCACATGTGGAAAAAAAACTCACAAGTGGTTGTTGTACTAACGGTTTTATCCCCCAACCTCACAAGTAACGACTTTACACGGATGGTCACCCCGCAAGGCCATCTGCGTTGGCCGGGACGGACGGACGCATGTTCCACCGCAGATGTACTTGTGAGGTGATTTTATCTTGTTTCATCCTGGTATGTTTATCATCGGCCATGGAAAAAAACATAATCCACCCATAATTAAAGGTGCACTCTCTCTTCTTTCTGACTTGTTGGCTGGTGCCTATGCGAAAATTATGAAAATACCTTTTCTGCACGAGTTAATTGGGTTTTTTTATAAACTCAAACATCATCGCGAATAGCTGGTTGGGTAGGACTAATAAATATAATTCTATAAATTTAGAATTTTACTAAGATGTTTTATTTAACCCTTTACCCAACGCAGACGACATCAAAATTTATTATTTTAAATATCATTATTTCAAATTTTTCAAAAAATTTCAACAAAACCATATCATGTTACCCCTCGTTGCAACAAGCTCGACGAGTCACATTCCATATCATGTGACCCCTCTTTGGAACGAGCTCGACGAGCTCGTTCCAAAGAGGGGTCAAATGATATGGTTTTGTTGAAAGTTTTTGAAAAATAATATTTGTTCAGCTGCTGAATTTGCATATTACTCGGGCGGATGCGGCAGATTCGTCAGGTAAAGGGTTCAGATAGTCAATTGGGTACAAGATAAGTTTACTATACGACCAAGTGTTTTCTGTGGGGTGTTCCATAGAAAATATAAATGTACTATACGAAAAGTCGTTTTCTTTCTAGAACTCTCTCACTAACGAGCCCGGAACAAGAAGGTTCATGGGTGATCAAATCAAATGTATCATCAACGTACTGTAAACTTTACTACAGGCGACATAGTGCTACCAGTGTGGCAATGGAATTGCGTGCTTTACCCCAGGACACAAGTCAATCGATGTGGGTCAGTTGGTAGAGGTGCAGGCTGCACGCCGAGAGGTCCTCGGTTCGAATCCCACATGCGGCAACTGCGCTGTGTCCTTGGGCAAGACACATCACCCAAATTGTACACGTGGGGGCACGGTGACGTTGTGTACTAAGGCGTACTGCACGTCGATGGTGCTCCTGTCTTCAACCAATGCTAACCCTGCTTGTGTGGAGTTGGTATGTTGGGGAGTTGACAGTTGCTCGCCGTTGCTCGGTGGTTCTCTCCGGGTACTCCGGCTTCCTCCACCCGTAAAACTGTCACGGTCATGGTTAGCCATTGTGCAGAAATATGTGACCTTAAACACCAATAAATAAATAAATAAATTTACCCCAGGACAAAAGTCAATCGATGTGGGTCAGGATCAAACCGTCGATTCTTCTTTTTCAATCGAATTCGTCCATCTTTCAGTCACCGAACTTCTACCTCAAACGAAAATATTCCCCCGATGACACTTGAATGTTAACTTCTGTCAAGGTTGTAACAATAGTTACTTAAAACAATATTTATCTTACAATATGCGTATTTCTATGGCGTACGAACAGGTTCGAAAATAATTATTGAGGTACATACTATATTATTTGAGGTTCATCCTATATTATTTGAGGTTCATCCTATATTATTTCAGGTTCATCCTAAAATAATATTTATGACCCTCTCGTACGCGATCAATAATTTGTCCGACCCTGGATGGACTATAATTATTGTTTCATGTTGAACCAGGTTCGACATAAATATTTCAGGTTCATCCTATATTAATTGAGGATGAACCTAAAATAATTTGTCCGACCCTGGATCAAAAATTATTGTTTCATGTTGAACCAGGTTCGACATCAATATTTGAGGTTCATCTTATATTAATTGAGGATGAACCTGAAATAATTTGTCCGATCCTGGATGGACCATAATTATTGTTTCATGTTGAACCAGGTTCGACATAAATATTTCAGGTTCATCCTATATTAATTGAGGATGAACCTGAAATAATTTGTCCGACCCTGGATGGACCATAATTATTGTTTCATGTTGAACCAGGTTCGACATCAATATTTCAGGTTCATCCTATATTAATTGAGGATGAACCTGAAATAATTTGTCCGACCCTGGATGGACCATAATTATTGTTTCATGTTGAACCAGGTTCGACATAAATATTTGAGGTTCATCCTATATTAATTGAGGATGAACCTGAAATAATTTGTCCGACCCTGGATGGACCATAATTATTGTTTCACGTTGAACCAGGTTCGACATAAATATTTGAGGTTCATCCTATATTAATTGAGGATGAATCTGAAATAATTTGTCCGACCCTGGATGGACCATAATTATTGTTTCATGTTGAACCAGGTTCGACATAAATATTTGAGGTTCTTCCTATATTAATTAAGGATGGACCTGAAATAATTTGTCCGACCCTGGATGGACCATAATTATTGCTTCATGTTGAACCAGGTTCGACATAAATATTTGAGGTTCATCCTATATTAATTGAGGATGAATCTAAAATAATTTGTCCTACCCTGGATCGACCATAATTATTCAGGATGATGCTAAAATCCCACGATGCAATACGCTCCACGAGCCAATCAGTTGAGTCGTTACAAACGCGAACAATGGGACATAACTGGGGAAAAAAGCAAGATAAACTTGATGCAGGCACACAGCTTCAGACAAAGAATCCCGCTGAGAGATTGTTTTGTATGCGCTTCACACGATTTTTTTTCGACCCTTTGTAATCACGCAAAATAAATAAGATTTTTTCCCATGAAAATGTCAAATTGGCAGTGTTGATTGTTTACCGTACTGTTACAAACAAGTTGTGTTTTAATATTGAAATATGACTCGCTAACCAATAGTGTTGCGGACCGGACCGCAAACAAACGGTCCGGTATACCGGTCCAGGCGTGGTCCGCGGTACGGTTCGATGAGGACCGGGCCGCCCCTGCTGTACCGGTACACAGGCACGCTGGACCGGTCCGGGGCGGTCCAAGGGACCGGTCCAGGGAGACGCAAAGTGAAGTGTCGGGTGAAGGTATCAGCGATGAACGGTTCTACAAAAAAGTTCCCAAAATAGCGAACGCTCAAATTCGGTGACAAGAAGCTGTCATTCAATTCCTTTGTCGGCAAAGAATTTCAACGTGTATTGTGTATCTATTTCTACAAACCCCGATCTGGATTATGTGCACATGGAAACTATTTAGTTGGTAGTAACTTGGTCCCTGTATTTCATCTGGTAGGTTTGGTGTGGTGACCCTATTAAATTAGACCATGGGCGCAGATCATGTGGGGTGGGAGACGATGGGGCCTGTGCCCCACAAAGTTTTTCGGGGGGGGGCATTTCATGTTATGTCCCCCGCGCTCCTCCCACGTATATAGGTCCGATACCAGCTGATATTGTTCGAGCAATGCTGCAATAGGCGAAAATCGCGTATTTTCAGCTTGCTTTTTCAAAATTTCCTCCCGCAGGGCCAAACCATGCTTGGCCCTGCACGTTGTGTGTCCAAGCAATGCTGTAATAGGCGGAAATCGTGTATTTTCAGCTTACATTTTCAAATTTTCCGCCCGCAGGACCAAAACATGGTTGGCCCTGCGCATTGTGTAGCCCCCCCCCCCCCCCCCCCACACACACACACGCTAAAGAGAGAGACCTGTGCCCCTGAATTGGTCCGCCTTGGACCGGTCCATCTAGAAAAAAAATGGACCGCCTGTCCGAATATCGGACCGCTATTTCTTGGACCGGACCGTACCGGAACACCATTGGCGGTCCGGTACGGTCCGCATCACTGCTAACCAACATATCGGGAAAACGTCTCGTGAAGTTTAAAAATTTAATGGAGCAGTTCAAAAAGTGCCTCTGTGGGGTAGGGTGGGGAAGGGCAAAAATGATGGATTTCGTATGTATGTTTGTCTGTGTGTCTGCTATAGAAATAAATATTGGGCCATCCATAGTGCCCAAAATTGGCCTACTTTATGGCGGAGGTCAATGTCAGGTTTAAAAAAGTGCAGGGGTGGGATTGGAGAGGGGCACCAAAAGCTATGACCAATTTGTTTTTTACTGATATAGATCCTCAAAGGGGTCTACTAGTGGTGACTTCTTATCAGGAATCTTAAAGGTTTCAAAAAATTGCCGGTGGTGGTGTTCGGGAGGGGCAAAACTTGTGGATTTTGTGTGTATGTCTGTATGACCACTATAAAAAGGCATACGGAGCCATACACAGTGCAAAAGCTGGTTCTGCATGGGGTTTTTTTCTACACCGGGAGTCATGGAATGAAAAAGTCAGGATTGAAAAAGTGCCGGGGTGGGGAGAGTCACCCAATGTCATGACAATTTTTCTTTTCACCTCTATAGATCTTCAAAGGGGTCTACCTGAGGTAACTTTTTACCGGGAATATTATGGTGCGGTTAGGGCCGCAGGCCTTCCCAAGTTACTCTTTTGAAGTCAGGGCTGCGGTTTTATGAACTGTTTTTTCTTAGAAATTTACCGCACAGCATCGGGTAACCCTGCTAGTATTTGTTTAAACCTGTTTTGACTCATCATTTTCACACAGGTAACAATGTTTGGAAGCGGTTTAGTATGCCAAAATGCTCGAAATGCATCCCCACCCCCTCTTCCCCCCACAGAATTTCAAATTGCTCTGCGGCTCCTGGGTCAGCATGTTTTCGGTGTCATTGTGGGGCATGTCACGGTGTTATGTTCATGGAAGCAGGTGACTGTTTTGAACAAATCACGCGATAATGCCTCAGCTGTAGGGCCGTCGCTAGAGCCTTTTATTGGGGTGGGTGGGGGGTGGGGGTGAGAGCCCTCGAAATTCCAACAGGGTAGTGGGCGCGTTCTTGACAAACTATTAGAACTGTAGATCTTCCTAATTCGGCAAGCACGGTCGCGCCGGGCCGACCATGGTTCGGCCCGACGTGAGAAAATTGTTAAATTTGGCATTCAAAGGAGCAATTTCCTTTCCTCTGGAGGATCAATTCCCACTTCAACATACCCCGAAAAGTTTGTTTTTTCTGATCAAATAACTAAATTCATCTTTTGAAAATTTCGATTTCTGTCCTATAACCTTTGAAAAACTATGCAGAATTATAAAATGTTCTGCAAGTTTTACCCAATCGTTTATACCAAAGCTGCACAATTTAGAGAATTCCATCCATTCCTAGGCATTGATTACTGGGTCCCATTTTACCATTAATATAGAACTTGTTCAGAACAGTACAGAAACACTGCTTCATTTCCCGGGGGTTGCCACGGGGGTATTGTGGTGGTGGTGGGTGGGGTGGGGGGGGTGCTTATAACACCAATTTAATTGATAACACCCTTGTAAAAAATAATAGTCAGCCTTTTCAACTTCTAATTTAAAAACAAAAACATTGCAGGAAACATTTTGCCCCATTGACAGTTTTTGTTCTAGAGTGCATCAATTTTCGGTATCCTGAAAATTGGATGAAAACAAAAATGAATAATAATTGACCTGGTAGTTCGGGTATTCCATACATCGACCCATATGCAGTGAAATATTTTTTTTTCGTACGTCCTGGTTGACAATGGAGTGGGAGGCAGTTGTCCTGGCTGACAACTGGAGTAGGGGCAGTTGTCCTGCCCACCCACTGGACTGGAGGGCAGTCGTCCTAGCTATTACACTTGGGGGAGTCATCCTAGCTGCCAAATACACTGGGGCAATTGTCCGACTGACCAATTTTGGACGGGGATGTGGGGGGGGGGGGGGGGGGGGTTGGGGTGGTGGGAGCACTTGGGCTACAACCTCAATTTTCTCCTATGTTCAATTACCACTCATCAAATATAACCTGCTATTGAACATAATTTCTTTTGTTAATTAGTTAATGTGCTCCTATTGCCATAGCTGTGTGTAATCTGTGTGTTGAATAAACATCGCAGTGATAACAATAGAGACTCACATATAGGATTACAACTAGTATAATTACAGACATGAATTAGTTGCTCGTTGGTGGAGAAAAATGGATCAAAATGATGCGAAATTAAAAAAAACAGTGTCTGAAATTTTTTTGGGGACGGCAACATTTTTCTAGGGGGTGGGCGCCCACCTCCTCCACGCCCCCACCCCACCATCCTCATCCCCACCCCGGTTGCAGGCCTGCGATATCTCTTGCAACGTTTTGCTACTTTGTAGGGTATTCATCACTGACAGCTGAACAGGGACGTCGCGACAGGAGGGGGGGCGGTGTGTGTGTGTGGGGGGGGGGTGTCTACCCCCCCACCCCCACCCAATATTTGCCAAAATATCAGTAGTTGGAAAATTAAAAATTTTTAGTAAATTTTGTTTCTTAACATACCCACCACAGTTGTTTACAATTGGCTGTAACATAAGTGCAAGCCCTACTTCGGAACTAACTCAAGCTTTTAGAATCTTTTCCAAACGAGTTGGAAAAGTACTGGAGCGCAAAAGCACGAAAAAGATCGAAAAAAAGGGTCAAGCGAGACCAGCGCTCGAAATTACAGGTACTCTCTCTCTCTCTGCACACCTCTTGCGTTTACCGCGCAACAATCGTGACGTCAATTCCGTATTTCCGCCAACGAGAAGTTTGTGATTTAGCGGGGAGGCATCGATATCAAAGATATCCCTAAGGAGGGTGGGCCTCCGGTAAACAATTGTGGTAGGTATGTAAAGAAACAAAATTTACTAAAAAAATTTAATTTCTTTTCAACCTACTCACAATTGTTTACAATTGGCTGAATAAACAAGAGGAGGAGGTGAATCACATAACCAATACCAACAAGAGTAGCAGAAAGAAAAGTAAGGATGGCAGAGGACAATAACGAAACCTGTAATGAAGATAGAGAGAAGGCACCTGAAAAGAACAAGGCTGAGCGGAGCACAACCTCGATAAAAACAATTTTAACGAGGGTGCACAACAGCCTGAGCAGCAAAGAGAGGGCCTAAATAATAAAGGTCCTCAGATTGCTGCTGAAGGTGGCGGAGATAAAAGGAGGAGAAGGTAGAAGCATTCCTCCAGTAAGACGCATTCATAACATCCCGGAGCGAAACAGAATTGGAGAACGCCAAGGATGTAGAAATGGCACGAACCTCATGAGCATTAAGCCGGTTCGAAACAAGATCCGACGCAGACAAGCGAGAATAAGCCAGCTTGATTGCAAGGACCTGGAAATAGAATGGGAAGAGGCAGACTGCCTCTTAGGAATGAGAGACAGAAAGAATCTCTTCCGACCCCTCCTAATGAACTGAGTGCGAGTAATATAAGTCTTGATCGCACGAACATGACAAAGAAGAGGCCTCCGACCATCTACAGCAGGGAGTGCCAGAATGCAGATGGGAGGAGGTACCGAATCAGGAAGTTGATTCTTAGCCAGAAAAGAGCAATCAGTAGTGAAGGTGACACTGTTAGCCTCATTTCGGAAGAAGGCAGAATCAACAGATAGCGCATGAAGCTCACTGACTCGACGAGCAGAAGCAAACGCTAGAAGAAAAGCCGTCTTATAGGTGAGAAAACGCATGTCGGTCTCAGATAAAAGCTCGAATGGCGCCCCCCCCCCCCCCCAAAAAAAAAAAACAGTGCAACACCCATGCCAAGTTCCACTTGGGTGTAAGACGCAAAACTCGAGGCCTCTTCAAAGAAAAATGCCGAAGGAGTTTGGAGAGAAAAAGATTACGACCGATGCACCGCTTTCCCACATAAGAGAAAGTATCAGACAGCATAGACCGATAGCCCTTAATCGTAATAGGCTGGAGGCCCTTGGCGTCAAAAAGATATACCAGAAAATCCGCAATTTGAGCGATTGACGGATCACGGTAATTCACATTGTGATCTGCACACCAGCGGCAGAAAACCTTCCACTTGGCAGCATAAGTCATGCCAGTGGAATGTCGCCGCGATGCAGAAATGCACTCCGCTGATCGTCTCGAAAAAACCTCTACGTCGTAGACTGGACCTGATAAAACACAGGCGTGAAGGGACAGGCTCGCCAGGTTGTTGTGATACTTCCTGGGACGACCCTGAGAAAGAAGATCGCGACGTAGAGGTAGACGAATCGGTCGATCGGCCAATAGAGGCTGCAGCAGATTGAGCCACACCCTCTGTGGAGACACGGGTGCGATCAGAATTATCCTGCAACTGCAAGCACGAATCTTCGCTAATACTTGAGGAAGAATCGGTGCAGGAGGAAAGGCATAGAAGATCCAACCTGTCCAGTCCAGAGACAGAGCGTCTACTGCAAATGCCAGAGGATCTGGACAAGGGGAGACAAAGGTCTCTACCTGATGATTCCAGCGAGTAGCGAAAAGGTCGACCTGAGGACGGCCCCACTGCTCGCAAATCGCCTGAAACACCGACCGATGTAGCATCCATTCGGTTAGAAGGACACTGTCGCGTCGGGACAGGGAGTCTGCTAGGACGTTGAGACGCCCGGGAATGTGTCGAATGGACACCCGAGCGTTCACATCCCGCGCCAACAGAAGAAGATCCCGAGACAGCCGATACATGGGAATCGAATGTGTGCCTCCTTGATTCCGTATGTAGGCCACTACTGTCGAATTGTCCGAAAGAAGTAGGACAATATGGTCGGACAGATGAGGGATCCAAAGCCGAAAACTCAACAGAAGAGCAAGGAGCTCCTTCTGGTTGATATGAAGGCCCACCTGCTCGCTGTCCCACTCGCCGTGAGTAGACAAACCGATAGGATCCAACGTCGCACCCCAGCCCCGATCGCTGGCATCCGCAGTAAGGATGCGATCGGCCAAAGGAAGATCCAACGGAACACCCTGTGTCAGCCAGGGCATATAGGCCCAAGGGCGGAGGTGACAAAGCAGATACCGAGGAATAGTGAGTTCCAGGTCCAGCGGATCTACATTCGGACGCCAGTGATCCAACAGGAAGTGTTGGAGAGGTCGGACAAACAAGCGACCCAGCGGAATGAGATCTGTCACCGAAACCGCAAAGGCCCAGCATCCGAAGGAAAGTCCTGGCCGAGACCGAGGAAGATTGAAGCAGGTTCCGAGCCAAGGCGGAAAGAATCGTCGCCCGAGCGTAGGGGACTGACACTACATTGTGAAGGGTGTCGAAATCCATCCCCAAATGACGGAATCGCTGAGAAGGAAGAAGATCCGACTTCTCGCGATTGACTCTGAAACCCAGCGACGCTAGCAGGCAAAAAAACTGCCGGACATCGAACTCCAGAACAGCAGCATCGTGGTGCCGTTGGAGGATGTCGTCTAGGTAGGCTGACGAAGTCACTGCCGACTGAGTGTGGTGGAAAGCAAGCACATGTTACATCAGTCGGGTGAAGGCCCAAGGAGCCAGGTTCAAACCGAACGGGAGAGCTCTGAATTGATAAACTCGATCCCGAAACGAGAACCGAAGGTTTTTCCGTGACGCCAGATGAATGAGTACATGGAAGTAGGCATCCTTCAGGTCGATACTGGCCGCAAAATCGCCCTGATGAACTGAACGTCGAACCGACCGGAAAGTCTCCATACTGAAACGAGGAGCCATTATGTACTCGTTCAGGATACTCAGATCGATGACAGGACGATATTGGCCGTTTTTCTTCGGCACCAAGAAAAGTCTCGAGTAAAACCCCGGTGAAAGGGTGTTCCTGACCACCTCGATCATCCCTTTGGAGAGGAGATTGTCGATCTCCTGCACCAGAAGGTCCCACGCAGAGAATCGGAAGGGACCTGAGTCGGAAGGGGCACCCGAGATAAACTGGGGTGCCGATGGAAGGACAGTCGTAGACCGGATTGAATGACGTCGAGGACCCAAGAGTCCGACGTTATCTCTGTCCAACGGTCGTAAAACAGCGACAGCCTTCCCCCGACTGGAGGCGAATCGAGGTGAGAACCTTCACTTGCGGCCTCGACAAGGCCCCTGAGAGGAGAAACCACCTCGGGAAGTGACAGAGTCCTGAGACTTTCCTGCCTGAGGCTGCCAGCGAGCCTGTTCACGTCGGCGCTTCTTATGTGCAGAAGGAGCCGAAGGCGTAGCCGACGTCGCCGACGAGGCAGACGCAGCAGCACGCTTTGCGGGCCTGGAACGACCCCCACCCGCAGCAGCAGGTTGGTCAAGCTGTCGCAGCAAAAGCTGGTCCTTCGAATGACGAAGAACTTCGCCACGAACAGCTTCCACGGAACCATGGAACAACTGAGGTAAAGAAATCCAACACCGCATCCCGGCGTGCCAGCTCCAAATTAGCCGTGTTACAGGCGTGAGCGTGCGTCAAGTTCATAAGAGCCTGTGACAAAACGCGAAAAGGCGCCTGAGCGTCATCAAACTCCCCTGGTGGAAAATATTCAGCCAGAGCAGCGACGACATGGTCCGCGAGAGATAACATACCCAGCATCTCTCGGGACAGGCCCACCATAGACTCAACTACCGACATCGGGAGAACTACCGACTTAGGCTTAGTCAACCCGAGGGAAGAAGAATCCTCATCCACAGTAGTCATCCCTTGGAAGACTGGTGGAGAGACGCAATCGTAAACACGAAACAGCGATAGAGGCAGAAAGGCATCAGCTCTAGAAAAGAAGGAACCCTTGAGGGCCTTAGAACGCATTTTGGCGTCTAAGCCCTGGAAGGACTCAACAACCTGAGCCGATTGCAGAGGACGCAAAGCTCCGGAGCTAGAAGGCTCAACAGGGTTACGGCGCTCCACAGTGGACCGCGGCCGGACGGTCACAGAAGGCTGGTCGGAAGGTTGAACGTCCGGCAATAAGCCAAAGACGAAATCCAAAGCCTGCCCAAAGACTGACGAGGGGGGGAGGGGGCATCACCTTCAAGATACTCGTCATCCTCCGTAGCAGAGGAGACGTAGCCAACTCGGGCTGACCAGCAGAAACCTCCTGTGAATACTGTGCAGTATCCAAGGGGCCAGGCGAGACATCTCGGCGACCGACCAAAGGAGGTTGTGCCTCAGGAGGCACAGGGAGGCCAACTTGAGGGTTGCCAGAAAGCAACCGGGTGAGCGCCAAAACGGCCTGACGCAGGTCACCATGAGAATCCGTCGCAGCAGCATCGCCCGACGGAGTGTCCTCCTAATGGGCCCTTCTGGTAGAAGAACCCAAATCCTCAGAAGAGACCGACGTCGATCGGCAGACAGAATAGGGATACGGTGAGAAGACACCGGAGGATAATCCCGATTGTGACGCCCAGGGGCCATCACTGACCTCTCCGAAACAGAAGGTCCTGCCTGCAAATCCTCTAAAGAGACCGACGGCGCACGTCGATCGGTAGCTGGACCTAGGAAACGGTGAGAAGACACCGGAGGATTGTCCCAAGAATGACAGGAACCTGTCATTGGCCTCTGCGCGGCAGACGGCCCCAACTGCCCATCCTCTGAGACCGACGGCAAGCATCGATCGACACCCAGACTCTGAACACAGTGAGGAATCACCGGAGGAAGGTTCCGAGAGTGACAGCTAACAGGGGCTGTCACTGACCGCGGCCGAACAGCAGGCCCTGGATGCCAACGTCCCAACACCATCCCGCGGCAAACTAGCAGGGGAAGGAGGAACAATAAACGATTCACTCGAGGGACGAGGAATCGCTGCCGAAGCGACCGACCGGCTCAACCGACTAGGAGCAAACCTAGCCAGATGAGACGGAGCAGACAGCAAACCCGCACAGCCCCGCCTCGAGGCTAGGAGAGGCTGAGAGCACACAGACACACCAGCAGATACACACAGACCATCCCCAGAGGAGATGGAAGAGCCACCATTAGACAGAATAGGATCTGGAGTAACAACTTCCTCAGCAACAGTCGACGGTGTGGGAGGCAGATCGGAGAGGGTCACCGAGCTGACCTCGGAGAAGCTCTGTACGAAAACAGACGCCTCAAGAGTGACAGCAGAAGACAAAGCGATCACGGTCTCCTCGTCAGGGATCACTGAACTAGCACCGTCAACAGTTGCAGAGGGACTCGCCACAGAAGACAGATCAGAATCCTGTGTGACAGAGTCACCACGTGCACCAGCACAAATGTCTGCTACGGCACGGCTACCCTTACCCCGAGAACGAGTGGTTCAAGCTCTGGACAGAACCACTTTGTTAACAGAAGCCCAGAATTTTGAGGACCAAACCCCACAAATACCACATGATTGGGCCTGAGTGCAATTGTTGCAAATGACACATGTGGAATGAGAGTCGTCCACATGCTTCACCTGCAAGCAAGAGGTACAAGGAATAGTCTTTGGCATTATATTAAAGCAATCAAGCTTCCCGCCGACGGAAAACAGCACGAAGGTCGTGTTCACACGTGGGGGAAAAACAAGATGAAGTGTGAAGAAACAAGCAATAATGATAAAAATTAACATTAATCAATAATAATTTTGATAGCTTGACAAAAGGATACAATCCACTTGCACACTAAGAATGTAGAAAACACATTTAATAAGTTGTTCACGAAGAATAAACAGCAAAGTAGCACGAGTCACAAACATTTCCGGCCATGTACAAATGGCGGAAATAAAAGGAAATGACTTCACGGTTGTTGCGCATGCGCTCGGTAAACGCAAGAGGTGTGCAGAGAGAGAGAGTACCTGTAATTTCGAGCGCTGGTCTCGCTCGACCCTTTTTCGATCTTTTTCGTGCTTTTGCACTCTAGTACTTTTCCAACTCGTTTGGGAAAGATTCTAAAAGCTTGAGTTAGTTCCGAAGTAGGGCTTGCACTTATGTTACAGCCATTTGTAAACAATTGTGAGTAGGTTGAAAAGAAATCGGAGGGCAAACATATCAACAGTTGGACATTTAAAACTACTGAATGTATAATACAATTAACTAACAAACATATATTCTTCCGACAGGAGGACCACAATGAGGACAAATTCCGACTACCGAAACCTTCGGGTGAAAATCGGGTCGAAGGATTCCAACTGAACATATAACTACACATGCAGTCTCCACGTTACACGTTTTTTCAACAGCCGCTGAGAGTCTAGGGGAGATAATTTGTGCCTGTGAAATGCTAAAAAAACTTTTCCTAAAAACGATTTTCCAAGCCTTTAAATTAAACCAAATTCAAGCCGATAAACGAGGTGCCCAAGTTACAAAAGTAAAAGACGAAAAATATTCGCTAGCCTACGAAACTGTCGGGATAATAGTCGAAAATTTCGACATTTTCCCGCCCTAAATCGGCCCAAATGAAACTTTTTGAGGTATTCTGAAGTGGGGATTGACACTCCAGTAGCCAGGAAATTGCTCCTTTTAATGTCCAATTTAACAATTTTCTCGCCGAATTAGGAAGATCTACAGTTTTAATAGTTTGTCAAGAACGCGCCCACTACCCAGTTGGAATTTCGAGGGCTCTCACCCCCACCCCCTATTAAAAGGCTCTAGCGACGGCCCTACAGCTGAGGCATTATCGCGTGATTTGTTCAAAACAGTCACCTGCTTCCATGAACATAACACCGTGACATGCCCCACAATGACACCGAAAACATGCTGACCCAGGAGCCGCAGAGGAATTTGAAATTCTGTGGGAGGAAGAGGGGGGGGGATGCATTTCGAGCATTCTGGCGTACTAAACTGCTTCCCAACATTGTTACCTGTGTGAAAATTATGAGTCAAAACAGGTTTTAACAAATACTAGCAGGGTTACCCGATGCTGTACGGTGAATTTCTAAGAAAAAACAGTTCATAAAACCACAGCCCTGACTTCAAAAGAGTAACTTGGGCTGGCCTGCGGCCTTAACCGCACCATAATATTCCCGGTGAAAAGTTACCTCAGGTAGACCCCTTTGAAGATCTATAGAGGTGAAAAGAAAAATTGTCATGACATTGGGTGACTCTCCCAACCCCGGCACTTTTTCAATCCTGACTTTTTCAATCCATGACTCCCGGTGTAGAAAAAAAACCCTAGCAGAACCAGCTTGTGCACTGTGGGTGGCTCCGTATG
Source organism: Pictodentalium vernedei (assembly GCA_031216915.1). NCBI lineage: Eukaryota > Metazoa > Mollusca > Scaphopoda > Dentaliida > Dentaliidae > Pictodentalium > Pictodentalium vernedei. The sequence goes on along the minus strand of CM062296.1, from coordinate 80,690,690 downwards.
CCTTTTTTATAGTGGTCATACAGACATACACACAAAATCCACAAGTTTTGCCCCTCCCCAACACCACCACAGGCAATTTTTTGAAACCTTTAAGATTCCTGATAAGAAGTCACCACTAGTAGACCCCTTTGAGGACCTATATCAGTAAAAAGCAAATTGGTCATAGCTGTTGTGCCCCTCTCCAATCCCACCCCTGCACCTTTTTAAACCTGACAATGACCTCCGCCATAAAGTAGGCCAATTTTGGGCACTATGGATGGCCCCATATTTATTTCTATAGCAGATACACAGACAAACAAACATACATTCGGAATCCATCATTTTTGCCCTTCCCCACCCTACCCCACAGAGGCACTTTTTTGAATTGCTCCATTAAATTTTTAAACTTCACGAGACGTTTTCCCGATATGTTGGTTAGCAGTGATGCGGACCGTACCGGACCGCCAATGGTGTTCCAGTCCGGTTCGGTCCAAGAAATAGCGGTCCGATATTCGGGCAGGCGCTCCATTTTTTTCTAGATGGACCGGTCCAAGGCGGTCCAATTCAGGAACACAGGTCTCTCTCTTTAGAGTGTGTGTGTGGGGGGTACACAATGCGCAGGGCCAACCATGTTTTGGTCCTGCGGGCGGAAAATTTGAAAATGTAAGCTGAAAATACACGATTTCCGCCTATTGCAGCATTGCTCGGACACACAACGCGGGTGGAAATTTTGAAAAAGCAAGCTGAAAATACGCGATTTTCACCTATTGCAGCATTGCTCGAACAATATCAGCTGGTATCGGACCTATATATGTGGGAGGAGCGCGGGGGACATAACATGTAATCCCCCCCCCCGAAAAACTTTGTGGGGCATGCGCCCCCTCGTCCCCCCCCCCCCTTCATGATCTGCGCCCATGGTCCAATTCAACAGGGTCACCACACCAAACCTACCAGATGAAATACAGGGACCAAGTTACTACCAACTAAATAGTTTCCATGTGCACATAATCCAGATCGGGGTTTATAGAAATAGATACACAAAACACATTGAAATTCTTTGCCGACAAAGGAATTGAATGACAGCTTCTTGTCACCGAATTTGAGCGTTCGCTATTTTGGGAACTTTTTTGTAGAACCGCTCATCGCTGATACCTTCACCCGACACCCGTGACAGGAATCACAGGATGCAGGTGATTGATTGGTGACAGATTGGCTCAATATAGTTGACTGTTACTTCAAATTTACTCGACTTCAATGTATTCACCGTCTATCAAGATGAAATTATCAGTTTGTGTATCAATTGGGAGAGTGCAAAACTTCCCTTTGCGTCTCCCTGGACCGGTCCCCTTGGACCGCCCCGGACCTGTCCAGCGTGTCTGTGTACCGGTACATCTGGGACGCCCCGGTCCTCATCGGACCGTACCACGGACCACGCCTGGACCGGTACCGGGTCGTTTGTTTGCGGACCGGCACGGGCCGTTTGTTTGCGGTCCGGTCCGCAACACTATTGGTTAGCGTGTCATATTTCAATATTAAAACACAACTTGTTTGTAACAGTACAGTAAACAATCAACACTGCCAATTTGACATTTTCATGGGAAAAAATCTTATTTATTTTGCGTGATTACAAATGGTCGAAAAAAAATCGTGTGAAGCGCATACAAAACAATCTCTCAGCGGGATTCTTTGTCTGAAGCTGTGTGCCTGCATCAAGTTTATCTTGCTTTTTTCCCCAGTTATGTCCCATTGTTCGCGTTTGTAACGACTCAACTGATTGGCTCGTGGAGCGTATTGCATCGTGGGATTTTAGCATCATCCTGAATAAATATGGTCGATCCAGGGCAGGACAAATTATTTTAGGTTCATCCTCAATTAATATAGGATGAACCTCAAATATTTATGTCGAACCTGGTTCAACATGAAGCAATAATTATGGTCCATCCAGGGTCGGACAAATTATTTCAGGTTCATCCTCAATTAATATAGGATGAACCTCAAATATTGATGTAGAATCTGGTTCAACATGAAACAATAATTATGGTCGATCCAGGGTCGGACAAATTATTTTAGGTTCATCCTCAATTAATATAGGATGAACCTGAAATATTTATGTCGAACCTGGTTCAACATTAAACAATAATTATAGTCCATCCAGGGTCAGACAAATTATTGATCGCGTACGAGAGGGTCATAAATATTATTTTAGGATGAACCTGAAATAATATAGGATGAACTTGAAATAATATAGGTTGAACCTCAAATAATATAGGATGAACCTGAAATAATATAGGATGAACCTCAAATAATATAGTATGTACCTCAATAATTATTTTCGAACCTGTTCGTACGCCATATATTTCTGACAATACAAATGAAAATGTCTGGACTAAATACAAATCTGTATTGAGGGTAACAACCGCGGTCGTTCGATTCAGAAGAAGAACGTTCTTTATCCGTATTCATCGAAAACTAATTACACAAGACGAGGCCACCGTTTCTGATAACAAAAATTACCCCTTTACCTATCATGAAAAGCAGACGATACTTGCAAAAGAAATTCTTGAATAACTATTTTTTTTTCATTTTTTGTCTCAAAAACATAGGTTATGACCTCTCATTGGAACGAGCTCGATGAGCTCGTTCCAAAGAGGGTTCATCACCTATATTTTTGAGACAAAAAATAGAAATATAATAAAAATTAATTGGCGATTTTTGTGAATAGCGCTGGCCGGTTTTTGACCGTTACGTTGGGTAAAGGGTTAAATGATTAATAAATAACCATTTCAAAGAACATTTTTTGCCATGATAGTATTTTCATATAGGCCCACAATGCGTTAGGCATGAGAAATAAAACAAAGAAACACACAGTTGTAATACTGATATAAACTTCAGCGACCAAAGCACATATAGAATAATGAATGGGGATTACGTCATACATAGCCACCGTTTCTGATAACAATAATTATTACCGCTTTAGCAGCGTGCGTTCTCTAGTATATTAACACAATTTTATTTTTACGGTAAAGGTGCACAATGCACAGACTCAAACCGGAAGTTGTGTGTTAACGTGGTTAACAGCCCGCTTCCGGCTAAATGTTTCGTTAATTATCCCGTCTCCGGTTACAGTTTATGTAATCCGTCATACCAAACGCGCCACTGGTTCCGAGATAATGAAACGCGCTAAACTACAATGAATGTTAAAAAAACACGTGAAATTTGATGAAGCATTCGAATTGTGAAGGTGAGTTTAATTAATTCATTACGGTAGGTTTTTGTAAGTAGATTTCGGGAGAAGGCCAATGTTTCGTGGCAAACAAAAATATTTAAATTAAGCTATCATGGGACTGACCACGTGACGTTTTGTTTATCTTGAAACAGACGACACATGCATTTTGGTTAAATGTCATTGCGAAAACTCGGGATGTCACAATCAAATGAACTTAATGAATAATCTTTGGATTTAACCATTTTAGAAGTGGTAATAACAGTAATAACAAGATTTTGTTGAGCGTCCCTGTTTATTAACGGCCCTCCACTTCGTCTCGGGCTGTTAATGGACCCTCTGACTGTTAATCATTCCTGTCGGGCCGTTAATAAGCCTCCAGAATCATGTTACTGGTATATTAACCCTTCACCTGTCATGAAAAGCAGACGACACTTGCAAAGGAAATTCTTGAATAACTATTTTTTTCATTTTTGTGGCAAAAACATAGGTTATGAACCCACTTTGGAACGAGGTCATAGCGCTCGTTCCAAAGAGGGTTCATAACCTATGTTTTTGAGACAAAAATTAGAAATATAACAAACATTAATTGGCGATTTTTTGGGAATAGCGCTGGCCGGTTTTGGCCGTTACGTTGGGTAAAGGGTTAATTGATTAATAAATAACCATTTAAAAGAACATTTTTTGCCATGATAGTATTTTCATATAGGCCCACAATGCGTTAGGCCTGAGAAATAAAACAAAGAAACACACAGTTGTAATACTGATATAAACTTCAGCGACCAAAGCACAAATAGAATAATGAATGGGGATTACGTCATACATAACACAAGAACTCAATACCATGACATCAAGATTTTTAATCATAAAAAAACAACTCATAGAACGCTGAACGATTGTTAAAATATATAGGAACAAGTCAAGAGAGGTGTGAATATTGTTAGATAAATTGGTTATTACCACCAAGTAGGTTTCAAAGATAGTGTGTTGAAATTTCTACCTAGCCTCTGGGTTATATATCGACTCGTCCTAACGGACTCGTTGACATATCGCCGCCCGAGTGCTAGAATGTCCTATGTCCCAAAAAGGATCATAATAGTCCCATAGGGAACATAGGACATTGTAGCACTCAGACGACGATATGCTAAGAGATGAGGTCTCGACTTCAATATACCATCTCGGAAAAACGTTTGATGGTAATAATCTATATTTATTTGAAAATTCTGTAAAATGTGTACAATGCATAAAATAAATGACACAAAGGAAGAAATAAAACAACAAATCAAGATACAGCAGTATAAAATATAATAAGTAAAACTATACTGAAATTGGCGTCTTCCTAGTGGCTGTATTTGTTTTGTATTTTTTATTTATTGGGGTTTAACGACACTTTCAACTTCCAGGTACATCTCATGTCTAACAGTTTTACGGGTGGAGGGAACTGGAGTATCTCGAGAGAACCACCGAGCAGAGCCGAGCAACCGTCAGACTTCCCATCGTACCAACTCCACACTAGCAGGATTGGCATTGGTTGAAGACAAGTACACCATCGACGTCAGTACGCATTAGCACACAGCGCCACCGCGACCGCACGTCGCAATCGGGATTAAGTGCCTTGCCCAATGACTTAACGCAGGTACCGCAGGCGGGGATCGAACGGTGGTCCTTTCGGTTGGAAGTCCAATGCCATTAACACTGAGCCCCCCCCCCCCCCCCAGCGCCTGTATAAGTAACCTCGTCTGTGTGGTATAGGAAAGAAGATAAACTTCATATATCGCTGTACAGATGCTGAGACACCAACTTATTAGACACAATTAAAATGTTAAAGTCAGCCGCCAATCCCCATATCCGAGCCAGAACAACGTACCCCCAACACACGCAACCACATTGTCTACAATTTCGAGGTATGTGAACTTTTTGGCAAATAAATTAATTGACGTCTCTGTACGACTTAGAGAATCCAGGTACCACATACAAAACCAATCATAGATGTAGAGTCGTGGTGTCCACACCCAGAACAGTACCAGTGAAACGGTATGACCTATTCAGGAACAAGAAGGGGGAATGGAACTCCGTCGACAAGATAATGACATATGAGATTGTTTAAACTTAACATGCTCAGGATAGAAAAATAGAGAAGAAACGAAAGAAGAATAAGGAGGCCACCTTGACTACATGATGCGTTACCTTTGCATTCTGGGATATCACATGAAAATTGCCAACGTGTATTCGACGAGGAGTCCGACATTTACAACCGCATTGGTGCGAGCGAAAAATGAAATTTTATGTTGAAAACGTGGGTAAATTCGATCAATTAATCGCAGTTGGTGATGTTTCAGGAGTAGGCTTTTTGCGTTCCAGTTGGAAACATCTACTTGTTTAGATGAAATTGCGTACCGTTTGAAAAATAAGGCGATTCTCCTTATCACTCCATAATTCTGATCCAAAAAGTAGTGTGGATATATCTCTTGTAAATGGAAGTAACTGAAGCGTGTTACTGCTAGCAACTGAGAACATTGGGCAATGTGAGAGATTGTGTGATGGGGTCTTGCACTTACCACATTGACAGGAAAAGGGATTTATTGATTTATTTGTGTTTAAGGTCACATACTTAAGCACAATGGCTAATCATGACCGTGACAGTTTTACGGGTGGAGGAAGCCGGAGTACCCGGAGAGAACCACAGAGCAACGACGAGCAGCTGCTAGTTCCCCAACATCGTAACTCCACACTGCAGCACAGGCAGGGCTAGATTGGTTGAAGACAAGCGCATCCTCGACGTGCAGTACGCCTTAGTACACGGCGTCAGCGTGCCCCCATGTGGACAATCGGCGTTAAGTGCCTTGCCCAAGGACACAACGCGGGAGTCCAAATCGATCGCTCAGACGGTCACCCATCTGAGGACTAACCGGGCTCGACGTTGCTTAACTTCGGTGATCTGACGAGAATCGGTTACCGCAACGCAACCGCGCCACCGACAGGAAGAGGAAGGTGATAAAGTACAAGTGAGAGTTAATGCTACTACAACACAATTTCAACAGACAATGGTATAGTTGGGCTGTGCACGATTTCAACCACGGTAAAAGGTAGATGGTCGTAGGTTGCAATTATTCAAGAAAGTCTTGAAATTTATGAAGGACGAATTTTCGAAGACAGATAATTGCTGTTTATTCCATTAACCCTTTACCTAACATGAAAAGCAGACGACACTTGCAAAAATAATTCTTGAATAACTAATTTTTTTCATTTTTTGTCTCAAAAACATAGGTTATGACCCCTCGTTGGAACGAGCTCGACGAGCTCGTTCCAACGAGGGGTCATAACCTATGTTTTTGAGACAAAAAATGAAAAAAATAATGAAAATTAATTGGCGATTTTTGAGAATAGCGCTGGCCGGTTTTGGCCGTTACGTTGGGTAAAGGGTTAATAAGTAACACTGGGTATGAAATAAGACTAAGATACTAGTGAGTACGAGAAAAGGGAACTCTGTGATTATGAGATCACCGAAGATTTAGGGATGGATTCGGCAAGGATATGGGCTGAGGAACTCTATAAGCAATATAAGTGAGAGACATGCGATGATGCATTTTGAAAACGTGCATTAGCTTATGTTTGCGGCGCCGTTCCTGTAGAGAATCCAAGCGCGTTTCAGAATAAATCAATGACTTTCTACCATTGATGGTTCTTGCTGTTGCTATCTGTGAATTCAAGAAGACGCATAATGAAGGCAAACTATATTTTTCCAAGAAGCTGCGATAGATGTTAAATTTGTTCCTTCTCGGCAGATCTAGAGGAGACATGGGTTTTAGAGCAGACATGGCATATATGATCGTTCTATGTACAGGTCAGTGGCGTATCAGAGGGAGTAGGACAGAGTTGGGACCTTGGGCTTCTTAAAAGTTTCCCTGGATTACCCCAAACATTGGCCCAATGCAACTACACACATCACAAAGCCCTAAAATGGTCTCCAGTATATGGGCTATACAAGCTATAAATACCTCAGTTTCATTCTGAGAGCACTAAATTTTGCACAATTCTCTCGGGGATGGAGGGGTGGCTACTCCTAACTGGGGCACTCTGCTTCCTTCCACTTCCCTTCAGGGAAGTGGGAGGTGGAAGAAACGACCGGAGGGTCCTAGGTAAGACTGGAGAGGCTACTCTAACCCAACTACTACGGCTTTTCAAATATCATCTTTGCCTTCGTCCCGTGGCGTAACAGTAATATTGGGAACACTTAGGCCACATACTGTAATTATTTAGTACATTATAATGTTATATTCTAGCACACTGACTGGGTACAAACATTCTATTCAGTATAATATCCATCCGACCTTGACTAGATTAAGGGGCGCTAGTGGTGGTTAGATGTTACGGTATGGCCGTTGTAGACTGGCCACTTTCCGCGGTGGACGCAATAATATTACATTCAAAACACTAATTATAGAAGTAAGAGTCAACATTTTAATTAACCCTTTACCTTACCTGAAAAACAGACGACACTTGCAAAAATAATTCTTGAATAACTAATTTTTTTCATTTTTTGTCTCAAAAACATAGGTTATGACCCCTCGTTGGAACGAGCTCGACGAGCTCGTTCCAACGAGGGGTCATAACCTATATTTTTGAGACAAAAAATGAAAAAAAATAATGAAAATTAATTGGCGATTTTTGAGAATAGCGCTGGCCGGTTCTGGCCGTTACGTTAGGTAAAGGAACAACCCAGTGCTTCATTAAATAAACTTTTCCTGATGGTGATTTTCGTTCGACCTTTCGTTCGTTTCTATGTTCGTTCCTTCGTAAGTTAAGTCAGCTCCAAAAGCGAGATGGAGTCATGTTGGCATTGGTTGTTTTCGGATACTTTTTCGACGGTTTGATGTAACAAATTGTAGAGAATGCATCCACATTTCGTCCCCTGAATTCCAAAATGTCCTAAGCACCAGTGGGCACATAGGACACATTGGGACCCAGGGGACGATGTGTAAATGAATTAAAATTGTTTTGTCTTTTCAAACTACTGCCTCATGTTGTTGTCATGTACTGCGTACACAATTGTTGGGGGCCCCTAAAACGTGCTGTTGTTGGGTGCCCTTAGGAGGCGCCCTAACCTCATTCAATGAGCCTTACGCCACTGCCCCACCCCCAAATTAGCTAAGGCATCCCTCCCATATTATAGAGTCATTGCTACTCACCTGGCATAGTTACTATTTAAGATAACTCCTAAGTGTTTATAATTGTCGACTCCGGTTATCCATGTGTCACCTAAAAACAAGAGTGAGTGTGCACTGGGTTTGTTTTTACGTGACGTAAGCATACTTTTTATTTTGTGGGGATTAACCCCCCGCACACTGATGTCAAAATATCCAGATTTGAAATAGCCATTTTCCCACAATGCAACTGGGAATTTAACCAATTCAATCTTGTTTGACAGAGCTCATTGAGCTCTGTCAAACAAGATTGAATTGGTTAAATTCCCAGTCGCATTATGGGAAATATTTGCACCCTAAACTTTAGATATTTTGACATCAGTGTGCAGGGGGTTAAACTCAACCAGCCATGTTTTGCCCCATTGTTCGATTGATGGCAAGTCATAGTTGATTAAGGTTCAAGTTTGCTCTGGATACTAAAGGCTTAAATACGGGGAAATGTCATTCTCAGGAGCGTATACTATTAAATATGTCTTCTGTTGTATCACGCATATATATACATTATCACGACCATGTGCATGTCCTACAATTTATATCAGATTCGAGGTAGTGTTTACAATCAGATCACAACGAGCCCGCTGTTATCCGATTGTAAACACTAATTACAGGACATGCATTGAGTCATGATAATACCTTTATCTAACAGTCCAGTTACATAAAGCCTGTTTTTCCGTTTTTCAGTTTAAATTGGGTTGGAATTGGTCAAAGTTTGAGTTTTATAATTTAATGCGTAATAACAATGCATCTGATGATATATGTCATAGTGCGGTGTTTACCGGAAGTTGAATCTATATGATATGGAATCAGAATGAGTCGTCTATATGATACGGAATCGGAACACATTATGTGATACGTACCGTTTCTCGTGGTTTTCGGGCCCAAACTATATGATTGTTAGATAAATACAGATTATCATGATAATGTGCATGGCCCGTGGTTTGTATCAGATTCGAGGCGGTGTCCAAATGGGATCACAACGAGCCGGATCCCATTTTTGGACACCATCTAGAATCTGATGCAAATCACAGGACATGCACATTATCATAATAATTCATTTATCAAACAATTCTGTCACATGAACAGATTAAATCTTAACCCTTTACCCAATGTAATTGCAAAAACCGGCCAACGCTATTCACAAAAATCGCCAGTTAATTTTCATTATTTTTTCATTTCTTTTTTTGTCTCAAAAACGTAGGTTATGACCCCTCGTTGGAACGAGCTCGTTCCAATGAGTGGTCATAATCTATGTTTTTGAGACAAAACATGAAAAAATTAGTTATTGAAGAATTTTTTTTTTTGCAAGTGTCGTCTGCTTTTCATGTTAGGTAAATGTTATTTTTAAACATTTTAGGGACATAATGTTCGGTCGATCACTGAAACGCATATACAATGTATTCATGCGCCTGTTATGATAGGCCGTAGCGCCACCGCCAACGAGTCGTCTATATGATACGGAATCAGAATGAGTCGTCTATATGATACGGAATCGGAACACATTATGTGATACATACGGTTTCTCGTGGTTTTCAGGCCCAAACTATATGGTTGTTAGATAAATACCAGGAACAGAAAAGGCTCAAGGATTAACCCAGGGGGGATTTTAGCATTAATTGGTCTCTATGGCGATGTCTCCGATCCTATAAAATTCTCGATGCCACATGTCCGACGGATAAGATTTAAAAATCAATACAAGGTCCCCCGATACACCTGTTCTCTCCAGCTTGTGAATAAGAGCACACGTCGAAGGCCTTACAGACGTCACAAAAGACCACTCTAACTTTTCAAGCGTTCGAAAGAATTCGTCACATATGTGGTTCATTTGAAAGAATCGCCAGATGTGAAATCCTATTGAAATTGCCACAGGCGTTTGAAGACGTGTTTTACGAATATTTTAACAACACAGCTAATCAGCGATATTGGGCGAGAATTAGTGACTGTATGTGAGGGCTGTTTTTCAGAATTGGGAAGGCATTAATAGCAGTTACTGTTGGAACGAAGATCGAGATACGAAAAAAGGCTCAGTATTGCCTTTGAAATCTACAACGTATGTTCTTTCATGGTGTACAGTCGCGAAAGATTGAGCTAACAGGTGAATCATTTCAGTACCTGAACGTTTTGTACCCATGACGTTTAGTGCCCGGACGTTTTGTACCAGGTCCTTTTTACCTAAATGTTTTGTACCGAACTGGACGTATTTTACCCAAATATAAGGAATTTTGTACATAAACCATTGGAAGTCTTTATACACCTCTGGGGTTTTTGTTATACCCAACTCCAAGCGACTGTAACCATGACGAGTTCGGAACCCGGATCTTCTGTACTCAGTTCACTGAACTGGATGTTTTATATCCAAATCGCTGGACGTTTTGTACCCAAACCATTGGACGTGTTGTTCTCACAACTCGGGATGTTTTGTACCCGAACCATTGGGAGTTCTGTACACACTTCTGACCCACATCTCAGGACAACAGTCGCACCTTTAAACGTTTTCTACCCAACAAGAATTGTACCCAGGACGTTCTGTACCTGACGTTTGGTAACAAATTAGACGTGTTATATACAAATCGCTTAACGTTTTGTACCCAAACTATTAGACGTTTTGTACAAACATCATTGGAAGTTTTGTAAATACCTCTGGATATTTTGTACTCAACTTCAATCATACCCAGAACGTTCTGTACCTGGACGCATTGCACTCATTTGGACGTTTCTCTCCATCAATATCGCTTGACGTTTTATACCAAAACCATTGGACGTTTTCCACCCAACTCGAATATTCAACAGGAACAATCATAGTTGATGAATGTCTGCCTTTGTGCGTTTTGTTCTCAACTCGAAGTGTCAATCTAATAATTCGAGTCGGGTTAAAAGATACGTTTGGTCACAAATACATAGCCCTCGAAGTCGTGAGGACTAACAAGGATTTGTTAATATTGTCCATAAAAATCGATTTAACAAACATCTATATATATTATGTGTACATATATTCATTCAAAATACATTTGTGTAAAAAATCCTATCCAATGAAATACTGAAATTTTATTAATGTGAACAAATAATTATATGTTAACTCATATGATAACGGGATATGTACAACAAATGTTATTCGATATGGTCACGATACATATCATACAATTATTGACTTCCCCTGAAGGTGATACAAGGAGTTATCAACCCAAGAAAACTAATATTCATCGATACCGTATTATCTATCCAAGAAAAGTAATATTCACCGAGGCGGTATTATCAATCCGAGAAAAGTAATATTCACCGCTGACGTATTATCAAACTGATAAATGTAGTAGACCGAGGTGAATATTACTTTTCAAGAGTTGATAATTCCTTGTAACAACCTCAAAGAAAGTCAATCATTGTTTATTGTCATGACATAAAAACTTGTTTGCAAGTCCCTTGCTCTATTACATATTCGAAGAAAAACAGCACATTCTTGTGCAACAAAAAAAAATGTATTTTCAACATATCGTCGTGTGAGAACCATATGGTTCTATCTTCCACTGGAATATGGTTCTCATACAACGATATGTATTTTATGTATATAGTACTTTTACAAGAAATGTGCATTGACTTATTACCAGATTTACGTAAAATATTATCTATGTTATTATCTACGTCTAAATCTGATAACAAATTGTTAAATTGTGAGTCCCTTCCTTCCCATCATCAAGTTGGGAATACCATTTCTATTTTTAGAAACGGGTATTTGGAATCATCATTTCTGTGCTATTTATAGACAATAATGACAGAGCGGTGAATTTATCGACTTGATTTCGATAAAATAGAAAAGGTACAGTTAAAACTAGAAGTCCTGTCACGAACTGTGCACTTATCTAGTCTTAACTGCGCGTAGGAATTGCGCGCAATTTCCATATCGAATGACACCCAAAGCATGGCTGGTTCTCCTTGTTACCCATAGCAAACACAAGCAATGTTCCTGCCAATGGACCTCCGGGTTACCCGGAGGTCCATTGGCTGAAACTTTGCTAGTGCACAGGCCGTATAGATAACGCCATAACGCGTAGATTAACGCGCAAATCGACGTGCTATTTGTGCGCATTTCAGGACAGGACTTCTAGTTTTAACTGTAGGCAACACTGGAGTATATCGATAACTCTGTCTAGTGTTTAAGTCAATCGAATTACCAGATTTTTCTGCCATCTTATTAAAGATAATATCTTTCCGGAAAACATTCGTAATAAGTTTAGATTGACATCACTATGAGCTTTTTTGCATGTGTATGTTTCTGTTTTCATTGCAATAAACCCTAAGACACGTTTTCGTTGCACTTAAATTACTAAAAAATATGACAGCCCATTAGTGGCATTCAAATTTAATATTCCAAATTGCCGAACTGTTCTAACAGTTTAGCTATAGTGTTATAAAGGGTTTAGTAAAGTGTTATAAAACTTTAGCTAAACTGTTATAACAATTAAATTACAATGAAACTAAAGGCCCGTTCATGTGGCGAGATTTACTTACGTGAGTAAATTTGCATATATGCATATATGCAAATTTACTCACGTATGCAAATGTAAATTTGCTTTGCGTTCACGTGACAAAAACAGCACCTACGTAAATTTTGTCGTATCATAACTTTTAGCATCATTATTGTCATTCACGATGGACAGACAGCTACGATTAAGGCGACAGTTACCTTATGTCGTTAGTGCTGGACTGTGCTTTCAAGACCAAAATCAAGAGTTTGGTGGCATGACATCGCAAAAACAACATTCAATGATGACCAATGGATTGAGAATTTTCGAATGCGGAAAGAAACATTTAAGTTTTTGTGCAGTCAGTTGGAGCCATCACTAAAACATCAATCCGAAAAACATGTGATACAACCTTTAGATGTTGACCACAAAGTGGCCATTGCAGTATACTGGCTTGCATCCTCAGCAGAATACCGCACAGTGGGCAATCTATTTGGTGTTGCCAAATCCCCCGTATGCAACTGTGTACATGAAGTGTGTTCGGCCATAGCAGAACATTTGACTGAGAAATTTGTTAAGTTTCCTGGCGGAGAAGATCTCAAAGATGTACTGAATGGATATGAGGAGAGATGGGGGTTCCCAAATTGTGCCGGCGCAATAGACGGGACACATATACCGATAATAGCACCAACCGAGGCCCACGGAGATTACATCAACCGAAAAGGCTATTATTCTTTAATAATGCAGGGAGTGTGTGACCATTTATGCTGATGCAATATCCTGTCCTAAAGTCACCTACTTCGACACTGGTCGTTTACTTTTACACACAGGAGTAAAGTTGATTTGCGTTCATATGCCACGTTTGCATAGCATGCAAATTTACACGCTATGTAAATATACTTTTACATTACCTCCAGAGTCGGTGGTGCAAATTTGCTCCATACGCAAATTTACTTAGGTGTGTAAATGCGTTCATGTGGCGCATTTACTCACGGGAGTATATATACTCACGTGTGTATTTATACTCACGTGTGTAAATCTCGCCACATGAACGGGGCTTAATACGCTGTTAGATTATTTATACTGTTATAACAATATATTAAACTGATCTAACAAAAGTTTATAAAGTTTAGTAAACGGATAGAACAGTTTAGTAATTTGTTATGATAAGTTAGCATATTAAATAACAATGGCGCTAATGCCCTGCCAGATTGGTTAAACTGCTATAACAAAGTAGCTAACAGTCTTACAGTTTAATCATTTGAAATATTAAATCCCAATGGCATTAATACGCTGTCGTAGAAATGCATATAATAAAAACAATATAAACTGTTTCTGAACAGGTATCAGAGTTATCTCATTCGTGCCTACAAGAAAATCAAAAGTTTTCACTGGCTGCGTATATACAATTATGCGCACATATACTCGTTTTTCTTGCGTTATCTTATCACTAATAGCATATATCTGAAAATTGCCACACCACACCAGGGCTCTGGTAGGAGGTACTGCAAGATCGTAGCAATAGAACGTATCAGGTATACATGTATCCCACAGCTGATAAATTGGAAGCGTAAGAAGTGTACCCCCATTGTGTATATACGTGTGATAGGTGCGCGATGGCGAAAGGGCACCTCAGAAATGAAACAATGGACAGCCCTTTTCATTTTTAGATTGATGACATACTAATATTACTTAATAAATTATTAACGTGCATGCTTCCAACTTACAAATCGTAATATCTAGGTATGACGTGTTTGTAAGTTTACTCTACTCCGCAATATTTTACAGAATAATATTTTTTTCAAAAATCACAAACCATACACTCTATGCAAATGAGAATGTCATCAAACTCAGTTGTGTAACTCATGATAATAATTATATTTTCTTAATCTTAAAAAAAACAATCAACATTGTCTGATAAAGTAGAAAGGGACAAACTGTATGTGGAGATAATAATTTACTGCAAAATGCAAGGTTTCTACCTGGAAAATCACACTCAAATTACTGCAACCAACTATTTTTAGCACACTCAGATCCTTACGTTTTTCATTAAAATTTCCCAAGATGAGATGCACAATATAATCATGGGTGGGTAGAGCTAAATGCTTACACGGGTCAAAGAGCGACTGGCGCGATTTTGAAAATGTCACTTGATTTTTACGCCAATCATATAGTCTCTGCTGAAACATCGAGGTTTCCCATAGGTTTTTATTTGCTTTTTAATAAAAATAATATTTGTTGAATTTGAAGAAATAAAAATAGGAGGGACCCTTTCATCTTAATTCAACAAGCAAGCCGTATAACCTAATATGCGCAAATGCCAGTCCCAATCAGTAGTATAGGAGAGATCAATTGTGCCTGATTACCCAGAGCTTTGGGAAAGCAGCTGGTGTGAAGTTCCCATAGGAAGCGGATATTTTGGGGGGAGCTACCTTTTCCTGTGCAAACGTTCGGCTCCATCCAGCTTGATCCGGCAAACGGTACACGTACTGCATATATTTTATGTTAAGGTATGTATATATGTATGGGTATGGTATATATGGTTATTTATGCACATGGCTCTGGGTATTTAGTATGAGTATGTATAGAAAATTGATGGGGAAGGTGAGTTTTCTTGAAAGTTTTTTCCTCGAAACGGTTGATGTTGCTATTGTCATCGTGACGTCATGATGCGCACGCGATATCATAGAAACATTGACATCTGTTGTTACCCACTGTAGAATCCGACATTACGTTCTTCGGGTCAGGGTGTGTAGGGCTTCTCTTACTAAACTGATATAGTAATATAGTATTGGCGATATATACTCCTGTAGTTCCCTTGATATCATTAATCGACCTAAGGCTGTATATTATCCGAAGCCTGATATAGGTCGCATTGAATGGAGGGCCAAGTGGTATTGTAGGGTGAGAGTATTGACTGGCAGTTTACAAGTGTTGTATAGTATAGGCGGTATGTACCCATGTAGGTCCCATCTTAACCCTTGATACTATTAACCTTCCGAATGCTTTGTATTATCCTATGACCTATATTGGTTGAACGTAATGCTTGGTCGAGGCTGACAGGTGACCTAAAGAAGTAACGAATGTACATGCCATACTACCACAATAGACAACCATGCAATACCAACCACACAATACCGCTTTAGTAATTTACCTAGCATTACGTACTTCCTGTACCAGCCATATGATAATGCAAAGCATTCGGTAGGTTAATAGTATCAAAGGTTAAGATGACACCTGCAGGGCTATGTACCGCCTATACTAGGCAACTGTTCTGAGCTACCATGCATTACATCCCCCCCCCCCCCCACCCTGATCCCACAATACCACTTGGCATAGAATTCAATATTGCCTGTATCAGCCATAGGATAATATAAAGCATTGAGTCCATTAGTAGTACCAAGAGAGGTATATACCGCCCATACTCTCCCACTATATCAGTCCTGTACGAGATGACAAACACACCCTGTCCCAAACAACGTAACGTCATCGGATTATACAATGGACAACAACAGCGGCCATCGCTTCTTTGACATCGCGTGGCCATCATGACGTCACGACGTCAATAGCAACGTCAATCGTTTCGCTGGGAAAACTTTCAAGAAAATTGACCTTCCCTATGCATTTTCTGTCACATACCCATACTCTCTACCCAGATCCATGTACATGCATAACAATACATGCCACACCAATACATATGTACATACCATACCATACAATATATACAGTACGTGTACCACTTGCCGATTCTAGCTGCGTAGAGCTGAAATTTGCGCCGGAAAAGGATGCTTCCTCCGAAAGCTCCGGTTTCTACGGGAATTTAACACTAGTTGCTCTCCAAAGACTCCGGGTAATCAGGAATGGTTCATCACTCCAATACTACTTTAATCGGAAGAATAAATTTCTATTGAACTGTGACACGCTCGTTCAATTATAGCGTAGAGCTTGTCATGTAACGTCCGTACCTTGCTGATACTTTGTGTCCTGGGCATGCGCAACACGTGTTGTTGAATGCACACGTTATCGATACCACACAAGGTTATAAAATACCGGTTAAATATGATGAGCGACGATCTGATTTGTGACCGTCAGATTTTAAAACACAAAGCTTTCAATCTACCATTCAAATTCGTAAACACATCTGACGCTATTATGGCTTGTGTTCAGTATAACTCTCCAATAGTCCAAAGTCTATTTATAGATTCAATCGGATGAAATATTTCAGTTTGTCAGAAAAAGAATCTCAAGGATTCCCCTTTTCGACTAAAAAAATATCATCTGTTTGAATTTACAAATGCAATGAACATACATTTCGTGTGAACTGACGCAAGAATTTTTAGTCAAACGAGACTTGTTTTGACAGAATCTTTGATGACGCCACCATTTCTATTAGACATGTTTGTTTACTAAGTTTTATGAATGAAGACTAAACACAGCTGTAGTTTTATGATTAGGTCGCGTAATTCCATTGATTTTGTTCATATATTGACGTTTTTACGGCAAATTTAATACGACCCCACACAATGAATTTTTAGTGATGAGTACACAGAACACATGTAAGCCAGTTTTCTTTGATAAACAGAGGCACGTAGCCAGAAATTGCGTTGTGGAGGTGCGCTTAGTGGTGATCAGAGATCAAATACTTTTTAAAAGGAGTATTAATTGGAGCTCTGTGGTTACATCTGAGAAAATATGTGAAATTTAGGATCTAAAATATATATACTTTTGTATTAGCGTAGGTGCTTTTCTACTATTGTAGGTGATAAATTACATACAAAATAGTGCGATAAAGTCAATAAAAATATTTTATTTTCGAGATATTATACCTATATATGTAATTATGTCAACTGGTTGAGTGTTGCCAGCGCTAATCACAAAAATCGCCAATTTTTTTTTATTTTTTGTCTCAGAAACATACGTCATGACCCCTCTTTGGAACGAGCACGTCGAGCTCGTTCCATTGAGGGGTCATAACCTATGTTTTTGAGACAAAAAATGAAAAAAAATAGTAATTCAAGAATTTTGTTTGCAAATGTCGTCTGCTTTTCATGTTAGTTAAAGGTTTAATTGGTTGAGTGGTATAAGCCATTATCAGGGTTTTCAAAAAATGAATGTACTAGAGCCAAAGTGAAATGTTTTCCTTGCTCATGTTTCATATTCAGTCAAACAAAGATACTATTGTGTTGATATCAATCTGTTCTATTATAAATTATTGGAGAGTGCCTGTTGGCTCTCTCCGATAATTTGTAATAAAATAAATTTCGAATAACTAATTCAGAAAACCAAAACTAATATAGCACTTAACCAGGTAATATGTGATTCTGTCAGAAATTAAACAGCAATGAGTTCAATGTAACATATAGTTCCTGTAATACATACAATTAATTTATGTGAAGCATCTTGGTAGTTGATATTTCTTATGACCGTGGCTATAAAAAAGTATCAAAGTGCAGTACAGTCGCCGTGGACTGGTCATAATCCACACGGGGGTAGTGATGTCCACGCATGCGTTTACCAAGTAATAAAAATCATCACCATCACAATTTTAATTAACGAAGCACCGGGTTGCACCCGGTGCTTCATTAATTAAAATTGTGATGATTATTCCTATAATTAGTGTTTGATATCTAATATTATTGCGTCTATAAAAATATTCCCTACACGTAAAAAGATATCAGCCCATGGCGGCTGTACTGTGGGGCCTAGGTTTTTTCACGGAAACTACATGCAAGCACGAATATTTCATTTTTAAAAATACCTAACACCGATACATCGTATTCTCCGTCGCTAAGCCAGAGAGAGTACGGGGTATCGGCGTTAGTGAGGGCCATTTTATCAAAATTATCAAATCACAAATGGAAGAGAGTCCCCCCAAGTGGAACTTTGTAGCGAGGTATGGCCCCATCCGTCGAACCTTCCCTGGCTACGCGCCTGAGGCATACTAGACCGCGTTACGTAACGTCTGAAAACGGCTCAAAACTCATATGAGAAGGGGACGGAATCTATTCTAGAGTTGGCATATGAGGATAGGGATCAGTTGATACACAGCTTTAACATGGCTCGTGGAATCTGTTGAAGAAGAATGCTATAAAAGTTTCGCAATTGACATTCAAATGCGCAACATTTTGATAAATGTGCCAAACACATATTCAGCGTTTTTTTCTTAAAAAAGTGGACAATGTTTTTTGTATAGTGTATCTTATTTACTGTTCATGGATAGCTATTCCATACCCCCCCCCCCCCCCCCCCCCAGTTCAGACGAGCGCATTTTGGATGAATCTAATCTAATTGTACTAGGTGCCTGTCACTCTATTACGTCCTACATCGCTCAATAAATTGCACCACTTCGCTCGTTTTTAATGATTTATGTCACAATACCCTTGGAGTGGTTTCTAGTTGAGTCAATGCTGCCTCTAACATAAAATATGTGAAAAAATAGACTGAACTTGGAAAGGGCGTAGAAACTTCAAAATGGCGTTAAATAAAAAAAAAATAAAATAACCATCACCAAATTTTTTTAGCTCCACAACATACTAACATTTCAGTAAAATCCAACTCATTATAATTTTTACCCATATCATCCTGTATGATGTCACCTCAGCTTCGGTATTATCGTAGATATTTTGCTAGTGTAGCACCATATTTTTAGATATGTTTTTTGGCAAAGATTATATTGCCGAAAAATCGAAAGGTTTAGCCTCAAAATGAGACTGGAAAGAAATGGTATTAAAAAAATCGTGAAATTGGCATCACTGGCATCCTTGTATCAAATAGAAATAAAAAAAACGACTTAATATAATCACAAATAGGTGTGATAGTTCTCATAAGTGTATTGTCTATTGATAGGGCGCAAAGAGGCTCAAGAAGGTAAGGCTTTTAATTAAAAGATAGGCTAAACATCAAAGTTACGTACAAAACGTCAAAATGGTGTTAAGACAAAAAATCACTTATCTCAAATTTTTTGAGTTTCACAACAAATGGATGGGGAACGACATGACTGAAAGGGTCAATTTTATAGTTAGGGAGATCGACAAAACGTCGATGGGTGAAATTATGAAATACTTTTTGACTGTATGCTGAGAGACTAGGAAGAAAATGGAGGAGGAGTAGCCCGCAGGGACAGGGGTAATGTACGTCTCCTCGTTAGACGACCGCGACTAATCAGAGGATGACCAAAAAATTATTATTGTTATTATTATTATTATTATTATTATTATTATTATTATTATATAACGTAATATAAGATTAGATTCGTCCAAAATGCGTCCGCCTGAGCTGAGGGCAAGAGTCTGATGACTTCCCGGCTTTATTGCTCAATAAACGGTTCGTCAGCAACTTTTAACGAATAGGTTTTTTTCGAAGAACAAAGAACCGTTCTTTCACTGTTGTAATGTTTCACCTGTTTCAAACGTCCCAAATGAGAAATCAGTTTCGGCGGACCGTGTTCGTGTTGCTTTACGATTTACTCATCAGGTGGAATTATTACTATTGTAATATTCTACAAAATGAATCCTGTTTTTGGTCCATTGTGAGTATCGTCCTGTGATACGTTCATCATTTGATCAAATTAATTTTAATTAATTTTAACCTTTTCCAAACGTAACGTCTGTTACAACGTCCAAAACCGGCCGGTGCTGTTCACAAAAATGTCATTCAATTTTCATTAAGTTTTCCTGCATGTTTGAGTCAAAAACATAGCTTATGACCTCTCATTGGAACAAGCTCGCTGAGCTTGTTCCAATGAGGGGTCATGAGCTATGTTGTTGACTCAAACATGCAGGAAAATGGTTATTCAATAACTTTGAAAGTGTCGTCTGCTTTTCACGTTTGGTAAGGGGTTAAAATATATTAAACATATTACATGATATCAGTCAAACGGTTATAAAGTTGTAATAACACTATAAATAAATGGTAGCATGCTGCATTAAATTTCTCCGGAACCAATTTAAGTGATTTAACAAAATAGTCTATTGATTCAACATATCTGCCCATTTTATAAAGACAAAATCCAAAGATGTTCAGACTGCAGGCATGGTATATATGGCAAGGTACCTTTGCCAGTGTCTTACGCAACAATTCCAAAGCCACATTACACCCGTCTCTGTTGTGGGCATCATAATATAATTCAAAAAGTAAATAGTAAGCATAAATTAGTGGGTGCACAAGTACATTGCATTTTATATTTGCATAGTATTCTGTATTGCAAGCTCGATATTCAAACTCTATTGCATCATGAAAGACACGAAATCCCGGCTGAGGAATGAACACCACATCAAACGCCAAGTAATTATATAGCTTTGACACATCTTCGTACATGCAAAATGAACTGTTCTTGTTTCCTGGGAAAACATCTGGAAACTTAAATTCCACGCCAAAGTAGTCATTTGGAGATATAGGCCTACTCGTTACAATCACAAGTGTTTTCCTCTTGGCGTGTAACTGTCTAATGACTGAAAGAGCGGATGTTTTTTTCCCAACCAGACAATAATATGTAGCCAGATGGAGGCTATTAGAAATGGGACAATTAGTGCAGCCGCATTTAAACAAATTTTCTGTAATGTTTTTCAGTTTCTTACTTAGCATTGGTTGGGTTAAACACATATAACCAAATGCTATGCTGGAAGTCATTCGTATAATATCTATCGCGTATGGGCTGTAAGTCGTTTGGTATTTGAGTGTTTCTATGAATTGGGGGACATAATCTTCTATAAACTTTCCTAATGTGAATCTCTTCTGCGTCAACTTTATATCACGGTCCATTTGTTCCAATATATTTTCAGCAGGAGAGATATTTGATACCCATTCTTGATATTTGCTAAAGAATGAAGTCAACTTATAGTTTGTTTCTGACATCAAAGAGGCGATATCGGCGTCTAATAACAAAACATGATACACAAGTCTAGATAGAATCAATTCCAGTGCCCGTAGTATTTTAGAACGAGATGATTCATTTAACAGTTTATATTCCAGTAAATTCCTTCCGTTGATAATGTAGTGAGGTAAGCTCCTTGTCTTACAGCATCGATGAAGGCGTTCTAAACACATTCTAACACAATGTAAGAGATTTCTATCAAACCACTGTTCAAACCCATTTTCTTCTGATTCCCAGAATATTATTGTTTTTAGAATATACGAACTTATCTCATCCGGAGCGAATCTCTCCACGAAATTTACCTTTAACATTTTCAATATACGTAGAGTGTGAATTTGCGTGTCATTGAACGACCAAACAAGTTCTCTTTCAAGATGAAGAAAAGCGTATCGCCACTCCAGGGGATCGGGTACAGATAATGGGCGCCCCACGGGTACAACGTAACACGGGTATTTTGTGCGTGCTTCATTTGATGCTAAAATAGGCCAAGATTTGTTATTAACACGAGTGGGCCATTGTATTGCATCTTTGGGCCAATCGGTACACTTAATCCCAAACACTAAATCACAGGTTCGCCGCAATGGACGATGAGTCAACAGAGCTGGACCATTAAAACGACAATCATATGTAGACGACACCTGTTTCATTGTGTTGCGCTTGAATTCTACAGCAGATACATAAATATTGTTTCCCTTATGAATAAACACATCGGGAATAAACCCCAAGGAATCCGTGTATTCCTTACTACCATCGTTCGGTACTCTCAGATAACAATATCCCGGCAAATCACACATTTCTGATTCGAATATGCAAGTCGTATTTCTATGACTGTCACAGCCTTCTGCGTCGTGCAGTATTCCTGTTGTGCTTTGATGGCTGTCACAATTGATACTGGAAACCTGAATGATAATATCTGTAATACACGTGAAAATATCTACGTCGCTATTTCCAAGTCTTGTTTCTTCGGAAATACTACCACACAAGTAAATTGGAAGCTCACCTGATAAAGGTTGCGCCGATTCCCAAAGAAGGTTCAAGTCACGTAGAACACATAATCTGGATTTTCCAATTCCTTTCCGACGGAAATATTCGGCTAGGAGAGGTGAGACTTCTTCTCTGTTACTTTCAAATTCTTCCATTTTCTGTTGAGAATCACATCACTCACAATTCCCCAGGTATATATCTAAATAGACCGAAAGAAATAGAATCATTACTCAATCGTCATGTTGTGTACACACATTGTTGAATAAAGCAAACGTTGAAAAGTTCTGAGCTGGTGACACATCGAATAACGGACTTGGTAGGATGGACAAAAAGTAATAAGCCCATTGAATAACCAGACAGATGACAGATAGAATTGTCCCCCATATATGTTGCACATACGAAATCTGGTCTTCAAGCCCTATCCTTCGATTGCTCTCTCTAACTAGAAGTAAAGCCTCACAATATGCTGGTAATGTCTTATTAGGCCTCTGTATAGTCTTGCTTGATAGTTTAACCCTTTACCCAACATAACGGTAAAAACCGACCAACGCTATACACAAAATTCACCATTCAATTTTTATTACTTTTTAATTTTTTTGTCACAAAAACACAGCTTAAGACCCCTCATTGGAACGAGCTCAACGTTGAGCTCGTCCCAATGAGGGGTCAAAAGCTATGCTTTTGACGCAAAAAATAAAAACAATTAGTGCTTCAAGAATTTTATTTGCAAGTGTCGTCTGCTTTTAATGTTAGGTAAAGGGTTAAGGAAGGGTCAGTAATGATTTAATGATAAAGCTCTTGGAGCTGTAAACTTAAACTAATAGTGATACTCTGTAAGTACTTTAAGACTCTACAGTTAAACTAATAGTGATACTCTGTAACTATTTTGGGACTCTACAATTAAACTAATAGTGATACTCTGTAACTACTTTAGGACTCTACAACTAAACTAATATTGATACTATGTAACTACTTTAGGACTCTAAAATTAAACTAATAGTGATACTCTATAACTACTTTAGGACTCTACAATTAAACTAAGAGTGATACTCTGTAACTACTTTAGGACTCTAAAATTAAACTAAGAGTGATACCCTGTAACTACTTTAGGACACTACAATTAAACTAGATATCACGGAGATGGTATTCATCTCTGCGGGTCTCGCAGCAACTAACCGATGTTAGGTATAAACTGATGTGAACCGTAATACTAAAATATTTCAAGCAATAGGTAAAATCTGATTAAAATCCCTTCCCGGACACGAACTTGTCAGAAAAAACCCAAATTCTGAATAATTTGACCTTGAGGTCAAACTTCAAGGTCAAAGCATGGCAACCTTGGTACACGACACGCCGTCTTGAGATAATCTATCTACATACCAAATATCAAAACCCTATCTATTGAGGGAAAAAAGTTACAGCCCGGACACGAACTTGTCAGAAAAAAAAATCTGAATAATTTGACCTTGAGGTCAAAGTTCAAGGTCAAAGCATGGCAACCTTGGTACACGACACGCCGTCTTGAGATAATATATCTACATACCAAATATCAAAACCCTATCTATTAAGAGAAAAAAGTTACAGTCCGGACACGAACTTGTCAGAAAAGAACCCCGAATTCGGAATAATTTGACGTTGAGGTCAAAGTTCAAGGTCAAAGCATGGCAACCGTGTTACGCGACACATCGTCCTGAGATAATCTACCCACATACCAAATATCAAAACCCTATCTATTAAGGGAAAAGGTTACAGCCCGGACACGAACTTATCAGAAAAAGAACACCGAATTCGGAATAATTTAACCTTGAGGTCAAACTTCAAGGTCAATGGATGGTAACCTTGGTACACGGTACGTCGTTTTGAGATAATCTATCCACATACCAAATATCAAAACCCTATATATTAAGGTAAAAAAGTTACAGCCCAGACACGAACTTGTCAGAAAAGAACCCCGAATTCGGAATAATTTGACCTTGACGTCAAAGTTCAAGGTCAAAGCATGGCAACCGCGGTACGCAACACATCGTCTTGAGATAATATACCCACATGTCAAATATCAAAACCTTATCTATTAAGAGAGAAAGATTACGGACGGACGGATGCACGGACAGAGCGATCACTATAGGGTGTCCGCCTCTCGGCGGGGCCCTAACTAATAGTGATACTCTATAACTACTTTAGGACACTACAATTAAACTAACAGTTAGGGCCCTGCGAAGCTTCGAGTATTCGATTCGATATCGACATCGCTTTGGTATTCGTATATCGATCTCGAATAGTTTGCCGATTCGTTAGTCAAACGAAGCAACGAGGAAAATGAATCAGTGTTCGACAATGTTCATTTTGAGTTTTTAGAAAGGGAAATTAAACGTTCGTTTTGTGACTTTTGCAAATTGGAGCTGTTTTAACTTGTAGCCTGTTCACGCCCCATCTATACAACCGAAATATCCAGCTATGGGCCTGAGCCCCGCTCCCAGTCCCAGAATCTTCTAACACAATAATGGGGGCATGTCGCCTGGAGCGCTTCCATTATTATGTCAGAAAACTGTGGGAGGAAAATCTCTTTAGTTTCTTTGCATTGTTCGGCGTTGGTACTTGGAAGTTGGAATGAAGTAAAAGCAATTTGTGTGAATGAGCACTGCGTCAATATTCGAGTTAGATAATGCAGAAACTAACACAGTTTAACGCCTTCGCTGCTTTTGATGTATACTGAGTTATTGAGTTGAGAACGGACCGAAATCTACAAGACCCGAATCCTGATAATACAAAAACAACCAAACATTACAGTAATGAGGTTCCTATAAGATGTACATGTATTTAGCCAGGCTAACGTACCTGAAGTTAGCAGCTGTAGCCGACTTCAACCCATGGGAATTAATGTGCCACTTGTATTGCATTTATGCTTTTAATTCTCATGTTTCAATTTAGTGGTTTTTCTCAAATGTTTCTGGGCAGTAACACCTTAATTTCTGTCCATATTTATGTCTTGAATTTATTGTCGGGCCAAGTGAACATCTGAATGGCCATTCAACGTGAAAGAAAAGTAAAACAACGCCAAGTTGTCAAGTTATGTCAACTCTCTCTTCTCGCAGTGCTTTCCGGACATTTCTGCACAAGATAATGCCAGTTATAGTTATTTCTCGAGTTTATCCCGATTCGATTCGAGATTCGATTCGATGTCGACATCAGTCCCGATTCGATTCGGGATTCGATTCGAACATAAATTTCCCGATTCGCAGGGCCCTACTAACAGTGATACTCTATAACTACTTTAGGACTCTACAATTAAACTAATAGTGATACTCTATAACTACTTTAGGACTCTACAATTAAACTAATAGTGATACCCTGTAACCACTTTAGGACACTACAATTAAACTAACAGTGATACTCTATAACTACTTTAGGACTCTACAATTAAACTAATAGTGATACTCTGTAACTACTTTAGGACTCTACAATTAAACTAATAGTGATACTATGTAACTACTTTAGAAGTCTACAATTAAACTAATAGTGATACTCAGTAACTACTTTAGGACTCTACAATTAAACTAATAGTGATACTATGTAACTACTTTAGAAGTCTACAATTAAACAAATAGTGATACTCTGTAACTACTTTAGGACTCTACAATTAAACTAATAGTGATACTATGTAACTACTTTAGAAGTCTACAATTAAACTAATAGTGATACTCTGTAACTACTTTAGGACTCTACAATTAAACTAATAGTGATACTCTATAACTACTTTAGGACTCTACAATTAAACTAACAGTGATACTCTATAACTACTTTAGGACTCTACAATTAAACTAATAGTGATACTCTAACTACTTTAGGACTCTACAATTAAACTAATAGTGATACTATGTAACTACTTTAGAAGTCTACAATTAAACTAATAGTGATACTCTGTAACTACTTTAGGACTCTACAATTAAACTAATAGTGATACTCTGTAACTACCTTAGGATTCTACAATTAAACTAATAGTGATACTCTGTACCTTCTTTAGGACTCTACAATTAAACTAATAGTGATACTCTGTAACTACTTTAGGACTCTACAATTAAACTAATAGTGATACTCTGTAACTACTTTAGGATTCTACAATTAAACTAACAGTGATACTCTGTAACTACTTTAGGACACTACAATTAAACTAACAGTGATACTCTATAACTACTTTAGGATTCTACAATTAAACTAACAGTGATACTCTATAACTACTTTAGGACACTACAATTAAACTAATAGTGATACTCTATAACTACTTTAGGACTCTACAATTAAACTAATAGTGATACTCTGTAACTACTTTAGGACTCTAAAATTAAACTAATAGTGATACTCCATAACTACTTTAGGATTCTACAATTAAACTAATAGTGATACTCTGTAACTACTTTAGGATTCTACAATTAAACTAATAGTGATACTCTATAACTACTTTAGGACTCTACAATTAAACTAATAGTGATACTCTGTAACTACTTTAGGATTCTACAATTAAACTAACAGTGATACTCTGTAACTACTTTAGGACTCTACAATTAAACTAATCGTAATACTCTGTAACTACTTTAGGATTCTACAATTAAACTAATAGTGATACTCTGTAACTACTTTAGGACTCTACAATTAAACTAATAGTGATACTCTGTAACTACCTTAGGATTCTACAATTAAACTAATAGTGATACTCTATAACTACTTTAGGATTCTACAATTAAACTAATAGTGATACTCTATAACTACTTTAGGACTCTACAATTAAACTAACAGTGATACTCTGTAACTTCTTTAGGACTCTACAATTAAACTAATAGTGATACTCTGTAACTACTTTAGGACTCTACAATTAAACTAATAGTGATACTCTGTAACTACTTTAGGATTCTACAATTAAACTAACAGTGATACTCTGTAACTACTTTAGGACTCTACAATTAAACTAATCGTAATACTCTGTAACTACTTTAGATTTCTACAATTAAACTAATAGTGATACTCTATAACTACTTTAGGACTCTACAATTAAACTGAGAGTGATACTCTGTAACTACTTTAGGACTCCACAATTAAGCTGGATATCACGGAGATGGAATCCATCTCTGCGGGCCCCGCAGCAACTAACCGATGTTAGGTATAAACTGATGTGAACCGTAATACTAAAATATTTCAAGCAATAGGTAAAATCTGATTAAAATCCCTTCCCAGACACGAACTTGTCAGAAACAAACCCCAAATTCTGAATAATTTGACCTTGAGGTCAAACTTCAAGGACAAAGCATGGCAACCTTGGTACGCGACACGTCGTCTTGAGATAATCTACCCACATACCAAATATCAAAACCCTATCTAGGAAGGGAAAAAAGTTACAGCCCGGACACGAACTTGTCAGAAAAAAAAAATCTGAATAATTTGACCTTGAGGTCAAACTTCAAGGACAAAGCATGGCAACCTTGGTACGCGACACGTCGTCTTGAGATAATCTACCCACATACCAAATATCAAAACCCTATCTATTAAGAGAAAAAAGTTACAGCCCGGACACGAACTTGTCAGAAAAGAACCCCGAATTCAGAATAATTTGACCTTGAGGTCAAAGTTCAAGGTCAAAGCATGGCAACCATGGTACGCGACACATCGTCTTGAGATAATCTACCCACATACCAAATAGGAAAACCCTATCTATTAAGGGAAAAGGTTACAGCCTGGATACGAACTTGTCAGAAAAGAACACCGAATTCGGAATAATTTGACCTTGAGGTCAAACTTCAAGGTCAAAGCATGACAACCTTGGTACGCGACACGTTGCGTTGAGATAATCTGTCCACATACCAAATATCAAAACCTTATCTATTAAGAGAGAAAGATTACGGACGGACGCACGCACCCACGGACGCACGGACAGAGCGATCACTATAGGGCGTCCGCCTCTCGGTGGGGCCCTAACTAATGGTGATACTCTATAACTACTTTAAGACTCTACAATTAAACTAATAGTGATACTCAGTAACTACTTTAAGACTCTACAATTAAACTAAGAGTGATAGTCTGTAACTACTTTAGGATTCTACAATTAAACTAAGAGTGATACTCTGTAACTACTTCAGGACTCTACAATTAAACTAAGAGTGATACTCTATAACTACTTTAGGACTCTAAAATTAAACTAAGAGTGATACTCTGTAACTACTTCAGGACTCTACAATTAAACTAAGAGTGATACTCTATAAATACTTCAGGACTCTACAATTAAAACTAACAGTGATACTCTGTAACTACTTTAGGACTCTACAATTAAACTAATAGTGATTACTCTGTAACTACTTTAGGACACTACAATTAAACTAATAGTGATACTCTGTAACTACTTCAGGACTCTACAATTAAAACTAATAGTGATACTTTGTAACTACTTCAGGACTCTACAATTAAAACTAATAGTGATACTCTGTAACTACTTTAGGACTCTACAATTAAACTAATAGTGATTACTCTGTAACTACTTTAGGACACTACAATTAAACTAATAGTGATTACTCTGTAACTACTTTAGGACACTACAATTAAACTAATAGTGATTACTCTGTTACTACTTTAGGACTCTACAATTAAACTAATGGTAATACTCTGTAACTACTTTAGGACTCTACAATTAAACTAATAGTGATACTCTGTAACTACTTTAGGACTCTGCAATTAAACTAATAGTGATACTCTGTAACTACTTTAGGACACTACAGTTAAAGTAATAGTGATACTCTGTAACTACTTTAGGACTCTACAATTAAATAAATATCGATCATCTTCAACTTGCCATTGTTCGTCAAATCAGGTTGATGTTTTGAAAAGTTTGTAAATCATCTGTCAACGGGGGCGTAACTAAGTGGAGTGTAAGGGTGTGACACCGCACTCCAAATAATCTGCCAGTCGGAACATATTCACTTGAATTTTCGTCCTCTCAGATATGGATTTCATCTTGCTAGGAATCTTACTTTCTACTAGACAAAATTTTACTACTTAAACTTGTATTACACACAGAATCAGTCTGTCATCCAAAGGATTACCTGTGATACCCTGATTTAGGTTAGGGGGAGGGGGGGGGGGGGCAGTACGACTAATTTAATCTACGTCAGTGTATGCTATTAAATACGAATACGAGAAGCGACTACAAGTATTAATTACACTCACAAATACAAATGTACATTTCGCCTAGTTTTCACCTATAATCCCGACTGGCTCATATTTCGAGGACATCACCAAGGCATGCCTTTGACGAGCGCATGCCTAGGTGATGTCGCTTGAATATTCCATCTGTCGTGCCTTCTGTTGTCGGTATATCATATTTACAGCCCCACCTCACCCCATTGTCAATCAGTCATCCCCTCGACGTTTCTGCCCGTCGGCCCACTAGCTAGAGACCCTTCTAGAACTTCCGAGATTGAAGAAACTTCCAATTCTTCTCCGTTTGTTCACAAGTTCAGTGCGGCTGTGTAGACGGATCAACAATACAATAAAGATATAGCCCCATTGGGCGTCGTTATCACTTATTCTCTCTACAAATTTAATTGTTTTCAAGTCGGTTTCGATCATGACAATACTATCAGTACATACCACAGGGCATATGGCGGAAAGAAAACGAGTGAATGTCTCAAAATGCATCATCTATACCAAATATCTAACGCGGAACAAAGTCTGAAATATGAACTTTGGGTGAGTAGGCGCATCCATAGAAGGGCATCCACGTTCCGCATGTAAAGATTATGAGACATCAGAACTCGACGAAATACTGAGGTTGTGTTCCCACTGTCCCCTCCCTGACACCCACGCTTCCTACGCCTCTTTATTTTTATAAAATTTCATGCATTCCATTGTTTCGAACAATTTTTACATTTTTCGACACATTTTTCGAACCCGTTAATTGTTATTGCACTCATAAGAGGCTTAATAAAAATATTGTGAGATCATGTTTCATTCACTTGGGAAGACAAAACAGATGATAATAATAACACTTTGGTCGGCCGCTGATTTGTCGCGGTTCACCGTTCTCGGATGAGAAGGCCATGAAACTGTTTCCCCGTCAATTGTGAGAATACCCCTCTAAGCGTGCCACTTTCTTCTGGTTGATTTGTCTACCTCATACATTCACTTAGCTGACATGTTATTTAATGAAATTATGACGTACCAAATTCCCTAGCCTGAAAAGGACGTCCACGTGTTCAAAGGGTTAAGGGTTTCTATTAATTCTACATTACGAGATAATGTTTTTTATTATACCCTAAACGTTAGATTATCGAAGGAATTGCGGAAAAATAGAAATTTTATCCCCAACTGTGAAGATATAGAAATTTTCACTTTCACGGTGTCGATCAAAATGGTGGCTTCCAAGGCATCACTTCAAGGTGAATATGGGTCAAACTATCACTGGAAATGATCAATTTGTTCTAAAAAACGTATAATGCAAAGTAAATCGATTGTTTTGGAGCTGGATACCGATCGTTGTCAGCAATAATTCAAAACGTATTCACCTTGAATTGATGCTCAAAGCCGCTGGTCTATACATGGCTTGGAAGTCCGTAATATAAGTTTTTGGTTTGGTACGTCCTTTAAAAGGACGTACCAAACCAAAAACTTATATTATGGACTTTCAGGCCATGTTTTGGCAAGATCCAATGCGCTGTTTACTTTCATGCACCAATTCAAGGTTGAAACGAGTGGAATTATCCGATTCTTATAAAAGCGTATAATGAAAAGAAAATATAGTGTTTTTGAGTGGATACCAAAATGATCTAACTTGTGATCGAGATAAATGATAAAAAATTAAAAATAAATATTTATCTCGGTCACTCATGTGATAATTTTTGGTATCCACTCAATAAGACAAGATATCCTCTATAGGCTGGTATGTCAGGTTCGTGATTGCATATGTATTTCGTTCTGGAACTATTTGAAGGATTATCTAACTTGTTTTTATCTTCATTAAAATAATTACTTTTCTCTTCGCGAACTGCCGAGACGACTTTGTCTCGTTTCGGACTATAGTTGTGCCACAGAACAACTGTGTTTAGTACTGCTATAAAAAGTTTCCGCTGTCGAATCAGTATCCTGCTTTTAATATCCATCCAACGAGGTTGAGATGTTAGTACTACAGTGTACTTTTTGAATGTATTTGGAAGACAATTCTCAAAAAATGGAACTCATATTTTACACTACAGAATCGAAAATAGCATTTTCAAAGATAGCACCCCTTCTCTTATCTGAAATTTCGTTTGGAGGCAAGATGTTCGGGAGGCGTCTTTACAAAATTCCGCTACACAAGACTGAACATTTTTTTCCGCCTTGAGACCCCCCCCCCCCCCCCCCCCCCATTACGAAAGTTTTTTTATGTGTGGGTTCCACCCCTTTCAACCCCCTAAAATGAATACACAAAACTGTACGTTTTTTAGTAATATTATTGATCCGAATCTGCTCTTCCACTTTTTCTAACACACAAAAGGGGAGATAATTCACCTAAGATAAAAACGCGAGCGCATATTTGGAGCAAATAGAGAGATAAATAAGATGGATTCTTCATGTCTGTGATTCAACCTTTTGAACTCTGGTGGTATCTTCCACGCCAGTTCAATAAAAATGAAAGTGTCAATGAAACTGAATCTTAACTTGTGTGTTGTGTTTGATGAAAAGGATAATGTTCAATGTTTATGAAAGGATTATGCAATAAGACAAGAATTGTGATAATTGGGAATATGTTCATTTCTGTTCCCTGCATTCTATGTTTTTGATAAAAAATAAAATGAGGTGTACACAGTACTGGAGAGCTGAGGGGTGGGGTTAATATGACCTCACAGTTAATGCATGTGGCCTTCACAGTTAACGTATATCAACGAAAGTTACCAAGTTAGAGTGAAATTATTCCAAAACGAGCCATCCTATCAAGTTACATTGAAATCCCTTCATAAATATGGCCTGTAGACAGTGCTAAAGGTTTTCGGGCTTCGGGCCCCTGTAGCCGTCAGTTTCCCAATTGCATCCAAAGGGAACGTTCTCATCTAGACATTATATGAAGTCAACCTACCAAGTTACAATGAAATCCCTTCACAAATATGACCTGTAGACTGTGCTAAAGGTTTTTGGGCTTCGGGCTTGAGCAGCCATCATGGTTGAATGATCGCAACCAAAAGGGGACAATCTCCTCTGGGCATCATCTGGAATGATCCTACGAAGTTACAATGAAATCCCTTCATAAATATGACCTGTAGGCTGTGCTAAAGGTTTTTGGGCTTCGGGCCCCTGAAGCCGTCACAGTTGACCAATCATGACCAAAAGGGGATGTCATCATCTAGGCATTATATAGAGTCAAACTAACAGGTTACAATGAAATACTTCCATAAGTATGACTTATAGACTATGCTAAAGGTTTTGGGGTTTGGGGCTCGGGCAGCCATCAAAGCTGAAATATCGCGACCAGAAGGGGACGTTCTCATCTAGACATTATTTGGCGTCATCCTACCAAGGTACAATGAAATCCCTTCATAAATATCACCTGTAGACTGTGCTAAAGGTTTTCGGGCTTGGGCAACAATAATGGTTGAATGATCGCAACCAAAAGGGGATGTTCTCATCTAGACATTATTTGGAGTCATTCTACCAAGCTACAATGAAATCTCTTCATAATTATGACCTGTAGACTGTTCTAAAGGTTTTCGGTCTTCGGGCACCTTTAGCCGTCAAAGTTGCCCAATCATGTCCAAAAGGTGACTTTCTCATCTAGACATTATATGAAGTCAACCTACCAAGTTACAATGAAATCCTTCCATAAATACGACCTATAGACTATGCTAAGCGTTTTTGGGCTCGGGCAGCCATCAAGGCTGAATGATCGCGACCAAAAGGGGATGCTCTCAACTAGACATTATTTGGAGTCATCCTACCAAGCTACAAAGAAATCTAAATTTTATAGTAAATTTCCTTTCTTATTATACCTACCACAATTGTTTACTACAGGCTTGCACTACAGTGGAAGTCCCTAACTCGGATAAAATACTCTATTTTTGTCTTTCCCAAGCAAGTTGGGAAAGAAAAGTGGTGCAAAAGCACCAATAAAAATAAGCCAAAACTGGGTCGAGTGCAACCGGCGCAGACCCAGTACGGGACGCTCTCTCCCAAGTACAATTCCACGACTTCCGTTGCCAGTGCGCATATACCGTCTCTAAAGACTCATTCTTTTTGAATCCGTAAACGTTAGAGTTATGTGATCAGCGGGGAGGAAAGATTCTTTACCCGTAAAGAAGACGGGAGGGCCTCCATGTAAACAATTGTGATAGGTATAATAAGAAAGGAAATTTACTATAAAATTTAGATTTCTTATCAACCTACTCACAATTGTTTACTACAGGCTGAATAGACAAAAGGCTGGAGGGAATCGCATAACCAACCCCCACATAACCCTAGTGCACTGGAACCGTGAAGTAGAAGGAAGAGGTCCCGAGGCTTATCAACCATAATGTCGCAATCATTGGTAAAGGACAATGAAAAGAGACATATGAGCCTGTGTGACACACAGACAGAAAAGGGCAGTAACAGCACAAGGCTGAAACTGACCTTCAAGAAGCCTAATGGCTATGGCAGACAACAACCTGAGCAGAAGAAAGAGGACCCATGGCAAAAAGGTCCCCCGACTGCTCCTGCAACTGGCGCAAATAAAAGGTGGAGAAAGTAGAAGCATTTCTCCAGTAGGCTGCCTGCATAACATCCGACAACTTGACGGAGTTAGAATAAGCCCAAGAGGTAGACAGTGCCCGCACCTCGTGGGCAGAAATACGATTGGTAATACAATCGCCAGCTGCTAAACGACTATAAGCCGTACGAATAGCAAGACAAATCCATCGAGAAATGGATTGAGGAGAGATCTTTTGTCTACCCGGAATGAGAGACAGAAAAAACCGTTTTCTGTCTTTCCGTATGAAGCGTGTCCGATCAAGATAAATGCGAATAGCACGGACCGGACAGAGCAAAGGGCGAGTACCCTCAACAGAGGGAAGAGCCCTGATACAGATAGGAGGAGGAGTAGTATCTGGTAACTGATTCTTAGCCAAAAACGAGCAATCAGTGGTAAAAGTAACACTGTTGGGAGAGCTCCTAAAAAAGGCCGGGTCAAACGAGAGGGCGTGAAGCTCACTAACCCGTCTGGCCGAAGCAAATGCCATCAGAAAAGCCGTCTTATATGTGAGAAAATGCATATCCACCTGGGATAAAGGTTCGAACGGCGCACGCCCCCCCCCCCCCCCCCCCCCCCCCCCCCCCCAAGCAAAGCAGCACCCACGAAAGATTCCATCGTGGAGTAAGCTGCAAAGTCCGAGGCCTTTTCAAAGAAAAGTGCCGAACAAGCTTGGAGAGGTAAGGATTAGTGCCGATACGACGCTTCCCCACATAAGAAAAAGTCTCTGAAAGCATAGACCTGTAACCGTTGATGGTAACAGGCTGGAGACCCCGAGAATCAAACAGATATACCAGAAACTCCGCAATCTGTGAAATCGAAGGATTGGCATAATCAACAGAGTGATCAGCACACCATCGACAGAAGACCTTCCATTTAGCTGCATAAGCTAAACCAATGGAGTGCCTCCTTGAAGAAGAAATGCACTCCACTGCTCGTCTCGAAAAACCTCTACGGAGGAGACAGGACCTGACAAAAGATATGCGTGAAGGCACAATGAAGTCGGGTCGACGTGAAACCTCCTCGGGCGACCTTGACAAAGAAGGTCGCGACGTAGCGGGAGACGTGCCGGAACCGCCGCCATCAGCGAGCGGAGCTGATTGATCCACACCCGCTGAGGCGACAGGGGAGCGATCAGAATGATTCGACAACTGCAGGTGCGAATTTTGGCGAGAACCTGAGGAAGAATCGGAACCGGCGAGAAGGCGTAGCCGACTACACCGTTCCAATCGAGTGACAGAGCGTCCACGGCAAAAGCCAGAGGATCTGGACACGGGGACACGAAAGTGTCCACCGGATGGTTCCAACGAGTCGCAAAGAGGTCGATGTGGGTACGTCCCCAGAGATCGCAAAGCGACTGGAACACTGCCCTGTGAAGCATCCACTCGGTGGAAATAACCCTGCCCTGTCGGGACAGGGAGTCGGCTAGGACGTTCAGACGACCGGGAATGTGACGAACAACCACTCCGGCGTGAACATCCTGAGCGAGCAGTAGAAGATCCCGAGCTAACTCGTACATCGGAAGCGAGTGCGTGCCGCCCTGGTTCCGAATGTAAGCAACCACTGTCGAATTGTCGGATAGTAGAAGGACCTGGCGATTCGACAGGTGAGGGATCCACTGCCTGAAACTCAGAAGAAGAGCAAGAAGCTCCTTCTGGTTGATGTGTAGAGCTGCTTGATCCTGGTCCCACATCCCGTGTAGGGAAAGACCGAGAGGATCCAACGTCGCACCCCATCCGAGATCGCTGGCATCTGCCGTCAGAACGCGATCGGACGTGGGTAAGTCCAGCGGAACACCCTGCGTAATCCACTGAACATCTGTCCAGGGAAGAAGGTGAGGATACAGAGAGTCCGGAAACGGAAGCACCTGATCCAGAGAATCTACATTCGGCCTCCAACGACTGAGCAGAAAGTGTTGGAGAGGTCTGACACGCAGCCGACCTAAAGGAATGAGATCCGTCACCGAACCGCAGAGACCGATCAGCCGGAGAAAACACCGAGCGGTCGCGGACCTGGACTGGGACAGAGTCAGAGCAAAAGCTGAGAGAATCACAGCCTTGGCCTGGGGAACAGCCACCAAATTGAATTTGGTTTGGAAAGACATCCCCAGATGACAAAACGACTGAGAAGGGACCAGGTCCGACTTCTCCTCGTTGACTCTGAATCCTAGCGACGTGAGCAAGCTCAACAGAGTGGCGACATCCGATTCCAGTAAGGCAGCATTGGAATGCCTCTGGAGGATATCGTCCAGATATGCCGAAGTAGTCACCCTGGACTGTGTGCGATGGAACGCTATCACATGCGACATCAGTCTGGTGAACGCCCAAGGAGCCCGGTTGAGGCCGAAAGGCATGGCCTTGAACTGGTAAACTCGCCCCAGAAAAGCGAACCTGAGATACTTCCGGGATGCCCGATGCATCGGAACGTGGAAGTAAGCGTCTCGCAGGTCGATGCCGGCTGCGAAATCTCCCTGGTGAATTGATTGGCGGACCGACCTGAAAGTCTCCATGCTGAACTTGGGAGCATTGATAGACTGGTTCAGGATACTCAGATCGATAACCGGTCGGAGTCGGCCGTCCTTCTTCGGCACCAAGAACAGGCGGGAATAGAAACCCACTGACTGAACGTTCTTGACGACCTCGATCGCCCCCTTTGCCAGGAGATTGGCAATCTCCGTGGACAAAAGTTCCCAACGTAAAACGTCTGAAGGAACTGTGGTTGGAAGAGGCACCCTTGACAGAGTGGGGTGCCGTCGGAAGGATATGCGCAGCCCGGACCGAACAACATCTAACACCCATGGATCGGATGTGATGGTGGTCCAATGGTCTGCGAACTCTGCTATCCTTCCTCCAACCTGGGACGAGTCGAGGTGAGGACCTTCATTTCGAGCCCCGACGAGGCCCGCGAGGGGAGAAACCACCTCCTCTGCTAAATGAAGAATCCTGAGACTTCCCTCGATTCTGCCGACCCCTACCTTTACCCCGTGAGTAAGAAGTAGAGGCGGCGGCAGAAGGACCAGCCTTTTGCTTCACAGAAGAAGCAGAAGGGTACTTGTTAGGCTTGGAACGGCTCTTGCCTCCCCGAGAAGGCTGATCAAGCTGACGAAACAGCAGCTGATCTTTGGAATGACGTAGGACGTCATCCCGGACCGTCGACACGGAACCATGGAAAAGTTGCGGACCTGCCAAAGAAGCAGATCGAAGAGTAGCACGCTGCACCTCGGGAAGGGATCGTCCTGTGTCCAGCACAGCGTCCCTTCGAACTAATTCCAAATTAGCCGTGTTACAGGCATGCGTGTGAGTAAGGTGCATAAGCGCCTTAGACAGCACACGCAAAGGAGCCTGTACCTCGTCAAACTTATCTGGAGGCAGATAAGCAGCCAAAGCTGAGACGACGTGATCTGAGAGAGAAAGCATGCCAAGCATCTCTCTAGATAAGCCCAACGTGGACTCCAGAGTCGTCATTGGAATGACGGCAGACTTGGGCTTGGAAAGCCCGAGGGAAGTGGAGTCCTGATCCAGAACCGTCAAAGCCTGGCAGACTGACGGATTGGCGGAATCGTAGGAACGATAACGTACAGGAGGCAAAAAGGTGTCAACCCTGGTGAAGAACGAAGTCTTCAAAGCCTTGGAATTCAGCTTGGCATCCAATGCCGAAAAAGCTTCAACTACCTGTACCGACTGGCACGGTCGAAGGCGCCCAGAAGCAGGTTGCTCCATAGGCTGTTGGCGCGCGACCGATGATCGCGGCCAGGCTGACACTGTCGGCTGGTTAGCAGGTTTGAGCTCAGGCAGAAACCCAAACACAAAGTCAAGAGCCGCCCCCAAGTCCGAAGACTGCTGGCCCTCGACCTCAAGCATGTCGGACTCCTCCCCAGAGTCGGAAGACACATAGCCCATCGTGGGCAAACCAGCCGACGCCTCCCATGGTGTAGGGACACCAGAGGAATCGGAAACCGGCCTGTTTCCAATCCCGGGAGGCGGCGCCATAGGAGGCGCCTGGAAACCACCCATAGCCTCGCTGGAAGCAACAGGAAAGCTCTTAGAAAGAACCTGAGTGAGTAAGGAGAGGGCCTCCCTAAGCTCACTGTCTGTACCGACCGGTTCGACAGGGGAGCGACCGGCAAAGTGGCTTCACCTCTGACCCTCTTAACCAGCGAAGGGTCACGATCCTCCAAAACACCCGACGCGGGACGACGGGTGGCAGCCGAAACATCTGAAGGCAGACGTGTATAGGGGTACGATGCACCCCGAGGATCAATATTGCGAGAACTCATGAGAGTCACCGCGGACCTCTGCGGGGCAGAAGGTCCAGGCTGTACAAAAGGCGTTGGTCCCCCAAAACTGGTCGTGTGACCAGAGTGAGTAGACGGAAACGCCACAGAGTTCATAGTGTTTCCACTACGAACATCCGAATCCAAAGACACAACTGTGGTGCTCGACGGCGAAGAGACCACAGCGATGGGCTTGGCCGGCAGCCCCTTCCGACTTCGCCGAGTTGAAGTCAGGGAAGGCTGAGGCCGATATCCCACGTCTACAGTATCGGACAGTCCTGCAGTCCCCTGCAGCGAAAAGCCGAGGCCGGCTGAAACAGACAACGAAGCAGACGGGCCAGCAGCAGTAGTAGATACGTCGAGAGTCGTTGAGGCTGGTGAAATAGTGTTGAGAGCACACCGGCTCGGCTCCGAAGGAGGAGTCACAACCCTAGTGACAGCCTCAGATGTCGACTGGTGGGGGACCGTAGTCCCGGAACCAGGCATCTCTACACCAGAACACTCAACGGCTCCCGCAGTATCCACCACAGGAAAAGACTGCACATCCCCCACGGAGGAGGAATAACTCTCACCAGACAAAGTCGGCTCGGGAGGCCCCGAACGACCACGTTCTCCTTTCCCGCGGGAGCGGGAGGCACGGCCACGAGAACGAACGACACGGTTTACTGACGCCCAGAAGGTGGAAGACCATGTTCCACAGACACCACACGGCCGCTCGGCCGAACACCCATTACAGGAGGAACAAGACGAATGTACATCGTCCACATGCTTTGGCAGCAGACATTGCCCACAAGGAATTGTCCTGGGCATGATAGAGGTGAGAGGAGCAGAGAAGGTGAGATGAGAAAACAGAACACCCCCAAAGAAGAGAGAAAGGTGACAGAAACAAAGACCCCCAGACGGTCGACCGGGAACCACCCAACAGGAAGACTACTCTCAAAAGAAAGAAGAAACACTGTAGGAGTGGTACCCCGCTGACACCTAACTCTAACACAATTAGAAAATTTTGCAAAAAAAGCATTAACAATAATTGTGAAAAATCTAAGTCCGAACCGCGTGGCACGCGAAATTCGAGCGCGACTCGAGAGAGAGCAAATAAAAATACATTATGGACATATAATAGAAAAGAGAATATAAAACACTGTTCCTGAGAATACAAAGGATACACTGTGGTATAATGAATCAGGAATCATCAAACATCGAGCTGGTGGAACACTGATAAGCGTGCAAAAACATCTCGACACGAAGCGGATTTTAAAAAGAATGAGTCTTTAGAGACGGTATATGCGCATTGGCAACGGAAGTCGTGGAATTGTACTTGGGAGAGAGCGTCCCGTACTGGGTCTGCGCCGGTTGCACTCGACCCAGTTTTGGCTTATTTTTATTGGTGCTTTTGCACCACTTTTCTTTCCCAACTTGCTTGGGAAAGACAAAAATAGAGAGTATTTTATCCGAGTTAGGGACTTCCACTGTAGTGCAAGTCTGTAGTAAACAATTGTGAGTAGGTTGATAAGAAATCCCTTCATAATTATGACCTGTAGACTGTTCTAAAGGTTTTCGGGCTTCGGGCCCCTGTAGCCGTCACAGTTGCCCAATCGTGTCCAAAAGGGGACGTTCTCATCTAGACATTATATGAAGTCAACCTACCAAGTTACAATGAAATCCCTTTATAAATATGACCTGTAGGCTGTGCTAAACGTCTTCGGGCTCAGGCAGCCATCATGGTTGAATGATCGCAACCAAAGGGAACAATCTCATCTGGGCATCATCTGGAGTGATCCTACGAAGTTACAATGAAATCCCTTCATAAATATGACCTGTAGACTGTGCTCAAGGTTTTCGGGCTTCGGGCACCTGTAGCCATCATAGTTGATAATCATGACCAAAAGGGGATGTCATCATCTAGGCATTATATGGAGTCAACCTAACAGGTTAGAATGAAACCCTTCCATAAATATGACCGTTTGCCTCTGCTAAAGATTTTGGGCTCGGGCACCCATCAAGACTGAACGATCGCGATCAAAATGGGACGTTCTCCTCAAGACGTTATTTGGAGTCATCCTTCCAAGTTACAATGAAATCCCTTCATAAATATGACCTGTATACTGTGCTAAAGGTTTCCGGGCTTCAGGCCCATGTAGCCGTCGCAGTTGCCCAATCACGTCCAAAAGGGGACTTTCTCATCTAGACATTATATGAAATCAACCCCCCAAGTTACAATGAAATTTCTCAATAAATATGACCTGTAGACTGTGCTAAAAGTTTTCGGGTTTTGGGCTCGGGCAGTCGTCACGGTTAGCTGATCACGCCGAAATGGGGAAACTCTCATCTAGACATCATAAGGAGTCATCCTACCAAGTTACAATGAAATCCCCCCCCCCCACCCCATATTAAACATGACCTGCAGACTGTGCTAAACGTTTTTGGGTTTCGGGCTTGGGGTGCTATCACGGCCGAGTCGGGCTGACAGATCATGCCCAAATGGGGACGTTCTCAATAGGGATTATACAGAGGCATCCTACCAAGTTACAATGAAATCCCTTCATAAATACGACCTGTAGACTGTGCTAATGGTTTTCAGGTTTTGGGCTCGGGCTGCCATACCGGTTGACTGATCGTAACCAAAATGGGACGTTCTCATCCGGACATGACCCCAAACCTGCATATGAAATTTTGTGACGATCAGACAAGAACTGCGGGGTATGGCCCGAGCTAAAGGAAAATGTGAACAGACTAACAGACTTCCGCACGCGTGATGGCAATAGCTTATCTTGACTTTGTCAAGTTAAGCTAACAATTAGAAAAGTGCATATTCGTTATTTGAGGTGGACCAATAAATATCCTCTGGGCTGCGCGTTGAAAATATTGATTGGTCTACCTCACATATTTACCAAACAGCCATCCTATTTAACAACGTTATGGCGTATCATGTTCCTGGTCGGAAAAGCGACCGCTTGGGTTCGAAGGATTAATGGTTCCTAATTGAGTAATTGTTCCAAATTATATCTTATAGTGTTTTAGCATAGGTTCACTAACTTGAGTAGATGTGTAAGATTTAGTGCCCTGACACGATGTTGTCAGTGTGTTTTTGGCCACTCTTCCAGTATACAACAAAACCTAGCAAAATTACGTCATCATTAAATCACTTGGAGTGAAACCTCCAAAAGAACGGTAAAGCCTTCCGCCTCAGCCTGTTTACTCCTGCTGTCCCCTGCCATGGTCGTGATTTGTGGTAAACTTCAAACCAAAACGTCAAAGAAGGGTCGAAAGGGGTTTGTCCCAAACCGGCCACGCGCGCCTTCGATGCGAGAAACCATTCGATTTACCACTTGGAGTGACTACAGGATTCGAACTCAGATCCGTTGGGATCTTGGAAGTGAGTTGATAGGGTAGAGAATACAATAGCCTCTAGGATACACTGTATTCATGCTATCTTTCTGACCCACCAGCGCCAGCCAGCACAATCATTTTGTGGAGGAATTGACAAACTTGATCAAAAACCCATTTGATCAGTTATACAAATGAATTCAAATGAATTATAATCAAATCAATCCTGGTTAGTAATGAATAATAAACAAACCTATTCAGTACTGTGGGGTTGGTACCCTCCAGGCTCATGTCAAGGGAAGCATCTTGAAATTTTGAAACTACATGTATTGACCTAGATAAAATTGTTAAAAACATCTAATTTTACAAAAATTCAATTATAATCAGTTAATCTGGATATATTATGAATATTTATCAACCCAATTGTTTCAAAGTGTATTTTGTGGTGTGAGTCTGTGGTTACCCGGAGTCATGCCACAAAATACATTTTGAAACTGTTTTCCTTTTTTTTCGGAAAAAACTTCGTCCCCACCCGAAAAAAAATAGTTTCATGATATATTTTTAAACTGTATACTTTTCTCCATGGTATCTGTATGTGTATAAAACAAGGCGTGTACAGGTAGTATGTTTTGACACTGTTTATGACAGAAATCGTTTTGTGGTAGAAATGTATTCTGTGGTGCAGGGCTGCCATTTTTATTTCGGACAACAGAGGACATTTTGAGACTATTTGATTTTCAATAAATGGAGTGTATCTCGTGGCATTTGGAAGTGCTTCCTTTACAAAATACATCTATTTTTCAACAATCTAAAATAATTTCAACTTTCCAAATCAAATCCATTAAAATAAGTAAAATTTCTATTCAAAATGAACAATGTACAAGACGATAGTTTTGGAGTGCATTCTGTGAAGCTCTGTGGGGTTTTTTGTGTGTGTGAAACTGTTATCCTCCAAGCTCATGTCGGATGGGGAGGGGTGGGGGGCAGGAATTTTGAAACTTTTGGCCATCAAATTTTAACAAGTTATAAACGGGTTAATTTTCAAACCCGGAGCGTCATTTATTAAATTTGTCATGATTGTTCCTATAATTAGAGTTTGGAATCTAATATTAATGCGTCTGTGGAAATATTCCCCACACGTAAAAAGAGATCAGTCCACGGCGGATGTACTGTAGTGCCTAGGTATTTTCACGAAAACTACATGCAAGCGCGAATATTTCATTTTTAAAACAACTTACACCGATACATGGACTCTCCGTGGCTCAGCAACATAGAGTACTATTTATTACACACCTATGAAAAATTACCGCTCGTTTCCGACATTCCAAATTGTGAAATAAAAATAAAGTTTTATTGCACACGTCTGCAATACAGATTTTCGCACTTTTTCTGAACTACAAATGCGGAAAGAGAACCAGTCGTAAATTCTGGGGTTCTCTTTTCTGCAAAGTTGACCAATCATATCTCGACGTTGTGGTCGACCCGGCCATGTATTTTTAGCTGCTGGAAAATCTAAGAATAAAATAGGTCAGGGTTTGAGCGACGCAATTGCTTCGTAAATCAACAGAGCCAAATGTTAAAAAATCGGATTTAAACATTAAAAATTCAAATAATGGTGTTACCCTTTCATTCTTTCAATAAAAAATGATTATCTGTCATTCGTTTATTTTCATCAAGTTACGGGTTCTTCAATTACCGAGGCGATGATTTGTCGTTTGCAAATACAGTTTCGACACAAAAACAATGGCCGAGTTTGCATTGCAAAAAAGTGAATATGAAAATTTTAATTTAAATTTAATGAAATCTGATGATGAAAATTGGGAAATGACAGTAATTTTGATCGCTATATTTTAGAATTCAATGATGAAGATGCTCTCATGGAATTAGACTTTACAGATGAGATATTCGATGAAAGCTTTGAAACTGAGAGAAAAAGTGGCAATAACTCGAGCAGTAGCACTGCCACTGCCAATGACACACACTGTGCCCCAAAATTACCATCCAAATTCCAGTGCCATTCTACTGAGAAAAGTCCAAAACATTCTCAGACAACTGAGTTTCAAGTGTCAGCAAATATTAAAGATCTAAAAAAAAATACATTGATGATAAGAAAAATCCCAATACTGTTAAAAAGACAGAATCCTCAATGCGAAAATTCAAAAACTGGCTGGGAGAAGTGGCTCCTCATGAAAAAAGGGATGTTTATTTGATACCACCCAAACTTGCCAAAGAACTTGATTTGATGCCTTAATAGGAACATTAATTTTAACATTGAAAATGGATGATGGGACAGATTATGAACCAGATTCATTAACAAGTTATAGATCTATAGAAAGATACCTGTGTGACCAAAATTATGAATGAACACAGTATTCTGAAATCTGATTTTTTTTTAAGATGAGCCGTGAGGTTCTGAAAGCGAGAAGGAAGGAGCTCAAACAAAAGGGAATGGGAA
The DNA here is from genome assembly GCA_031216915.1 of Pictodentalium vernedei. Classification (NCBI taxonomy): domain Eukaryota; kingdom Metazoa; phylum Mollusca; class Scaphopoda; order Dentaliida; family Dentaliidae; genus Pictodentalium; species Pictodentalium vernedei. The sequence goes on along the minus strand of CM062296.1, from coordinate 80,646,188 downwards.
ATAAAGAAAATAAAGCTGAGACATTGACAGCTTCAGAGGAGCAAAAATTAAAGGATACTCAAGTTATTGGACTTCATGACCCCAGTGCTCTTTTGAACTTGATGTGGTTTAACATAACAAAACTTATGGGATTTAGGGGATGTGATGAAAACCGCCAGTTACAGTTAAAACTAGAAGTCCTGTCATGAAATGCGCACAGAAAGCACGTTGATATGCGCGTTAATGTACGTGTTATGGCCCAAGTAAAGCTATCAAATTCTGTACATATGGCCTGTGCACAAGCAATGTTTCAGCCAATGGACCTCCGGGTAACCCGGAGGTCCATTGGCAGAAACATTGCATGTGTTTGCTATGAGTAACCAAGAGAACCTGGCGTGCTTTGGATGCCATTCGATATGGCAATTGCGCACAATTCCAACGTGCAATTAAGGGGTCGTCCAACGTAACTTTGGTCAATGTTTTGACATTTTTCCCAATGCCTCAGAAACAGATAAGAGAAGTAAGGAAAGGCAATTTTTTTTATCAAAATAATGAGTAAAGTGCATAGAAAAGGTACATATAATTTTTTTCAGGAAAAAAAGTGAATTTTAGGATTTTGAAGAAGATTAATTTGCAAATGGCGTAAGTAACGAACCGGTAAAACCATAAAATAATCGGTAATTCGAAAGCCTTGTCCTCAGTATAATGATCACATACTACAGACTCGGAGAAAGCATTTTTTTGACACACACTCTGGTGGGTTTTGACGTTTGAATGTAATAACACCAACACAAATTTTGGATGTTCCGGATGTGGCCATGTTTCAATGATGTTTTTCCGGTCATGTGATTACGATGTGGTTCTTGCAGAAATACTCAATTTGGGCAATCGTAAGAATGCAAGGACGTGATCACGCCCTTTATTTGTTTGAGACAATGTATGAACGGATTTGCAAACAGATGACAGCAAATACTTGAGTTGTTAATGTCATCACTGCAAAATATGGTTCGAAATTCCCTCTCGTGTTTACAGGCCGTCTGAACTTTTTTGTTGACAACAAATCTGAATTATTGCGCACTAGAAAGACAACATGAACCACTTGTAAAAAAATAACCGAGTGTATAAAATCGGGACGATACACATAAAATAAGGCAATATTCATAACAAAGTAAGCAGAATGCTTCAGAAATCACTTTTTCACGAAGTATGTTCCAAGTGACCTGGAACTATATTGAGCGTGTTGATTTCCCCCGATGTTGTGATGTTGTAAGTTACCACGGACTGTGTTGATGTCTGCAAAGGACCGATTGAAGATGGGTTGAAAATGATGCATTCGTGCTTTTAAATAAGGTGCGCTTGGACGATGCTGAGAATTTAGTTTTTTCTTGCAACCAACCATAGTAATACAAGCGTCGATCAGTGTCTTTTATGATCGTTTTACACTGACAAATGTGACAAATCTCCTTTACCGGAAACCATCCCCCAATTTGCATATCACAATAAACATAACCGCTGTCACTGAGTGTCAGCGTGGCCGTGTGGTCAAAACCGAAACGAATTATCGAATGCACGGTCAATATTAGCTGCAATTGGCTTTTAAACAAATGAAATACACGAAATATTCGCAATTTCATCATTATTCATGCCGAGTTACTTTTTAACCAGACCACATGCGTTCAGTTTCGTTTGTCGGCATCAAACTGATATTGTTTGTGGTAATTAAATAGTACGAGAAGGCGAAGGAAGCCAAATATTTTCCATCATCTATTAATTAATTCAAATTGATAATTTCTTTTATTTTACTGAAATTATGAACTGATAAGGTGGGTGTGTTGTGATTATTATGCCCCAGACCTGGAAGTTGGAAAATCAAAGGTGCATCTAGTGCCGTGCAGTGGTGACCCCTGTCCTCTTAATCTTAGTCTTACCCATTCATCATTACATGTACCAACATTCTCCCTTGTATCTCAATCATTGCTACTCCAATTTGAAGGATATTTGGTGTTGTGATCGAGCATCATGGGGAAACAATGCCTGTGTAGCTGCTGTAGCATGTGTTTCTTCCCACATTTTTTCAGAGTTGTGGTACTTTTTCACTTTGTTTATAACTAGTTGATTTGTTACAATTTGTTGCAAAGTGCCTGCTAATACCCTCAATTGTATTGCTACAGAATTTTCTGGTGAAGATTTTGTTCCTATTACTTACCAAGCAATAACGTAATAAATATTCTGTATAAAGCCACAGATCTGATGTTTGATACTTTTATCGGAGCTGTTTTGAAGGCTTATGGAACTCAAAATGTTGATTATGGCAGGACTTTTCTATTCACCCATTAATCGATAAATTAAGTGTTATAGTTGGAAGTAAGAAGCATGAAAGGTCCAGAACTAAAAGTCTAAAAAGAATGTTTTGCAATGTAACATGATTTTTGCAGATACACTTATTTGGAGGGTTACCTGTCTTACAGTGTTTGGAACATGTGTGGCCAGGATCTTTCAAAAGAAAAAAAGAGTTAAACTTTGAGAAAAATAGGCATATGCCTTGAGTGCCGGAGATAGAGTCATACAAGGAAGCGAGCCCCCCCCCCCCCCCCCCCCCCCCCACCAGGAATTTTTTGTGTCAAATGGAGCTCACTTGTCACCTTTTTGGGATTGCTTTGTGTACTGCGTTCTTGAAAAAAATATGTGAGACCCTCTGGATGTGCCCTTCTGATCTCAATATCTCAATAAGCCTCCTTGGGGAAAGTACATGCAATAACGGTTATGTAAGGTTGATTTGATGTGTTTTGAATAACAATGTACTTTTAAGTACATTGGATGGTTTATTGCAGTGACAGGTTACAGTTACCCTTATTTCTTCTCCAACAGATATTATGAGTGTATTGGTGTCCACGAGTTAAACAAAGCTATTATACTTATTGATAAACCAGACAAATTTAACAATTTAATCATTATCAAATTGGTGCATGGGATAAAAGGGGTTACAGTGCAAGGGGTTTGTAAATATATTTATTCAACTACAATGTATGACTTTGCAGTGCATTCTACATAGGAGAATATCATATTTTCTTTCCAAACCATTACAGTAACACATACATCTTTATATTGGGAGACACTCTTTTGTCCTTCCATACTTCTTCCGCTGGACTCCTTCAAGTTGACCTTTGTTGAACTCCCCAAATCAAAACATAAACAAAAGAAAATGTCTGCCTTCAGTCAGTGAGCACACCACTTATAACATTTGGTCTCAATCTTTATTACTTTCATGAATTAGGAAAAGATTTCTTCGAGTATGTACTTCAATGTTTATAGAATACAGCTGTTATTTTATTTTGAGGTATTTTATTGTAAAAATTTTGTTCTCTTTCTTATGCCACAGCAGACTTTCAGGTGGTGCTATTTACACATGGCAGCAGTTCCATGGCAAATTTCAGTTTCCACATGTTCTATGTTTCATTCCAAGCATTTTGGTATATAATTTATTGGGGTTATTCATTTTGGGACTTTTTTAGACTTGAAAGAAAATTACATGAAATTTGACCAAAGTTAGGTTGGACGTCCCCTTAAGCCTAGATAAGCGCACTATTCGTGACAGGACTTCTAGTTTCAACTGTAAAATGGGGGGACACTGATTTAAAATCTGACATTAATGGAAAAGAGTTGTTAGAATTCAGGGAGCGTTCAACAAAAACAAGAGACGGAAATACAACTACCAGGGCATTTGATCCTAAAATATTCCCCAATGATGACAAAACACTATGCCGAATAGAAGCCTATAAAAAATATGCTTTTCAGAGACCGGATAATATGACGCACACGGGATCACCTTTCTATATAGCTGTAAATTACAACTACAAAAAAATGAAAAGGCTCAGTGGTACAAGTCACAACCTGTTGGAATAAATAAACTGCGCACCATGATGAAAACTATGGCTACACAAACCGGGTTAACCCTTTACCCAACGTAACGGCCAAAACCGGCCAGCGCTATTCTCAAAAATCGCCAATTAATTTTCAAAATATTTTCATTTTTTGTCTCAAAAACATAGGTTATGACCCCTCGTTGGAACGAGCTCGTCGAGCTCGTTCCAACGAGGGGTCATAACCTATGTTTTTGAGACAAAAAATGAAAAAAATTAGTTATTCAAGAATTTTTTTTGCAAGTGTCGTCTGCTTTTCATGTTAGGTAAAGGGTTAAAAGGGAGGAAAACTAACCATTCTTTGCGGAAAACAATGTGCACAAACCTGCTCCATGCCACAACAATAATGAAACTCTCTGGTCACAAAAATGTGAACAGTATAAATAATTATGCAACAGCATCTCTACAGCAACAGAAAGAAATGTGTAGTATTTTACAGGAGGCGCAACAACATGAAATTAACCCTCACCCACATCCAGAGGAAACAAAGTCTGCCCCCAACATACATGCATCAAATAAAGCCAATTATGTACCGTATCATGAGTGTCGAATGAGAAGAGTGTGAATGTTGCACAAAGTGATAGTGAGCAAAAGTTGGTTGGATATGAAATTTTAGCTAACGGTTTATCTTCTGGTGCCAATATTAGTGGTGGAACATTTAACATTTCTTTTAATATCACATCACAGACATCAAATAAAATTTCACCAACAAACTGAACAGTTATAAAAACATAAGCAAGTTCCAGCAATGAATGTATCCACTCAGTTGATGAAAGTTATCATTTCCAGTTCATATTTGGGTTTTAGTGTAAAACTTTGATACATGTACTTATACCATTAAATTGCAGAAATTTATGGTTTAAATCCAAATAATAATGTTATTAATATTAATAACTCCTCGACCAGCCGCTGGTTTGTTACGGTTCTCATAAGAGAAGGCCATCATTCCCCCTGCACCCCACCCCCTCTCCACTCCTCCCCGCACCGGATATAAACGGTTTAATAGTGTCCCTCACTTCCTCGTTTTCATTAATGATGGCCCCCTATTTATGTGTTTGTTATTAATATTCTTAAGTAATATTTATACATGCACTGGGAAGTAGCTTAAATTATACATGTCACAAGCAAAGTTTCAACCAATGAATTTCCGGGTTAAGCCTGGACCAGAGGTCCATTAGCTGAAACATTACTTGTGCTTTTTGAGCACCTGTAATTTAGCATTTATGTGTGCAGAATTTGAGTGATTCCTTGGCGATGTCTCAACTCCATGGATGATTTAGTGCCAATCCACTCTCCACGTACCACCACTACCTTTTGATGCTTGAACCACAAAACTTCAAAGCAAAGAAAGAAACAAACATCCACTTTCACGTGGATTTATCATTTAGTTTGATTAAAATGAACCCTTTCTGATTTTCGCAACAACGGTAACTGTTTACTGCCCAACATGTTTTTGTTCTCTGCCTGGTTCTGCAGCCACTGTGTTGGGCAACGACAGGGAACGTGTTTCACGTTCCCTGGCAACGATGTCACAGTCACTGTCAGGGTCAGATCATACATGTTTGAAAATGGCCTGCATGTTGACTGACTTGTTCAAAAAAATTCTGGGATTTACCATTTGCTATATTGTGTGTGTGAATACTACTCACGAAGAGAAGAAGAAAATTTTCTGCTCGGAACTGTTTATAAGTATCTTTTAATATTAGTTTTTATTTCAGGGAAGTTTTTATATATTTAGCTTTGCAAGTGTGTTTGGGGAGGATCGTAGGGTGTAATAAGGAGATTTAGTTGAGAGGTTTTGCCAATTTTGCCGTTTGTTTACGTTAGTTACCTTTTTTTCGTGTGTGTTTGTTGCCCTGGTGTTTTTGTCGTTTTTTGTCATTGGATTCTGTATAATATTTGTAATCATGAATGGTAAGTGTACGACGGGTGTTCAGACGGAGGTAAGTATGGGTGTTAAGGGAGGTCTGAGGGAGGTGAGTCGAGGGGTGCAGGTGGGGGAGAGTGAGGATCCGGAGGCATGCAGACAGTGTAATATGAGGTATGGTGGTGGTCGGTCAATGGAGAGTAGTGGGGTATGTGCGAATTGCAGGGATATTTTACAGTTGTTAGAGAAGTGTGCTGGATTCGAGCGGGAGATTGCAGAGCTGAGAGGGAGGTTGGGGAGGTCCGGTGTATCTGGAGTTACCCCGTTGAAGGTTACCTACGATTGTGAGGTGGAAGGTGGGTGGAAGGTCGTTGTGGACTCAAGGAGGAAACTGGGAAGCAGGACACGTGGGGGAATAATGTTTGATGTGGGGGGGGGGGGGTGTAACTGATGAGGGGGGTTCTAGTAGGGAAATTCGGAAGGTGGCGTCAGGTCAGGGCTGCGTCGAGTCCGGAAGCCAGAGTCGGCGTAAGGCTGCCAAGGTTGCTAGGCGGTGTTTAGAAAACAGGTTTAGTGTATTAGACTCTGATACCCCTGGGGACGAGAGTGAGGGGGGATGTGTGGGGGTGAGATGGTTGTTGATGATGATAGGCCAGTCGGGGTAAGGGGGGCGGTCAAGAGAAAGAGGGGGCCAGGAGCTTGCAAAACGAGAGGAGGTGCGGATGATATAGGAACTGGGGCCAGAAGAAGAAAATTAGTTGTAGCGGGGAGCAGCATTGTATGTGGGGTTGACAATGTAGTTTGTGGTCCTGATAGTTCCAATCGAAAAGTCTTGTGCTTTCCGGGGGCGAAGGTGGAGGATCTCAGGGACCGGGTAGATGGCATTGTGGCAGGGTCAGGACCGGAACCAGTAGTGGTGGTCCATGTGGGGACCAACAATATCAGGGAGAGAAGGTCAGTAAGTTTGGTGGAGTCGTATAGAGGCTTAGTCGGCAAACTGCTAAGTAGGAATGCAAGGGTAGTCGTATCCGGGGTCCTTCCTGTCCTTGGAGGTGGGGACGAACGGAACTCAAGGATTTTGGCGCTAAATGAAGAGTTAGAAGACTACTGTGTTGATCTGGGAATTCCCTTTATCGACCACTGGGACACGTTTTTGGGGCAATGGGAGCATGTACGGGCGTGACGGGCTGCATTTTAGCTGGGCGGGGAAACGGGTATTAGGGGATAAAATTCTACGGGTAGCAGAGCCTTTTTTGGAGAGGAGCGGGGTGGGAGGTCAGATGCAAGTATAACTAGAGTGGACATAGGTGGGGTGAACAAGAGTGATGGGGACAGAATAAGTTTACCAAGACTAGCACCAGAAAACAATGGGCCCAGTAGGCGGAAGCCAATGAACCTCGGTACCCTGAAAGTGGGTTATAGCAACATCCAGGGTCTCCACCCGAAAGTAAGTGAAATTGCTACATTGATCGAGGCAGAGGAGTTTGATGTCATGGGCTTAAGCGAGACGTGGGCAAGACACGATGAACGGGTAGACCAGGTAAGCGGGTGTGTGTGGATAGGTGTAGGGCGAACGGAAGGCCAGAAAAAGGGGGGAGGGGTAGGCATGTACATTAAAGAGGATTTAAAACCGTCGCTGTTTTCAGATCTGGAAGATATCATCACCTCGGCTGATGTGTCAACAGAAATTGGATGGGTAAAGATCAGTCTGAGAAACAAAAGTATTGCCCTTGGGATTGTGTACTGTGCGGTGGAGGGAAGTAAACCTGATTGGAATGACTCGATATACTCAACACTAAGGTCCAATATCACTGAACTAGAAAACAGGGGGCTCGGTATAATTCTGATGGGCGACTTTAATGGACACATAGGTGACAAGGAAGAAGGCATAGAGGGTGGGGACAAGAAAGTCAACAGGAATGGAAGGAAGCTGTTGAACTTCACAAATGAGCTCGGTCTGAAGATTCTGAACAGGGACGCTAGATGTAAGGGGAAATGGACCTGGGAGAGAAACGACAGAAAATCAATAATTGACTACATTCTCACAGATCTGAATTTATGGAGGGAGATGATAAGGGTGGAAGTGGATGATGAGGGCAAAATGGAGTTGGATAGTGATCACAACTTGATTACAGTGACGATGAGGGCCAAAAACCTAGAGAAAAGGAAAGGAAGCTTCAAGGAGATTTGGGAACTCAAAAAGGATGCCGACCGGGCGAAGTTCGAAGAAAAACTGAAACCAAAGCTTGCAGCCGTACACAAGGGGGTAGTGTCCAGAAGATGGCCGACGCCATAGTTGCGAGCCTAGTGGAGGCAGGGAAGGAAAGTGTAGGAAACATTAGGGTGGCAACACGGGAACTTGGGTACAGAGTGAACGAAGAACTGAAAAGGGCCATAAAGGTTAGAAAAGCTAAATGTGCTGCATACAGGAGAAGTAGAAAACTTAAGGGGGTGGAAAGCAATGAGGCCATGGTAGCAAAGGAAGAATACCAACAAGCACGAAATAAAGTAAACAAGATTAAAGACGACAACCGGAGAGTGCGAAATAGCAGTCTTATTAGGACGATAAGAACGACAGGGGGTCGAGTTCGAGAGTATTTTGGAAATGGGTGAACAAACGTAACAAAGGGAATAACCAACAGAGCATTAAAGTAGATGGCAGAGTTACAGAAGAGCGAGATCAAATCGCATTAGAACTGGTCAAGCACTGGGAAAAGGTAAACGATAAGCGATGGGGAACCCACCGGAGTGTCCGAACCAGGTCGAGGAAAATCTCTCGGACTTCGTGTGCAGCGAAATCAAAACTGAGGAGGTGCGAAGGGTGATCTCAAAATTGAGGAATGGAAAAGCGGGAGGGGTGGACAAAATTCCTAACGAGTTTATCAAAAAAGGGGGAGAGGAACTCTTGGAAAGCCTAACTGCCCTATTCAATTTAGCCATAGAAAAACAAGAGGTCCCAAAGGAGTGGAGGGAAAGTAAAGTGACATTTATTCACAAAAAGGGGGAAAAGACGTCTTGGATAACTATCGAGGGATCTCTGTCAGCAGCAACATTGGAAAAGTCTTTTGTAAAGTCCTGTATGGGTGATTAGATGAGGTGATTGAGGAGAAGGGTTTTTTGGGAGAAATCCAGAATGGCTCCAGGAAGGGAAGGAGAGTCACTGATCATCTTTTTACGCTATCCCAAATGATAGAATCCGCGAAAGCAAAAAAGAAAAAGATGTTCATGGCCTTTTTGGATGTTAAAAAGGCATACGATAGAGTATGGAGGGAGAGTATGTGGTGCAAGCTGGAGGCTCTGGGCTTGGGGGCGAGTTTGTTGGGATTATGAAAGCATTATATAAAGATGTACAGAGTGAACTTAGCCTGGGTAACATTACAACAAAACGTGTGCCTATGTATGTAGGGGTGTATCCTTTCGCCAATTCTTTTTGCATTGTACATCAAAGGCTTAGGAGATGAACTCCTGCATAGCGACGAGGGGGTTGCAGTTGGTGACTTGAAGATCCCAGGACTATTTTTTGCAGACGATATGGTGCTAGTGTCAGAAAGCGAAGAGGGGTTAGAGAAGATGCTGGGAATTGTTGGGAAATATGGGAGCAAATGGAGACTTAATGAAAGCAAGAGCAAAGTTATACCCGTGGGCCGCAAAGTGGACCCCACTCGAAGGTGGAGAGTGGGGGAGTTCTGCATTCCGGAAGGTAGCAGTAGACTTCTTAGTGTAGGAGAGACTAGTGACTATGAATACCTGGGGGTAAATATAAACATCACAGGAAGAGGCATCTACCGAAACCACACAAATAAATTGATTCTGAAGGGGAAGCGAATCCTTAACCAAATGAAACTTATAGGGAGAAACAGTTTCAATAAGGTTTTCGTGGGGAAAACCATTTGGGAAATGGTGGGTCTGCCAAGTATAACATACGGTACGGAAGTTGTACCCCTAAACCAGACAGCTGTTAAGAGCTTGGAAATCCTGCAGAACAATGCAGGCCGATGGATAACAGGCTCGAGTAATGCCGCAGCACTAGAAGCAATCAGGTGCGAGCTTGGGTGGATGAGGATCAAGGACAGGATAGACCTATTGAAACTCGGTTATCGTAATTATTTGGTAAATCTCCCCGATAGCCGATGGTGTAAAGTAATGTTCCTGAGAACTTTCAACTCAAATATCAAGACGGGGTGGATGGTCCAAGTGAGGGAGCTAGTAGAAAACTACTCAATGGAGATCTCGGACCTTGACGTTGGGGCAAACCAGGGCAAAAAGATCGTCAGAGAAAGGGTCATGGAGGATAGTAACCGTAATTGGCGAGAGGGGGTCAAATCAAAGAGATCTTTGGGTGGCCGGCGTGATAAAGAGAAGCCTGGTTTTGAAAAGTACCTTGATGGCACCTTTGGGGGGTCACTGTTGTTCAAGCTGAGGTCGCGGTCCCTGGAGCTGAGGGGAAAAATTGGGAAAAACAGTGAAAAGGAGTGCCAGATGTGTAACGTGGGCGTGGTGGAGACCCTGGAACACTTTCTTATAGAATGCCCAAAATACCAGTCTAAACGAACAAGATTCACGGGGAGTATAATGGAGAAGTGGGATGGGAAAATGAAGGGCATGTGGTTAGGGGGCGACTCAAAGGAGAGGGTTAATATACTAATCGGAGAGATTGGGAAGAATGGGGCAAGGGATGTCATCAAGCAGTTCGTCTCCGAGTGTTGGGGGGAGAGAAGAAGCGCGGGAATAGGGGGAGGCAGTTGGTAGAACATGGGTAACCAAGGCCTTCTCATACGAGAACCGCGACAAATCAGCGGCCGGCCGAAGTGTTATTATTATATTATATTTAGAGAACGTCACTTCCAATCTCAAGTTCTGCATTTCTGGCTAAACTCGTTATTCTTGAAACATACTTATCTCTCCAATGTCACAATACGTTTGTGTCCATGAAAATTAGATACATGAAATCATTCCAATAATCGAAAATGCACTAAAAACGCGGATTTCACAGCAAGTTTACTCCTCGAAGCGGCAACGCTTCGAAATCGTTCTTGGAGGTGATGTTTTAGACTGGTCCCCAGTTTGTGTGGCTTTCTCTTTTTTTTCTGTTTCAGATTGGGCGATTTCATTTCATCAACGCTTCCGAAATGTGGTTTATTTCTCATTTTATGTTGGAGAAAACGATCTGTTTTAAAAAGTCCAGACGTGTGTAATAAATACAGAACCACACAAGAGTTTGAATGGGTTAATGTTTATCGCACTCGTTTGGCTTGGCGCAGAATACCACTCGAGGTTTCGCCTCTCGTGGTATTCTTGCGCCAAACCAAACTCGTGCGATATACATTAACCCATTCAAACGCTTGTGCAGTTCTGTCTATGTATCGGCGTAAATGAGGTCCATTTTATCAAAATTATCAAATCACAAATGGAAGAGAGTGCCCCAAGTGGAACTTTGTAGGGAGGTATGTTCGCATCCGTCGAACCTCCCTAGCTACGCACCTGAGGCATACTAGACCGCGTTACGTAACGTGTTGAAAACTGCTCAAAACTCATATGAATAGCCACCGAGAAGGGGGCGTAATCTATTCTAGAGTTGGAATATGAGGATAGGGATCAGTTGATACACAGCTTTAAAATGGATCGTGGAATCTGTTTAAGAAGAACGCTTTAAAAGTTTCGCAATTGACATTTAAATGCGCAACATTTTGATATGCGCAACATTTTGATCAATGTGCCAAATACATATTCAGCGTTTTTCATTAAAAAAGTGTAAAATGTTTCTTGTAAGGTGTTATCCTGTTCACATGGCTGTTGCTGGCAGTTATTCCATAACTCCCCACCCCCACCCTCCCCCCCCCCCCCCCCCCAGTTCAGACGGACGCATTTTGGACGAATCTAATTTAATTGTATTAGATGGCTGTAGAATCGCAAGATAATTTTCAGAAGCCATCCAACGAAGCACGGCCAATGCCGAAGCTCCCACAATGAGGGGAAAGAGCCTGTCACCCTGTTACGTATTCCGCCACTCAAGAAAGCTCACAAGTCCGCTCGTTTTCAATGAAATATATGAAAAATAGACTGAACTTGGAAGGGGCGTCAAAACTTTTAAATGGCGTTAAATAAAAAAGAAAAAATTGGCATCTCCAATTTTTTTTAGCTCTACAACATACTAACATTTCCGAAAAATCCACCTCATTCTAATTTTTAGCTTTACTTGACAAAGTCAAGATAAGCTATTGCCATCACGCGCGCGGAAGTTTTTTTGTCTGTGAGTCTGTTCACATTTTCCTTTAGCACAAGCTACACCCGTAGTTCTTATCCGATAGTCACAAAATTCCAAAAAGAGGTTTGAGGTCATGTCTAGATGAGAACGTCCCCCTTTGGTCGCGAATGGTCAACCGTGGTGGCTGCCGAGCCCAAAACCCGAAAACCTTTAGCACAGCCTACAGGTCGTATTTATGAAGGAATTTCATTGTAACTTGGTATGGTGCATTTGTATAATATCTACATGAGAACGTCCCCTTTTGGTCATGATCTGTCGACCCTGACGACTGCCCGAGCCCAAAACCCAAAAACTTATAGCACAGTCTACTGGTCATATTTAATATGGAGGGATTTCATTGTAACTTGGTAGGATGACTCTTTATGGTGTCTAAATGAGAACTTCCCCATTTGGTCACGATCTGTCAACCGTGACGACTGCCCGAGTCGAAAACACTAAAACATTTCTCTCAGTCTACAGGTTGTATTTATGGAGAGATTTCATTGTAACTTGATTGGTTTACTCCATATAATGTCAAAATGAGAATGTCCCCTTTTGGTCACGATTGGTCAACTGTGACGGCCACATGGGCCCCGAAGTCCGAAAACCTTAAGCACAGTCTGTAGGTCATATTTATGAAGAGATTTCATTGTAACTTCGTAGGATGACTACAAATAATTTCAAGATGAGAACGTCTTCTTTTGGTCGTGATCATTCAGCCATGACAGCTGCCCGAGCCCAAAACCCCAAAACCTTGTTGTACAGTCTACATGTCGTATTTATGGAGGGATTCCATTGTAACTTCGTAGGTTGATCCCATATCTTGTCTAAATGATAACGTCCCCTTTTGGCCGCGATTGGTCAACTGTGATGGATACAGGGGCTTGAAGCCTGAAAACCTTTAGTACAGTCTACAGGTCATATTTATGAAGGGATTTCACTGTAACCTGGTAGGATGACTCCAGATAATGCCTAGATAAGAACGTCTCCTTTTGGTCGCGTTCGTTCAACCATGACGGCTGCACGAGCCCAAAACCCGAAAAACTTTAGCACAGTCTACAGGTCATATTTATGAAGGGATTTCATTGTAATTTGGTAGGATGACTCAGTATAATGTCTAGATGAGGACGTCCCCTTTTGCTAGCGATCGGTCAACCGTGATGGCTGCACAGGCCCGAAGTTCAAAAACCTTTAGCACAGTCTACATGCCGTATTTATGAAGGGATTTCATTGTAACTTGATATGATGACTCGTTTTGGAACAATTTCACTGTAAATTGGTAACTTTCGTTGATATACATTAACGGAGAGGGTCACATACATTAACTGTGAGGGCCACATTAACCCACCCCTCAATTCTTTAGTACAGTCTACACCTCATATTATTTTTATAGAAAACACGGCATACAGGGAACAGAAATTAACATATTCCCAAATTATCACAATTCTTGTCTTATTTCATAATCCTTTCATAAACATTGAACATTATCCTTTCCATCAAACATAACATACAGACAAGTCAAGCTCCAGTGTCACTGACGCTTTCATTACAAGAGTTATGGGCCATATGCCCATATCATCCTGTATGATATCACCTCATCGTTCGGTTTTATGGTCGACATTTTGCTAGTATGGCACCACATGTTTTAGATACGTTTTTTGGCAGAGATTATATTCCCGAAAATTCGAAAGGCTGAGGCTTAAAATGAGGATGGAAATAAAAGGTATAGAAAAAACCTGAAATTGGCATCACTAGCATCCTTGTATCAAATAGAAATAAAAAAATGACTTAATATAATCACAAATAGGTGTGATAGTTCTCATAAGTATATTATGTATTAATAGGACACAAAGGGGCTCAAGAAGGTAAGGCTTTTAATTAAAAGATAGGCTAAACTTCTCAGTTACGTAAAAAAAAACTAGATGCTGTCACTTGTGTGCAAAGCACACTATAGGGTATCCCCGCATTTGCATCCTTGACTTTGTATGAATGCTTGATACAAAGATGAAATGTATTATATGACACACTAAAATCATATTGAGTGGCACAGGTGGCACAGCTTCGTGCGCACCTACAGACTACACTGCAACATTTGAGCATGGCTTTAGCGTTTTGAATTACATACATGTACCCTGGGAGCCTTTCGCCGGAAACGGTCTAAGAAAACATGAAAGTGGCAACGGTGGCACAGCCACGTGGCACCACAAAAATCTGAAACCTTCGTGTACATCTACAGACCCTACTGCAACATTTGAGCATAGTTTTAGCATTTCAAATTACATACTCTAGGAGCTTTTTGCCGGAAACGGTCTAAGAAAACATGAAAGCAAAACGGTGGCACCGCCACGTGGCACCTGAAAAATCTGAAACCTTTGTACGCATCTACAGACCCTACTGCAACATTTGAGCATGCGTTTAGCATTTCGAATTACATACCCTAGGAGCCTTTCGCCGGAAACGGTCTAAGAAAACACAAAAGTGGCAACGCTGACACAGCCACGTAGCACCCCAAAAATCTGAAACCTTCCAGTGCATCTACAGACCCCATTGCAACATTTAAGCATGGTTTTAGTGTTTCGAATTACATACCCTAGGAGCCTTTTGCCGGAATCGGTCTAAGAAAACGCGAAAGTGGCAACGGCACAACCACTTGGCAGCTGAAAAATCCAAAACCTTTGTGCACATCTACAGGCCCCACAGCAACATTTGAGCATGGTTTTAGCGTTTCGATTTACATACCCCAGGAGCCTTTCACCGGAAAGGGTCTAAGAAAACACGAAAGTAACAACGGTGGCACAGCCACATGGCAGCTGAAAGATCCGAAACCTTCGTACACATCTACAGACCCCACTGCAACATTTGAGCATGGTTTTAGCGTTTCGAATTACATACCCTAGGAGCCCTCCGCTGGAAAGGGTTTAAGAAAACACGAAAGTGGCAACAGTAGCACAGCCACGTGGCACCCAAAACATCTGAAACCTTCGTGCCCATCTACAGACCCTACTGCAACATCTGAGCATGCTTTTAGCATTTCGAATTACATACTCTAGGAGCCTTTCATCGGAAACGGTCTAAGAAAACACGAAAGTGGCAACGGTGGCACAGCCACGTGGCACCCCAAAAAACCTTCGTGCGCATCTACAGACCCTACTGCAACATTTGAGCATGGTTTTAGGATTTCGAATTACATACCCTAGGGGCCTTTCGCCGGAAACTGTCTAAGAAAACGCGAAAGTGGCAACGGCACAGCCACTTGGCAGCTGAAAAATCCGAAACCTTCGTGCGCATCTACAGACCCCACCGAAACATTTGAGCATGGTTTTAGCGTTTCGAATTACATAGCCTAGGAGGCTTTCGCTGGAAACGGTCTAAGAAAACACGAAAGTGGCAACGGTGGCACAGCCACGTTGCACCCCAAAAATCCGACACCTTCGTGCGCATCTACATTCTACAGACCCCACTGCAACATTTGAGCATGATTTTACCGTTTCGAATTACATACCCTAGGAGCCTTTCGCCGGAAACGGTCTAAGAAAACACGAAAGTGGCAACGGTGGTACGGTCACATAGCACCCAAAAAATCCGAAACCTTCGTGTGCATCTACAGACCCTACTGCAACATCTGAGTATGCTTTTAGCATTTCAAATTACATACTCTAGGAGCCACGTGGCAGCTGAAAAATCTGAAATCTTCGTGCGCATCTACGGACCCCACTGCAACATTTGAGCATGGTTTTAGCGTTTCGAATTACATACCCTAGGAGCATTTCGCCGGAAACGGTCTAAGAAAACACGAAAGTGGCAATGCTGGCACAGCCACGTGGCACTCCAAAAATCTGAAACATTCAATGCGCATCTACAGACCCAAATGCAACATCTGAGCATGCTTTCAGCATTTCGAATTACATACCCTAGGAGCCTTTCGCTGGAAACGGTCTAAGAAAACACGAATGTGGCAATGGTGGCACAGCCACGTGGCACCCCAAAGATCCGTAACCTTTGTGCGCATCTACATACCCTATTGCAACATTTGAGCATGGTTTTAGGATTTCGAATTACATACGCTAGGGGCATTTCGCCGGAAACGGTCTAAGAAAACACGAAAGTGGCAACGTTGGCACAGCCACGTGGCAGCTGAAAAATCCGAAACCTTCGTGCGCATCTACAGATCCCACTGCAACATTTGAGCATGGTTTTAGCGTTTCGAATTACATACCCTACGAGCCTTTCGCTGGAAACGATCTAAGAAAACACGAAAGTGGCAACGATGGCACAGCCAC
Organism: Pictodentalium vernedei; assembly: GCA_031216915.1. Lineage (NCBI taxonomy): Eukaryota > Metazoa > Mollusca > Scaphopoda > Dentaliida > Dentaliidae > Pictodentalium > Pictodentalium vernedei. The sequence continues at coordinate 80,629,898 of CM062296.1, read as the reverse complement.
GTGGCACCCAAAAAATCTGAAACCTTCGTGCGCATCTACAGACCCTACTGCAACATCTGAGCATGCTTTTAGCATTTCGAATTACATACTCTAGGAGCCTTTCGCCACAAACGGTCTAAGAAAACACGAAAGTGGCAATGGTGGCGCAGCCACGTGGCAGCTGAAAAATCCGAAACTTTTGTGCGCATCTACAGACCCCACTGCAACATTTGAGCATGGTTTTAGCGTTTCGAATTACATACCCTAGGAGCCTTTCGCCGGAAACGGTCTAGGAAAACACAAAAGTGGCAACGGTGGCACAGCCACGTGCCACCAGAAAAATCCGAAACCTTTGTGTGCATCTACAGACCCTACTGCAACATTTGAGCATGGTTTTAGCGTTTCGAATTACATACCCTAGGAGCCTTTCGCCAGAAACGGTCTAAGAAAACACGAAAGTGGCAACGGTGGCACAGCCACATGGCACCTGAAAAATCTGAAACCTCCGTGCACATCTACAGATCATTTAGCAACACCCTAGTGCAGTTATAGAACTCTGAATTACATAGGTTGGGATTATTCGAAAGAAAAGTGAAAAATTAGCTCATTTTTCAAGTGGCTCCACAGAAGCCACCTGGTGGCGCAAAACTTTAATAGTGGTATTTTTGGATTGCACAGACCCTATTGAACAACTGTAGAAAGTTACAGCGTTTCGAATTACAAAACCGGACGTACGGACTGAGATCACGACAATGTCCCCGCATTTTTTAAAATGTGGGGATAAAAAACGTCAAAATGGTGTTAAGTCAAACAAACACTTATCTTTAATATTTTGAGCTACATATTAAAATTTCGAAAAATCCATCGTATTTTATTTTACCATATGGTCCTTAATGACGGCACCTCAGCATTCGAGTTTTTTGGTTGATAATTTCCATGGATAGCATTACATTTTCAGATAAATATGGGAGGGGAAAATCGAGAAAGGCGGGGAAAGTGTGTGCCAAATAAGTAAATTAGGAGTAACGGAGACCCTTTCTCAACATTTCGTCCCACAATGCCCCTAATATTTGCCAAGTAGAACAAAATTCCTTAGAAAACTAATGGAACAAGAGGCCCCAGGAAGCCTGCGCGTGCTCACCTGACATGATAGTCTAAATATCAAACCAGGGACTTGAATAAGCTGCATATGCCCCTCCTAAGAAAAGCATATACCAACTCTATGAAGCGATTGTGTCCACACAATACACAGGATTTTCCTTCTATTTTCAGTTCCTGCACTTTTACGTCCCAAAATTGAGATTATTATAATCCCTGATGGGTACGGAAGTGGGATGGGAAAATCTCACCCGAGGGCAAGATATTTGGGCCAGACACGAGGCTTGCCGAGTGTCTGGACCAAATATCTTGTCCCGAGGGTGAGATTTTCCAATCCCACATCCGTACCCATCAGGGATTATTTTTCTCCCCCACCATACAGCGGTTACGTTAGCCAGAGGTAATCGGCGGTCACGTGCTGATATAATCAACTCATTTGGTATTCATTGTTTTAAAAAACTAATGACACCATCGGAAAGAGCATGCAAAAGTTAAGTATATACCAAAGGTATATACCACGAAATCAATTAGGAACGGTGTCATCTTGGGTTTAAAGAGTTTTAGAGCATCAAACTTTGATCACATGGCATTCTGATGACGTCAGTATGAATTAGTTGGAAGCAAGAAACTGATACGATATGCATAACGTCATAATAACGCTATAAATGTATAACATCACGTGGGTGGGGGTGGGATACAGCTGTCTCCCTGCTATTCTGCTATCTCACCCTGGACAGACATATGTTACACATGCAGTGGGGGGAGAAAAACGCATAAAAAACTAGAATTTTTTCCCAAACAAAATATTTTCAGCCTAATTTTTTTTTTTTCTCAAAACGCATAAAAAACCAAAAAAAACTAATTTCTGGATTTTGGTCCAAAATCCCAGCCGGACCCCAAATTTTCAGTGGAAAAAAAAAAATTTTTTTTGACTTAAAATTGACCGAAACGCATAAAAAACAAACAAACAAAAAATTCCGGATTTTTGTCCAAAATTTTCTAAGTCCCTCCCGGACCTCAAATTTTTGTGTAAAAAAAAATTTTTTGTCTTAAATTTTACCAAAACGCATATAAAACAAAAAAACACAAGTGCGCACGTAGCGCTGAAGCAATACAATGTCCCCTACTGGACTAATGAGCATTAATAATTATACAAATATTATAACCTAGATGTGATCAGCATGAATTCCGTTGAAACATTTCCAAAAAAAGTCCAGAAAACTGATATTTTGGCACTTTTCCATATTTCTAAGGGCCATAACTCACACAAGAATAATGCAATCAGCATGAAACTCAAACTTGATCTGTAAGTCATCGTTCTATAGTAGGTTACCAAGAATGAAATCATTTGGTTGACGCATTTCCAAAAAAGGTCTGGAAAACTAAAGTATGACTGACAGACTGACTGACAGACTGATGGATGGACAGAGTGCAAATGAAACTTGATCTGTAAGTCATCGTTCTACAGTAGGTTACCAAAAATGAAATCATTCCGTTGAAGCGTTTCCAAAAAAAAGTCCAGAAAACTAAAGTATGACTGACAGACTGACTGACAGACTGATGGATGGATGGACAGAGTGCAAATGAAACTTGTTCTGTAAGTCATCGTTCTATAGTAGGTTACCAAAAATGAAATCATTCCGTTGAAGCGTTTCCAGAAAAAGTCCGGAAAACTGATATTTTGGCACTTTTCCATATTTCCAAGGGTCATAACTCAAATAAGAATAAGGCAATCAGCATGAAACTCAAACTTGATCTGTAAGTCATTGTTCTATAGTAGGTTACCAAAAATGAAATCATTCCGTTGAAGCGTGTCCAAAAAAACTCCGGAAAACTGATATTTTGGCGCTTTTCCATATTTTCAAGGGCCATAACTCACACAAGAATAAGGCAATCAGCATGAAACTCAAACTTGATCTGTAAGTCATCGTTCTATAGTAGAGTAACAGTTTTTCTTGCTACGAGAAGTTTACCCAGGTTCTTTAGAGGATCTGAGTACCCAAAGCAAATACCATGAATGTAATTAAGAATTGGAACAACTAATAATGAATTGAACTGCAAATATTTATTAGAGATAAGTGTGGGTCATTCTTCATATTATACACAATACATTCAATATTTATTTACAAAACTGTAGCAACAAATATGACCCATTTGAATAAGAGGTTTCTGAAAGGGGAAATAAACTGAAAGTTGGTGTGGAATAGAAAATGTGACAGAGAGACAGAGAGACAGACAGACAGATTGACAGACTGAAGTGGGAAGAAGGTGGCTCAGAGGGGTGCATACAAAGCAACTAAAGTATCCAAAACAGGACTACCATCCTTCAGGACACTTTAGAATGAAGTAGAGTAGAAGACCATGAAAGATCAGAACAAGAGCAAGAACAGAGAGAATCAGGTCTAGCAACCATTCATTCTCTATATATCAGGTGATCCCACCTTCCAGATTAATTATCTGCAGAGAACCAAGAAGAGAAGTAGGGCCCCTTGTTCTGAATGGTCAGACAGGTGGATGAACAGCACCTAAAGTATCCCATTCAGGACTTTTATCCTTCAAGACACTTCAGAATAGATTAAAGGAGGAGACCATGATAGAAGAACAGAACAAGAAGCAGAAGACCATGATAGAAGAACAGAACAAGAAGCAGAACAGAGAGAATCGGGTCCACCAACCTTCCATTCTCTAAAAGTCAGGTGATCCCACCTTCCAGATTAAATATCTGCAGAGAACCAAAAAGAGTAGTCAAGCCTCTAGTTTTGAATGGATACAGAATATAAATGAAAAGTTAAGTGGTACTATGGAGGTAACTTCTTTGGAATAAGGATAATAAAGGTTATTAAATAACATGTATGGCTTACAGTAATAGTATTACTGCTATAGGCAACTAAATGTGGTTATAGATATTCTGGATGGTTTCATATAGGTCCTGAAAAGCAAACAAGGCTATAGGCTGGAGGTTTTGCTGTAAATATGGCAAAAAATTATCAAAGCATCTGTTACACTCCTCCCCTCTAAAGGAAGAGGAAAAAATGTTGATAACAGATGTTGTGGTAATTTTGATAATTATATTCAGAAAGAATGTTTTTGTACTTTATAATCTGAATCATAAATAGTTCGAGAAGGATGCCACTTGGGATTTTGCATGTGTACACATTTAGTATTTAGTCCATCAGATTGTAATTTCTCTATTGCATCTCTTGGTATATAAGTGTCTTTATGTAGTTTGGTGGTTGTTGCAAGTTGTTTCCTGAGTTTACTAGCCTCATCCTTTCCACAGTTTGTCCTTCACTCTGTCATCGCTCCATTGGCATCAATGTGATTCCAGGATCAATATAATGGTTATTTTCCTTATGGAGGATATAAGTCTCTGCTTTTGTACAGGCTATATTTCTATCCAGTGTATGAACAAAATCTAAATGTCTAATAATATCTCCCTTTGTTTAAAAAGTTCTGTGGCATGTACCTTCTTTACATTTATTTACAAACACTATCACTTCATGAAGTTTTTCCCAGTGTCCGATAAGTCCCTTATATGTGGTGAATGGTCCATCATTACAACTGGAAACAGGACACACACTGTCCTTCTCCCAATAGGTTGGTTCAATGTCATCATCCAAACTTTTAAGTTTCCTGCTATTAACAGAGATTTTAATCTCTTCAAGCATTTGGTTCTTTCTGTCTGTTTGTACCTCCTATTTGATTCTTGCATTCTTCTTCCTTTTGGAAGCCAGGAGCTTTTAATTTCACTCCTTCTGTTCAGTATTCATGCTTGAGTAATCTCAGATCCTGGTCACGGTACCAAAATGTAACATTTTTTCTTGCTACGAGAAGTTTTCCCAGGTTCTTTAGACGATTTGAGTACCCAAAGCAAATACCATGAAAGTAATTAAGAATTGGAACAATTAATAATGAAATGAACTGCAAATATTTATTAGAGATAAGTTTGGGTCATTCTTCATATTATACACAATACATTCAATATTTATTTACAAAACTGTAGCAACAAATATGACCCATTTAAATAAGAGATTTCTGAAAGGGGAAATAAAGTGAAAGTTGGTGTGGAATAGAAAATGTGACAGAGAGACAGACAGACAGACAGACTGAAGTGGGAAGAAGGTGGCTCAGAGGGGTGCATAAGAAAGCAACTAAAGTATTCAAAACAGGACTACCATCCTTCAGGACACTTTAGAATGGAGTAGAGTAGAAGACCATGAAAGATCAGAACAAGAGCAAGAACAGAGAGAATCAGGTCTACCAACCTTCCATTCTCTATATATCAGGTGATCCCACCTTCCAGATTAATTATCTGCAGAGAACCAAGAAGAGAAGTAGAGCCCCTTGTTCTGAATGGTCAGACAGGTGGATGAACAGCAACTAAAGTATCCCATTCAGGACTTTTAACCTTCAAGACACTTCAGAATAGATTAAAGGAGGAGACCATGATAGAAGAACAGAACAAGAAGCAGAACAGAGAGAATCAGGTCCACCAACCTTCCATTCTCTAAAAGTCAGGTGATCCCACCTTCCAGATTAAATATCTACACAGAACCAAAAAGAGTAGTCAAGCCTCTAGTTTTGAATGGATACAGAATATAAATGAAAAGTTAAGTGGTACTATGGAGGTAACTTCTTTGGAATAAGGATAATAAAGGTTATTAAATAACATGTATGGCTTACAGTAATAGTATTACTGCTATAGACAACTAAATGTGGTTATAGATATTCTGGTTGGTTTCATATAGGTCCTGAAAAGCAAACAAGGCTATAGGCTGGAGGTTTTGCTGTAAATATGGCAAAAATTATCAAAGCATCTGTTACAGTAGTTTACCAAAAATGAAATCATTCCATTGAAGCATTTCCAAAACAACAACTCCGGAAAACTGATATTTTGGTGCTTTTCCCATATTTTCAAGGGCCATAACTCACACAAGAATAATGCAATCAGCATGAAACTCTAACTTGATCTGTAAGTCATCGTTCTATAGTAGTTTACCAAAAATGAAATCATTCTGTTGAAGCGTTTCCAAAAAAAAACTCCGGAAAACTAAAGTGTGACTGACAGACTGACAGATGTACAGACTGACAGACTAATGGATGGACAGAGTGCAAACCTATAGTCCCCTCTGGCGAAGCTGGTAGGGGACTAAAAAAAATTACGGATTTTGGCCAAACTGGACCCCAAATTTTCAGTGTAAGAAAAATTTGTTTTTGTCTTAAAATTGACCAAAACGCATAAAAAAACAAAAACAAAAAAAAATTCTGAATTTTGGTCCAAAATTTTTAAGTCTGCAACGTGACCCCAAATTTTCAGCCTAAATATGAACCCAGGACTTGGCTTGAACAAACTTGAATCTCACCCCCCCCCCCCCCCCCTAAGGATGCTGTATACCAAATATCACAAGGTTCGTATTGGTAGATCTGAAGAAGATTTTTAAAAAATACTCCTCATAATGCACCAATTTAAACATTTGGGCTCCCATACAGAGCCCAAATATCGACCCAGGGAATTGATTTCAATAAACATGTGAAACAATCTTCCAAGGATGTTATACGTGAAATTTGAAAGCTTTTGGAGCAGTGGTTTGGGAGAAAAGTAGTCTTATATGTTTTTCCCCTTTACCCACAGTGTTAAAAATGCTGACTCAGCACTTTTTCAAAGTCCCCAAAAAGTACCCCATGATAAAACTGATAGCAATTTTTTTTTACCATTCCATTCTGTTGGTCCTAAAGAACCTTCACAACAATTAAGAATTCTCAGTGCCGTGTAGTTTTGGAGATACATGTATGGGCATTTTAATTTTTTTCCATTTTTAGCTCCTGTGGTTCCCATGGGGTGACGGAAAAAAACATTTTTTGTATAAATTAAGTACTTATGACCCAATAAGCCCTCATATCAAATTTGGTCCAAATTTGCCTCTCGGTTTGGAAAATAGAAATTTTGGGAGGGGCAAATATTCTTGCCCCCCTCCCATTACGATGCCAAATATAGCCCCACAAACCTCTCTTGAACAAATCTGAGTCTACACCTCAAAAGGAAGCTGCACACCAAATATCAAGTCTCTGCTACTGCTGGTTCATGAGAAGAAGATTTTTAAGTTTTCAGCACACTTTTTGGGTGTGGCCCTACCAATGGGAGAGGCAACTTGATTTGAACAAAATCAAATTGCGATGTCATAACAAACTATTATATGAAATAGCAATTAAATTAGTTCAGCGTTTTGAGAGAAGAAGACACAAACACCATGTTCACGGATGACGGATGGTGAGTGATCACAAAAGCTCTCCTGACTGAAAGTCAGGTGAGCTAAAAATGGATTAAAAAAATGAAGGATAAGTGGATGGAGAACAACATGACAGAAAGGGTGGATTTTATTGTTATGGAGATTATTTATTTATTGGTGTGTAAGGTCACATAATTATGCACAATGGCTATTTGTGAGCGTGACAGTTTTGTGGGTGGGGGAAGCCGGAGTACCCAGAGAGAACCACCGAGCATCGACGAGCAACTGTCAGCTCCTCAACATTCTAACTCTGTTCAAGCTCCGCTCAATCATGGTTACATGAGCACCATCGACATGCAGTACGCCTTACTAAACGGCGTCATCGTTCCCCCATGTAGGCAACCGGAAAAATGTGCCTTGCCCAAGGACATAACACGGTTCGTCCCGGACGGGGATCAAACTCGAGACCTCTACAACAGAAGTCAAACAGTCTACCACTGAACCACAGCACTCCCTTATTGTTAGGGAGATCGACAAAGAGTCGATGGGAGGAATTATGAAACACGTTTTTATTGAATGCTGAGAGATTAGGAAAAGATTATGAGGAGTAGCCCACGGGGACAGGGTTAATGTACGCCTCCTCGTTTGAGGACAGCGACAAATCAGCAGAAGGCCAAATTATTATTATTATTATCATTATTATTATTATTATATAGCGTAATATTAAATTAGATTCGTCCAAAATGCGTCCACCTGGGCTGAATGCAAGAGCCCGATGACTTACCGGGTTTATTAATCTTTTAACGGTTCGGCAGTAACTTTCAACAAACAGGGCTTTTTTTTACAAAGAACAAAGAACCGTTCTTTCACAATTGTAATGTTTCACCTGTTTCAAACATCCCAAATGAGAAATCAGTTTACTCCAATCCGGCGGATCGTGTTCGTGTTGTTTTACAATTTACCCTTCAGGTGGAATTATAACTATTGTAATATACTTCAAAATGAATGAATCCTGTTTTTGATCCAATGTGAGTTTTATACCTTTATTTTCAAAAAAAATTCGTAACATCCATATCATGTGGCCCATAAATGGAACAATCTCGTGCCGCTCGTTCTAATAAAGGGTCATATAATAATAATAATAATAATAATAATAATAATAATAATAATAACAATAAAAATAATAATAAAAATAATAATAATAACACTTTGACCGGATGCCGTTATTTGTCACGGCTCTCATGTGAGAAGGCTTTGATTAGCCCTGTGCGCATATACCTCCCTATCCCCACGACTCTCCCCTCATCCCAACACTTGGAAATGAATTGTTTGATGACATCCCATATCCCATTCTTCCCAATCTCTCCGATTAGCATAATAACCCTCCCATTTGTGTCACCCAATATGCACATATCATTCTTTCTCCCATCCCACTTCCCCATTAAATTATCATATCAGTAGCATGTAATGTGGTTTTCACCCCTGGGTTGCAGGACCTGTGTGTTCGATTAAATAGGAGTAATTTCCCGATTCACAGAATTACTACGAACAGCCCGACAAGTTGTACTATTTCAGATTCTTTCAGAATTCTCTGCATATCTATGCAATAGTTTGCGTCTACCTGACCATGGCCCTTTAACCTAGGGGTGAAAACCACATTACATACTACTGATACATACTACTCAGATGTTTTTTGTTTTAAATTTTTAAAAATATTTTTTTTCAACTGCTTAACATGTAAATTAGACGGGCGGATGTGGCCGATTCGTTAGGTAAAGGGTTAATTAAACAAATAGTTGGGACGTTCACACGTTTGTGATGACTACATGTATCCATCCACAAACAGAGTTCCAAGAGTTTCTCAGACTAATATTCCACCAGAATCAGCAAGAAATGTTTCCGATGAAGGCATGTCTTCGTGATGCAGAAACAATATTTTATCAGTCGTGACTGGTGCTATCACAGTCTGGATTCATCAAGATTTACACTTACATCCCAAGCAGCCATCATTGCCACACCCCCGCCTACCTCTCTGTATAATCGCTTGCCTCTCTATATGATCTCTTACCTCTCCATACGATCGCCTACCTCTCTATATGATCGTCTACCTCTCTATATATCTTACCTCTCTATATGATCGCTTACCTCTCTATATGATCGCCTACCTCTCTATATGATATCTTACCTCTCTATATGATCGCCTACCTCTCTATATGATATCTTACCTCTCTATGTGATCTCTTACCTCTCTATATGATCTCTTACCTCTCTATATGATCGCCTACTTCTCTATATGATCGCCTACCTCTCTATATGATATCTTACCTCTCTATATGATATCTTACCTCTCTATATGATCGCTTACCTCTCTATATGATCGCCTACCTCTCTATATGATATCTTACCTCTCTATATGATCTCTTACCTCTCTATATGATCTCTTACCTCTCTATATGATCGCCTACTTCTCTATATGATCGCCTACCTCTCTATATGATATCTTACCTCTCTATATGATATCTTACCTCTCTATATGATCGCTTACCTCTCTATATGATCGCCTACCTCTCTATATGATATCTTACCTCTCTATATGATCGTCTACCTCTCTATATGATCGCCTACCTCTCTATATGATACCTTACCCTCAATATGATATCTTACCTCTCTATATGATATCTAACCTCTCTATATGATCGCTTACCTCTCTATATGATCGCCTACCTCTCTATATGATATCTTATCTCTCTTTATGATCGTCTACCTCTCTATATGATCGCCTACCTCTCTATATGGTCGCTTACCTCTCTATATGATATCTTACCTCTCTATATGATCGTCTACCTCTCTATATGATCGCCTACCTCTTTATATGATCGCTTACCTTTCTATATATCTTACCTCTCTATATGATCGTCTACCTCTCTATATGGACGTCAACCTCTCTATATGATCGCTTACCTCTCTATATGATCGCCTACCTTTCTATGTTATCTCTTACCTTTCTATATGATTTCTTACCTCTCTATATAATCGCTTATCTCTCTATATGATCGTCTACCTCTCTATATGATCGCCTACCTCTCTATATGATCGCCTATCTCTCTATATGACCGCCTACCTCTCTATATGATCGCTTACATCTCTATATGATCGCATCCCTCTCTATATGATCGCCTACTCTCTATATGGTCGCCTACCTTTCTCTATGATCTCTTACCCCAGTCTTGACAATCATACACTGTGCACAGCACAAAACTGATTACACAGTAATGATAAGCAATTGCGTTGAAACCGCGTAGGTAAGAGGGTATTTACACCCCACCCCTCCCCCCCCCCCCCCCAATCTGCCGAAGTTAGGGTTAAATTTTCTTCCAACTTAAACATTCTTTCACCATAATTTTCAGCAAGGCATATGTTAAGTTTCTTTGACGAATAAATCTCTGTAAAGCCTACTCTACTATATTATTGAATATCAAAACTCAGTGACGCACCAACTGCGTGTCATTCGATCCTCTCGCCAGTGACGCACCAACTGCGTGTCATTCGATCCTTTCGCCACACAGTTTACTTGGCATTATTCAATAGCGGGAGAGGTTGGTGGTGAAGAATATCCGGTTGGAAACTACAGGAAAAAGCACCAAATTTTTGTTTTAACAATAGAGTTTGAAACACCTTCCCGGGAAATGTCCGTCGGACACCGCTTCTTATGCTCTTCCTCGGGCCGAGAGCAAAAGTGGTTCGTCCGCTTTTGTTGCGCCGTCGCTTCGTGACAGATACCTGGTTCGTCCACTACCCCCCCCCCCCCCCCCCCCCCCCCCACACACACACACACACACACATTATTTCCTTGCTACGCATCTTGTGATGGGTGTGGAGCAGTGATTACGACCTAGTTCACGAAGGTTCCGTTCTCGGAAATGAAATACCATCCCAAGAAATAAAACAGATAAATTCAAGTTACAAGAGCAACATACCTCACCACCTCAGTCCTGGCAGTATCGATGCTGGAAGGCGTAGACAAAAACTGTTCGTCTTCATTTCTTGTAAATTTTAGCTATAACAACAAAATAGAATTCACAACTAACAACAAACTATTATGTGTACATGTATATAGACAAACGCAATGAATAAAAGTGTTTCCGAATTAACGAAGGAGAACCACACTTGTCACGTATTTAAGAATTATAAAGTGATATTTCAAAAGGTTGTTATTGTCATTTGTATGTTTGGATCCTATGTGTATAATTTGTATTATCTGTGAAGTAAATAATGTATACCTGCATGTATTATAACACAGCTGTGTTTCAACTTTAACCCTTTACCCAACGTAACGGCCAAAACCGGCCAGCGCTATTCTCAAAAATCGCCAATTAATTTTCAAAATATTTTCATTTTTTGTCTCAAAAACATAGGTTATGACCCCTCGTTGGAACGAGCTCGTCGAGCTCGTTCCAACGAGAGGTCATAACCTATGTTTTTGAGACAAAAAATGAAAAAAATTAGTTATTCAAGAATTATTTTTGCAAGTGTCGTCTGCTTTTCACGTTAGGTAAAGGGTTAAGTCTCTTATATGGTGTTTTCAGAAGGGACTTGTCCTGTTCTTTACTCAGGTGCTCATAGGTCTGCGGATTGAGAGCAGTGGTGTAGTCAGGATCTTTCAGGATGGGCAATAATTTAGATTTTATGGCTCCCCGATGACTTAAGGATATCTCTGACAGTCACAGGCAAAATCACGAGAGGTTATCCCATTTCGCTGGTCAGAGAGGAGGGCGATAAGCCTGCCCCAGGAAATGTGTTTTTAGGGAATTTAATTAAGTCGGTCAGTTTTATATATTGAAATAATATCCAGTTGTATTTTACAGAATTGCAAGGGCCCATTAACCCATGTTTACCTAGTCCAAACTTGAAACTAAATGCCGTGATATGGTTATTGGTGTGGAACGTCCTGTGGATTTTGGGACCAAGTTTGGTCTAATGTTTGGCGTGGCAGGCCCTATTTGAAATTAGAGGGGAGTGTCATATACCCCTATTACACCAACCTCGCCAACACCCAGTTGTCAGTCCACCCATTCATTGAAATGAGTGAAGTATTTAGCCTTGTCGATAAATGAATTTCCTCGAAACGGTTGATGTTGCTATTGTCACCATGATGTCATGATGCGCACGCGATATCATAGAAACATTGACATCTGTTGTTACCCATTGTAGAATCCGAAATTACGTTCTTTGGGTCAGGAAGTGTCGGGCTTCTCTTACTAAACTGATATTGTAGTATAGTATTGGCGATATATACTCCTGCAGTTCCCTTGATACCATTAATCGACCTAAGGCTGTATATTGTCCAAAGCCTGATATGGGTCGTATTGAATGCAGGGCCAAGTGGTATTGTAGGGTGAGAGTACTGACTGGCAGTTTACAACTGTTGTATAGTATAGGCGGTATGTACCCAAGTAGGTCCCATCTTAACCCTTGATACTATTAACCTTCCGAATGCTTTGTATTATCCTATGACCTATATTGGTTGAACGTAATGTTTGGCCGAAGCTGACAGGTGACCTAAAGAAGTAAAGACTGTACATGCCATACTACCACAATTGACAACCATGCAATACCCACCACACAATACCGCTTTAGTAATTTACCTAGCATTACCTACTTCCTGTACCAGCCATATGATAATACAAAGCATTCGGTAGGTTAATAGTATCAAAGGTTAAGATGAAACCTAAAGGGGGTATGTACCGCCTATACTAGTCAACCGTTCTGAGCTACCAGGCATTACACACCCCCCTCCCACCCTGATCCCACAATACCACTTGGCATAGCATTCAATATTACCTGTATCAGCCATAGGAAAATATAAAGCATTGAGTCTATTAGTAGCACCAAGAGAGGTGTATACCGCCCATAGTCTACTACTATACCAGTCCAGTACGAGATGCCAAACACATCCTGGCCCAAACAACGTAACGTCGTCGGATTATACAGTGGACAACAACAGCGGTCATTGCTTCTATGACATCGCGTGCCCATCATGACGTCACGACGTCAATAGCAACGTCAGTCGTTTCGCTGGGAAAACTTTCAAGAAAATTGACCTTCCCCATGCATTTTCTGTCACATACCCATACTCTCTACCCAGATCCATGTACATGCATAACAATACATGCCACACCAATACATATTTACATACCATACCACACTATATATACAGTGTGTGTACCACTTGCCGAATCTAGCTGCGTAGAGCTGGAATTTGCACCGGAATAGGATGCTCCCTCCGAAAGCTCCGGTTCCTATGGGAATTTAACACTACTTGCTCCCCAAAGACTCCGGGTAATCAGGAATGGTTCATCGCTCAGATAATACTCTAATCGGAAGAATAAATTTTTAATTAAATTGTGACACGCTCGTTCAATTATAGTGTAGAGCTTTTCATGTAACGTCTGTACCTTGCTGATACTTGTGTTCTGGGCATGCGCAACATGTGTTGTTGAATGCACGCGTTATCGATACCACACAAGGTTATAAAATACATTGTGATGTGTACGCTTGGAAAAGCAAAACCGGTTAAATATGACCAGCGACAAGCTTTCAAGCTACCATTCAAATTCGTAAACACATCTGACGCTATTATGGCTTGTGATCAATCTAGCTGTCCGATATCCTCTAAAAAGTATCCTCAAAAGGTATCCTCAACTGATACGTAGCCATGTCATAGGTATCCTCGAATACTGAAATGAGTCGACGAGCAATATGTGCGAGTCACTCGATCGAGCAATTGCTCGAAAGCTCATTTACTCGGTAGACTTCGAGTCATTTGAGCAGTATGTGCGAGTCACTCGAACAAGCATTTACTCTAAAGCTCATTTGCTCGATGGGCTTCGAGTCATTCGAGCAATGACTTTTCAGTAACTGCTCGATAGCTTATAAGGGATATTTGGGATACGTATGTCTTGTGGTACAGGTGGTAATAGTATGCCCAGATAATAAGTATCCTATAAAAAGGTATCCTTGATAGGTATCCTCAAATAATACAATACTGGGCCATAGGTATCCTCAAATACTGAAATGAGTCGACGAGCAAAATGTGCGAGACGCTCGAACGAGCAGTTGCTCGATAGCTCATTTGCTCGGTAGACTTCGAGTCGTTCGAGCAGTATGCGCGAGTCACTCGAACGAGCAACTGATCAATGGCTCATTTGCTCGATGAGCTTCGAGTCGTTCGAGCAATGGTTCATCAGTAACTGCTCGATAGCTTATTGGCTTTGGAAATGATATAGGCTTTTGTTATACACAGGGGAGATAACTCTGCATACAGATTATGGGAAATCAAGCAATCTGATTGGTTAGTTATAATCTATATAAATGATCTATATAAACAAAATAACAAGAGTGCTTGGAATAGGGTCAGAACTAACAAGAATAGACCAGAAATTGCCGAATATAGTAACAATAAGCAAAACTGTTCCAGCTGATAGGCTCGCTTACGCTACTGGAGTATACTCCAGAACAAACGAACAAGGCCAGGTAAACGACAATTATTGCATATATAGATAGAAGCAGAGAATTCTGAAAGAATTCTGAAATAATTCGAAATAATACTGTGACAGTTGTATTTATTGCATATAAATATATATACATGACAATTATCTTTTATGATTAGTAACTAATATGACATTGCATGAAGCATGGTTACTAATTTGCATGGGTACTAATTCATTGAGAGCATATGTGCCACTGTCTATGCACTGTGATTAGCCTGTCGCTGTCAATATCCTATTCACGTGACTGTCTATCGATCTTTTGCTTCACGGTCCTTGTTTTCCCGCCGTTTCCAGGGTGTTGCTACGCAGTTGTTTCTCTTGGATTATAATTCATCGTATTTTGTTTTGGCAGTTGGATTTTCAATGTTCTTGTGTATATGTCTTCTTCAATGATTTTATATAAATATGTATCTACCGAAATCGTCTTGATTTGGTAAGCAAATATTTATCACTGATGTCTGTAAAATTACAAGATGCAATCATGTATATGTATGTCCATTTTAATCTGATCTTTTATTCATGCCAATTTCGTTCGTCGTCATGAATTCCATTCATTATTAGACTGTTCCTATTTATGTTGGAAGTAAAGTTTACGTTTATTATACTTCCAAATCTGGTAATACTCCTGTTTTCTCCATGTATGTAATATATCATGGGTCACGTGCGATCAATTGGCCGTTGTTATGCAACCCGATTGCTGTGTGAACCATTTTATATACATAATATCTATTAGGATTATTTATCCTGTCCTGGGAAGGGTTTCTCTCTTTTCCCGGTGCTATTATTTATGTTCTTTGTAATTATATATTACAGAGTCTACTTGTTAAATTTTGAAGAGCTTGTGATTAGTCGATGTAAAGCCATATTTGTATTTATTGGAAGAAACAGAGTTTATAATAAACAGTTGTACAGTTCAAAGTATGTATAGAACTTTTATTTTCTCTTCCAAGATGTGACTTTCATTGAAACGATTCGTGCTCTACCAAAGCTCCGTTTCAATACAACTTGTCGGGTTGTTTGTGGTAATTAGATTTACTCCTGTTCAATCGAACATACCCTCCAAACATACCCCTGTCTTGTTGTAGGCAATTGGGTTACATAGCAACCACGTGCTACCACATAAACCAAGATGGAGGCCTCCAGTATACAAAATGGACGATGGAAACACTTATCACCCTAACAGCATGCGCTGCGCATGCGCACTAACACCACGTATCAAGATGGCCGCTCACGCGGGTTACCATGACAAGACAACATGGCGCCACTGAGTCACGTGACATGACGTCACTTCCGGGGTCCTGTCAATAGGGCCCCAAAAGCCCCTGACTTACTACTGAGACCCTTTCTTAACATTTCGTCCTACAATGCCCCAAGTATTTGCCAAGTAGAACAGAACTCCTTAGAAAACTAATGGAAAAATGAGTTGAAAACATGAAGGATAAGTGGATGGGGTACGATATGACAGAAATGGTCAATTTTATAGTTGAGGAGATCGACAAAGCACCGATGGGAGGAATTATGAAACTTTTTTGACTCAATGCTGAGAGATGAGGAAGGAGATGGAGGAGGAGTAGCCTGCGGAGACAGGGTTCATGCACGTCTCTTCGTTAGAGGACCACGACAAATCAGCGGAAAGCCAAATTATTATTATTATTATTATTATTATTATTATTATTATTATTATTATATTATTATTTTTATTTTTTTTATTATTATTATATTATAATTGTGATTATTATTATTATTATTATATTATTATTATTATTATTATTATTATTATTATTATTATTATTATTATTATCATTTTTATTTTTATTATTATTATTATATTATAATTGTGATTATTATTATTATTATTATATTATTATTATTTTTATTTTTATTATTATTATTATATTATAATTGTGATTATTATTATTATTATTATTTTTATTATTATTATTATTATTATTATTATTATTATTATTATTATATAAAGTAATATTAGATTAGATTTGTCCAAAATGCGTCCGCCTGAGCTGAGTGCAAGAGTCCGACGACTTACCGGCTTTATTACTCAATAAACGGTTCGTCAGTAACTTTAAACGAATATGGGTTTTTTTACAAAGAACAAAGAACAGTCCTTTCACTGTTGTAATGTTTCGCCTGTTTCAGACGTCCCAAATGAATCAGTTTCCACCAATCCGCCGGACTGCGTTGGTGTTGTTTTTCGATTTACCCTCCAGGTGGAATTATGACTACTATACTATACTACAAAATTAATGAATCTTGTTTTTGATCCATTCTGAGTATCGTGCTGTGACACATTCATTATTACATCAAATTAGTTTAACCTTAGCCAAAGGCACCATCCAAAACCGTCCGGTGCTGTTCAATAAAATGGCATTCAATTTTCATTATTTTTTCATTTTTTGCGTAAAAGCATAGCTTATAACCTCTCATCGGAACAAGCTTGTTGAGCTTGTTACAATGAGGGGTCATGATATATGTTTTTGACGAAAACATGCAAGAAATTGGTTATTCAATAACTTTTCAAGTGTCGTTTGCTTTTCACGTTTGGTAAGGGGTCAAACTATATTAAACATGATACATAATATCAGGCAAACGGGTATTAAGTTTTAATAACACTATAAATAAATGTTAACATGCTGCATTAATTTTCTTCGGAAACACTTTAAGTGATTTAATAAAATAGTCTGTTGATTCAACATATCTGCCCATTTTATAAAGACAGAATCCAAAGATGTTCAGATTGCTGACATCGTATGGAAAGAAAGGTACCTCTGACAGTGTCTTACGCAACAATTTCAAAGCCACATTACACCCGTTTCTGTTGTGGGTGGCATAATATAATTCAAAAAAGCAAATAGTAGGCATAAATTAGTGGGTGCACCTTTACTTTACTACCGTTGGAAGTTTGGCATTCAAACTCTATTGCATCAGGAAAAACACGAATTTCCGACTGAGAAATAAATGCCACATCAAACGCCAAGTATTCATATAGCTTTGAAACATCTTCGTATATGTTAAATGAACCGTTGTTGTTGCCTGGGAAAACATCCGGAAACTTACATTACATGCTGGAGCGGCCATCTGGTGATAGCCTTATCGGTACAATCACAAGTTGTTTCCTCTTGGCGTGTAGCTCTCTAAATGACTGAAAGAGCGGATGTTTTTTCCCGACCAGACAATAATACGTAGCCAGATGGAGGCTATTAGAAATGGGACAATTAGTGCAGCCACATTTAAACAAATTTTCTGTAATGTTTTTCATTTTCTCACGTAACACTGGTTGGGTTAAACACATACATGTATAACCAAATGCTATGCTGGAAGTCATTCGTATAATATCTATCGCGTATGAGATGTAAGTCGTTTGATATTTAATTGTTTCTATGGATTTGGGGACATCATCTAGTGTAAGCTTTTCTGCTGAGAATCTATTCTGCGCCAACATTCTGTCCCTGTTCATTTGTTCCAATATATTTGCAGCGAGAGATATTTGATACCCATTCTTTATATTTCCCAAAGAAGGAAGTCAACTTATAGTTTTTTTCTGACATCAATGAGGCGGTATCGGCGTCACATAATAAAACGTTATATACAAGCCTAGATAGAATCAATTCCAGTATTCGTAGTATTTTAGAACGAGATGATTCATTTAACACTTTATATTCCAGAAAATTCCTTCCGTTGATAATGTAGTGAGGTAAGCTCTTTGTCTTACAGCACTGTTGAAGGCGTTCTAAACACATTCTAACAGTGTAAGAGATTTCTATCAAACCATTGCTTCAAACCATTTTCTTCTGATTCCCAGAATATTATATTTTTGAGCATATACGAACTTATCTCATCCGGAAGGTCTCTCTCCAAGAAACGTACCTTTAACATTTTAAGTATACGTAGAGTTTGAATTTGTGTGTCATTGAACGACCAAACAAGTTCTCTTTCAAGATGAAGAAAAACGTATCTAGTGGATTGGGTTCTGATAATGGGCGCCTACAGGGTACCACGTAACACGGGTAATTTATGCGTGCTTCATTTAATGCTAAAATAGGCCAAGATTTGTTTTAACAAGAGTGAGCCATTGCATTGCATCTTTGGGCCAATCGGTACACTTAAACCCCAACACAGCATCACAGTCTCGCATCAATGGATTGTTACACCTCAGAGCTGGACCATTAAGACTACACTCTAAGAGAGACGACATCCATTTGAAAGCGTGGCAATTGAATTCTACAGCAGATATATAAATATTGTTTCCCTTATAAATAATACAATCGGGAGTAAACCGGTATTCCCTCGAAAAACCCCCACAGGCATTTATGCATACCTCCAAGCAACAAAAAAACACATTTTTTGTACGCAATGTTGTCAGCACGTGAACTGAACAAACTATTCTAGCCTGGCTATCTGTATTCAACTGACCACATCTTAAGCGCCCCCTATGCATAAATGCCAGTGCCCGCCCGAGGGAAAACAGTTTCTTTCTAATTCGTCTGCTCAAACGAAAGAAACAATTAATCCGGGAGTTCCTTAAATTTCTTAACAATATCGATCGTTACTCTCAGATGACAATATCCCGGAAAATCACGCATTTCTGATTCTATTTTGTAAGTCGTATTCCTATTACTGTCACAACCTTCTGCATCGTGTGTTATTCCTGTTGTGCGTTGATGGCTGTCAGAATTGATACTGGAAACCTGAATGACAATATCTGTAATACCAACGAAATTATCTACGTCGCTATTTTCAAGTTGTGTTTCTTCAGTAATTCTACCACACAAGTAAGATGAACACTCACCTGAAGGCCTCACCGATTCCAAAAGTAAGTGCAAGTCACGAAGAACACATTATTTGAATTTTCCAATTCCTTTTCGACGGAAATATTCGGCTAGGAGAGATGAGAGTTCTCTGTTACATTCAAATTCATCCATTTTCTGTTGAGAATCACATTTTTCATAACTCTCCGGCTATATATCTAAATAGACCGAAAGAAATAGACTCATTATTCAATCGCCATATTGTGTACACACATTGTTGAATAAAGCAAACCTTGAAACATTTTGAGCTGGTGACAAGTTGAATAACGGATTTCTTAGGATGGACAAAAGGGAATAAGCCCATTGAAAAACCAGACAGATGCCAGATAAACTTATCCTCAACGCGCTCGTTCCAATGAGGGGTTATAAGCTATGTTTTTGACGCAAAACATCAAAAAAAATAGTGCTTCAAGAATTTTGTTTGCAAGTGTCGTCTGCTTTTCCTGTTAGGTAAAGGTTCAAGGAAGGATAAGTAATGATTTAATGATAAAGCTCTTGGAGCTGTAAACTTCAACTAATAGTGATACCCTGTAACTACTTTAGGACTCTACAATTAAACTAATAGTGATACTCTGTAACTATTTTAGGATTCTACAATTAAACTAATAGTGATACTCTGTAACTACTTTAGGACTCTACAATTAAACTAATAGTGATACTCTGTAACTACTTTAGGATTCTACAATTAAACTAATAGTGATACCATGTAACTATTTTAGGATTCTACAATTAAACTAATAGTGATACCATGTAACTATTTTAGGATTCTACAATTAAACTAATAGTGATACTCTATACCTACTTTAGGACTCTACAATTAAACTAATAGTGGTACTCTGTAACTATTTTAGATTTCTACAATTAAACTAATAGTGATACCATGTAATACTCTGTAACTACTTTAGGACTCTACAATTAAACTAATAGTGATACTCTGTAACTACTTTAGGATTCTACAATTAAACTAATAGTGATACCATGTAACTATTTTAGGATTCTACAATTAAACTAATAGTGATACCATGTAACTATTTTAGGATTCTACAATTAAACTAATAGTGATACTCTATACCTACTTTAGGACTCTACAATTAAACTAATAGTGGTACTCTGTAACTATTTTAGATTTCTACAATTAAACTAATAGTGATACCATGTAACTATTTTAGGATTCTACAATTAAACTAATAGTGATACTATATACCTATTTTAGGAGTCTACAATTAAACTTATAGTGATATTCTGTAACTATTTTAGGTTTCTACAATTAAACTAATAGTGATACCATGTAACTATTTTAGGATTCTACAATTAAACTAATAGTGATACCATGTAACTATTTTAGTATTCTACAATTAAACTAATAGTGATACCATGTAACTATTTTAGGATTCTACAATTAAACTAATAGTGATACTCTATACCTACTTTAGGACTCTACAATTAAACTAATAGTGATATTCTGTAACTATTTTAGGATTCTACAATTAAACTAATAGTGATACCATGTAACTATTTTAGGATTCTACAATTAAACTAATAGTGATACCATGTAACTATTTTAGTATTCTACAATTAAACTAATAGTGATACCATGTAACTATTTTAGTATTCTACAATTAAACTAATAGTGATACCATGTAACTATTTTAGTATTCTACAATTAAACTAATAGTGATACCATGTAACTATTTTAGTATTCTACAATTAAACTAATAGTGATACTCTATACCTACTTTAGGACTCTACAATTAAACTAATAGTGATATTCTGTAACTATTTTAGGTTTCTACAATTAAACTAATAGTGATACCATGTAACTATTTTAGGATTCTACAATTAAACTAATAGTGATACCATGTAACTATTTTAGGATTCTACAATTAAACTAATAGTGATACCATGTAACTATTTTAGGATTCTACAATTAAACTAATAGTGATACTCTATACCTACTTTAGGACTCTACAGTTAAACTAATAGTGGTACTCTGTAACTATTTTAGGATTCTGCAATTAAACTAATAGTGATACTCTATACCTACTTTAGGACTCTACAATTAAATTAATAGTGGTACTCTGTAACTATTTTAGGATTCTGCAATTAAACTAATAGTGATACCATGTAACTATTTTAGGATTCTACAATTAAACTAATAGTGATACTCTGTAACTATTTTAGGATTCTACAATTAAACTAATAGTGATACCATGTAACTATTTTAGGATTCTACAATTAAACTAATGGCGATACTCTGTAACTACTTTAGGACTCTACAATTAAACTAATAGTGATACTCTATACCTTCTTTAGGACTCTACAATTAAATTAATATTGATCATCTTCAACTTGCCATTGTTCGTCACATCAGGTTGATGTTTTGAAACGTTCCTCAATCATATGTCAACAGGGGCGTAACTAAGTAGAGTGTAAGGGTATGACACCCCACTCCAAATAAGCTGCCAGTCGGAACATATTTACTTGAATTGTCGCCCTAGATATGGATTTCATCTTGCTAGGAATCTTACTTTCTACTAGACAAAATTTTACTACTTGAACTTGTATCACACATAGATAGAGTCAGTGTGTCATCCAAAGAATGACCTGTGATACCCTGATTTAGGTTGCTGGGGCAGTACGACTAATTTAATCTACGTCAGTTTATGCTATTAAATACGAATACGAGAAGCCGATTCATCGCGACGACTACAAGTATTAATTACACTAACAAATACATTTCGCCTAGTTTTCATCTATAATCCCCACTGGCTCATATTTCAAGGACATCACCAAGGCATGCCTTCGACGAGCGCATGCCTAGGTGATGCCGCTTGAATATTCAATCTGTCGCGCCTTCTGTCGTCAAAGTCGGTATATGATATTTGCAACCGTACCACACCCCATTGTCAATCGGTCATCCTCTCGATGTTTCTGCCCGTCGGCCCACAGGCTAGGGACCCTTCTAGAACTTCTGAGATCGAAGAAACTTCCAATTCTTCTCCGTGTTTTCACAAGTTTAATGCGGCTGTGTAGACGGATTCACAATACAATAATGATATAACCCCGTTGGGCGTCAGTTCAAACTATCACTCATTCTCTCTACAAATTCAAATTCTTTCAAGTTATTTGGATCATGACAATACCATCAGTACAGATCACAGGGTATATGGCGGAAAGAAAACGAGTGAATAACTCAAAATGCATCATCTATGCGAAATATCTAACGTTGAACGAAGGATGAAATATGGGGGTGGGTAGGTGCATCCATGGGAGGGCATTCAAGTTCCGCATGTAAAGATTATGAGACATCAGAACTAGGCGAAATGCTGAGGTCGTGTTCCCACTGTCCCCACCCTGACACCCACGGTTCCTTCGCCTCTTAATTTTATAAAATCTCATGCATCCCATTGTTTCGAACATTTTTTACGTTTTTCGACACAAGTAGTATATAAGGTACCCGATCGACCCTTATTACCCGGACTTTTGCCGGAGCAGCTAGTGTTAAATTTCCATAGGAACTGGACATTTTTGCCGGAGCAATGTTTTTGTATGGAAAAGTATGGCACCTTGCAGCTAGACCCGCAAGTGGGGTAGCTACTGCATATATAGTATGCCATGGTATGTGTAGTGATATGTGTAAACACATTGCTGTGGGAAGGTTTCTCTGGGTATAGTATGGGTATGTGACGGAAAATTTGAAGGGGAAGGTGACATTTTTCCTGAAAGTTTTTCCCCGCGAAACGGTTGACGTTGCTATTGACGCCGTGACGTCATGGTGCGCACGCGACGTCATAGAGACGTTGATCACTGGTGTTGTCCTCTAAACAATGTGACAAATCGTTGTCGGGTCGGGCGTGTCGGACTTCTCGTGGGGGGCGATCTGGTGGTAGTGGTATATATCAATGTTGGTATTCAATTAGCCCTTGGGCCTTCGTATTATCCTACGTCTGCTATAGCTAGGTCAAGCAGTACTGGGGGAGGGGGTAATGCATGATTGCCTAGTGCGGTATTGGGAGGTAGTTCTTGGGTGCTTAAATTTGACAGTATAGGATGAATGGCCTGTTGGTCTATTACTCCCTTAGTTCTATTAACCTACCGAATCCTTCGTATTATCTTATGGCTGGTATTGGTAGTTCGTAATGCTAGGCCAGGCAATATTATAATCGTTTGTTTAGAACTGGGGCATTGGATGCACAGCATATACCCCTGTAGGTCCCCTGTTAGTCCTCGGTATTATTAACCAACCGATTGTTTTGTATATTATTCTATTACTGGTATAGGTAGTACGTTATGGCAGGTCAAGTGGTATTGTGGGGCGAGATGGGGGTAATGCATGGTAGTATATAACGACAGTATAGTATGGACGATATATACCTCTGTGACCCCCCCCCCCCCCCCGAAAGCCATTGGTACTACTAATCGACCTAATGCCTGATGTCATCCCATGACTGGTATAGTAGTATGTAAGACCAGACGTTATTATGGTGTGGGTGGGGTAATGCACGATGGCCTAGTGTGGTAGTATAGGATGTACGTTTTGTACTACTACAGGTCTCATTTTCCGTAATTTATACATATTTATACAAAGTTGTCCCCCTTGCCTTGTGTATAACAAAAGCATACATCATTCCCAACGCCAATAAGCTATCGATCGAGTAACTGGCGCATACAGCTCGAACGACCCAAAGCCCATCTGTAATTGACTCAAAACATTGTTATCGATTAAGAATTTCCACAACTGTTTGAAGACACACTTCTCAAATATCTTACCAATACAACTGATAAGTGATCTCCGACGATAGTTTGTGACAACATTTGAGGGGGATTTTTTGAGTACTGGTGACACATTAGCTTTTTTCCATCCTGTATGATGTCACCTCAGCGTTCGGTTTAATGGTAGATATTTTGCTAGTATGACACCACACTCCTATATACGTTTTTGGCAGAGATTATATTCCCAAAACCCGAAAGGCTAACGCTCAAAATGAGGAAGGAAATAAAAGAAACGTGATTTGCATCACTAGAATCCTTGTATCAAATAGAAATAAAAAATGACTTAATATAATCACAAATAGGTGTGATAGTTCTCATAAGTATATTCTGTATTAATAGGGCCCAAAGGGGCTCAAGAAGGTAAGGCTTTTGATTAAAGATAGGCTAAACTTCAAAGTTAAGTAAAAAGAACGTCAAAATGGTGTTAATTCAAACAAACACTTATCTCTAATATTTTGAGCTACATATTAAAATTTCGAAAAAATCCATCGCATTTTTTGGCAGAGATTATATTCCCAATTCTCGAAAGTCTAACGCTCAAAATGAGGAAGGAAATAAAAGGTATGATATGTGACCTTAAACACCAATAAATAAATAAATAATAATAAAAGGCATGGGAAAAAGGTGAACTTGGCATCACTAGAATCCTTGTATCAAATAGAAATAAAAAAATGACTTAATATAATCACAAATAGGTGTGATAGTTCTCATAAGTATATTCTGTATTAATAGGACACAAAGGGGCTCAAGAAGGTTAGGCTTTTGATTAAAAGATAGGCTAAACTTCAAAGTTAGGTAAAAAAAAAACGTCAAAATGATGTTAAGTCAAACAAACACTTATCTCTAATATTTTGAGCTACATATTAAAATTTCGAAAAAATCCATCGCATTTTATTTTTTTGACCATATAACCATTAATGACGTCACCTCAGCATTCGGATATATTGGTTGATAATTTCCAAGGATGGCACTACATGTTCAAATATGTTATGGGAGGAAGGAAACAAGAAAGGTGAGGAAAGTGTGTGCCAAATGTGTAAATTAGTAGTAACGGATACCCTTTCTTAACACTTCGTCCTACAATGCCCCAAGTATTTGCCAACCCCCAATTCAGACGGACGTATTTTGGACGAATCTAATCTAATTGTACTAGATGGCTGTAAAATCATAAAACAAATTTCCAGAAGCCATCCAACGAAGCACGGCCAATGCCGTAGCTCCCAACAATGAGGGGAAGGTACCTGCCACTCTGTTACGTACAACGTCGCTCAATGAAGTGCACATGTTCGCACGTTTTTAATGAAATATGCGAAAAAATAGACTGAACTTGGAAGGGGCGCAAAAACATCAAAATGGCATTAAATCAAAAAACAAAAAATATCCACCTCCAAATTTCTTTAGCTCTACAACATACTAACATTTCCGAAAAATCCAACTCTTTGTATTGTGTGCCCATATCATCCTGTATGTTGTCACCTCAGCGTTCTGTGTAATGGTCGACATTTTCCTAGTATGGCACCGCATATCATCCTGTATGATGTCACCTCAGCATTCGGGATAATGGTCGATATTTTGCTAGTATGGCACCAAATATCATCATGTATGATGTCAACTCAGCATTCGGTATAATGGTCGATATTTTGTTAGTAAGGTACCACATATCATCATGTATGATGTCAACTCAGCGTTCGGTATTATGGTCGATATTTTGCTAGTATGGCACCACATATCATCCTGTTTGAAGTCACCTCAGTGCTTTGTATTATGGCTGATATTTTGCTAGTATGGCACCACATATCATCCTGTATGAAGTCACCTCAGAGCTTGGTATAATGGCCGATATTTTGCTAGTATGGCACCACATATCATCCTGTATGATGTCAACTCAGCGTTCGGTATAATGGTCGATGTTTTGCTAGTAAGGCACCACATATCATCCTGTATGATGTCAACTCAGCGTTCGGTATAATGGTCGATATTTTGCTAGTATGGCAACACATATCATCCTGTATGATGTCAACTCAGCGTTCGGTATAATGGTCGATATTTTGCCAGTATGACACCACATAACATCCTGTATAATGTCACCTCAGCGTTCGGTATAATGGTCGATATTTTGCTAGTATGGCATCACATATCATCCTGTCTGATGTCACCTCAGCGTTCGGTATGATGGTCGATATTTTGCTAGTAAGGCACCACATATCATCTTGTATAATGTCACCTCAGCGTTCGGTATAATGATCGCTATTTTGCTAGTATAGCACCACATATCATCCTGTATGATGTCACCTCAGCGTTCGATATAATGGTAGATATTTTGCTAGTATGGCACCACATATCATCCTGTATGATGTCACCTCAGCGTTCGGTATAATGGTAGGTATTTTGCTAGTATGGCACCACATTTTTAGATATGTTTTTTCCAGAGATTATATTCCCGAAAATTCGAAAGGATGAGGCTTAAAATGAGGTTGGAAATAAAAGGTATGGAAAAAACGTGAAATTGGCATCACTAGCATCCTTGTATGAAATTTCAAAAAAATCCATCGCATTTTATTTTTATTTTTTTTTTTTACCATATGCCCCTCAAAGACGTTACCTCTACATTTTCAGAAATGTTATGGGAGGGGGAAAATTTATTGGTATGTAAGGTCACATTCTTATACACAATGGCTAATCTTGACCGTTTTATGGGTGGGGGAAGCCGGAGTACCTGAAGAGAACCACCGAGCATCGACGAGCATCTGTGAGCTCCTCAACATTCTAACTCTGTTCAAGCTCCGCTTAATCATGGTTACAATGGTTGAAGACATGTGCACCATCGACGTGCAGTACGCTTTAGTACAAGGCGTGATTGTGTCCCCATGTAGGCAATCGGGATAAAGTGCCTTTCCCAAAGACACAACGCGGTTAGTCCCGGATGGGGATCAAACTCGGGACCTCTACAACAGAAGTCCAACAGTCTACCACTGAACCACAGCGCTCCCTTATTGTTAGGGAGATCGCCAAAGAGTCGATGGGAGAAATTATGAAACACGTTTTGACTGAATGCTGAGAGATTAGGAAGGAGATTATGAGGAGTAGCCCGCGGGGACAGGGTTAATGTACGTCTCCTCGTTAGAGGACCGCGACAAAGCAGCAGAGGACCAAATTATTATTAATATTATTATTATTATTATTATTATTATTATTATTATTATTATTATGTAGCGTAATATTAGATTCGATTCGCCCAAAATGCATCCGCCTGGGCTGAGTGCAAGAGCCCGATAACTTACCGGCTTTATTAATCTATAAACGGTTCGTCAGTAACTTTTAACGAATAGGGCTTTTTTTACAAAGAACAAAGAACCGTTCTTTCACTATTGTAATGTTTCACCTGTCTCAAACGTCCCAAATGAGAAATCAGTTTCCGCCAATCCGAAGGACCGTGTTCGTGTTGCTTTATGATTTTCCCTTCAGGTGGAATTATAACTATTGTAATATGCTACAAAATGAATGGATCCCGTTTTTGATCCAATGTGAGTTTTAATTTTTTTTTTTAAAAAGTTCATAACATCCACAGCATGTCGCCCATAAATGGAACAATCGCGTGCCGCTCGTTCTAATGAAGGGTCACGCAATAATAATAATAATAACATTAATAATATTAATAATAATAATAATAATAACACCTTGGCCGGCCGCTTATTTGTCGCGGTTCTCATGTGAGAAGGCTTTGATTATCCCTGTGCTAACATATACCTCCCTATCCCCACGACTCTCCCCTCATCCCAACACTCGGAAACGAATTGTTTGATGACACCCCGTACCCCATTCTTCCCAATCTCTCCGATAAGGGTAGTAACCCTCTCCTCTATGTCACCCAATATCCACATATCTTTATTTCTCCCATCCCACTTCCCCATTATACTATCATATCAGATGGTTTTGTTTTAAATTTTTTAAAATATTTTTTTTCAACTGCTTAATTTGTAAATTAGACGGGAGATGCGGTCGATTCGTTAGGTAAAGAGTTAATTAAATAAGTAGTTAGGAAGTCCTCGCGTTTGTGACGACTACATGTATCCATCCACAAATAGATTTCCAGGAGTTTCTCAGACTTATTGTCCATCAGAATCATCAGGAAATGTTTTCGACGAAGGCGTGTTTTCGTGATGCAGAAAAAATATTTTATCAGTCGTGACTGGTGCTATAACAGTCGGGATTAATCAAGATTTACACATCCATCCCAATCAGCCATCTTTGCGACACCCCCGCCTACCTCTCTTTATAATCGCTTACAACGCAATATGATTTCCTACCTCTGTATATAATCGCTTACCTCTCTATATGATCGCCTACCTCTCTATATGATCGCCTACCTCTCTATATGATCGCCTACCTCTCTATATGATCGCCTACCTCTCCATAGGATCGTCTACCTCTCTATAGGATCGCCTATCTCTCTATATGATCGTCTACCTCTTTATATGATCGCCTACCTCTCTATATGATCGCCTACCTCTCTATATGATCGCCTACCTCGATCGCCTACCTCTCTATATGATCGTCTACCTCTCTATAGGATAGCCCACCTCTCTATATGATCGCCTATCTCTCTATATGAACGTCTACCTCTCTATATGATCGCCTACATCGATCGCCTACCTCTCTATATGATCGTCTACCTCTCTATATGATCGCCTACCTCTCTATATGATCGCCTACCTCTCTATATGATCGTCTACCTCTCTATAGGATAGCCCGCCTCTCTATATGATCGCCTACCTCTCTATATGATCGCCTACCTCTCTATATGATCGCCTACCTCTCTATATGATCGTCTACCTCTCTACAGGATCGCCTACCTCTCTATACGATCGTCTACCTCTTTATATGATCGCCTACCTCTCTATATGATCGCCTACCTCTCTATATGACCACCTACCTCTCTATATGATCGCCTACCTCTCTATATGATCGCTTACCTCTCTATATGATCGCCTACCTCTCTATATGATCGCTTACCTGCCTACCTCTCTATATGATCGCTTACCTCTCTATATGATCGCCTACCTCTCTATATGATCTCTTACCTCTCTATATGATCGCCTACCTCCCTATATGATCGCCTACCTATCTATATGATCGCCTACCTCTCTATATGATCTCTTACCTCTCTATATGAACGCCTACCTCTGTATATGATCGCTTACCTTTCTATATGGTCGCTTACCCCAGTCTTGACAACCATAAAGAGCACACAGCACAAAACTGATGACACAGTAGTGATAAGCAGTTGTGTAGAAACCGCGGGGTAAGAGGGTATTTACACCCCCCCCCCCCCCCCCCCAATCTGCAGAAGTTAGGGTTTATGGTATATTTTACCTGATAATCACGGTTCTGCCCCGGGAAATCGAACCTATCCTCTCAGCCCCTATATAAAGACTGGTGCACCAGATAACCTGCGGAAGAAAGAAGATTACCTATTAGAAGAGTGAAGACAAAGTTATCATCCTACCTCAGTTATTCAGCTGCGCAGCTGAATTATTCTTCAACATATAACAGGTACTTATTACTGCTGTGGAAAATATACCACAAATTGGCGCTGCGAGCTATAAATTACCTGCAGTAATATTTCAAATATCACAAATGGAAAAATAATACTTTTTTGACATTACCACGCGGTATTTTTTCTAAGGGTTTTCAATCCCTTCGAATTATTTTTTTCTTTGTGGCCATCCATGCATATTTTTCATATATTTCGTTTTTAATATGGTTTGTGAGAATGTACAAGCAATTTTTTTTCTTTTTTGAAAATTATATTGCTGGAATTTTTCATTTTTTGGCAATGTTTACATTTTTATGTTAACGGGTTTTCCCGACATGTTGAGGAATCTTCCAATGAAATTTTACTATTGTTTGAAACAGAAAGTAAAACAAATACAAAATGGCATCAAATAACCCAAATGGGGGAAATTTGCAAAGGGACGACCCGTCCCATGTACTGCAAATAAATCTCTGTGATTTTCAGAGTTTCTGTTACATTACCTGGTATTAATTATCACCGTGCAGTGAAATTAGCGTCAAAAAAGAAACGCGTGGGGAAATTTAACGGCAGTAAATATCCTGAATATTCCAGAAGTTAAAATTACAAGAAATATCATGAAATTAATAGATTGTGACCCCCATTTTCCTGATGATCACGACGCTCCTTCAGCATGTACAATTTGTGTACAATTAGTAAATGTTGAGAATGAATCTAATTACCCAATTTCGTCTCATGAATTGGCTTTAGATTCCCAAAAACAAAATGGAAGCCAGACTTCTAGTTCCATGAAAGTTACATACAAATTACATTAGCCCCAACCTGGTCAACATTGAAGGGTCCAGATGTTAATAGCAGACCTCAGTCTGACAAAAGTGAATTTTTGTCTGGTCATTTCAGACCAAAGAAACAAATATGACGGCTGCATTAGGTCGAACTCCCTCAAACCGAGGTCAAACTTTTACGAGTTCACCACTGCCTTGTAATCCTTCTGATTTAGATAGACTATCCAGAGTAGTAGATGATTTTCAAAATAGATTGGACAGAAATCAAAATTTTGGAAATAACTGTCCCCCAAATTTCAGACAACGGGATTCGACAAATTTTCGAAATCTAAATTCCGATTACCAACCAGATAACCCTATAAACAGAGGAAATCCCTACTACCACTTTTACACTCAAAGGGATAGAGGTAACAATTATCATGACCAGAGACAAAATGCTTTACCTCCACCAAATTTGGCAAATTACCAAAATCAGGGTGGTGGGGATATGCAATATGTGGGGAAAAAACAATCATCCTGGGACCTTTATAAAGCCCAAGTAGCAGGAGCTTTACGTTCTGCAGTTAACCGCCATACAGTGTATACTCCTAACAAATTGATGTTGGGGAGGGAGGTTTTCCAACCATCAGATTTAGTATATGGGCCTTGTCCAAAAGAACCTATTCAGAATGAATCCGAGTATGTTATTGAATTAGAGAACTCAATGAGGGCAGCACATGAACTGGCCCGAAATAAATTGAAAACCCAACAAAAAGTAATGAAAAAGCAAAATGATTTCAAAAAACAGTTCAGAACTTCAAGGAAGGAGACATTGTGTATATCGTTGATTCTGAAGGTAAAGTTGGGCAGACTAAAAAATTGAATCCTATTTGGAAAGGACCTGGTATTATCAGTCAGTGTATTTCGTCCTATTTGTTTCGGGTTCGGCTTCTCAATAAGTCAGTTACAGTGAATCATGACAGAATTAAATTGTATGGAGATAGAGTTCTTCCCCCTTGGGTGGAACGTCATATATCTTTGTCACAAAGTTGGAGCTCTCCAGCCCCGTTGTATTGCTTATGCAGAAAACCCAATGATGACTCCTTCATGATTCAGTGTGATTATTGTTTGGATTGGTTTCATGGAAAATGTGTGAACGTGGATAGTTTGGAAGCCAAATCCATTGACAAATTTGCCTGCCCTTATTGTAAGATTGCTCAACCAGAATAAAAAAGCTAACAGTAATAAGGCTAGGTTGAAAGTTCATTTGAATTCAACCTGTCCTTGGATTTTTTGTAGAATGTCCAGTTCAGACGATAGCCCGAAACGGTCTTGGAGAGCGGGGGAGGAAACGCCTTCCCCGTTTGCTACCTCAAGAGATATTAGATTGAAGTCGGACCCTAATTTACAAAGGTCCGCTTCGTGGGGGATAAGATGGATTGAGTCTTCCGGCTCCCACACTGTGGGAGCCAAACCCAACGACTCGGGGAGCAGCACTCATTTTACAGCTGCTTCCGCTCCTTCTTCTTCTTCAGGAGCCCGGCCGAAGGTTGCAAGTGCCTCTAAAAGAGAGACTCAGTCTTCGGCTACAAAAGGGGGTCCTCGTACGACGAGGACTCCTTCTACCTCTACTACCTCTAAGGAGGGTCCAGGCAAACCTACTGCTAGGGCCCAAACTAGCTGGTCCCAGTCCTCCCGTACTACGGGAAGACTACAGGCCAAGCCTCAGGCTAGGGAGGTCCCCTCCCTGTTGTCTGTAGACCTGACCTCACCAGCGTGGAAATTCCAAGCTCCTCCCTCTGGTTTAAATCCTCAAGCCTTGGACAAGCCACCAAAACGGCGTGGCCTGGACTCGGTTTGTCCCATCCCCAGCTGCCAAAGTAGTACCAGGCAGCTGAGGAGACATTGCGAGAAACGGCATCCGCCCCTCGCAATGTGGGAAAATTGGCCTAAGGGAGATCAGCAATTCTCTCCGAAGGTTTATTCCACTCTGTAAGAAATGGTTGCTCCCCTGGCTAAACCTTTGGTGGATCTGTTAGATCAGGTCAATGGAGAGTTCATTGAACTTAACAAATTTCCATTGCCTGTCTCCTCTGCATTTGTGGATCGCATGCGGTCCATAGAGAGCCACCAGGGTTTACCCCCCCCCCCCCACACCCCACTCGACACAGCTCCAGTGTCTGGTTACGCCAGCAGGTTTGTTACACTGGAGAGTGCTGATATGGCTGTTAGCCAAAATTGAATCGAAGAAGGGAACATCTGTGGCTGTTCCCTCTACCGCTGCCACATCAGCCTCTTCAACTTCCTGTTCGGTGGGGGTAGGGGAGGGGGGAGAGTCTGTGGTTAAGCCACAGAAATTTGTGGTAAAACCACCACCTCCTCCTGGGTTTTCGTCGCTGCCTAAAAAGGGAGTGGTCACCCCTTGCCCACACGTCGTTTTCCAGGATAGGCCAGCGGAAGTGGTCCCTACCTCAGTCATTCCAGTTATGAGAAGCTGGGAAGAGTCAACCCCCCATGGACCCATATTTACTGGATGCCCACTTTCATGCCGATCGTACCCAGAAGTCTCTGGGAGCTCTACAGCTCCCATTTAGGGAAATTTTTCGGTTGGAGGCGGGTAGGCCAGTGTGGGTACCCATTCCGGTACGTGGTGGCGTAGCAGTATATGGCGACCCTCCTACGTATCCCACCATTTCACAGGAGAGACACGATAGTAAAGATTGCTGTCGGGCTCCATCCTCGCCATGTCAAGGAATACTCTCCCACGGAGTTGGGAGAGGCTGTGGGAGTAGTTTCTGATTTGATTCCGCATGCCTCTGGCCTGTGAGAGATCGGACTAGGTGGTACGGAACCTGAGGGGGCCTGGTCTATCCAGGATGAGGATTTTACGCGATTAGACCGCATGGCTCACATCAGTAAGCCCCTTGTCCTGCACCTGAGGAGGTCAGCAAAAGATGCAATGGGTAGCGATGTTCATTGCAAGGCCCTCCAGATCCTCCAGGAAAATGTGAGCTGGGGGCAGTGCCTACAGTTGTACTGCTTTAGTTGGGATGGGGAGACAGCCAGGCGTTGGCTTGGGCTTTTCCACGACACCCACTTCAGCATTAGCCCCCAGTGTTACTCCTTCTCCGAGATGCAATGGGGTGGAGTCCGGCACATTCCGCTGGACAGACTGATGGTCGAGTCTGACTGCCCGTACTTTTCTAGGCAGTCTGGGTCACCAATGGTAGCCCCATGTATATGGGAGAAGTAGTGAGACTTATTGCCAACAGGATGAGGGTACCCATAGGACAGCTGCTCAGGTTGACTAAGGAAAACACTGAGCGGCTCCATGGGTTCCCTCCCCTGTGAGTCCTTAGTCCTCACCATTTTTAGAGATATTCCCTTTCGCTGTAATAGAATACCTGATACCCTGGCACCTTGTCAGTAACCCTAAGCATTATTATGGGCAAGCTGACAAGGGAGCAATTGGGAGCAATTGGTATCCACCCTCAAGGGAAAATTTATTCCCCAAAGAACCATTCCAAGAATATATAGAGGAGGTACCTCGCTCAGTTTTGTAAAAATCTATCTATTTTATCCTACCTCAGTTATTCAGCTGCGCAGCTGAATTATTCTTCAACATATAACAGGTACTTATTACTGCTGTGTAAAATATACCACAGGTTACATTTTCTTCCATTTTAAACATTCTTTCATCATAATTTTCAGCACGGCATATGTTAAGTTTCTTTGACGAATAAATCTCTGTAAAGCCTACTCTACTATATTATTGAATATCAAAACTCAGTGACGCACCAACTGCGTGTCATTCGATCCTCTCGCCAGTGACGCACCAACTGCGTGTCATTCGATCCTTTCGCCACACAGTTTACTTGGCATTATTCAATAACGGGAGAGGTTGGTGGTGAAGAATATCCGGTTGGAAACTACAGGAAAAAGCACAACATTTTTGTTTTAACAATAGATTTTGAAATACTTTTCCAGAAAATGCACGTCGGACACCGTTTCTTATGCTCTTCCTCGGGCCGAGAGCAAAAGTGGTTCGTCCTCTTTTGTTGCGCCGTCGCTTCGTGACAGATACCTGGTTCGTCCACTACTCCCCCCCCCCCCTCCCCCCCCACACACACATACACCTATATTATTTCCTTGTTACGCAACTTGTGATGGGTGTGGAGCAGTGATTACGACCTAGTTCACGAAGGTTCTGTTCTCGAAAATGAAATACCATCCCAACAAATAAAACGGATAAATTCAAGTTACAAGAGCAACATACCTCACCACCTCAGTCCTGGCAGTATCGACGCTGGAAGGCGTAGACAAAAACTGTTCGTCTTCATTTCTTGTAAATTTTAGCTGTAACAACAAAATAGAATTCACAACTAACAACAAACTATTATGTGAATATAGACAAACGCAATAAATAAAAGTGTTTCCGAATCAACGAAGGAGAACTACACTTGTCACGTGTTTAAAAATTATAAAGTGATATTTCAAAAGGTTGTTATTCTCTTTTGTATGTTTGGATCCTATGTGTATGATTTGTATTATCTGTGAAGTAAATAATGTATACCTGCATGTATTATAACACAGCTGTGTTTCAACTTTAACCCTTTACCCAACGTAACGGCCAAAACCGGCCAGCGCTATTCTCAAAAATCGCCAATTAATTTTCAAAATATTTTCATTTTTTGTCTCAAAAACATAGGTTATGACCCCTCGTTGGAACGAGCTCGTCGAGCTCGTTCCAACGAGGGGTCATAACCTATGTTTTTGAGACAAAAAATGAAAAAAATTGGTTATTCAAGAATTTTTTTTGCAAGTGTCGTCTGCTTTTCATGTTAGGTAAAGGGTTAAGTCTCTTATATGGTGTTTTCAGAAGGGACTTGTCCTGTTCTTTACTCAGGTGCTCATAGGTCTGCGGATTGAGAGCAGTGGTGTAGTCAGGATCTTTCAGGATGGGCACTAATTTAGATTTTATGGCTCCCCGATGACTTAAGGATAAATCTGACAGTCACAGGCAAAAGCACGAGAGGTTGTCCCATTTCGCTGGTTAGAGAGGAGGGCGATAAGCCTGCCCCAGGAAATGTGTTTTTTAGGGAATTTAATTAAGTCGGTCAATTTTATATATTGAAATAAGATCCAGTTGTATTCTACAGAATTGCTAGGGCTCATTAACCCATGTTTACCTAGTCCAAACTTGAAACTAAATGCCGTGATATGATTATTGGTGTGGAACGTCCTGTGGATTTTGGGTCCAAGTTTTGTCTAATGTTTTGCGTGAGAGTACCTATTTGAAATTAGAGGGGAGTGTCATATACCCATATTACACCAACCTCGCCTACACCCAGTAGTCAGTCCACCCATTCATTGAAATGAGTGAAGTATTTAGCCTTGTCGATGAATGTTTAGAGTGATATATCAGTTTGGTGTAGGCACCAATCTATTCCCCCACCTCAGTGTTTATCCACTCAAGTGTTCACCATTCTCAATTTCCTCACATGCTTACTCCGATCAAAACTCATGAATTTGACGGAGGACAGGGTTTCATTGGTCAAAATTTGGGCAAAAAAATATGAAATACTAAGTTAGGCAGACGCCCTTGCTTGCTCGGCGAAAATATACACTCGCTTTGGAGTACTCATTAGGGCAAAGGATCTTGCTTGGCAGCCAAAGATATGCTCTCTATAGAAAGTGCAGTAAATGCTCGACTCAGAAAATCGTAAGATAAAATATGACAAACTTCTAAAGTGCAGTAAGTGTTGTCATTCCAAAGTTCCAGCAGAAATGCTACCTTCAAAAACAAATGTCAAAAATCTTGAAAACTGAATCATTAATACACTCTATGACGATTGGGTTAAAAATAAACAGAACTTGTCAGGACAGAGTTAACTCTTTCAACGCTGGTGGTATCTTCCATGCCCGTTAAATGGCAGAAATTGAAGAAGTCCATATCCATTATTTGGGGGTAGAGCAATTAATATTTTCAACGTGCAGCCTTACGACTGCACGTTGAAAATATTAATTGTTCTACCACACACGTTCACTTAGTAGCCATCCTACTTAACGAAATTATGACGTATTGCCTTCCTGGACCGGAAAAGCGACCTCTCGTGTTGAAAGAGTTAATTAATATGAACCCAACTGGGTTCATACTTACTCAACCCAGCTGCTTTAGATTGATTTGTAACCCACCTTATTTTAGAGTGTAGCAGGGTATGGTACTGTTCAAATTATTTCACATGTTGTATGTTTAAAATGGAGTATTTTATCAATCGAAAGTATAATTGTAGAGTACATCGACTTACTGGTTATGGAGTTGGACTTCAAACCGAAAGGTCCAAGGTTCGATTCCCGCAAAGTGTAACTGTGTTTTGTCCTTGGGCAAGACACTTATTTCTGGGTCACGGTGGCGTTGTATAGTAAGACGTACTGTACGTCAATGGTACTTAATTCTGGGTCACGGCGACGTTGTATAGTAAGACTTACTGTACGTCAATGGTACTTAATTCGGGGTCACGGTGGCGTTGTATAGTAAGACGTACTGGGCAAGGCACTTATTTCTGGGTCACGGTGACGTTGTATAGTAAGACGTACTGTACGTCAATGGCACTTAATTCTGGGTCACGGTGGCGTTGTATAGTAAGACGTACTGGGCAAGGCACTTATTTCTGGGTCACGGTGACGTTGTATAGTAAGACGTTTCCTCCACCCGTAAAAATGGTACTTAATTCTGGGTCACGGTGGCATTGTATAGTAAGACGTACTGTACGTCAATGGTACTTAATTCTGGGTCACGGTGGCGTTGTATAGTAAGACGTACTGTACGTCAATGGTACTTAATTCTGGGTCACTGTGGCGTTGTATAGTAAGACGTACTGTACGTCAATGGTACTTAATTCTGGGTCACGGTGGCGTTGTATAATAAGACGTAGTGTACGTCAATGGTACTTAATTCTGGGTCACGGTGGCGTTGTATAGTAAGACGTACTGTACGTCAATGGTACTTAATTCTGGGTCACGGTGGCATTGTATACTAAGATGTACTGTACGTCAATGGTACTTAATTCTGGGTCACGGTGGCGTTGCATAGTAAGACGTACTAGGCAAGGCACTTAATTCCGGGTCACGGTGGCGTTGTATAGTAAGACGTACTGCACGTCAATGGTGCACTTGTCTTCAATCAATGCTAACTCTGCTTGTAGGAAGTTAATAGGCTGGGGAGTATGGCAGTTGCTCGCCGTTGCTCGCTGGTTCTCTCCGGCTACTCCGGTTTCCTCCACCCGTAAAACTGTACGACACGAGGTGAACCTGGCTGTCGAAAAAGTGTCGTTAAATCCAAATAAATAAATAAATTTGTAGAACATAAGTCTTTGGTAAAAGCAATTAGGTATGTTCAAAAGAGTTGGGCGATTTAACTGAGCCATCGGGTTAGTTAGGTGTACGACCCAGACGGGAGATATGGATATCTTTAGACTATCTTGTTCACATAGCTACTACCATCATACGACAGTTGTAAGTGGTAATAAAAATGTGCGATTCGTTTTGACTGCCGGCCATACGTGAAATACGTCCCAATGAACAGAGAAGAAGGAGGCTCATTTGGCCATACGGTTATGGGGTTATTACAAATTACAAAACTATACTGCTTATGAACAACATGGATAACAATTTAGAAGCCAAGGTCAGATAATCTCCACGACTCGGTCACCCGAACTCTTTTCTCCTGAAAGAGAAAGCGTAAAATTCTATATTACACCCAGAGCCCACCTACCCCCCCCCCCCCCCCCCCCTCACCATGGGGAATATTGACGGTCATGTTATTAAATACATGTACAGTACAAAGTGATAAAGACTTAGAGTTAAGAGATTGTCATTTCATGGGAATTTTCAACTTCTTCAACA
The DNA here is from genome assembly GCA_031216915.1 of Pictodentalium vernedei. Lineage (NCBI taxonomy): Eukaryota > Metazoa > Mollusca > Scaphopoda > Dentaliida > Dentaliidae > Pictodentalium > Pictodentalium vernedei. The sequence goes on along the minus strand of CM062296.1, from coordinate 80,591,246 downwards.
CATGTCTTGAGGGAAACAAAATATTTTCTGACAACATAAAGTGGATAACTTATCACACCACTGGGGGTGATGGTGGTGGTCAGAGACTGAATCAGAAGAACAAAGTCTGTTAATTTTATTTAACACTTGCGAAAGAGCCTAAAACCTCGAACACTGTTTACAATATTTACTGCTGGGATTTCACACTGTTCAAGAAAGAGCACAAGAAAAAGCCGTTATGAAAAAATACTCATTATTGGAGAAATTGAAGGTGGCTAAGGAATGCTGGATGATTCTAGCCCAAACTGGAAAGGTTTCATTATATAGAAGGGTCTCTGTTGGGTACAAGATATAAACCAGCATCGAGGGCTCAGTTGGTCTATTGCTATTGAAGGCGATATTAATGTAAACTTTTTTTTTATTATTGTGGTTTGGCGATACATTTTCGACAGGCATGGACGCCTCACGTCGGACATTTTTAAAGGTCGAGTAGGATGGAATGTATCGATTGAATAGAAGTAAATCTAATTACCACAAAGGTGTTACATAGCTGATATTTGCAGTGGAGATAAGCTATATTATGATAAATACGGTGTGCCATACTTTTGAACTGTAAAGAGATCCCTGTGAAGAAAATGGCTGGACCAGAACATGCAATGGTACTTCAGAAATTCAAATTACATGCAATTGGATTTATTTTTTAACCCTTTACCCAACGAATCGCCCGCATCCGCCCGCGTAATATGCAAATTCAGCAGCTGAAAAAATATTATTTTTCGGAAAATTTCAACAAAACCATATCATGTGACCCCTCTTTGGAACGAGCTCGTCGAGCTCGTTCCAAAGAGGGGTCACATGATATGGTTTTCTTGAAATTTTTGGAAAAAATGGTAATTAGAATAATAAATTTTGACATCGTCTGCGTTAGAACGTTACTACTCAATTGTTGTTCTCCAGAGCATAAAAATCAGTTACTTCAACTTCACATTCATATTTTAAGACTTGGTGACAGGAAGTTGATCGGGTGTTAAGGATTTTCAAAAGCATCTCTTTTGATGAGTAAACTATTCTTTTTAAATTTTTGTCATATTTTTCTAATCTATAGAAAATCATTCGTAGCAATCATTCGTGTATTAAATAACCATTACTATTGAAAAATAATGAAAAAAAGCAGTATGTTTTTTCACATGTCCACTCAAATTACAATCTTCAATTTAGAATCACCCAAACGTATAGCGTTTTGTTTTTATTAAGAATGTTATTGTTACTTTCTAGGCGGTGCATGGGGGAAATACAGTTAACCCTTGTGACGCTGTAGTTTAATTCTGACATTCATTAATCAATGTAAAAGGTCACAGTACAATTTAGTAAACTAAACATTATGACCTCAAAGTTATTGTTTGGATATATTTTCATTCTCAATAGACAGCCGTCCCCCCCCCCCCCCCCCCCCACTCGGGGACACTATGAACGAAGAGCGTGTGTTGTAAGCCCCAGTTGTAGTTTCCCTGAAAATCCCGTGATTCGAAAATCGTGACTCGAACGTTACACGAGAACAGGGCGAAGGACGAAGCTCTCAAAAACCTAAAGAAAACCCTCCGTCTTAAATTAATCAGAGTTCAGTGCAAAAAGATGCGTAAAGCCCTCCTCAGTTGTCTCTAACATTATTCGATACACGTAGTAGTCGGAGATATGGTAAATGGGCCCGGTTGGGGGGGGGGGATCTCATAGGTGATCCCATATGTGATGCCTTAATCACGTGACCTACTTACGTCATGTTTGGTTTCCCTTATAGACCGCGTCTTGTGACGTCATCTCCATAGTGATACGTGGTCTTACAGCGCATGCGCAGCGCGTGTTGTTAAGGTGACACGTGTTTCCGTCGTCCATTTCATATATAGGACACAACTATCTTGGTTTCGATGGTGGGACGTAGCTGCTACGTAACCCAAAGGCCTACAACATGATGGGTGTATGTTGGGAAGGTGTGTTCCATTGAATAGAAGAAAATATAATTACCACAAACAACCCTATAACCCAGCAAAACCACCAAAAACGGCTTTATTTGGTTCGTATTCCGCCGGAATCCTCGTTTTCTCATATAAACGGGGCGTTCTTTTGTATAAGGGCTATTTTATTGGTTCAGTGTCCTCGGACACTATGTAGAATTACCACAAACAACCCAACAATTTCCCTAAACTTCAAAAATCCTTGTTTTCTGCCTACCTGTGGTAGTTAAATACCCCATTAAGGGATTTCCTTATGCCCCTCATGGCCTCGTACGATAAAAGGAGGTGCAAAAAAGTGTAGTTTGTTAGTTAATGCTGCTGGTGCCACGGGGCATGATGGTAAAGTGAAGTGATCGGTTCAGACAATCCAGCCAGAGGACACATATCTTAATGTGTTCAGTTCAGGAACAAAAATACCAGAAATAGCTTCAGAACTATCAGAGCAGACAATGCAAACTACAAATTGTCCAATAAGCTAAATCTTTTCCAAATGAAAAGCTCTCTTCCACTATTCGTTATACTCTGCAACAATCGTGTAGGGTATAGCAGACAAAACCAACAATAAAATAGATGAAACATGTCCAGGGATTAAGAAAATAAGGCCTGGTGTTGGAAGACACGACAATTTTGTAAGGTTAGGAAATTTTTGGGTTGTTTGTGGTAATTCCACATAGAATCCGAGGTTTCTGAGCCAATACTCTTGTACAAATAGACGCGCCTATTATTTGAGAAAATGATGATTCTGGAGAAATCCGTACCAAATAAGGTCATTTTTGGTGGTTTGGAGGTTTATCGGGTTGTCTGTGGTAATTAGATTTAGTCTTGTTCGAAGCTTCTTTTTGCATTTACTGACTTGAAAAGGTGGAAAGAACCTTTAAAGAATGCAAAATATTGTAAACTATTTTAATGCAGTCTCCTAAACTCCAAAAAATCTACAAACTCCTGCAAACAGCTTTTTTCAGAGCTAAAGTAATACAGGCAGAGACTTTACTGTGATGCGCTCAGACGTATCCGCGAGATTTAAGGACTTATTACGGTGGGTTTTATAGACGCCTTCGGCTGTGTCCGAGTAAAGCTCCAATTTTCTCTTGTATATACGTTTGTTTTGTTATGGGAAAATGACTGGCGCAAAATTTGTTTACTTGCAAACATTGTACTAGATTTATATTATTCTTATACCTATTCATTTATTTGTTTATGCCAAATACAGAAGCTATACTAGCCGCTTTTAAGGAAAGATTGACGTCTTTCTTCATTATATTTATCATACCACAAACTCAAGACACTAGTAGAGCTGTAGGTTTTTAAATTTCTTGTTCGGTTTCGGTTTTGGTTTTTCAGGTGGAGTAAAACCTCGGTTCGGTTCGGTTTTCGGTTTGTTCATGAGGCCAAGTAAAATTCAATAAAACTCATTCTTATGTCCGGAGTCATAACTGAATGGTAGTGAAATTGAGTGAAACTCAAAGAATGCCCGAAATAAGCTATAATACATGAAGAATCAGGAAGGCCAATATAATAATTTCCTAAATATACAGAACTTTTATTGTGCTTGGCCATTTTTCGAGGTCTGACACCTACACGCAACTTGAGGAAAGCTGCAAACACAACTAAACTGAAATATTGGAAATTCACAGAATGTAGCCTTCCCAGAGTAGTGAGAGTACCCAGACACTGCTATTGGCAGTGTCTGGGTACTCTCACTACTCTGGAATGGCTACATTCTGTGAATTTCTGCGGCAAGAGAGTATTTAATAAAAAAACGATAAACCTTAGATTACAGGATGTCGACGGTTTCGGTTTCGGTTTTTTTTTAAAAACTAAAAACCTCGGTTCGGTTTCGGTTAACCTTCAGCTCTAGACACTAGAATGGCTTGATGTCTCCTCTACATTAAATGATAGGTAGTATATGCTTGGACGAGCTGGAGACAAAAGCAGATTTCGATTTTGAACATTTATATAACGAAAAAATATGTACCGATGCCGAGATTGAATCACCTTTTAAAAACGAAATATTTGCTTGCGATTATATTGAACCAGGTAATTACGATTGCATAATCTCAAAAGAAACACAAGTGTTTTTCACTATTTCATATTAATTGTCAGAGCATTAGTGCTCATTGGGACGCACTCACAGAACTTTTATTTAACATACAAGGACCTGATAATGATATGTTTAATTGGGCTGACAGAAGTTTTTAATATTCCAGATAACGTTTCCACTAACTTGGAAGGACATCCACCAATTATTAAAGAGAATACATCCTGTTAATGAAGACGGTCGTGGTGGGGTGGGCTTATTTATCAAGGAAGTAATTGATTATTAAGTTCGAGATTACCTATCAATTTGTAATCCCCATATCATCGAGTCACTCTTCGTTGAGATTAGAATACAGGCCCAATACGCCCCAAAGCACCACTGGCATTGTTCTCCGGGCACTTAATGAAATATTAGATGCAGTGAATCAGGAGAATAGACCGAATTATATTGTAGATGACTTTAACATAGACCTCTTAAAATTTGAAAATCACACAAAAACAAGTAGTTACATCGATTTGGTGTTCAGTCAAGGTTTCTTACCACACACAACAAGGCCCTCTAGAGTTACTGAACACTTGGCTGCATTAATTGATCTAAACTTGAGCAGTAACATTACATCCCCATTCAAATCAGGTATAATATTAACCGTTTACCTAACCTGAAAAGCAGACGATACTTGCAAAAAAAATTCTTGAATAACTAATTGTTTTCATTTTTTGTCTCAAAAACATAGGTTATGACCCCTCGTTGGAACGAGCTCGACGAGCTCGTTCCAACGAGGGGTCATAACCTATGTTTTTGAGACAAAAATTGAAAATATTTAAAAAATTAATTGGCGATTTTTGAGAATAGCGCTGGCCGGTTTTGGCCGTTAAGTTGGGTAAAGGGTTAAAAGATGTATCTAATCATTTCGGCATTCACTACAAGAACAAAACACAACAAAATGATGATATAGAGCCAAACATGTTACGTAAAATAAATGAAGCCAATGTAGCCCGTTTTAGGACAATTCCCTCTGAGATCGATTTTGCGTAAGTAATGGAACTCAACTGCCCAGACTAAGCTTATGACACATTTCGAAACAGCTATACCAATGCATTTGAGTACCGCATTTCCTCTTCAACAAGTTCGCCCAAATACAAAACTGATCAAAAGTCAACCATGGATGACGAGATGCTTTATCGGGTTAACAATCTCGAAAAACAGTTTTTATAGAAAACATTACAATAGCTTTCTTCTCATAATATTCAAAACTACAAAAGATTTTGTCAAGTATTTAATAAAATTAAGAAACAAAGTAAAGAAATTTACTACGGTGATGCACAAGCGATGCGTAAAATTAATATGCGTGAAACATGGACAATCCTAAATGCTGCAATAAGTAGGGCCAAGCAGAAGTGAAATTGCCATCCCATTTTAATCATGGAGATCATAAAATTGAAAGTCCACATGCCATTGCTCAAGAATTCAATAATTTCTTCAACAATGTAGGTACTCTACTTTCGTTCAGGGAAATCCCTACTACTTATCAACATTTCGCAGCCACTATGTTAGTAGTGCCGATGTCTCTTTTCGCATCTACTTGTGTGTTCTACTTGCATTTAATAATGGAGACAAAAGCGTTCTTGAACTTTAGTAAATATATACTGTGGCATAACGCATTCTCGAAAATGACTCCCTGAGCACTTTTCAACAGTGCTTGACAAAACAATATTACGGGCAGGGATGTGTCTAGAGGGTTTCAGCCTGGGGGGGGGGGGGGGGTGCCACCGGTGTAAATTCCAACTGTGAATGGTTTCGATAAGTGGTTGCACTGCAGCGCTGGGTGATATCTTTTAACCCTTTCCCCAACGAATCGCCCGCATCCGCCCGCGTAATATGCAAATACAGCTGCTGAAAAAATATTATTTTTCGAAAAATTTCAACAAAACAATATCATGTGACCCCTCTTTGGAACGAGCTCGTTCCAAAGAGGGGTCACCTGAAATGGTTTTGTTGAAATTTTTTTTAAAAATTTAAATGAAAGTGTCAATGACACTGTAGTTCAACTTGACAATCTTGAACTTGGTAAGTTATAAATGAAATGGCAAAATTGAATATCATTGGTACCAATGTTATTTGGTGAAAATTCAACATAACAGCATTGTGTGTGCACAACGTCAGAGTAATCCACGCATTTTTAAATGCAAACTGTATGACTGGCTAAAGGAAGAATTCTGATACATAAATGCAATACGTTCAGAGGTTATTGTAAATGGCAACTTTTTTTCACAGAAATGAATGCTAATCAATAGCTCTTATCTAAAGGTCTTGCCTAATGAGAACACCAAGTTCAAAAACAATCCTATGATAAATGTGACCTGTAGGCCAGGTCAATGAAGAATGCTGATCCACAAATGCAATAAATTCCAAGACTGTTGCTAACAGCAAGTTTTTGATGGAAATGAAAGGAAAACCAATAGCTCCTATCCTTGTCACCCTGCATAAGCATACAAAGTTTCAAACCTGATAATGAATGTGCCCTCTGAGGCATGCCAAAGGAAGATGTTAATGCACAAATGCACTAAGTTTGAATTTCATTGCTTGTGGCAATGCTTTTTGTTTTTTAATGGAAATTCATAGATATACCCTGCAGAGAGTGCAAAAGGGATAAGTTGATGCACAAATGCAGTAAGTTCAAAGGCTGGTGATAACGACAATATTTTTTATGGAATTGAAAAAAAAGCAATAGTTCACATCTAGAGGTCACCCCGAACACACATACCAAGTTTCAAAGTGATCCGATCATAAATGTGCCCTGAAGGGTGTGTTAAAGGGAAATATTGAGGTCTGACTAAACTAAGTTCAAAGGTCAGTGGCGACATTTTTTTGACAGAAATGGAAGAAAATCGACATCTCCCATATAGATGTCACCCCACACAAGCACACCAAGTTTGCAAGCGATCCAAACATAAATGTGCCCTGCAGGGTGTGTCAAAGGGAAATCTTGATGCATAACTGCAGTAAGTTTTTACTAAGTTCATCATGGGTCGTTGCCAATGGCAACTATTTTTGACGGAAATGGACGAAAATCGATAAATCCCATCTAGAGGTAACCCCAAACAAACATACCAAGTTTCAAACCATCCTGATAATAAATGTGCCCTGTCGGGCGTTCCAAAGGAATATGTTGATCCCTGACTAAACTAAGTTCAAATGTCGTTGCCAGTGGCAACATTTTTTGACAGAAAATGGAAGAAAATCAATAGCTCCCATGTAGAGGTCACCTCAAACAAGCATGTCAGGTTTCAAAACAATTCGATCATAAATGTCCCCTGTTGGGTGTGACAACGGGAAATATTGAGGTCTGACTAAACTAAGTTCTAAGAACGTTGCCAGCGGCAACATTTTTTGACAGAAATGGAAGAAAATCGATAGCTCCCATCTAGAGCTCACCCCAAACAAGCATACCAGGTTTCAAAACAATTCGATCATAAATGTGCCCTGTTGGGTGTGACAAAGGGAAATATTGAGGTTTGACTAAACCAAGTTCTAAGAACGTTGCCAGCGGCAACATTTTTTGACGGAAATAGAAAAAAATCGATACTTCCCATCTAGAGCGCACCCCAATAAGCATACCGAGTTTCAAAGTGATCTGGTCAAAACTGTGCACAAAGTTCATCGAAGGTCATTGCCAGTGGCAACAGCAGAGAAGTCAAGTTCCATAAGAGGCGTTGGTAGTGATATTGGTCTTGGATTTGACGGAATCGGTTGGCTTGGTGTCTTAGCTGCTGAACTTGAATTGTTACTTGAATTATTACATGAGTGCTGTCAAAAAGACAGCAGATCGCCCACTATCAAAAACTAAAAGACAGGGGCAGGGGAAATTTAAGCGCCCCCCCCCCCCCTGCAAAAGGCAATACCGTTTACGATTGTCGTCACTAGGGTTCACCCAGATACTCCTAAGGAAGCCATCTCTAGGGGGTTGCCAGAGTGCGAGTGGGAGAGGTTTACCTCAAGAGCCACGGGCAAATGCACGTGGAGACTAAAGGTGAACTGCCGCAGCAACGCGATAAAACAAAAATTAACCGCTAACGGAGTAACCATTAATGGCAGAAAGCACGGGGTGGAGGAGTACAGAACTACCCCTCCACCAGTTCGGTGCCACAAGTGCCAAAAATTCGGGCACTTAGCCACTAAATGCAGGGGGAATCTACAGCATGCAGATCAGACTCTCCCTCATGCCCAAACTGTAAAGGGGACCATGTCAGCAACTACCGCGGGTGTCCCCACTTTAAAAAAGTAAAACAAAACATTGAGTTAAAAAACTTAAACCTAAAAAAAAACGACAGAGCCTCCTCCCCCCACACAATCTGCTCATTAGTTGCGGGAGCATTGTTCTCCGTGTTAAACAAACATGTGCGTACTAGTCTGTCACACATCTGTCAAGATGTTAGCCGGTCATCGTCCCGGCTTTTCAAAACACAAATATCCGATTCCGTAATTAAAGCCGCAAGCAACACCCCATAGAGCCGCCAAACACCTCTAGCCAAACACCGAAACTAAATTACAACCCCATCATGAGTTACAAATGGCCGTGTGGAACGCTAGAAGCGTTAACAACAAAACAATTCAGATCAGCCGATATTTCGAAGATACAGACATTATCTGTATCTGCGAAAGTTGGCTTCAACCCAGCGAAAATTTTTCAGTAAGCGGGTTCAGCACTATTAGAAGAGATCGACTAATCACCAAAGGTGGCGGCGTTGCTCTTCTAATAAAGCAGAACATCAAAACTAAAACCATAAAAACTAACCACCTCGATGCAGAGGTGATTGCTTCTGAAATCACTGTCGACAATAAAAACATCGCGATTGTTTGTTATTATAACGACCCAAGCAAAATTGTTTCTGACACTGTCTTTGAATTCTTTACGAGGAAATACAAAAACTGCATTTTCCTCGGCCACTTCAATGCCAAATACCTGTACTTTGGCTGCAACAAAACCAGCCCCAACGGTGAAGCCCTCCTCGAAATAACAAAAAAACATAACCTTCATGTGGTTATGAACGACAACTCAGCAACCTATATCAGTAACAACCCACTATTTTCATCTGAAATCCTCGATTTAATTATCGCCAGTGACTCCCTGATAAACCACATCAATGACCATTGGGTCGGCGATGATGACTTAGGCAGCGATCACCTCCCGGTCCATGCCTCACTGCAGCTAGGAAATGGCCCACTCAGGTACCCCCCCCCCCCCACCACCCCCCACTCTCCGCAGAAATTTCAGAAAAATTAATTGGAACCTCTACCGCGACATCATCGATGTAAACTCACAAACACCCCCCTATCTAACACAGCGGAACTAGAAACCCAATGCGAGGGCACAGAGAAAATCATTAACTCAACCCTAAACGAAATATGCCCAAAAGAAGAAGTGCGCCCCCGGAGAAATACTATCTCGGGCGACACACTGTCACTAATCAAAACTAAATGGAAAGCTCTTCGCGCTCTTAAAACCGAAACTGACCCCGGTAAGAAAGCTGATCTAAAAAAAACCCCATAAAACCGCCTTCATGGCGAAGTCAAGGAAGCCCTCAAAGCTGAAAAACAAGCCAACTGGGAAAAGGTAACAGCCAATCTAAACGGGGTCCAAGATGCTAAAAATTTCTGGGACTCTTTCAAAATCCTAACTGGGCCAAAAAAAAAAAAAAGGGCGGCAAAGCCGCAGCCAAACCTCTTAAAAGGGAAGACGGTTCCTTCAAGCGCATCGACAAAGACAAGGCCGACACCTTTGCCGACCTCCTAAGAAAAACGCATCGCCCGCATCAAGGCGCGGGCAATGATGACGCCGTCATAAACGCGATTGATGACTTCATCAATGAACACCCTGATATCTACCGTGACCCCAAATTCGATAACGAGCCAGAAGACGGGGATGACGATGACCTCGTCACCCCCATCACCAATGACGAAATCATCAACGTCATAAAAAAATGCAAAAATTCCTCCTCACTCGGCGAAAACGAAGTGAGCTACAAAATTCTAAAACAAAGCCCAAATTCCCTAATCAAAAAACTAAACAAACTGTTCAACGCATGCCTCACCCATGGCTACTTTCCCAAATGTTGGAAAAAAGCCATCGGTGTCATGATACCAAAACCTGACAAGGACCCCCTCCGATCCAGCCAGCTACCGCCCAATCAGCATCCTCAGCTGCATTGGTAAGACATTCGAACGAATCCTTACCAATCGGTTCAGGGGGCACCTTGAAGACAACGATTTTTGCAATAACTGGCAAAGAGCCTATAGAAACCGTAAAGAAGGCATGGAGCATGTCTACCGTCTAGTCACTCAAATGAAAACCGCGATCAACAATCAGCAAATAGGCGCGGCAGTCCTGTTAGACGTCGAAAAAGCATTTGACTCTGTTTGGCACAATGGAATGCGCTACAAATTATCAAAAATAGGCCGATGAAATCGTCAGATGTGTACCCGTACGCGCAACTAGTAGAAAGCTGTATGGCGGAGGGTCACCACGGATGCCGGCATTATGTACACCATACAAGGTATGGGTACATATAGAAATGGATTGGAGGAGTGTCTAATTTGATGGATAAAGGGTTAATATCTCCGGATCAAATTATCAGATTTACATAAAAACTATACAGCACAGCACAGCACATCACTAACCTGAATAAATATATAAAGTAACATGACAATCGGATTGATATTTTTTGAGTTATCTCATGCCAAATGGATTGGAGGAATTTTCAATTTGAAGGATAAAGGGTTAATATCTCCGGATCAAATTATCAGATTAACACCAAAAACTATACAGCTCAGCACATTAGTAACCTGAACACAAATATAAAGTAACTTGACAATCCAAGCAATATTTTTCAAGTTATCAAATGCCAAAGGGATTGGAGGAATTTTCAATTTGAAGGATAAAGGGTTAATATCTCAGGATTAAAATAACAGATTTACACCAAAAACTATACAGCTCGGTACATCAGTAACCTGAACACAAATATAAAGAAACTTGACAATCCAAGCAATATTTTTCAAGTTATCGAATGCCAAAGGGATTGGAGGAATTTTCAATTTGAAGGATAAAGGGTTAATATCTCAGGATTAAATTTTCAGATTTACATCAAAAACTATACAGCTCGGCACATCAGTAACCTGAACACAAATATAAAGTAATTTGACAATCCAAGCAATATTTTTCAAGTTATCGAATGCCAAAGGGATTGGAGGAATTTTCAATTTGAAGGATAAGGGGTTAATATCTCAGGATCAAAATAACAGATTTACACCAAAAACTATACAGCTCGGCACATCAGTAACCTGAACACAAATATAAAGTAACTTGACAATCCAAGTAATATTTTTTTTCAAGTTATCGAATGCCAAAGGGCTTGGAGGAATTTTCAATTTGAAGGATAAAGGGTTAATATCTCAGGATCAAATTATCCGATTTACACCAAAAACTATACAGCTCGGCACATCAGTAACCTGAATACAAATATAAAGTAACTTGACAATCCAAGTAATATTTTTTAAGCTATCGAATGCCAAAAGATTGGAGAAATTTTCAGTTTGAAGGATAAAGGGTTAATATCTCAGGATCAAAATAACAGATTTACACCAAAAACTATACAGCTCGGTACATCAGTAACCTGAACACAAATATAAAGTAACTTGACAATCCAAGCAAAATTTTTCAAGTTATCGAATGCCAAAGGGATTGGAGGAATTTTCAGTTTGAAGGATAAAGGGTTAATATCTCAGGATTAAATTTTCAGATTTACACCAAAAACTATACAGCTCGGTACATCAGTAACCTGAACACAAATATAAAGTAACTTGACAATCCAAGCAATATTTTTCAAGTTATCGAATGCCAAAGGGATTGGAGGAATTTTCAATTTGAAGGATAGAGGGTTAATATCCCAGGATCAAAATAACAGATTTACACCAAAAACTATACAGCTCGGCACATCAGTAACCTGAACACAAATATAAAGTAACTTGACAATCCAAGCAATATTTTTCAAGTTATCGAATTCCAAAAGGCTTGGAGGAATTTTCAATTTGAAGATAAAGGGTAATATCTCGGGATCAAATCATCAGATTTACACCAAAAACTATACAACTCGGCACATCAGTAACCTGAACACAAATATAAAGTAACTAGACAATCCAAGCAATATTTTTCAAGTTATCGAATGCCAAAGGGATTGGAGGAATTTTCAATTTGAAGGATAAAGGGTTAATATCTCAGGATCAAATTATCCGATTTACACCAAAAACTATACAGCTCGGCACATCAGTAACCTGAATACCAGTATAAAGTAACTTGACAATCCAAGCAATATTTTTCAAGTTATCGAATGCCAAAGGGATTGGAGGAATTTTCAATTTGAAGAATAAAGGGTTAATATCTCGGGATCAAATCATCAGATTTACACCAAAAACTATACAGCTCGGCAAATCAGTAACCTGAACACAAATATAAAGTAACTAGACAATCCAAGTAATACTTTTCAAGTTATCGAATGCCAAAGGGATTAGAGGAATTTTCAATTTGAAGGATGAAGGGTTAATATCTCAGGATCAAATTATCCGATTTACACCCAAAACTTTACAGCTCGGCACATCAGTAACCTGAACACAAATATAAAGTAACTTGACAATCCAAGCAATATTTTTCAAGTTATCGAATGCCAAAGAAATGGATACGGACGCCGGACGGATAGACGGACAGACGGACGGACAAAGGATGGACGAACGACGGATGGTCACCCCGGATGCCGGCATTATGTGTACCATACATAGTATGGGTACACATAAAAATGAGACTCCCCATGAAACTGTTCAGATTACTATCCTCTTTCCTAAATGATCGCGAAATTAAAGTCAGAGTGAACAATGAAATGTCTGACAGTGTCCCCCCCCCCCCCCCCCCCCCCTTGAAGCAGGCACCCTCAGGGATCCGTCCTAAGCCCCCTCCTTTTCATCTATGGAAATGATCTTAATTTCTCCCAGGGGTCGTGTTCAAGTCTCCCAATTCGCGGATGATAAGGGCCTATAGGATTCTAACAATACGGCAAATCTGCTCCAAAAACCCCTGCAACGCGCTCTCGATGACCTAGAACAATAGTGTACCAAATGGAGAATTACGTTGAACGCCATAAAACCCAACGAATCACCTTTACTCCCAAGGACAAACAAACGTGATTTGGACCTAAAACTAATGGATAACACCCTCCCAGAATGCAAAGATGCCAACTTCCTGGGCATCACCATTGATCAAAAACTGTCCTTTAACAAACACACCGACGACATGGCGAAAAAAAGCAACCAAAACGCATTAACTTATTGAAAATGCTAAAGGGAACTTCATGGGGAGCCAACCAGTCCACCCTACTCAAACCAACAGGCAGATTAACAGCTTAACTGTGGCCTTCTACCAAAAAGGGCTGCCTTCACCGACTCAACTAAAATTACACCACATCTAAATATTGTATAAAAACTAAACACGCTTAATAATAATAGGGAACGAGAAGGTGAGTTAACAGCAGATTAACAGCTTAACTGTGGCCTTCTACCAGAATGGGCTGCCTTCACCGACTCAACCAAATTTAGATCACGTTCTAACACTGTTTAAAACTAAAACTACTCGAGAAAAACTAGGGAACGAGAAGGTGAGCTAACAGGCAGATTAACAGCTTAACGGTGGCCTTCAACCAGAAAGGGCTGCCTTCACCGACTCAATTTAAATTACATCACGTTTAAAAACTAAACATGCTCGAGAATAAATAGGGAACGAGAAGGTGGGCCAACAGGCAGATTAACAGCTTACTGTGGCCTTCTACCAGGAAAGGGCTGCCTTCACCGACTCAACTAAAATTAGATCACGTCTAAACACTGTATAAAACTAAAACTGCTCGAGTAAAACTAGGGAACGAGAAGGTGAGCTAACAGGCAGATTAACAGCTTAAGTGTGGCCTTCTACCAGAAAGGACTGCCTTCACCGACTCAGCTAAAGATTAGATCATAAGCCTATTCAGTGACCGATTAAACAAAATGTGCTAGTTTTATCTTTTTATATTTTACATATTCTAATGAAAACTAATTCTGCCTTCTTCTTTTAAGCAGGTACACAGAAGATACTTTTTGACCAGCACCCCAAATAACCGCTATGGACACTATAACCGTTATGGAAACAGTAACCCCCATGGTTCCTGAACATCCTCCACTCCATCCCTAAAAGTGGGTTGGTCCTGCGTCCCGCCTCTGCCCTTTTGTAAGCGCATTGCGCATCTTTTGTCCCAACCCAATAGGATTAAAATGCAGGCCTGCCCCCGAACCAGGGAAGTTCGGGTCTTCTTTCTGGTGGTCCCCGAAAGGGGTCGTTCTTGTTTTCTTTCAAAGACGTCAACCAAACAGGACAGCCTGAGGTAGATTATACTTGCCAGTGATGGCCATCACTCAAAATCATCCCAAAGTGGCAGACTATACTTGCCTGAAAACCTAGAACCACGGCACCCTCGGGGAGAGGTAGTACCTTTGTGAGAAGACCCAACCTCCCAAACCGGTCCTCACCCGAGGGTGTCAACTGAGATATGTCAACGAAGCCATCACGCCGCAATCGGAGACACCTGCCGAGTACCCGAACCTTTTCCCCCTTCAACACACCTAGACATGTGAAAACTAACCATATACAGTCACTGAGGGTCGAAAGGGGCTTGTTCCCCAAAACCGTCCCTGCGCGCCTTCGGCGCGTGAAACCATTCCGTCCGTACGGGACCCACCAAAATTAGTTGTTTGCATTTTTACCTATTCCGACACGGGAGGAGAAGAAGGAACACTGGAAGAGGATTAAATATGAATATGGTGAGTCATCTGATTATGTAGTAATGTTCGAATTCAATAGGATAAATTGGCCACTGTATGGGATAGCATCATCAAATTCACTGTGGGAACCTCATTCTGCAAATGTCAGACTGCTTATTTTCTGTCCTGCGAGGGATGCGGCCGATTTATTTATTTATTTATTGTGGTTTAACGGCACTTTCGACAGACAGGGCCACCTTCTGTCGGACAGTTTTACGGGTAAAGGAAGCCGGAATACCCGGAGAAAACCACCAAGCAACGATCAGCAACTGTCATACTCCCAATCGTACCGACTCCACACAAGCAGGGTCAGTATTGGTTGAAGACAAGTTTCACCACCGACGTGCAGTACACCTTAGCTCGCAGCGCCACAGTGTCCCCAAGTGGGCTATCGGGATGAAGTACCTTGCGCGAGGACTAAACACAGGTGCCCCTGGCGGAGATCGAACCGTCAACCTTTCGGTTTGAAGTCCAATGCAGCGAGTTCGACCATCGCTGCTTCAACGATGTTTGGTAATTGATCTTTCCTACTTTTCTCTTTATTTCCGCCGATTGAATTGGGATGTTTCGTTTCCACGTGCTCCCTGGTTAATTAATGATCACTTTCCAATGAAAATATTTAATTACCATGGATATTGAATTAACCAGGATTTTGTGATTGCCTCAATTTTGGTGATAATTTTTTTTTTTTTTTAGGGGGTGGGGGGGGGGGGTGGGGGTGGGGGTGGTATGGATCAAAAAAAAATATTTTTTTATACTTTGTTTCTCTCAAAATATTGGGAATACCACCCCCCCCCCCCGCCCCACCCCTCCCCCAAATCCATCAGTTATGATATATTAGTATTAGGAAATGTGGAGATCGTCTCTCATTGGCAAGACCCAGGGCAAGACCCCGGAAGGGACGTCATGTCACGTGACCCAGTGGCGCCATGTTTGGTTGTTATGATAGCCCGCGTGAGCGGCCATCTAGTGACGTCATTACTATAGTGATACGTGGTGTTAGTGCGCAACGCGTGTTGTTAGGGTGATACGTGTTTCCGTCGCCCATTTTGTATACTGGATGCCGCCATTTTGGTTTCTATGGCAGCACGTGGTTGCTATGTTACCCAAAGGCTTCTAATAGGACAGTGGTCCAAATCACCAATATCATCCCTAAACTACCGAAACGGACTTGTATTCCCCCATTTTATCGGCTTAGCACGTAGTGCTATAGTATCGAGGAGCCCAGGTGTATATTCGATTGAACTAGAAATATACAATTACCACAAACAACCCGATAATCACCCAAAACAACTTTTATTTGATATGTAACTCCAGATTGGGTTTTTTCTCCAATAACAGGGGTGTTCTATTGTTAAAGAATAATTTTCTGGCTCAGATTTTCCCCCAAATTCATATTTACCACGTAGAATAACCACAAACAATCCCATAATTGTTTAGTTGGCTCAGATCAGCAAGTACATTCTCGGTTTCTATCTATTTATCTACAAGCTCTATTATGGCTTCTTTGTTCTGTTTATTTTAGCACATAGGCACATGCTGGATGGGCTAATATGTGCTTATGTGAAACATTGTGCACCAGCACTGAGTAGCACATAGGCACATGCGATAATAGGGGGTTCTATAACCTGAGACATATCCTTAAAAGGTATTCCATAGGGATTCCAAAAAGGAATTCCATGGAACGTGGGTGTTTGGTGGAATGTGCTTGTGTGTTATTACACAGTGTTTCACAGTGTGTACACATTATAGGTAGCACATATGCACATGCTCGATGTGATGATATGTGCCCATGTGAACATGCACAATGTGACACATTGTGCACTAGCACATAGGCACATACGACCAAAAAGGGATTCTATAAACCGAGACATATCCTAACTAGAGTGATGTCACGCATGCAGCCCGACTGTCTCAGGAATGTCAATGCTTAGACGCAAAATAGTCGGAGCCATTTTTTGTTAACAGTTTACCTATTAACGAATCTGCCATATCTGCACTCGTGATATACAAAATTTGCTATTCAAATTTTATTTTTTCATTTCTCTACTTCAAAACATACCTCCTGACCTATTATTTATTTATTTATTTTTTTATTGGTGTTTAAGGTCACCTATTTCTGCACAATGGCTAATCATGACCACGACAGTTTACGGGTGGAGGAAGCCAGAGTACCCGGAGAGAACCATCGAGCAACTGTCAGCTCCGCAACATACAAACTACACACAAGCAGGGTTAGCACTGGTTGAAGACAGGTGCACCATCGACGTGCAGTACGCCTTTGTATACAGCATCACCGTGCCCCCACATGGGCAATGGGGATGAAGTGTTTTGTCCAAAGACACAACGCGGTTGCCGCAGGTATGATTCGAACTGAGGACCTCTCGGCTTGCAGCTCCTGACCTATTAATGGAACAAACTTGATGAGCTTGTTCCAATAAGGAGTAATAAGCCATGGTTAGAAGTAATTAAAAAATGAAAAAATGTGATGTTTTAAAAAATTATTTGTACTGTTGGCTTCAACTTGTGTTAGGTAAAGGATTAAAGATGCAGTACATAAAGCAATGTTGGGCTATATATGAGTCGATTTTCTTTTTCGCATGTAATAACTCCCAATCCTTCAAAATGCATTTTGGGAATATTTGCCTAAGTGACACGTTTGTGTGTGTGTTTGTGTGTGTTGTGGAACCTATATTGAAACCTGACCTGTATTACTAGCTGGAAAATACACATATCAACTTTGGATGAAATCAAATAATCCAAACTGGAGTTATCAGTCGGAAACGAATTGTTTACATACAGATGGATGGACCGGCAGATGAAAGGACGAAAGTCATGACTGTAGCTCTGACTATAAACAGTCAGGCTAAAAATGCATTTTGTACCAAAGAAGAAATATTGCATGAATGGCTCTGGGTGAGGAGGAGGTGGAGTGGGGGTGAGGGGGTGGGGGTGTTAGGGCAGTCCATTTTTTCCACATGTGGTCGGTCTAAATCCTTCAGAATGCATTTTGAGCAGAGAAAAAAAATATCTAACTGACCCCATGGGGGTGGGGGTGGGGTGGTGTTTGTCTGGGTTTTTAACAAACTTTAACCAAAACTGTAAAAAAGCATTTCTGACGAAAGAAAAAAAGTGCCTAATTGCCCCCCTCCCCCGGGGGGTGGGGGTGGGGGTACGTAAGTAAGTTTAAAAAAAGGTTCCGCATGTAGTGACTGTAAGTAGTTCAAAATGCAAATTGGAGAAAAGACGAAGAAGAAAAAAAAAGCCTAATTGAGTGGGGGAGGGGGTGGGGGTAGGGGTGTTTGTCTGGGTTTACGTGAGTTTAAAAAAAGGTTCCACATGTAATGACTGTAAATAGTTTCAAAATGCATATTCATGGAAAGAAAAAAAAGAAATGCCTAATTGGGGGGGGGGGGGGTAAATTTCTGTCTGGATTTTTAACCACAAACTTTAATCGAAACTGTAAAGAAGAATTTTTGACAAAAGGAAAAAAAAGGTTCTGCATATAGTGACTGTAAATAGTTCAAAATGCATATTGGAGGAAATAAAAAAAAAATGCCTAATTGGGGGGGGGGGGGGGGGGGGGGGGGGGTAGGGGTGTTTGTTTGGGTTTTTAACCACAAACTTGGAGTCATCCTACCAAGCTACAATGAAATCCCTTCATAATTATGGCCTGTGGAATATTCTAAAGGTTTTCGGGCTTCGGGCCTCTGTTGCCATCACAGTTGCCCAAAGTGGACGTTCTCACCTAGATATTATTTGGAGTCATCGTACCAAGTTACAATGAAATCCCTCCATAAATATGACAAAAAAATATGACCTGTAGACTGTGCTGAAGGTTTTCGGGCTTCGGGCACCTGTAGCCGTGACAGTTGCCCAATCACATCCAAAAGACATGTAGACATCATACGGAGTCAACCTATCAAGTTACAATGAAATCCCTCCATAAATATGACCCGTAGAGTGTGCTAAAGGTTTTCGGGTTTTGGGCTCGGGCAGTCGTGACGGTTGATAGATCACGCCTAAATGGGGGAAATTCTCATCTAGACATCATACAGAGTCATCGTATCAAGTTACAATGAAATCCCTCCATATAAAACATGACCTGTAGACTGTGCTAAAAGTTTTTGGGTTTCGGGCTTGGGTAGCCATCACGGTTGACAGATCATGTCCAAACGGGGACGATCTCATCTAGGCATTATACAGAGGCATTCTATGAAGTTGCAATGAAATCCCTTCATAAATACGACTTGTAGACTGTGCTAATGGTTTTCGGGTTTTGGGCTCGGGCAGTCATACCGGTTGACCGATCACGACCAAAAGGGGACGTTCTCATGTAGACATGACCTAACACCTGCATATGAAATTTCATGACGATCAGACCAGATCTACTGGGTATAGCCTGTACTTGAAGGTTGAATAAAAAAACTTTAACCAAAACTCCAAATGTCAACTAAACAGGGAAAAAAAAAAAAAACCCACTTGAACCTTCAGTAAAAAACTTTAACCACAAACTTTAACCAAAACTCTAAAAGTTAACAGACGGAAAGACGGACGGACAAAAGTCATTACTATAGCCCTCACTGTAAAAATGCAAAAAAATGCCTAATTGGGGTGTGGGGGGGGGGGGGGAGGGGGCGGTGGTGTTTGTCTGGGTTTTTAACCAAAACTGTAAACAAGCATTTTTGCCGAAAGAAAAAAAAAGTGCCTAATAGTCCCCCGGTGGGGTGGGGGTTGGGGTGGGGTGGGGGTTGGGGGTATGTAAGTTTAAAAAAAAAGGTTCCACATGTAGTGACTGTAAATAGTTCAAAATACATATGGGAGAAAAGAAGAAGAAAACAAAGCCTAATTTGGTGGGTGGGGGGGGGGAGGGGGTGGGGTGGGGGTAGGGGTGTTTGTCTGGGTTTTTAACCACAAACTTGGGGTCATCCTACCCAGCTACAATGAAATCCCTTCATAATTATGGCCTGTGGAATATTCTAAAGGTTTTCGGGCTTCGGGCCTCTGTTGCCGTCACAGTTGCCCAAAGGGGACGTTCTCACCTAGATATTATTTGGAGTCATCCTACCAAGTTACAATGAAATCCCTCCATACATATGACGTGTAGACTGTGCTCAAAGTTTTCAGGCTTCGGGCTCGGGCAGCCATCATGGTTGAATGATTGCAACCAGAAGGGGACATTCTCATCTGGGCATCATGTGGATTGATCCTACGAAGTTACAATGAAATCCCTTAACAAATATGACCTGTAGACTGTGCTGGAGGTTTTCGGGCTTCGGCACCTGTAGTCGTGACAGTTGCCCAATCACATCCAAAAGGGGACTTTACATTATATGAAGTCAACCTATCAAGTTACAATGAAATCCCTTCATAAATATGACCTGGAGACTGTGCTAAAGGTTTTCGGGTTTTGGGGCTCGGGCAGTCGTGACGGTTGATAGATCATGCTCAAATGGTGAAATTCTCATGTAGACATCATACGGAGTCAACCTACCAAGTTACAATGAAATCCCTCCATAAATATGACCCGTAGGGTGTGCTAAAGGTTTTCGGGTTTTGGGCTCGGGCAGTCGTGACGGTTGATAGATCACGCCTAAATGGGGAAATTCTCATCTAGACATCATACAGAGTCATCGTATCAAGTTACAATGAAATCCCTCCATATTAAACATGACCTGCAGACTGTGCTAAAAGTTTTTGGGTTTCGGGCTTGGGTAGCCATCACGGTTGACAGATCATGTCCAAACGGGGACGATCTCATCTAGGCATAATACAGAGGCATTCTGTGAAGTTGCAATGAAATCCCTTCATAAATACGACTTGTAGACTGTGCTAATGGTTTTCGGGTTTTGGGCTCGGGCAGCCATACCGGTTGACCGATCACGACCAAAAGGGGACGTTCTCATATAGACATGACCTAACACCTGCATATGAAATTTCGTGACGATCAGACCAGAACTACTGGATATAGCCTGTACTTGAATGTTGAATAAAAATACTTTAACCACAAACTTTAACCAAAACTCCAAATGTCAACTAAACAGGAGAAAAAAAAGGAAAAAAAACCCACTTGAACCTTCAGTAAAAAACTTTACCCACAAACTTTAACCAAAACTCTAAAAGTTAACAGACGGACAGACGGACGGACGGGCAAAAGTCATTACTATAGCCCTCACTGTAAACAGTCGGGCTAAAAAGGGATTCCACAAGGACTGCAAAAATGGATTCCAAGGAACGTAGGTGTTTGGTGGAATTTGCTTGTGTGTTATTACACTAGGTGCTTATTGGGGACCTTTGTTGTCACCTTGGGGCCAGAACGAGTGTTTTGGGGGGCGGTCCGAAATTCAAGATGGCCGCCGACAGCCATTTTGTACCGGAATTAGTGCAATCAGTGTTCTGTACAAAACGTCTAGGACTACGTCTGTTATCATCATGGGATGGTAACGAGTGCTTTTGGGCTCGGTCAAAAATTCAAGATGCCTGTCGGAAGTCATATTCACGGAAATTGTTTGTATTACATTCTTTGTACAGAACCTGTAAAGAAGATTTTTTATGTCAGTAATGTTTGCTATAAATTAAATTTATTGGGTGCCTTAGTTATCAAAGTGGTATGAAAACAGTGAGTGCGGTCCGAAATTCAAGATGGCCACCGGCAGCCATTTTGTACCGAAATTAGTGCAATCAGTTTTTTGTACAGAACTTCTGTATGAAAGTTCTGATTTGAATAAATTGTTGTACGAATGTTTAGTAACATGGAATACATCACATATAATGCAGAGGTTTTTTCTCTTGCAGAAATTATGCAAATTAGATGAACTTTGATTTATTCAGTGCTACTTATGTACAGTAAGTACACACGTCAATATGGCTCGGGCTAGGGGCTGTATTTATGAACCGATCTTCACGAAACTTATTGAGTACCTTTGCTATCACCGTGGGGCAAGAACGAGCGTTTTGGGATGCAGCCCGAAATTCAAGATGGCTGCCGGTGGCTGTTTTGTACCGGAATTAGGTACAATTAGTTTTTTGTACAAAACTTGTAGGACTACGAGTGTTATCATCTTGGGATGGTAACGAGTGCTTTTGGGCTCGGCCAAAAATTCAAAATGCCTGTCGGCAGTCATATTTACGGTAATTGTTTGTATTACATTCTTTGTACAGAACCTGTAAAGAAGATTTTTTTATGTCAGTAATGTTTGCTATAAACTAAATTTATTGGGTGCCCTTGTTGTTACTGTGCTATGAGAACAAATATTTTCGGGCTCAGTCAGACCCACTCTGGGACTCAAAAAGGGAGATAATTAAAAAGAATTTCCAAAAACACCAGACAAAATAATGTTTCTTGAATTCAACTTCCCCGGGATGTTTATATTCAAATATGTTGAAGCCAAGTCCCTGTGTTAATATTTGGTGTTGTTTGAGGAGGGTAAACATTATTATCACAACCCGATTTTCTATTTCCAATGGGAAAAATAAAACCTCTTCACCCGTGGGAACCCTATGACCTAACGATAAAAAAATTCAAATATCTATATTTTAAGAAGGACTGGACAAATATTTATTAATTAGTACCAATCAACCTTAAATAATCGCTAACATTTGGCTTATGGGGCACCATACAAGAATCCCCATTGTAACATTAACCCCGTGGAGATTTTTTTTTCTAGTTTATCATCTAACTGTCACCCACCTTTACAATACTTTACCTGTACATTTGTTACAGGTTAAGGACAGTATTTATGTACAGACTGTTACAATACTTTATATGTACCTTTGTTATCAGGTCATTACCTAGATGTTTGTCATTGCTGTGTCACACACTATACATGTACATGTCTTGACAAGTTGAGCTACAGTGTCATTGACACTTTCATTTGTTAATTAAGTGATTTTTTTCTCCTCGTTCACGCCAAATCGGATATTCTCTCCATTCCAATAAATAATACAAAATACGCTCTCGATTTTCGGTTGTCAGATGACTTTTTTATTTCCTATTACAGGGGCGCCGGAGCTGCCCCAACCACCCTGAGCAATGTCGGGGCAAAATATTTGCCGATCATGATATTTTTGTGATCGACTTTCAGCTGAACGTCATTCATATCAAATAATTAGGATATGATTTTTTAATTTTGTTTTGGCGGATATCCGAAAATAGTGCGCGCATAGATCGTCTTGTTGCTTTAAAATTGGGCACACAATGGCGGCTATTAATAACCAGTTTACGTGAGATGAGGATATTTTGGGGCTACTTCTTTAGTATTCCAATCTCTTCTGAAGCGGTTGGAATACTAAAGAAGTAGCCCCAAAATGGGTCTGAGAGATGTCATTTTTCAAACATTTTCTGGGGGCAGGGACGGATTTACGAATAGGCACAACTGGGCGGCGCCCAGGACCCCCACATTTGTAGGGCGCCCCACATTAAAGTTCGTCTTTCGAGGAACATAATATGACAAAATTCCCAGCCAAATTGCTTTAAAGACGAACTGCATGCACTGTCATTTTTTTTTTCTTGCCCACATAATCGATGGCAACAATTCGAAAAAACAGGGATCTGGGTGTTATGGTCGGGCCAATGTTTGGGTCGTTCCGGCGTCCCTGTATTATATTATGAAATTGTTTTTTCCCTTCTTAAGATATGAGTCGGATATTCTCTATCCAGTAATAAATGCAAAATACTTCCTCGATCGTAATTCGTGAGATTTCTCAGCATTTTCCTGAACGTTCAATTTCGAAGTCTAAAGGTAGCGGTTGTCCTTGATCATCGTCTTCCGCCATTCCATCACCTCTTCCTCGTCGAGCTTTTCCAACACCGACGCAAAGCACAGGACTATGGCGCCCTTGTGTTCCGTGGTGTAACAGGTGTGCACCCCGATCGAAGACCCCTCCGATATGCAACACGGACATCTCTCGCTCAGCCTTCTGGGAATGTTTAAATCCGCGAGATATTTATTTATTATTTATTTATTGGTGTTTATGGTCATATATACTTCTGCAAAAATGGCTAATCATGACCGTGACAGTTTTACGGGTGGGGGAGGCCGGAGTACCCGGAGAGAGTCACCGAGCAACGACGAGCAGCTGCCAGCTTCCCGACATCGTAACTCCACACTGCAGGAGAGGCAGGGTTAGACTGGTTGAAGACATGCGCACCATCGACATGCAGTACGCCTTAGTACACGGCGCCACCGTGTCCCCATGTGGATAATCGGGGTTAAGAGCCTTGCCCAAGGACACAACGTGGGAGTCAGAATTGACCGCTCAGACGGTAACCCATCCAATGATTAAGCGGGCTCGACGTTGCTTAACTTCGGTGATCTGATGAGAACCGATTACCGCAACGCCTCCGCCCCCCCCCCCCCCCCCCCCAAATCCGTGAGATAGGCACACACTCTGTAGAAGATATCTCTGAGAAACTTCTCGCGTGGATTTCTCTGCATACTTTCCGATTTCCCCTGAGGATCTTTGATCTTTAACAATGGCATGCGTCTTTTATTTTTTTTTAAATATTCTTTTCTTTTTTCTTTTTTTTTCTCTTTTTGGTTTTTTTTTTTTAAATTATAATAATTTAAGTTGGTTTTTTTTTCTTTATTCTTTTTCTATATATATAAGATAAAAATATAATAATAATCGGGCGCCCTCTCCATATTTCAGGTAACGGTGACGAAACACCAATTGCAAAATATAACAAAATCCACAATTGGAATACCATGGGGCAAAACCAAATTGTGTGCAAGCTCGCCAGTCCTGACGGTGTCAGATTACAGCGCATTACAAATCCCTATGGGAAAATGAATGGAGACAGGGCTTTTTCGGCTTCGTCTTTTCTAGTCCACTTGGACTGAGTGAACGAAGGGGAGTGCATTACAAATCCCTATGAGAAAATAACACTCCTTATGAAAAAAAAACACTGAGTGGGGTGTAGAAAAGGTCGTTTTCGCAAATATCCCAGTCCAGCGATCTAGACACCTTTGCAATATCCTATAGAAAATTAACATGGAAAGAAAAGCGTCTCATTCAAGCCCACTTCGAGTTTAATTCTGTTTTTTTTTTTAATTTTCTCCATTGGATTAACCTAAGCCGAAATACCAGCCTAGTCGAAAAATGACAAAGTCCGATTTTAGCTGGGCAAAAAACTGTTTTAATGTCAATTCCAATTGTGGGCCCGAAATGCCCTTCTACTGGTCCAGAACACTCTTTTTCCCTCTACTTGTATTATCGAACGCAGTGACGTATATATATATATATACCTCCTGTGTGTCGTACAATCGTTTCGCTACAAAGTTTGCTTGGCATCATTCAATAACGGGAGAGGTTTGAGGTGTAGAAAATCATCTTTGAAACTACTGGAAAATACTCTAAAGTGTTTGTTTTAACCTTTCCGGGGAAGGTCCATCGAACAACGCCCGTCATTCTCTTCCTCGGACGAAGCGGGCGCGTCCGCGTCGTCCGGGAGAGAGCATAAGGGGCCTCGTCATCTCTAGTCGCGTCGTCGCTTCGTGACACGGATACCTTGGTTCGTCGACAGAACCCCCCCCCCCACCCCCACCCCCACCCCCCACCCCCCTTATTAGGAACCCCAAGCGGGCCGTAGGCCCGCAAAGTGTTCCACATACCCAGTCAGATAAATGTGTTCCAGAACAGAATTCTCTATAGCCGTCAATGTGATTTTTGAAGTGGACAGTAAATTTCAGTGAAAAATCCACGTAACTTCCGGTGTCGAATTGCCCATGCAATTGCAATTGGCCTGTCCCCCTCTGGGAATCAAATGTATTTTGTTGCAAACTAATTCGCCTCAAAGCTTTGCGTGATACATTGGCCTACATATCTCCTCTTCAGGGGTAACCAGGCCTTCTCATCCGAGAACCGCGACAAATCAGCGGCTGGCCAAAGTGTTATTATTATTACTCGAGTTCTGTCCTTCTGGAGGTTTGTCAATATGCTCAGCTAATGATCTCGTCATTTCAGATCGAACTCTCAGTCCTGATTTCGTTGCAGCTTGTCTGCCAGTGATATTAAAACCTCTATCGAAAAAAAACGTACATATAACCGATAATATAACTGATAATTGTTGTTATATTGGTGCTATTGTATATAGACATGCATTGACACGTATCTCGTGAAATATCAAGACGAACAGAAACTCAGTTGTTGAATTATCCGAATGTTAAGGTGCTGTAAAAGTAAGGAAAAGTTTGCTTGAAAAAAGGGTATACAGACGTTTCGTCCGCAAGCCGAGTCGTCCGCTTGTCAAAATATTGTCTGCACATTTTCTACATTTCGAACAAGACACCCACCCCCTACTAACGTGTGACATTTCCCCAGATTAAGCCCAATATTCTTACATATAAAGCCTCCTGGTGTTGTATTTATGTTAAGAGTGTGATGTACAACATCATCTTTAAATTAAGGTTTGAAACACAAATGATGTCATATATTTGCTGATATATTGATATGTTTTTAAAAAATTCAAAAAATTGCACAAGTTGGAAATGCACCTTTTTGGTGCACTCAAGAGACCCACCCACCCCCACATCATGTCTTGCAAATTTGTGGTGCCCCCCACCCCCACCCCCAGGCCCCTCTCCCCCTGGAATAATTGCAAAATTATAAGATCATGTTACGGAACCTAATATAACAAGTTTTGATGCATTTCTTAATATAATTATAACACGTTTTGATGCGTTTCTTAATATTATTAATTCCAATAATACATTTGCTAATAATTTTGTGATTATTCATTGTAAAGCGCCGGTAATGCTCTTCCAAGAATAATTGCAAAATTATAAGATTATGTTGCAGAATTTAATAAACCATAAATTTTGATGCGTTTCTTTATATAATTAATTCTTATAATACATTTGCTAATAATTTTGCTATTATTCATTATAAAACGACGATGCGCCTCGAAGAATAATTGCAAAATTATAAGATTATGTTGCAGAACTTAATATAACAAATTTTGTTGCATTTCTTAATATAATTAATTCTTATAATACTTCTGCTAATAATTTTGCAATTATTCACTGTAAGGTGCCGGTGGAGCTATTCAATGAAAAATTGCAAAATTATAAGATTATGTTGTGGAACTTAATATACCATACATATACTTTAAGAATTTTTACTGTAATAATATAATTATTGTAGGTAATCCATTGAATAAACAGTAATCAAAATTTATTAGATGGCTGGGTAGTTTATTTTGTTCCGACATTTCTGTTTTCAGAATTTCGTACACGTACAGTTGAAACTAGAAGTCCTGTCATAAAATGCACACAAGTAGCACGTTGATCTGCGCATTAATGTACGCGTTGTGGCCTTAGTAAAGCCATCAAATTATGTACATATGGCCTGTGCACAAGCAATGTTTCAGCCAATGGACCTCCGGGTAACCCGGAGGTCCATTGGCAGAAACATTGCATGTGTTTGCTATGAGTAACCAGGAGAACTTGCCGTGCTTTGGATGCCATTCGATATGGCACTTGCGTGCAATTCCAATGTGCAATTAAGCCTAGATAAGTGCACTATTCGTGACAGGACTTCTAGTTTTAACTGTATATGAAATTTAATGCAAGGAGGTACATTAAGATATATTACAATAGGTAATATACAGTAAAGTATACAATACTTTCAGTCCCGTTAGAAACCAAAACAAAGTAATAATGTATTACTTTTTGGTGCCATCTGTATTTCTGAACAGTGCTTCGTAGTTTTAAACACTACAAAATGGAAAATAATAACCCTTTTGGATATTTTCCGCCATTGAAAATGGCATGTCATCTTTTTAAGGGAACTGGGGGAATCTTCGGCCAGGGGAGAACTAGGCCCAGGGAAGAATCATCCAAAAGAAAAGCAGTACACATCTGTTAGGATATTTTAGATACTCTACGATATTCGTTTTAACTTCTGAAAATAATTCTTAAAAAATATTAATAGATTGTTCGATATTTATTGAAAAAATATTAATATAATATATATCGTCGAGGAATTATCTCTGCAGTAAATTCACATTCGATGTGTTCTGTAATAATTAACATTTCTCATCTGTTAGAAAGGTATCATATATCGTCGAGGAATTATCTCTGCAGTAAATTCACATTCGATGTGTTCTGTAATAATTAACATTTCTCATCTGTTAGAAAGGTATCCAATCACTTCGGCTCCAAGTCATTTCGTGCTCTGGTCACTTCAACCTCAAAGTCATCTCTGCCCTAGTCACTTCGGTCCCTTGGTCATTTCGGCACCATTTTAAGTGTAGAGATCTATAAAGATCAGTGCATAGTTCATGTTTAGAAATAATGGGTAATTACCTTTATTAAGTAATGTTCAGTTATTTGTATTTACAGAGTGTACAGAAAAGTTATACATGACATTAAAAATTATCCATGTGTTCAATTTTACATACATTTAAGATGGTATCTGTATAAGTAAGAGAAATTATTTTACTTTGAAATTTTGCAAAGTATATGCAGTCATTCATTCATATTGTTATGCACAATTCCTAGTCACCTTCCAGTTTGAGGTTCACAGGGTTTCTTTTTTTCTTTTTTCTGACACAACCACCAAACTGCGATTTCGATACTACCATAAACACGCCCATGTTTTCCAAAACACAGAGCAGAATCCTTGTAGTTATGCGCAATTCCTAGTCCCCTTCCAGTTCGATGTCCACGGGGGTCTGACCCCAGTACCCCACTTCCAAGGCATACACTCAAACCAAATACCATTACTGACCCTCGCTTCCGGCTCTCGTTGATTCATAAGCAAATAAAATTATTCAGGTCGCAAGGGATTTCAAATCCCACATAGTCCATGTGCACCTTCGACGTGCTGAAACTTTCCTTTTATTTATTCATCATGAAAGAAAATCTACTAGACATATATCATATGTATACCTGAATATCTAATTGAGATATAAATGTTGAAAAAAAATTAAATAGAAAAATGTTAAAATTCAAACAGTATTTGAAAATATTTGTAGAGGCCGAAATGACCTGGTGTATTGGGGCTGAATTGGCCTGAGGCCGTAATGACTGGGGCCGAAATGACTTGGGGCCAAAGTGACTAGAATTCGTGAGAATTGCATCCAAACTGTCCTCCAACAATTTGACCCAAACTGGATACTAATCTAACCCAAACCATCCTTTGGTAGTTTGCCCCAAACTGTTCTCCAGAATAGGGGCACATGATTATTATTGATTTATTTATTGGGGTTTAATCACACTTCGATAGCCAGGGTCACTTCATGTCGGACAGTTTTACAGGTGGGAAAAGCCAGAGAGAACCACCGAGCAATTACAAACATCTAACTTACAAACAGCAAACAAGCTGGGTTAGCAGTGGTTGTAGACAAGTGTACGATTGACATGCAGTATGCCTTGGTACGCAATGGCGCCACGCGGGCAATGGGAATGAAGTGTATTGCCCAAGGAAACAAAGTGGTTGCCACAAGTGGGATTTGATAGAGGACCCTTTGGCTTGCAGCCTACACCTCTAACTACTGAGTCCTTTAACCTTCAAAACTGTGTAGTACCAGCTAAAACATGTTGTAGAATGACCATGTGAAAATTTCACAAGTACATAGTTTCATTATTATTTTGCGATATTTGTTTTTGCTGTACAGTAGAACCCTGTTATTTGAAGAGCCACTTTGCCAATAAAATTATTCAATTAGCAGGAGTATTCAATTTACAGGGATTGTGTCACTTTCCTGTGTTCCAGAGATAAACTTAGCATTTATTCTATTATATTTTGTTTGACAGAGCTCCATGAACTCTGTCAAACAAGATATAATAGATTAAATGCCTGTATTGAATGTACTGAGGCCAAACTGGTCTATAACCAAAGGAAAACTGGGAAGAGTCAGGGTAATTGATCAACATGTTACAAGATTTTTTATTCAATTAACAGGAGATTACTCTATAACCTACATGTATATTCAATTACCAGGTCAAATTTGTACTGGAGGCATGGTAAATGGTTTTGTGTTGGGAAATTATATTCTATTAACAGGGATATACAATTAAGATATATCCAATTAAGTGGGCACCACTGTATAACCACCATCAAAACCATCATTCAAAGGTCTTGGATTCAGTAAATTTGATTTCTTTATTTATTGGGGTTTAACAACAATTTTTACAGCCAGGGCCACCCAACAGTTTTACTGGGGGAGGAACCCAGAGTACCCGGAGAGAACCACCGAGCAACAGTGACAAGCAACTGTCAGGCTTCTCAACATTGTAACTCCAAGCAAGCAGGGTTAGCATTGGTTGAAGACAAGTGCATCATCGATGTGCAATACGCCTTATTTCAGTTGCCCGCAATTGGGATTCGAGCTGACAACCTCTCAGCTTGTTTTGGGAAGGTTTCTTTTGTTCCAGCTTCATTAAGGTTTGTTTCATATCGCACTTGTAATTTTGTCATAATTAGTAATCATAAATCCTTGAAAAAAAACAATAGAAAAAATGCATAGAATATTTAAAAAAAAAAATTCTGTGAGGATTTGACCTCAGAGGTGATGATATTCGACCACGACTGAGACCGAATATTCTCAGAAAAAGTATGAGGGCTGAATCTTCCTGTGACTGAATCTTCATGAACCCTTTTTTCAAGCTAAATTGCCCATTACTTATAAAGCACCATAACTAAGGCAAAAACAATACTATGAAATTTCCAAGTCTGAAATTCTATAAATTCCAAATAAATTTACACAAATTATATAGCAAAATGAAGGATGCGGTGTATAGAACCCCAAAAGTAAGTGTGCACCTCACGCACTGACACACAGTCACCATCAGACATCAACGCTTCCTGAAAGTGTGCTATCGGTACCATATTTGTACCATAACTGATAATGATAAAATAATATTTCATAAGAACAACAAACACAGGAATTCAAAATGCAGCCTCAAGGCAGCATGGTGGTGAATGCCAACGCTGTCCCATTGTCCTTGAAAGGGGGAGTCCTTTACAAATAGGTTTTTGTTTTGTGATACTCTGGATACTCCCCATTTTTAGCTCAACTTTGACATAGTCATATTTAAGGTTATGTCGTAGCCCGTTGTCCGTCTGTTTGGGAGCAACAATTCAATACGGCTCGGGCTAGAGGCTGTATTTATTAACCGATCTTTACGAAACTTCTTGGGTACCTTTGTTATCACCGTTGGACGAGAACGAGTGTTTTTGGGTGCGGTCCAAAATTCAAGATGGCCTCCAGAAGCCATTTTGTACAGAAATTAGTGCAATCATTTTTTTGTACAGAACTTCTGTACATGTATGAAAGTTCTGATTTGAATAATTTTTTGTATGAATGTTTAGTAACATGGAGTACATCACATATAATACAGGTTTTTATTACATGCCCATGCAGTCTCTCTTATGCAATACGGCGTGCAATACGGCTGTGCAATACGGAATTCCGTATTGCACACCAACCTGTTCCAACCGGGACTTTTTTTATGCAATGCGACTGCATAAAGTGCATGGTGTTTACCACCGTTGATAGAAAAGAAAATTAGGTCAGTAGGTGCTTGGGTCATGTAATAAATACAAAACCACATGTATGTTTCAATGAGTCGTTTTGTATTCAATTCGTCAGATGTGCGTAGAAAGAAAACGTCTCGACCTTCGGTCTCGACGTTTTCTTCCTACGCACATCTGACTCATTGAATACAAAACGACTCATTGAAACATACATGTGGTTTTGTCTATTTTTCTCCTGCTGAAATTATGCAAATTAGATGAACTTTAATTTATTCAGTGCTACTTACATATATACCCAGTAAGTGCTCATGTCAATACGCTCGGGCTAGGCTGTATTTATGAACTGATCTTCATGAAACTTCTTGGGTACCCTTGTTATCACCTTGAAATGAGAATGAGTGTTTTGGGGTGCGGTCCAAAATTCAAGATGGCTACCAGTGTCCATTTTGTACCAAAATTAGGTACAATCAGTTTTTTGTACAGAACTTCTATACAACTTGGGCTGGAGGCCGTATTTATGAACCGATCTTTACAAAATTTATTGGGTACCTTTGTTATCACCATGGGGTGAGAATGAGTGTTTTTGGGGGGAGTCCAAAATTCTAGATGGCCGCCGGCAGCTATTTTGTACTGAAATTACTGCAGTCAGTTTTTTGTACAGAACTTCTGTATGAAAGTTCTGATTAGAATATAAATTTGTGTATGATTGTTTAGTAACATGGAATACATCACATAAAATACAGGTTTTTTTCTCGTACAGAAATTACGCAAATTAGATGAACTTTGATTTATTCAGTGCTACTTATACACAGTAATTACAGATGTCAATACATCTCGGGTTAGGGGCTGTATTTATGAACCGATCTTCACCAAACTTCTTGGGTACCTTTGTTATCACCTAGGGACGAGAACGAGTGTTTTGGGGTGTGATCCAAAATTCAAGATGGCTGCCAGTGGCCATTTTGTACCAAAATTAGGTCCAATCAGTTTTTTGTACACAACTTCTATACGGCTCAGGCTAGAGGCCGTATTTATGAACCGATCTTTACAAAACGTCTTGGGTACCTTTGTTATCACCGTGGGATGAGAGCGAGTGTTTTTGGGTGGAGTTCGAAATTCAAGATGGCCACTATTAGTGCAATAAGTTTTTTGTACAGAACTTCTGTATGAATGTTCTGATTTGAATAAATTTCTGTATGAATGTTTAGTAACATGGAATACATCACAAAAATACCGTATAATACAGGTTTTTTTCTCTTGCAGAAATTATGCAAATTAGATGACCTTTGATTTATTCAATTCTACTTATACACTGTAAGTGCACATGTCAATATGCTAAGGCTGGAGGCTGTATTTATGAAGCGATCTTCATGAAACTTCTTGGGTACCTTTGTTGTCACCTTGGGATGAGAACGAGTGTTTTTGGGTGCGGCCCGATATTAAAGATGGCTGCCGGCTTTCACACTGCTGCTTACTGAGGTGAAGTCACTTTACCATTACCAAGCTACCTACTAAATACCAAAGGGAAGATTTTTCAGCGCACTATTATTACTTCAGCACCCATAATTCTCAAATATGGCATTAAAACCAATCACATACTAGTACTGCTTAAATCTATTTATATAATCAGAATACACCATCAGGGGTGCATTAGCTCAGTAGGTAGAGGTGCAGACTGCAAGCCGCGAGATCCTCGGTTTGAATCCCACCTGCGGCAACAACTTTGTGTCCTTGGGCAAGACACTTCACCCCCCCCCCCCCCACTACCCATGTGGGGGCAAGGTATGCTGTGTACTAAGGCATACTGCTTGTTCTTGGTGCACCTGTCTTCGAACAAGGCTAACCCTGCTTGTGTAGTATGTTGGGGCGCTCACAGTTGCTTGCCATTGCTCAGTGGTTCTCCTGGGGTACTCTAGTTTCCTCCATTCATAAAACTGCCATGGTCACAATAAGCTGTTGTGCAGATAAATGTGACCTTAAACACCAATAAATAAATAATAAAAAGAACACACCACCTCATACCCGTTTCTCTCCTGTTTTCATTCGCCTTGGTATCCCTCGGTTTGCCCCGGTGTTTAGTATGCCCGCCAGAGAAGGAGTGATTTCTTTTTCTAAAAGAGCAAAACAAGAAACAGTAATTTTTAAGAGGTAGTAACAAAATAATTTTCATGAAGCGCACAATACTTGATCAAGTTTCTGACAAAGCACATTATACTATTCCAATATGTTAGCTACTGTACATAAGCACACAATTTGATGTTAGTTTACCATTATACTTGTGCTTAGCCAGGATATCTAAGTTACATGTAGGGGCAAGAGTAATACATGTATCTAATGGGAGTGGGGCCGGGTCATAAAGAATAGGATGCACAGAATCACCTGAGCCACATAGCAGTGAGATAGGGGCGAGGACAAGAGGGTGTGTGACTCTCTCATCAGTGGAGGGGTTGGGTGCACCCCCCCCCCCCCCCAAAAAAAAAAAAAAATTTAAAAAAATTGAAATTCAAGACAGTAAAACACAGTTACCTTGACTCCGTGTCCATTTGTGTCCATAATAAGTTGCGAACAAGCATAAATATCTAGATATTAAAATGTCTTTTGGGATGTTCATTATATGGGTTAACAGGAGAGAGGGGTGGGGGTGAATGAACTTGGGGAGGGCATGTGCCCTCTCCAGCTCCCAAGCCTACAGTGTGGCCGCCATGGACTGGTCACTTTCCATGGGTGGGCAGGATTTCTGCGGATGCAATGATATTAGTTTTCAAACACTGTTTACAGCAATAATCATCAAAAATTTAATTAATGAACCACAGGATACAATTCGGTGCTTCATTAATTAAATTTTTATTGATGATGATTTTCTATTACCTGGGAAAAACATGCATGGACATCATGCACTGCCCATGCAAGGATTATGACCAGCAACTGTACTGTATGTCTGTGTCACTGCTATGAGCAGGGACTAATCTGAATGGGTGGATGTGATGTGTTTACAAATATTAATATTTTTTAACACCTGATAACAAAGTAATATAAGTTTATAAACAACCACACAATTGACTTTTAATTACAATACTCCTAATTCCTATTAAACATATATGAATGTTTATTAATTTTGTGGAATTTTTACACTGTGTATGAAGCTTATTTGGGCCTGTATGTTTGTTAAAATTGCCCTTCCACTACGGAGGACTTTTTGAAATCAGTCTATACTGGATTGTGTGGTATTCCTTTGTGTACAGTTAAAACTAGAAGTCCTGTCACGAATAGTGCGCTTATCTAGGCTTAATTGCGCGTTGGAATTGCACGCAATTGCCATATCGAATAGCATCCAAAGCACGGCAGGTTCTCCTGGTTACTCATAGCACACACATGCAATGTTTCTGCCAATGGACCTCCGGGTTACCCGGAGGTCCATTGGTTGTAACATTGCTTGTGCACAGGCCATATGTACAGAATTTGATAGCTTAACTTGGGTCATAACGCGTACATTAACGCGCATATCAGCGTGCTATTTGTGCGCATTTAATGACAGGACTTCTAGTTTTAACTGTAAGACAGTGTATTCATTGTAATAATATTCATGCATAAGTTCATGTTCTTGGTTTGTTTTAGGCCTCATAATCTACAGAATAGCATGGGTGGCGGTGTATTACATCTCTTGAGTGCAAGAAGGCTTTGCAATGCTATAGCATAAGCCTTGTTGCACTCCAGGGACAAATTTATCAATTTTAATAACATGGGTAAAATATCGGACATGAACCATTTAATTTTTTTTTTTAGCTCACTTCGACAAAGTCAAGCAGGGCTTATCTAATCACTCTCCGTCCATTGTCCATCCATCTGTCATCCATCAACACCATGTTTTGGTCAATTCAAGTTAAAGTTTGTGTGAGTAATGGTACCAAAGGGGTATTACATTTTTGTTTAACTCAACATGCCCAGCCCCATAGGGAGGGGGTGGGGTAAAATGCTCCCAAAATATTTTTAAAATCATATGAACCAGTGGGTACAGTGACTTGATATTCGTTATGGAACTACCTTTTGAGGTGTAGAATCATGTGTGTTCAAACGTACTTTGTGAAGCAATATTTGGCTTTGTAACGGCAGGGGTTAGATTTTTGGTACCACCCAAAATTTCTATTTTCCGAACTGATGGTCCGATTTGAATGAAATTCAGTATGTGGTAATATTGGGTCATAAGTACTTGCCTCATGCAAAAAGAAAAACCCGCATCCCCATGGAAACTCCAGGAGCAAAAAAATAGAAATATTTTCAAACTCCCATGTTTCCCAAACCACTTGGAACAGAGAACTGTTATGTGGTATGAAGCATCCTTAGGACAAGTAGAATTGAATGGTAAAAAAAATGCCCTCTATTGTTGTTAGGAGTTCTGCAGAGGGCATCAGAATAATGTTGGCGCAGCAGCCCATTGGTTCATATTTGGACTCAATGCAGGAGCCCAAATTTTATGGGGAATTTTCTTTAAAAATCTTCTTCAGAACCACGAGTCAGAATTTTATAATGTTTGGTACCCTCATTGTTATGATGGTCAGATTCAGGATTGTTCAAACCAAGTCCCTATGTTAATATTTGGGCTTCCTTTGGTAGCCCAAATTTTAACTTAGGGCTATATGGGGAAGTTTTTTTTTAAAAATCTTCAGATCCACCAGTCAGAATGCTTTCGTATTTGGTATACAACATCTCTAAGGGGGGAGGGGGTGGAGGTGAGATTCAAGTTTGTTCAAATCGGGTCTGTAGGTTAAAGTTTGGGCTCGCTATGGTGGCCCAAATTTTAACTTAGTGCAATATGAGGAAACTTCTTTAAAATTTTGTTCTTCAGATCCACCAGTCAGAATGCTTTCATATTTGGTATACAGCATCTCTAAGGAGATCAAATTCAACTTTGTTCAAATCGAGTGCCTGGGTTGATATTTGGGCTCCCTATGGGAGCCGGAATTGGCCAAGTAGCTGAAGAATTAGACATTTTTTATTCAGTACCCTCTAGAGGTGAAGAGTAATCTACATAGGTTGTATCAAGGGGCTTGAGAGGGGAGCTCCACATTTTACATCATGATCAACTAAAGAAAAGGCATGATGCTTGAACTGTTTTTGTCACTCCTGAGGGGCTCAAAGATTTGCAGTGCATCCTATGGAGATGGATAGCTTAATGTAGATTCATTCTTGGACTCTTATATCATGTTCTGTTCTCTGTTTATATCGTGTTCTGTTCAAGGTGAGCGCTTCAGGCCCTGTGGGGCCTCTTGTTTATTTATTTATTGGGTTTTAACAACACTTTCGAAAGCCAGCAGCTATAAGTTTCTTCCCTCCTTGAACCAAGCTTCTCGCCCAACTGCAGCACTCATGGTCCACTGAGTTTTTAGCTCACCTGACTTTCAGTCAGGGTGAGGTGTAGTGATCAATCACCGTCCGTCGTCCGTGAACATGGTGTTTGCGTCTTATCCTCCAAAACTGCTGAACCGATTTAAGTGAAATTTGAGATGCTTGTTTGTTATGACATTGCATTTTGATTTTGTTTAAATCAAGTTGCCCTGCCCCTCAGTAGGGCCATGCCCAAAAATTTTGCCTAAATCTTAAAAAATCTTCTTGTGAACCAGGAGTAGCAGAGATTTGATATGTGGTGTGCTACTTCCTTTTGAGGTGTAGACTTTTTTTGTTCAAGAGAAGTTTGTGGGTCTTTATTTGGCTTCATTATTGGAGGGCAAGTATTTTTGCCCAGCCCAAAATTCCTGTTTTTCGAACCAAGAGGCTGATTTGAACCAAATTTAATTTGTGGGCTTATTTGGTCATAAGTAATTAATTTATGCCCCAAAATATTTTCCCGACCCCCCATGGGAACCGCAGGAGCTAAAAATAGAACAAAATTCAAAACGCACATATCTCCAAAACTACATGGCACTGAGAATTCTTATTTGGTGTGAAGCTTCCTTGGGACCAACAGAATGGAATGGTCTAAACAAATTTCTGTCAGTTCTATCATGGGGTACTTTTTCAGGACTTTGAAAAAATGCTTAGTCAGCGTTCTGCAACACTGTGAGTGATGGAGAAAGCATTTAAGACTCTTCTTCACCCAATTCACTCCCCCAAAACCATTCAAATTTCACATATACCATCTTTGGAAGATTGTTTTACACATTCATTGAAATCAAATCCCTGGGTCCATATTTGGGCTCTCTATGGGAGTCAAAATGTTGAAATCAGTGCGGTATGAGGAATATTCTTTAAAAATCTTTTTCTTCAGACCCACCAATCAGAATCTTTTGATATTTGCTATGCACCATCATTAGGCGGGTGAGATTTAAGTTTGTTCAAGCCAAGCCTATATTTTGGCACACCAGGGTTTCGCAAATTGCGAGAACGGTGATTTCATTCCTGTTATGTTCTTGCAAATGCTTCTTAAGAAGATCCATATTTACCATTCTCGCAAAAATATAAGCATTTTTTCATCAGATAAAATTTAATAAAATTAAATTAATTTTAGAGCTGAAACGATTAAAGGGTTTTCGTGATTGATTAATGCCCCAATAGGTAGCTGAATAATTGCTGTACCGTTGACCATTTATATAATTAAAACTTTACTCAGCATAATGGACAAAACCGGGCAGCGCCATATACAAACATGTACATTCAAATTTTATTATATTTTCAATTTTTGTCTCAAAACATAGCTTATGACAACTCAAACAAGCTCATTGAGCTTGTTCCAATGGGGGGGGGGGGGGGGGGGTCATAAGCTATGTTTTCGAGACAAACATTGAAAATCTTCAGTAATTCAAGAATTTCTTGTGCAAGTACTGTCTTCTACATGCATTTGGTGAAGGATTGAGAATGACCGTTTTCAGCTACTGATACAGTATAATGATCATGCAAGTGAACAAGTATTTTGGCACGTAACTGGCATGCATTTCTCTGTCTCATGCAATTGATGTGAGCCAGTGTGACAATATTTGCCTGTTTTGGAGCAAGTTTGTTCCATAGTTAACCCATACAGGGTATTTTTTGATTTTAAAAATTTGATTAGCAGTTTCCATCTTGGTTTCAAAAAGTGATGATAAATAGTGAATATAAGCTTACCCAATATGAAAGAAAAATGGTTAGCAATTGGACATTTTTGTATAGTATTTTGCGATGTGAATCCAGCCATCAAATACACTGCCATATAATACTGTACTTCAAAAGTAACGGTTAACCGATCAATTACTTTTTTTTATCAATCAAGATATTGATCATTGGTTAGTCGATAAATCGGTTAACCGTATCAGATCTAATTAATTTCTATAAACATGATTACTGCAATAGCCTTTGATGTGGTGGTTCAACAATCTAACAATCTATGTATTTGAAGATAAATAAGCATAATTCATGTGATTAAGACACATGGTGGAAATGGATCCCACAAAAAAATATATTTGTGAAACCCTGGCTCACTGTGGGAGCCTGAATTATAACTTAGTTCAAAAAGAGGAATTTTCTTTAAAAGACTTTTTCAGATCCAGCAGTCAGAATGTTTTGATGTTTGGTGTGCAGCATCCTTACAGGGGGAGGGGTGGAGGGGGGAGATTCAAGTTTGTTTATGCCAAGTCCCTGTGTTCATATTTGGGCTCACTGTGGGAGTCTGAATTATAACTTAGTTCAAAATGAGGAATATTCTTCAAAACTATTCTTCACATTCAGCAGTTAGAATGTTTTGATATATACAGTATCCTTAGGGAGGTGAGATATAAGTTTGTTAAAGCCAAGTCCCTGGGTTCATATTTGGGCTTCCTGTAGGAGCCCAAATTGTACCAAAATTTCTATTTTCCAAATTGTGAGGCTGATTTGAAGCAAATTTGATATGATGGGCTTATTGGGTCGTAAGTACCTAATTTATGCCAAAACATTTTCCTGTTGCCTGTGGGAACTGCAGGATCTAAATATAGAAAAAATTTAAAACGCCCATATCTTCAAAACTACATGGCACTGAGAATTTTTATTTTGTGTGACGCTTCCTTACAAACAGCCGAAAAGAATGGTCAAAAAAAAATTGCCATCAGTTTTATCATACAGTTAAAACTAGAAGTCCTGTCATGGAATGTGCACAAATAGCATGTTGATCTGCACGTTAATGTACGCGTAAAGGCCATAGTAAAGCTATCAAATTCTGTACATATGGCCTGTGCACAAGCAATGTTTCAGCCAATGGACCTCCGGGTAACCCGGAAGTCCATTGGCAGAAACATTGCATGTGTTTTCCATGAGTACCCAGAAGAACCTGCCGTGATTTGGATGCCATTCGATATGGCAATTGCGCGCAATTCCAACGCGCAATTAAGCCTAGATAAGCGCACTATTCGTGACAGGACTTCTAGTTTTAACTGTAGGAAAGTTTTCAAGGACTTATGAGGAGTCATCATTTTAGTAATGGGAAAAACACTAAAGAATCTTCTTCTCCCATACCACTGCTCCAAGGGCTTTCATATTTCGCATATAACATCTTTGGAAGATTTATTCACATGTTTGTTGAAATCAAATCCCTGGGTCCATATTTGGGCTCTCTATGATTAGATTAGTGCAATATGAGGAATATTTTTTAAAAATCTTCTTCTGATCCACTCTTCAGAATATTTTGATATTTGGGATGCTGCATCCTTAGAGGGGTGAGATTCAAGTTTGTTCAAGCCAAGTCCCCAGGGTCATATTTGGACTCCCTGTGGGAGCCCGAATTATAACTTAGTTCAATGTGAGGAATATTCTTTAAAAATCATTTTTTTTATATCCACTTGACTGTCAAAATCTTTGTATATTTGGTTTTGGCTTTTCTTAGGAGGAAAAGATGAAACTTGTTGAAATCAATTCTCTGGGTTGATATTTAGGCTACTATGTCAGGTGGGCGTCCTCAGACCCCCTGGGGCCTCTTGTTTTAAGAAAAAATGCATACTGGGATGTTGGGGGTGGGGGGGGGGGGCACATCCAGGGCTATAATTTACCCCATCACCAGGTAAAAGAATATTTGACATCATTTGTTGAGATAAAATGGCACTTTCTATTGATACCCTCAGCCAGAGCTTATAAGAATCTGAGAATCGATTCCCGTAGAGATCCGTGCAACAAAACCAGTGAGAAACCATGTAGCTTCTCGTAACATTGCTGCTAGGATTCACATGAAAAGAACTGAATCAGTTTAACCCTTTACCTAACACAAAGGCAGCAAATTAACCAATACAGCACTAACATAACCTGAAATATTGTGACACTGGCAATAAAATTTGTACAAATATGACTGTCATTGGAACCGGCTCTCATCAGCCGGTTCCAGTAACACCAATAATTATCATGCTTGATGAATATTGTTTATTTTTAGCTCATCTGACTGTAAGTCAGGGGGCGCTTAACTGATGACTTTCTGTCTGTCGACCATCCGTCCGTCCTGTCCAGCGTGAACTTTAAATTATCAACCTCTCCTCATAAACAACTGAGCCGAATTGAACCAAATTTGATATTCATGTTCCTTATCATATATGAATTCCAGTTTGTTCAAATAAAGTTGCCACACCCACAGGGGGCCCCAAGCATTTCTCTGATAGCATGTATAAATTGTTTTCCAAAACTGAAAAAAAATCTTCTCCAGAACCATGTATAAGAATCTTTTGATACTTGGTATACAGCATCTCTAGGGGTGGGGGAGGGGGATAGATTCAGGTTTGTTCAAAACAAGTCCCTGAGTTAATATTTGGGCTCCCTATGGGCACCCAGATATCAACAGTGCAACATGAGGAAATTTCTTTGAAAACCTCCTTCAGATGCACCAGTCAGAATGCTTTCATATTTGGAATGCAACATCTCTAGTAGTGGGGGGGGGGGGGGAGGGGATGATTGAAGTTTGTTTGAATCGGGTCTCTGGGTTAATATTTGGTCTATCTATTGAAGCCCAAAGTTCAACTTAGTGCAGTATGAGGAAATTTCTTTAAAACTCAGAAACCTTTCATATTTGGCTTACAGCATCTCTAAGGGGGTCAGATTCATGTTTGTTCAAGCCAGATCTATGGGTTAATATTTGGGCTCATTATGGGAGTGCAAATTAACTCAAAGCAACATGAGAAAATTTCTTTAAAAATCTTTTTCTTCAGACCCACTAGTTAGAATGCTTTAATATTTGGTGTACAACATCTCTGGGGAGGTCAGATGTAAATTTGTTCCACTTTGGTTCCTGCCAGTCAGAACCCTTTCATATTTGGTATTGCACGAAGGGGGGTGGGGGAGAGGTGGGGGAGGGGGGGGGCCAGATTTGAGTTTGTTCATTTCGGGTCCGTGGCTTAACTGGTTGAGGGCTAGATTATTTTTGGTGATCAGAATTTGTTCAGAAAATTTGTTTTATTACAAATTACTGGACAGTGCCATCAACCAAATAGTACTTGCCTTCAAGTAAATATTAAACATGGGCAAGCATAATGTGAACTTTTGCAAACTACCCTCAATTTTTCCAAAGCCCTGATAGTGTCTTCCAGCACTTGACCAGTTAATATTTGGGCAGGGGTGGGTTAGGTTCGAGTTTGTTCATAAATGTTCAAATCTATTCCATAGAGCTTTTCCATAAAATTTGCCTTTTAAGCTGCAGTGACACTACAACCCTTGGAAGTTTGGCAGTATTTTTTGTCTACAGCTGGCAGAATTGGAAGCAATGAGGAAGACCTATGCTAATAATCATCTGACATGGACACTAGAATTATGAATAATTTATTCCTATGTAGTGTCCATGAACCTTGACTGACTGAATCTGACCCAAAATACTTCTCTGAACCACCTCGCCAGGTGAGCGATTAAAGCTCATGGGGGAGGGGGGGGGGTAAAAATCAGTAGTTGGTGTTGTAAAAATTAAAAAGCTGTATTGGGTAAAGGG
Organism: Pictodentalium vernedei; assembly: GCA_031216915.1. Lineage (NCBI taxonomy): Eukaryota > Metazoa > Mollusca > Scaphopoda > Dentaliida > Dentaliidae > Pictodentalium > Pictodentalium vernedei. The sequence continues at coordinate 80,548,951 of CM062296.1, read as the reverse complement.
TTAACATGTATTATCAGTATGCAACAGGGGTTCAATCATACTGACCTAATAGGATCCTGGCCCATGGCAGATCTGAATTCTCAGAACGATTTCCGCAAGATTCCAAATGGATTCTCCCAAATTTAAAGGAACTATAAGCCCTGCACAACCCTAATTTTGAAACAAAATTGACATATTGTTTCATGGTGGTGGGGCACTATTTATCTTGCTGTATGATTAATTAAAACAGATTTTGTGAAAAGGTTTTGTGTGCTGATGTAGATTTTAGTTTTATTTTTGGGATTTGGGTAGTTTCAAAGAAAGCTGTGAATTCTTACCCCCCCCCCCCCCCCCCCAACTTATTAGGTAACAGAGTAGAAATTCTGTCGGAGGCAATACCAGTTTTTAAGCCCATTTGACACAGATTGGACAGTTCTCTTCAAAAGAACAAATTTCCCCAATTTTGGACTAGACTGAAGCCAAAAGTTGAATTCTATTGCAGAAATGACTCTTTCATCACATGAAAGAGGTAAATGTATCTTTGGTAGGATTGGGTTTGCTCATAGGTATGACTGTTGTAAATATTTTAATTAGATTTACCTGCCTCGAAAAGTTGCGCCCGGAAAATATGTAATTCCCAAAACTAAGCAGTCTTGGGAAAATATATTGTTTCAATAAACATTTGAAGAAGTCTATTGACATTTTGCATTACTGTTGAATGTTCCAGATGAATAAAGAGGATGATTTGAGGACTTTTAGAACCTAAAAATCTGTTTGACTATTGGTGTGTTTTGTTTGGGAATTCCCTGAGAAATATGAACATGTGATCAGCACTTCCCTTTCTGTTAATTTTTCTTTTATTTGTTGCATGGCCCCTGTTTAAAAATCAGAAAAAGGTTGTCTGAAGGGCTATACTTGACAAAAAATATTTGAATGCTAAATTTAAAATGATGCGACCATATTTTTTTTCGCCTGAACGTTATAATGGTCGCCTATGGGAAAATATTTAGTACTGTGAAACGTATTCATGTTTGGATGAAATTAAACAATTGCAAGAATTCGATTGAATAAACCAAAATGTTTTTGGGGTAATGGTTGCGGAATGAAATAGTTCAGTATGTTGGATACTTTGGGGTTCCTTCTTACGCCTTGCGTATTGTCATATTATATCCTTGTTTCGACACTGGAGATGGGCATGGTGTATTGATTACGACATAGTATACAAAGGTTCTCTTCTCGGAAATGAAATACCAGCCCAAGAAATAAAACAGATAAATTAAAGGTATGAAAGCAATATAGCTCACCACCTCATTCGTAGCAGTTTTCTTAGCTGTAAGGTGTAGACAAAAACTGTTCTTCTTCATTCTTGTAAATTATAGCTATAACAACAACAAAATTACAAACCACAAACGTACATGTACACAGACAAACGCAATAAAGTGTTTTCAAATTGTCGAAGAAGGAGAACCACGCCTGTCACGTGTTTGAAAATTATAATGTGATTTTTCAAAAGGGTGTGATCATATTTTGCATGTTTGAATGCAAAATTTATTATTCAGTATTACTATTATGTGTGAAGTAAATAATGTTTATCTGTACATTTAATAACACAGCTGTATCTCAACGTTATGTCTCTGGCTTAGTATTTAAAAGGGACTTGCCCTGTCCTTTACCCAACAGCTCCGAGGCTACAGATTAAGAACAGTGAGTGGTGTAGCTAGGATCTTTCAGGATGTACGATAATTTGGGTTTATTGGCTCCCCGATGACTTAATGGCACCTTTGACTACCACAGAAGAAAGCACGAGAGGGATGCCCCTTTTCGATGGTTGGAGGAGACAGTAGTAAACCTGTCCCAGAAAGTGTTTTGAAACTTGGAGACTTTGAAAATGTAGCTGTGATTATAAAGCTCTTTTTAAATCAGTCAATCTTATTGACTGAAATTAAATCCAGCTGGTATTCTACAGCTTTAGGATCCCTTAACCCATGTTTATCTAGTCCAAACTTGGAACTAAAGGCCGGGATATAATTTTTAATCTTGTACGTACTGAAGATTTTGGGTCCCAGTTTTTACTAATGATTCGCGTGAGTGGCCCTATTTAAAATTGAATCGGGCTGTCATATACCCCCCATCATCAAAACCCGCCTACGCCCGTTTGTGCGTCCGTCCGTCCGTCCGTTGACTCGATGAAGTATTAACCTTGTCAATGAATATCTGGAGGAATATACGAATCAGTTTGTTGTTTGCGACGATCCATTCACCACCCGAGTGTCCATCATACTCAATTTCCTCACATGCTTACTCCGTTCATAACTCCTGAAGTCGGTGGGTGACAGGGTTTCATCGGATAGGAGTTTGGCAAGCAATTATGAAATGTCAAGTTGGGCAGACCCCCTTTCTTGCCCGACGAAAATATACACGCGCTTTGGGGTACTCAATAAAGGGAAAATATCACCAAAGTATACGCAGGTTAGAAAGTTCGATAAATGAACTACTCATTATATCGGTAAACAAATATGACACACTTCTGAAGTGCAGTTATCATTCTAAAGTCCCAGCAGAGATGCTTACTATCTGCAAAGACAAATGTTAAAAATTTTGAAAAGCTGAATCATAAACACACTCTAAGTTCAGTTGGATTAAAATTATCCAAAAATCATCTTGGTTGAGTGAATATCTACCCAAATAGGTTCATATTCACTCAACCCAACTGATTTAGCATGATTGTAACGCAACTGATTTTAGAGTTTAGGCGGGTGCGGTACTATACAAAATTATTTCACCTATTGTATGTTTAAAATAGAATATTTTATCAATCGAAAGTATATTTGTAGTGAATAAGTCTTTGATAAAAGAAATTAGGTATGTTCCAAATAGCTGGTCGATTTGACCGAGCCGTCTGGCACTGACGTCTTACACCTTCCATCCTCACCCCATCCTGCCCTGACGGGAGATATGGATGTCATTAGACTATTTTGTTAATACAGCTGCTACCACCATACGACAGTTGTGAGCAATAATTAAAAAAAATGGGCGGTTCGTTTCGACTGGCGAATTCACGTGAAATACGCCCAGTGAACACAGAAGAGGGCTCAGAAGGTCTTTGTGGTTATTACAAATTTAGGAAAATAATAATAACTGCTTATGAACATCATGGACGACAATTTAAAAGACAAAGTCCAGCTAATCTCCGCGACTCGGTCACCCGGCGTCTTTTCTCTTGAAGAGAAAGCGTAAAGTTCTACATTATACTTGTAATTCGCTCAACTGCTACCCCCCCCCCCCCACCCCCCTCTCTCTCTCTCTCTCCCACGGGGAGTACTGACGAGTATGTTTCCTCAATGAGAAGAATCTCCTCTTTCGAATGACATTTGTTTGCATTTCAAAGCATTCCAGGATCACAGTGGCTCACTAGTTAAGGCATTGGACTTTAAATCGAAAGGTCAGGGGTAACATCGTTGTGTCCTTGGACAAGGCACTTAATCTCGATTGTCCACGTAGGGGCACAGTGGTGCTGTGTAATAAGGCATACGGCACGTCTATGTGTACTTTTTTAACCTATGCAGATCCTGCTTTTGTGGTGTTAGTACATTGTGGAGTCTTGGGTCCTCTGGCTTTCTCCACCCATGACACTGCCCGAGTCGAAAGTAAAGTTATATTTAATGTGTTTGTATACAAACTGCTCAAACTACCTTACCGGGAGGAAACCACTCTACTGACTCTTGCCACTTAGTTTTTCAAGCAAATGGTCGAATAGGTCGTAACCCTTTACCTAACGAATCGCCCGCATCTGCCCGCGTAATATGCAAATTCAGCAGTTGAAAAAATATTATTTTTCAAACAATTTCAACAAAACCATATCATGTGACCCCTCGTTGGAACGAGCTCGTCAAGCTCGTTCCAACGAGGGGTCACATGATATGGTTTCGTTGAATTTTTTGAAAAATTTGAAAAAATGATATTTAAAATAATAAATTTTGATATCGACTGCGTTGGGTATAGGGTTAACACCTTCCTTTGACACGCCTCAGAAGGCACATTCATTGTCGGGTTGTTTTAAAACTTGATGCTCTTATTCAGGGTGAACAAGATGGGAGCTATCAATTTTCTTTTCATTTGCATAAAAAAGCAACGACCTTTGATTTACGCCATTTGTGCGGAACCATTCTTCTTTGACATGGACTACAAGGTGCATTTATCATAGGATTGTTTTTTAACTTGGTGTGCTCATTGGTTCATTCCCACTAGACCAATTCCCTTTAGACCAATTCCCACGAGGCCAATTCCCAAAAGACCAATTCTCCTTAGACCAACTGGTGTGTTCTACTTTTAAAATAATTCTATATCAATAATTTGATATATTTATAAATATTTATAAATGTATTTAATGTTATTGATATTCAAGCCCGAAAATAAGCAGTCTGTCATTTGCAGAATGAGGTCCCCAGAGGGTGAATTTGCTAATGCTATCCCATACACTGGGCCAGTTTATCCTCTGGGTACCTCTTTCTGTTTATGTTTGAGACCTTGATTCAGGTTGAGGTTCACAGAGATTCACCCTCTGGGGACCTCATTCTTTGTAAAATGTTATATGTACTGAGCTATGCTGAAATGTTATAAACCTATATTTTTGTATGTTATGCATATAAATATTTTATAAAGTGCTTATCAGTAAATAAATGTTTTCTTACTTATCCTTAATCATCCCTTAATCAATAACAGTATGTAGTTGGTCTAAGGGGAATTGGTCTTTTGAGAATTGGCCTGAAGGGAATTGGTCAAGTGGGAAGACACCGTGCTCATTAGGCGAGACCTCTAGATAAGAGCTATCAATTAGCATTTATTTCTGTGAAAAAAAAGTTGCCATTTACGGTGGCATTTAAACTTACTGCATTTGTGTATCAACATTCTTCCTTTAGCCAGCCCCACAGTTTACATTTTAAAATGCACAGATTGTTCTGATGTAGCGCACACATAATGCGATTATGATGAAGTTTAACCAAATAACAATGGAACCAATGATCTTCATTTTTTTCCACTTCACTTATAATTTACCAAGTTCAAGTTTGTCACGTTGAGCTGCAGTGTCATTGACAATTTAAGTTACATGGCGTGTAGCTGGCTGATACATTTCCATACAAGGCGATGAATGTTCATATCAGGTGAGGCGAAGCCGAACCTGATATGAACACTCGGAGCCTTGTATGGAAATGTGTCAGCCAGCTACACGCCATGTAACATATTTATTATGTCGAAAGTCCTTGTAAATCAAGGGACGAATACATTCTCACGAGAAACGAAGGTCAACCGGACATTTATTCGTTCGGAACCGCTATTGACGGCATCGCTTAGAATCATCAAGTTACTGGCACCGGTACGTATCTATGGTAAACAATAAACAATCTTCGCTGTACGAGGAGCGATTATTTGTTCACAAAAATAACTTTTAAACGTTCTAAAAATCACTTTTAATCTGTTGAGTTAGTCCAAACTTGCCCCAAAAGTCTGCAATATAATTTTTTGGTTTGGTACGTCCTTAAGGACGTACCAAACCAAAAAAATTACATTGCAGACTTTTGGGCCAAGTTTGAAATTGGACTGCTGGCTGCTGATCGTGGGGTAAACAGTAGGCATACAATGTGTCAATGATAAAATCTGAAGGTAAATGTGAAATGCAAATGATATTTAAATCAATAAATGCGGTGTCTTGAAAATAGTTTATGTAACTTAAATTTTCTTATTTGTTTTAATTCAAATTCTAAAAATTCGAAGCGAGTGAAAATACATCAAAGTTGCAATGGTGGCTACTCACCCGATATGAAATAATATCGGGTGCGTAACCCGATATGGCGTGACCCTTAGATGGTATTCCAGCGTTTTGATTGGACAAACTTACTTTGAGGCATAATAATTTCATTTACATGTCGTATGATCACTGATTATTACCACTTCAGAGGGCGTTCCCTGTAGGTTATCGCGAGTTTATTGATACGGTGGAATATCATAACGCACGGTAGTGAATTGCATCGGGCCGTTATGAAATTTTGTTGTGATTTTTCGGCCCGCCACTTACTTCCGGTTTCTCATTTGCAATTGCCTCCCAAAAATGTTTGAAATAGAGACACAAATTACCTCCCATGATCGAACGCGCATTTTCGTTCCAACATTCTGCTGAAATGTATAAAGTTTATAAAATGATCTGGATCACTGGATTTCAAACTTGTTGGATATTATACGTATTATAGGTGAGTAATCGAACAATTTTTTAAATAATATATATTTTTAAACGTATTTTCTCCTCTGAAATGTTCGGTTCTTTGAAATACAATGTGTCCTAATTTCGAAGTAAATAAATGACGTGATAATCACGTGATTTTGTTTGTCAACAAAGCAGACGATACATGTGCTTTCTGTAATTGACCGACATCGCAAAAATGAGTCAAAATAGCGACTTGAGCGAAACAGATCTAATGTTTCTCGAAAACAGTGCTACTCCAGCAAGCACAGCCAGATCAACCCAATATGGCATCAAAAAGTTTAAAGAGTGGCTTGCTCGACGTGGAAAATTTTGTGATTTTGAGACAATTTCTCCTGAAATGTTAAACGAACTATTAAGGAAATTTTATGCAGAGGTGAAATCGAAGGAAGGAACGAGTCTTACACCAAGCACTTTAACATCTATTAGAGCTGGAATCCATAGACATGTAACATCTGCGCCATTAAGTAGGCCACTCAATATAATTAAAGATCGAGAATTCACCAGTGCCAACCATATGTTTGTTGCACGCTGCAAACTTTTCATGAAATGCAATAATTCAAAAAGAAAACACAAATCGAGCATTGGAGAAGAGGATATGCGGAAGTTGGGGGTTTATTTTCAAAATTTTAATTCAAATGCTGTTGTTCTGGTGGAATCAATGTGGTTTATGCTATGCTTTTATTTTGGTCGCCGTGGTCGAGAAGGATGGGCCTCAATGTGTAAAGATACCTTTAGTGTAGGGATGGACAGTGACGGGACAGAGTTTGTTGAGTTGTCTAAAACTGAGGTTACAAAAAACCACCAGGGTGGATACAAACAGTGCGATATTAACTATAACACACAAAAAATGTACGGTAATGGTGTTGGTATATTCAAATTTTATATTGCAAAACTTAGTGAGAAGTGTGATAGGTTATTCCAGACACCAAAACAAATTTACAGCCTAGATGACCAGGTATGGTTTAAAAATGAAGCAATGGGAAAGAACACTTTATCACAAATGATGCAGAGAATTTCTAAAAAAGCATCATTATCACAAATTTACACTTGCCACTGTGTTCGCGCAAGTACAATTACAACGCTTTACCAGGCAGGAGTAGACCCAAGTAGCATTATTACTGTCACCAACCATAAAAATACCCAGAGTTTAAAACATTACTTGTCTGACATTTCAACAACTCAGAAACGGCATTGTTCAAATGTGTTGAGTGCATCATTAAGTGTAAACCCAGAACATGATGAATTTTCTGACAACGAAGAGTTCACTGTAGGAACATTTAACATAGACACTAGTGTTATTGGAGACTCAGCAAGTGTTATAAATTACAACACTGTCAGTAATGTTGACAATGGCAGTACTGAACCCACTGCTACCAATTCTATTAATAGTCGCTCCGAACCCGATGCCAGTTCTGTTGAAACATGTCCTGACCATTCTGAACCCAAGACTGTCAATCTCTACTCTGCTGATGGAATTCTTACTATTCCTGGAAACTCTGAACCAGGGACAGTCTATAACATTGACATTCCAACCAACACTAGTCAAACTACGCTTCAGAACTTCCAGCCACAAACCCAACTTTTGCATCAGCTGATGTCGGGTGCAACATTTAATAACTGCAGCATAAACATTTATCAAGGAAAGTGAAGTTGTTGAACAACTTAACTTTCCTTGAGAAATGTTATGCTGAATGTTGAGACCGTTAAATTTTATGTCACAAAATATGTTTGTATATATGTTCATTAAACTGTTAATTGAAATTGAATAATTTACTTTATCTTTAAAATATACTAGGTACCGTTAACAATGTGGTAATAAGTGGTAATAATAGTAATAACATGACTTCCATAGTCGGGCGTTATGGTTCATTAACGGCCCACCATAAATGATTAACAGCCCACTGGCCTTATAACGCCCCTCGACTTCGTCTCGGGCCGTTATAACGCCCTGGGGCTGTTAATCATTTATGGTGGGCCGTTAATGAACCATAACGCCCTCCTGAAGTCATGTTATTGTTATAATAATGCTTTCACGAATCTCTTGAAATTTTGTAGCAATGTTACAATCAGTAAAAGCAACCCCTCTTTCCCTTTTTACGATTTTTCGGTTTGTCATTCTGGCTTTATGGAACTCTAATCGTAAAAATGACATTTTTCATGTCATATCATTACTCAAGTTTACTGTGATCGATTGCATTAATTTATATACACGTTCTTGAGATTGATCAAACGAAGCTCCCTTTAATTTTTTGACAATTTTCAGATTGTAGTTCCAGAATTATGGGACACAAATTGTCAAAAAAGTAATTTTTAGATCATCAATGTGAGAGTAGTGTGGACCTGGAAAAAGGTTTGACCCAGTTTGCTCTACATGCTTTCAGGCAGCCACCGGTATCCTAGGGCTTTCAAATTTCATTTGTGTGTTAATTGCTTCAATATAAGTTATCATTAACCCTTGACCAGTAGACTTAAGAAAAATTCTGACCTGTTTTGCTACACGCGAATGCAGACAAACACTGGTTAACAGTTTTGGTGAGGGTGAACCCCAGTGTTCCTTTTATAATAAGCCTGAAAATATTGTATGGAATAATGTTGGAGAGCTGATTGGGATGCTCTCATCTAGAAGTGACCCAAACCATACCAAGTTTCAAACCAATCCATTCATAAATGCACCCCGCAGAGCGTGCCAAAAAATGTTGGTGCAAAAACAACAAAGTTCAAAGATCATTGCTAAAAGCAACGTTTAGCGAACGAAACGAAAAGGCAATCAATAGCTCACATCGAAAGGTTACTCCAAACCAGCACACCAAGTTTGCAAGCAATCGGATTATAACTGTGACTTGTGCAGTGCGCCAAGGAAAATATCAATGCACAAAAGGGCAAAGTTGATGGTGGTTGCTAATGGCAACTTTTTAATGGGAATGAAAGAATCTCCCATCTGGTGGTCAATCCCCTAAAACATATCAAGTTCTAAAGCGATGCATTCATGAATGTACCTTGCAGGGTGTGCCAATGCATACATTGATGCACAAATGCACTAATTTCAAAAGTCGATGATTAACGGCAAGGTTTTTGACAAAAATGGAAAAACTTGACAGCTCCCATACGGAGATCAGCCCAAACGATCATTGCAGGTTTCAAAGCAAGCCGATCATGAATGTGCCCTGAGCGGCATGTCGAAGGAATATATTGATGCACCGCTGCACTAAGCTTAAAATGCTATAGGCAACGTTTTTTCGACAGAAGTGGAAGAAAATCGTCAACTCTCATTAGAGGTCTCCCCCCCCCCCCCCCACCCCTCCTCCCAAGCAAGCATACCAAGTTCAATGCGATCTGAACATATATGTGCCCTGTACGGCACGCCAAAGAAATATATTGATGCATAACTAAACCAAGTTCAAAAGCCATTGTCAATAGCATGCTTTGATGCCAATTGACGGAAATGGAAGAAATCGATAGCTTCCATCTAGAACAAGTATACAAAGTTTCGAAGCGATCCGATCATAAATGTGCCCCATAGAGCGTGCCAAAGGAATATATTGATGCTTAGCTACACATAAGTTCAAATGCTATTGCCAGTCTGCTCATAAATGCGACCTGAGCGTTGTGCCAAAAGAAATTGTTGATGACATATATATATGTATGTACATACGGACATTTGTCCGTACGTATGCCTATGAAGGAGAAGTGACAGCAATAGCTCAGCTTGACTTCCAATTTTCTTAAGATTTAAGTCCCATAACTCTGAAAAGAAAACACAGAAAACCGTCATAAACGAAAGGGAGCTTCGATTGAACAATTTCAATATTGTGTAGGCCTGTATATATTATGAGAATTGGTCAAAGGAAACTTATTATTGTATGACATAGGAATTTGCTGACACAGATGGATGGACGGACAGTGATTACTAGTGGTGGGGACCTAACTTGTAAGTCTTGTAACTGTAACATTCCTAACCCCACCTGGTATATACATGCATGTAATGATGTTCAACTGCATATACAGAATGAAGAGTGGATTAGAACTTAATCGCATCGCCATATATTCTCCACTTGAAAAGTATCTATAATTGTCCTTACATGTAACAGCACAAAAAACACTTGCAAACTTGCATCACCTAGGCCAACCAGGTGCAACCAGGTAGACCATGTGATAAACAGTTGCAAGTGCTTCTTGAGTTTCGTCCTCAGAAATTTTAAATAACCACTAACGGGAAAATCTATCCCATAGCGATTTAACAGTAATCCACCTTCAACATTTTCTTTCTGTTTGATCAGTTCAATTCATGATTTTACTACTGACCTCGTTAATAGCGCAATATATTTTGCATTGCACAGCACAAACACTCGTATGTATTTCAGGCTACTTCATTCTTCTGCAGCATTTTCTGCATTAACCATTTACCTAACATGAAAAGCAGACGACACTTGCAAAAAAAAATTCTTGAATAATTTTTTTCACTTTTTGTCTCAAAAACATAGGTTATGACCCCTCATTCCAATGAGGGGTCATAACCTATGTTTTTGAGACAAAAAATGAAAATTAATTAGCGCTTTTTGTGAATAGTGCTGGCCGGTTTTGGTCATTATGTTGGGTTAAGGGTTAACTGAGAGGACTTCTAGTTTCAACTGTATTGTTCCAGTTATTGCAGCAACATAATTCTGAGCAAAGGGCAATGGCTCTTTAATTTTTAGCTTAACTTGACATAGTCAAGATAAGCTATTGCCATCACGCGTGCGGAAGTCTGTTAGTCTGTGAGTCTGTGACGTCTGTTCACATTTCCTTTAGCACGGGCTACAACCCGCAGTTCTTGTCTGATCGTCACGAAATTTCATATGCAGGTTTGGGGTCATGTCTAGATGAGAACGTCCCCTTTTGGTCGCGATCGGGCAACCGGTATGGCTGCCCGAGCCCAAAACCCGAAAACCATTAGCACAGTCTACAGGTCGTATTTATGAAGGGATTTCATTGTAACTTGGTAGGATGCCTCTGTATAATGCCTAGATGAGAACGTCCCCTTTTGGGCATGATCTATCAACCGTGATGGTTGCCCAAGCCCGAAACCCAAAAACTTTTAGCACAGTCTGCAGGTCATGTTTAATGTGGAGGGATTTCATTGTAACTTGGTAGGATGACTCCTTATGATGTCTAGATGAGAATTTCCCCATTTGGGCATGATCTGCCAACCGTGACTTCTGCCCGAGCCCAAAACCCGAAAACCTTTACCACAATCTACAGGTCATATTTATTGAGGAATTTCATTGTAACTTGGTGGGTTGACTTCATACAATGTCTAGATGAGAAAGTCACCTTTTGGGCATGATTGGGCAACTGGGACGGCCACAGGGGCCCAAAGCCCGAAAACCTTTAGCACAGTCTGGAAGTCATATTTATGAAGGGATTTCATTGTAACTTGGTAGGATGACTCCAAATAATGTCTAGATGAGAACGTCCCATTTTGATCGCGATCATGCAGCCTTGATGGGTGCCCAAGCCAAAAAAACCTTTAGCACAGGCAAAAGGTCATATTTATGGAAGGATTTCATTGTAACCTGTTAGGTTGACTCCATGTAATGCCTAGATGCTGACATCCCCTTTTGGTCGTGATTGGTCAGTTGTGATGGCTACTAGTGCCCGAAGCCCGAAAACCTTGAGCACAGTCTACAGGTCTTATTTATGAAGGGATTTCATTGTAACTTCTTAGGATCACTCCAGATGATGCCCAGATGAGATTGTCCCCTATGGTTGCGATCATTCAGCCATGATGGCTGCCCTAGCCCGAAAACCTTTAGCACAGTCTACAGGTCATATTTATGAAGGGATTTCATTGTAACTTGGTAGGTTAACTTCATATAATGTCTAGATGAGAACGTCCCCTTTTGGACATGATTGGGCTACTGTGACGGCTAAAGGTGCCGATGCCCGTAAACCTTTAGCACAGTCTACAGGTCATATTTATGAGGGGATTTCATTGTAACTTGGTAGGATGACTCCAAATAATGTCTAGATGAGAACGTCCCATTTTGGCCATGATCATTCAGCCTTGATGGGTGCCCGAGCCCAAAAACCTTTAGCATAGGCAAAAGGTTATATTTATAGAAGGATTTCATTGTAACCTGTAAGGTTGACTCAATATAATGCCTAGATGATGACATCCCCTTTTGGTCGTGATTGGTCAACTGTGATGGCTACAGGTGCCCGAAGCCCGAAAACCTTGAGCACAGTCTACAGGTCATATTTTTGAAGGGATTTCATTGTAACTTCGCAGGATCACTCCAGATGATGCCCAGATGAGATTGTCCCCTTTGGTTGCGATCATTCAACCATGATGGCTGCCAGAAGCCCGAAAACCTTAAGTACAGTCTACAGGTCATGTTTATGAAGGGATTTCATTGTAACTTGGTAGGTTGACTTCATATAATGTCTAGATGAGAAAGTCGCCTTTTGGACATGATTGGGCAACTTTGACGGCTAAAGGTGCCCGAAGCCCGAAAACCTTTTGCACTGTCTACAGGTCATATTTATGAAGGGATTTCATTGTAACTTGGTAGGATGACTCCAAATAATGTCTAGATGAGAACGTCCCATTTTGGCCATGATCATTCAGCCTTGATGGGTGCCCGAGCCCAAAAACCTTTAGCATAGGCAAAAGGTTATATTTATAGAAGGATTTCATTGTAACCTGTTAGGTTGACTCCATATAATGCCTAGATGATGACATCCCCTTTTGGTCGTGATTGGTCAACTGTGATGGCTACAGGTGCCCGAAGCTCGAAAACCTTGAGCACAGTCTGCAGGTCATATTTATGAAGGGATTTCATTGTAACTTCGCAGGATCACTCCAGACGATGCCCAGATGAGATTGTCCCCTTTGGTTGCAATCATTCAACCATGATGGCTGCCCGAGCCCGAAAACCTTAAGTACAGTCTACAGGTCATATTTATGAAGGGATTTCATTGTAACTTGGTAGGTTAACTTCATATAATGTCTAGATGAGAACGTCTCTTTTGGTCTTGATTGGGCTACTGTGACAGCTAAGGGTGCCCGAAGCCCGAAAACCTTTAGCACAGTCTACAGGTCATATTTATGAGGGAATTTCATTGTAACTTGGTAGGATGACTCCAAATAATGTCTAGATGAGAACATCCCATTTTGATCGCGATCATTCAGCCTTGATGGGTGCCCGAGCCCAAAAACCTTTAGTATAGGTAAAGGGTCATATTTATGGAAGGATTTCATTGTAACCTATTAGGTTGACTCCATATAATGCCTAGATGATGACATCCCCTTTTGGTCGTGATTGGTCAACTGTGATGGCTACAAGTGCCCGAAGCCCAAAAACCTTGAGCACAGTCTACAGGTCATATTTACGAAGGGATTTCATTGTAACTTCGTAGGATCACTCCAGATGATGCCCAGGTGAGATTGCCCCCTTTGGTTGCGATCATTCAACCATGATGGCTGCCCGAGCCCGAAAACCTTAAGCACAGTCTACAGGTCATATTTATGAAGAGATTTCATTGTAACTTGGTAGATTGACTCCATATAATGTCTAGATGAGAACGTCCCCTTTTGGCCATGATTGGGCAACTTTGACGGCTAAAGGTGCCCGAAGCCCGAAAACCTTTTGCACTGTCTACAGGTCATATTTATGAAGGGATTTCATTGTAACTTGGTAGGACGACTCCAAATAATGTCTAGATGAGAACGTCCCATTTTGGCCGTGATCATTCAGCCTTGATGGAGTGCCAGAGCCCAAAAACCTTTAGCATAGGCAAAAGGTTATATTTATAGAAGGATTTCATTGTAACCTGTTAGGTTGACTCCATATCATGCCTAGATGATGACATCCCCTTTTGGTCGTGATTGGTCAACTGTGATGGCTACAGGTGCCTGAAGCCCGAAAACCTTGAGTACAGTCTACAGGTCATACTTATGAAGGGATTTCATTGTAACTTCGCAGGATCACTCCAGATGATGCCCAGATGAGATTGTCCCCTTTGGTTGCGATCTTTCAACCATGATGGCTGGCCGAGCCCGAAATTCCTTTAGCACAGTCTACAGGTCATATTTATGAAGGGATTTCATTGTAACTTGGTAGGTTGACTTCATATAATGTCTAGATGAGAACGTCCCCTTTTGGACACGATTGGGCAACTGTGACGGCTTCAGGGGCCCAAAGCCCGAAAACCTTTAGAACAGTCTACAGGTCATAATTATGAAGGGATTTCATTGTAGCTTGGTAGGATGACTCCAAATAGTGTCCAGATGGGAATGTCCCCTTTTGGTTGCGATCATTCAACCATGATGGCTGCCAGAGCCCAAAGCCCAAAAACCTTTAGCACAGTCTACAGGTCATATTTATTAAGGGATTCCATTGTAACTTGGTAGATTGACTTCATATAATGTCTAGATGAGAACGCCCCCTTTGGACGCAATTGGGAAACTGATTGCTACAAGGGCCCGAAGCCCGAAAACCTTTAGCACAGTCTACAGGCCATATTTATGAGGGGATTTTAATGTAACTTGATAGGATGACTCGTTTTGGAATAATTTCACTGTAACTTGGTAACTTTTGTTGATATACGTTAACTGTGAGGGGCCACATACATTAACTGTGAGGTCATATTAACCCACCCCTCAGCTCTTTAGTACAGTGTACACCTCGTATTATTTTTATCATAAACATAGCATACAGGGAACAGAAATGAACATATTCCCAATTATCACAATTCTTGTCTTATTTCATAATCCTTTCATAAACATTGAACATTATCCTTTTCATCAAACACAACACACAAGTTAAGCTACAGTGTCATTGACACTTTCATCTTCCAATAGGCATGGTTATTGATTTGTCAAAGAAATTTTTATTCCTGAGGCACTTGAGTGGGGGATGGAGGGGGGGGGGGGGGGGTCATAATAACAATACACTCAATTCATTATACAGAAATTTATTGAATATCAACAATAGAGATGAAACACATCAAGAGCCATAACTTAAAAAGTACAGTGATTACAAAAATGGAGAATTTCAAGCGGATCATGACAGGGTCCCAATCTGATTGAAATTCACTCCCCATAACTTTGTGGCATCTCAGCGGGTCTTTAACCCTTTACCTTACATGAAAGGCAGACAACACTTGCAAACAAAATTCTTGAATCACTAATTTTCTTCATTTTTGCATCAAAAAACATAACATATGACCCCCTCATTGGAACAAGCTCATTCCAATGAGGGGTCATAAGCTATGTTTTTGAGACCAAAAATGAAAAAAATAAAGAAAACTTAACAGTTTTTTTTTCAATAGAACTGTCTTGTGTTGGCCGTTCCATTGCATAAGGGGTAAAATACACCTATATAGGAATGGTTGAGTAGCCCAGTGACGCAGCAGTTATGGCATTGAACTTCAAACCAAAAGGTTTGCACTTTCAATCCCTGCCAGGAGTAATTGCATTGTGTCCTTGGGCAAGGCACTTCATCCTGATTACGCAACTGGGGGCAAGATGGAGCTGTGTACTAAGGCGTACTGTATGTTGAGGGTGCACTTGTCTTCAACCAATGCTAACCCTCCTTGTGTGGATTTAGTATGTTGGGGAGTCTGTCAGTTGCTCGCCCTTGATCGGAGGGTTTCTCTGGGCACTTCAGCTTCCCCCATCTGTAAAACTGTCCAACGTGAGTGGTTTAAAGACATTTTTAATAGGTGTGGTCACTGTCAGTTTTAAAGGGGTGGAGGATGCCAGAGTACCCAGAGAAAACCATCGAAAAAGTCAGACTCTACAACATTTAACAGCAGTTGAAGGCAAGTGCACCATCAACCTTCACTACACTTTAGTACATAGCACTACCATGCTCGAACGTGGCCAATCATGATAAAGTGTTTTGCCCCAGGACACAATGTAGTTACCGCTGGTCAGTATTGAAATGTTAACACTCTGGTTTGGACTCTATTTCATTTCATTTTATTTACCCTTTACCCAGCGTAACGGCCTAAACTGGCCAGCTCTAATCACAAAAATCACCAATTAATTTTTATTATTTTTTCATTTTTTGTCTCAAAAACATAGGTTATGACCCCTCATTGGAACGAGATTGACGAGCTCGTTCCAATGAGGGGCCATAAACCCATGTTTTTGAGTCAACAAAATAAAAAAACCCAGTTATTCAAGAATTGTTTTTTCAAGTGTCCTCTGCTTTTCATATTAGGTAAAGGGTTATTATATTTATTGGTGTTTAAGGTCACATACTTATGCACAATGGCTAATTGTGACCGGGACAGTTTTACGGGTGGAGGAAGCCGGAGTACCCGGAGAGAACCACCGAGCAACGACGAGCAGCTGTCAGCTCTCCAACATCGTAACCCTGAACTCTGCACCGCACCACAGGCAGGGTTAGATTGGTTGAAGACATGCGCACCATCCACGTGCAGTACGCCTCAGTACACAGCGTCATCGTGCCCACATGTTGGCAATCGGGGTGAAGTGTCTTGCCCAAGGACACAACGCGGTTGCCGCAGGTGGGATTCGAAAGGTAAAGGGTTAAGGTCACATATTTCTGCACAATGGCTAATCATGACCACAACAGATTTACAGGTGGAGGAAGCCGGAATACCCGGAACGAACCACCAAGCAATGGCGAGCAACTGTCATCTCCCCAACATACTAACTCCACATGAGCAGGGTTAGCATTGGTTGAGGACAGGTGCATCATTGACGTGCAGTACGCCTTAGTACACGTCGCCATGCACCCACGTGGCATTGAGGGTGAAATGTCTTGCACAAGGACACAACACGGTTGCTGCAGGTGGGACTCGAATCGAGGATCTCTCGGCTTGTAGCCTCTCTACAGAGTCAGAAACGGTTGAAGGCAAGTGTACCATCAACCTTCACTAACCTTTAGTACATAGCACCACCAGGCTCCCATGTGGGCAATCAGGACTAAGTGTCTTAAGGACACAATGCAGTTACCGCTGTCAGTATCGAAATGCTGACATTCTGGTTTGGACACTAACTACTGAGACACCTAACCCCCTAATCAAATCTGTTAATTGAATACTCCTGGACTATCATGTGTTATTGGCCATGATCATCAGGAACAGATTTCTATACAGTGAAGCCCACTTAATTGGATATCTCTTAACTGAATAACCCTTTTAATTGAATATAATTTCCTAACACAAAACCATTTACCATACCTCCAGTAAAAATTTGATCTGATAATTGAATATAGGTTATAGAGCAAGCTCCTGTTAACTGAATAAAAAAGTTTACGCCCTGTCGAGAAATTACAATGACTCTCCCCACCTTTCCTTTGTTTATAGACCTATTTGGCCTCAGTACATTTAATACAGGCATTTAATCTACTATATCTTATTTGACAAAGCTAATGGAGCTCTGTCAAACTAGATATAATAGAATGAATGCTAAGTTTATCTCTAGAATACAAGAAAGTGACACAATTCCTGTTAATTGAATACTCCTGTTAAGTGAATAATTTTCATTGGCAAAGTGGCTATTCAATTAACAGGGTTCCACTGTAGTGTTAATGTATCGGAAGTTATACTCAGTGTTTTATTTCAATATTATTTATGCACGATTTACATCTGAACTATTCCTTTTGGGAGACGATGAAGATGACCGATACCAAGCTATATTTCTATGAGAATGATTTGAGAGAAAACGAGTCAGACAGGTAATTTCAAATTGAACCAAATATCTACTTACGATTTTGAAATTGAATTGAATCTCAAAGCTTCACAAGGCCCTAGTTCAACGTCACAAAAAGAATGCCAAGGCTGACTATACTGATGCTAATAACTTAGTATTTATTCTATTATATCTATGAGCTCTGTCAAACAAGATATAATAAATTAAATGCCTGTATTGCATGTAGTGAGGCCAAAAAGGTCTATAAACAAAGGAAAAGTGGGGAGAGTCAGGGTAATTTATCGACAGGTTACAAGATTTTGAATTCAATTAACAGAAGCTTTCTCTATAACCTATATTCAATTAAAAGGTCAAATTTGTACAGGAGGTATGGTAAATGGTTTTGTGTTGAGAAATTATATTCAATTACCAGGGTTATTCAGTTAAGAGATATCCAAGTGGGCTCCACTGTAATAACATCTGTACTTATACCATCAGTCATGCTAATTCCAATATCGCTAGCCCCTACCACTGTTAAATACAAATTTAAGGTTTCCAAGCAATGTCAAAGGTAAACTATAACCCTTACAGGGTAATATTCCAATTACATCATCATTCGATGAAGGCATGCTTTGATGATGTTGTTGAATTATTCTATCAGTCGGGACTTGAGACATCACAGTCAGAACAAATCAGGTTTATAGCACCCCAGCCCACATCAATCATCAACTAGAGCGCACTGCAACAGTGCCGAAGCTGCGACGATTTATGCAACGCCAATGATGTTTTCAAACTTGTTGGTGACAGAAAAAACTTGTTGGTGACAAAAAAACTCATTGCTGACAAGTCTATAAATTTGACAGAAATTATCCGAATGACATGCACTATTGAGATGGTGTAGACATCATGAAGATACATTTGCATACCAAATATGGTGTCATTCCATCAAGTATTTTAGGAGTTAAGGTGTTTTTTTAAGGTGTGTAAACTCGTTGGTGACAGACCGACAAACAGACAGACCGACCGACAGACAGACCGAAATTGCCACATATAGAGCTGCTCGTCGCAGCTAAAAATGTGTGAATCACAGGGCCATATCTTCGACATAAACTGTGTTTCAATCCTTAAGATAGTGACCATACACTGCCATATAAAATCATGAATGACTCCGCAAATAAAAATAACAATGGCATTCATTTATTTATTGGACTTTAACCATTTACTCAAAGAATCGGTCGCATTTGCTTGCATAAAATGCAAATTCAGCAGTTGAAAAAATATTTTTCAAAAAATTTCAACAAAACCATATCATGCGACCCCTTGTTGGAATGAGCTTGGCGAGCTCGTTCCAATGAGGGGTAACATTATGGTTTTGTTGAAATTTTTTGAAAAATTTGAAAAAATGATATTTAAAATAATAAATTATTGTCTGTGTTGGGTAAAGGGTTAAAGATGCTTTAGAAAGCCAGGATCACCTTGTGTTGAACAGTTTTACTGGTAGAGGAACCACTGAGCAACAGCAAGCAACTGCCAGACTCTGAAAAGTGCTAAACACAAGCAGGGTTAGCATTAGCTCACACGTGTACCACTGACATGCATTATGCCTGAGTGCACAGTGCCACCTTGACCCCACATGGGCAATCAGGTTTAAGTGTCTTGCCCCAGGACACAACACAGTTACCCCTGGCATGGGTCTAACCGTGGACCTCTCAAGTTTAATGCCGTAACCACTGAGCCACCATGCTCCCTAATTGCATTCATTGACAGTTAGTCAATTAATTGACTGATCGCAGCAGCCCTATTTCTGAGACACTTCAAACTGTTTTCGGACTGAACAAGAAAAATAAAAATAAAGGCTCCCTCCCTCAACAAAAAATTCATGAGAAACAAGATTTTTTTTCTCATTTAACCCTTTACCCAACGTAACGGCCAAAAGCGGCCAGCGCTATTCACAAAAATCGCCAATTAATTTTCATTATTTTTTTCATTTTTTGTCTCAAAAACATAGGTTATGACCCCTCATTGGAACGAGCTCGTTCCAATGAGGGGTCATAACCTATGTTTTTGAGACAAAAAATGAAAAAAATTAGTTATTCAAGAATTTTTTTTTGCAAGTGTCGTCTGCTTTTCATGTTAGGTAAAGGGTTAATATTTAATAGTTTCATATAGTCTTAACCCTTTACCCAACATATACAGTACAAGTCAAAATAAGTTGTAGGGTAACAACTATAAACTCTGTATCTTTCTCTTCCCACTCTTCCCACACTAATAAGACCAGAAGCTGACATCATTTTCTTGAAACCTCTCACTGAGAGCTTTCCAGAAAATGATGTCAGATTCTGATCTTATTAGTGCAGGAGCAGCAGTATACTTAGTTTTTTGCAGTTATGCTATAACTTATTTTGACTTGTACTGTATGATATAAAAATTTATTATTTTAAATATTTTTTCTCAAAATGTTAAAAAAAAAACGTATCCTCTGAAGCCTCATTGGAACGAACTCAATGAGCTCCTTCCAATGAGGGGTCACATTATATGGTCTTGATGAATTTTTTTTTCAATAATTCTTTTTCAACTGTTCAATTTGTATATTACGTGGAAGAGTGTGGCCATTTCATTATGTAAAGGGCTAACAACCTCAAGATTGTTAACCCTTTGCCCAAAGCACATATGAAAATACATAGAGGATATTTAGTGTTTTTGAGTGGATACCAAAAATTATCTCATGAGTGACCAAGACAAATGGTTATTTTGTGTGATCAAAAATAACCATTTGTCTCGGTTAGGCCACACAAAGTAGATCTTCTGTTTCTCATGCCATTATTTGTGAAATTGCATGTGGGCGAGCGGTTTTTTATTTTATTTTTTATTTCAGTAATTACTTCTTTGCCATTAAAAGTTCATGTTCTTGGTTCAACTTTTAGGCCTCATAATCTACAGAATAGCATGGGTGGTGGTGTATTTCATCCCTTGAGAGCAAGAAGGCTTTGCAATGCTAAAGCATTGCAAAGCCTTCTTGCACTCAAGGGACAAATTCATCAATTTTTTTCAACTTGGGTAAAATATCAGACATAAACCATTTAATTTTTATTTTTTTTAAGTTTAAATTGGTTGTAAAAAGAGAGCATGTGGCAGCCAAAAGGACCATGCGGGAGGGCCTGAGAAACAGATTTTTTATTTTTTTAGGCCTTACGAGTGAGATGATTTTTGGTATCCACTCAAAAACACTTGATTTTCTTTTTATTATGTGCTTTTTATAAGAATTTGATCATTCCTATTGATAATTCCACTTGTTTTATCCTTGAATTGATGCATGAGAGTAAACAGCTAATGTGCATTGATACGTAGACGTGATTTGATCGATTCTTGGAACAGGTAGTATCTTGCGATCTGACTCAGCAGGTGGGTTTCATGCATCAATTCAAGGTGAATACTTGTTTATTGCTTTTTGATCTCAGCTGGTGGGTTTCATGCATCAATTCAAGGTGAATACTTGTTGAATTATTGCTGGAAATGATCGCTATGCTATCAAAATTTTTAGATTTTTATTATATGTTTTTAGAACAAATTTATCATTTCCCGTGATAATCTGACTCTTATCACCTTGAAGTGATGCTTTGAAAGCCGCCATTTTGACTGAAACTGTGAAAGTGAAACTTTCTGTTAGAGCTGTAGGTTTTTAAATTTCTTGTTCGGTTTCGGTTTTGGTTTTTCAGTGGAGTAAAACCTCGGTTCGGTTTGGTTTTCGGTGTGTTCATGAGGCCAAGTAAAATTCAAAAAAACTCATTCTTATGTCCGAGTCATAACTGAATGGTAGTAAAATTGAGTGAAACTCAATGAATGCCCGAAATAAGCTATAATACATGAAGAATCAGGAAGGCCAATATAATAATTACCCAAATATACAGAACTTTTATTGTGCTTGGCCATTTTTCGAGGTCTGACACCTACACGCAACTTGAGGAAAGCTGCAAACACAACTGAACTGAAATGTCGGAAATTCACAGAATATAGCCTTCCCAGAGTAGTGAGAGTACCCAGACACTGCCATTGGCAGTGTCTGGGTACTCTCTCTACTCTGGAATGGCTACATTCTGTGAATTTCTGCAGCAAGAAAGTATTTAATAAAAAACGAAAAACCTTAGATTACGGGATGTCGACTGTTTCGGTTTCGTTTTTTTTAAAAAACTAAAAACCTCGGTTCGGTTTCGGTTAACCTACAGCTCTACTTTCTGTATATTCACAGTGGAGGATACGATTTCTATCTTTCTCCAATTTTTTTCAATAATCTATTGTTTAGTGTATAAAAAAAAACATGTTTCAACATACTGCAATGAGCTTGATGAGCCTATTCCATTCAGGGGTCACATGCTAAGGGTTTGTTGAAATTGTTTGAAACATATTAATATTTTCAACTGCCCGATTTGTAAATTATTGTGGTGAATGCAGTTGATTTGTTAGGTAGTGGTTTAACTAATAACAGCAATTAATCAATTTCCAAACACTGATGGTTGCAATGAACCCAAGTAATATGAAATAATGACATTTGCTATTTGCTATAAGATGCACAGAATGTGAATGAAGTTTTCATCTTCCTTTTGCTTTTCACATGTCCATTCGTTCATCAGTTTGTGGCTCAGCTGGACCTGGTTCTGCAGGTGGTTGGCTGGAATCCTCTGCAGTGTCCATGGTAGACTGAAATAATCAAAATAATACAGAATGAATGTTAAACTCAGGACCATGAAGTGTTCACCTTTTTCATTCTGTATTAACTCTTGTAAGCAAGTTTAGTGAAACCTTGATAAGTGAACTGCCACTTTGTAGAGTTCCACATTATTGGGGTAAAAATACTGTGGTATTAAAGAAAATATACTTTGGTATACCGAGTTATTGAATAATTTGATTTAATGTCTCAACCTCATTATACTTCTTGTGTGTAATTGGTTTTATCATTCAATAATCAATATAATCGATTTGCCTCAGAAAATATACCTTTTTCAGGTTAAAAAGAAAGGTTACGGTTGACAGGAATGGGAGGAGTTAAAATTTTTCTTAACACATTAACGTGTTAAATAATTCTATGTTAACGAGTTAAACAACGTTAAATGAACGATAGTTTAATAACTTCGGCCATTTTTATTGATTTGAATTTGAATATGATTGAACTTACATACAGTTTGTCTCTTGAGTTCCAATGCGTTCTATGTGCCTACATAATAACAAATATGCTTGACTTTCATCCCCGCTCTCCCTGATTTGTCTTTTATTTTGTACCCAAGCCAGAAAATAAGCAGCCTGTCATCTGCAAAATGAGGTCCCCATTGGGTGAACTTAGTGATGCTACCCTGCATAGCATAACAAGGTAGCATCACTACATTCTGTGAACTTCAATCTGAATCAGGGTCATAAAAGTAAATAGAAAGGGGTACCCAGAGGATAAATTGGCCCACTGTATGGGATAGCATCATCAAATTCAATCACTGGGGACCTCATTCTGCAAATGTTAGACTGATTATTTTTAGTCCTGTTTGTACCTTTATGCCCCCAAAATGAAGCTTTAAAAGTTTACCAGGAGGAATAACATAGAAAGAAGTTGGCAGATGAATTCAGTTCTGTTGCAGTTATTAGTGTACAAATAATAATAGTTGAGACTTACATAGTTATAATCAATAAAACACTTAATAACTTTTGGGGAATAAAATTTGGTTTTATTGTTTGTCTAACATTCAAAACAAATAAAGAACCACATGCTTATTTTCTTTGAAGCGTAATGTCAACAATATTCCAATTCTCATTTGTGACCTTACGTCTTGAATATTAATAATATCACTTTAAAGATAATATGAAGCACATCCCCAGAATATGAAGCCTTTAAGTGCCTGTACTTCAGAACAAGAGGCCCCAGGGGGCCTGCGGGCACTCACCTGACATGGTAGTCTAAATATCAAAGCAGGGACTTGAATAAGCTGCATACGCCCCTCCTAAGAAAAGCATATACCAACTAGATGAAGCGATTGTGCCCACACAATACACAGGATTTTCCTTCTATTTTCAGTTACTGCACTTTTACGTCACAAAACTGAGATAAACCCATAAAAAACAAATTTTTTCCCCAAACAAAATATTTTCAGCCTAAATTTTTTTTTCTTCTTAAAATGCATAAAAAACTAATTTCCGGATTTTGGTCCAAAATTTTCAGTGTAAAAAAAAAATAAAAAATTTTCTCTTAAAATTGACCGAAATGCATAAAAAACAAACAAAAAATTTCAGGATTTTGGTCCAAAATTTTTTTAGTCCCACCCGGACCCCAAATTTTCAGTGTAAAAAAAATAATATTTTTTCTCTCTTAAACTTGACCGAAACGCATAAAAAAACCCCCAAAATTTCAGGATTTTGGTCCAAAATTTTCTTAGTCCCACCTGGACCCCAAATATTTTTATACTGTACCAATGACCCAGACATAGCTGGTGCTAACTCTTAAAATATAGGGCCAAACACAAATTTTGCCCCCCAATCCCCAAAATTTGCATCTAAAACCAAAGAAAACATGTCCTGAAAGGCCCTCCACCTCTACTGCGCATGTGCAGTGTCAAGGACGTTCCGAAATTGGCGCCATTAATCATTCTAAGTTTGGCCCTTCATCAGTTAACATCTGACTGATCTTTGTGCTTGTAAATCTCAGTTTAAATGATGCCAGACACATAAATATTAGTGAAATGGTGATTCTAAGGAGGATAGAGAAGGAGGAGAGGAAAAATGTGTGACAGAATATTATCAGGGCTGTAACTTAAAATTTTTTAATGAAATTATGTTAAGTTACCTATTTTCGAGGCAGCAGCCATTTTGTTGTCATTCTGATTATTTAGTTACACTGATATTTCAGTGTTTTCCTCTCTCCCTGTCCTTTAAGTACCCCCTTGCTATTCTCCCATGCTTTTGGCATAGTTTTTGTAATTATTATTACTAAATTTTCTTGGGAGTTTTAGCTGAATAACAGAATGAATTCTGTTCTTTTCCCCATGTTTACGTCTTCACCTACGGGTGGTTAGGCGTTGTGTTCTGCATCTACCATCTGATGTTCTGCAGTTTCTTCCCTGGAAGTCTCTGTTTTGCATCAGATAGTGTATTTTTGGTAACTGATTTCGGGCCTGGGTGCCTGGAGTCTTATTTTAGTGTTTTTACACTCATTGTTTACATTTACAACAGCCCTCTGTGTGAGGGGGGGGATTTCTGGAAAATAATATCTTGATGTTATTTTAATCATAACTAGATACATTATTATTGTTCGTAAGTGTTGAATAAATTGTTTAAAATATTTTTAAAATTTTTGTCCACACTTACGCTTGGGATCCATTGGGGCTCAACGTTACTTTTCAGAAACTTGGGTTGTTCTGAAAAAATATTTTTTCAAAATATTTTGATTTCAATTATTTTTTCTATATTAATGGATCATATTATTATTATGTATTTTGATTGCCAGGGGTTAGTGCGAGTACCAGGACTTGTTTTCTTTTCACATTGAAAGAATATTGATCAATTGTAATAAGAGAAAGTCTTCCTTGACTTTTATAATCATTCTATATGTGGTCAGTGTACTCGCATTAACTCCTGTTCTGTATCGTATGATTTCGATGACAATATGGGAAGCGTATGTCACGGTATGTTATTGGGGAATTGGACACTCCGGTCCTTTCCCCGCAGGGTCACTCTACATTATCAATTTCTATTTCAGACGATCAAGATTAGGGTGATGTATCTGTGATGTCTTCCAACAGTGTGCCTCCGTCGTCACAATTAATGAAGGGCTAGCGGAAAAGTGCTCATGTAAATACGCCAATTGCCTAAGAGGACCCTAGTAGGTTCGACGGCCATTGACGTCCGCTAGCTCGCCCGGTGTAGCGTCCATTCACCGAATGGTTCGGCAGCCGGGTTCGTCCGTTGCAGTCTAGAAGGAATTTTGGGGTGATGCGAGCACTATAATCAACCTAATGCACACCCAGTGACGGCGGATCGGAGGGAGAACGGAGGAAGCCTTTTAGTCCGGTTCATAGCTCGTTCTGGTCCATCCGGACGGCGAGCGAGAGAGGCCCCTCTCTCGTACAACAACATCTGGCCCCAGATGTTGTGGTACAAAATGTTTCGCATTCGGAGCATACGTCCGTCGCTCGGGACGCTCCGACATATAGTCAGTCCGGAGTAGACTGTCAATAAGGCTTCCTCATTCTCATGGTAGCGCACACGACCGCTCTTGGCTACGTGACCACGGATATCCAGTCAGCTTCGCCAGTCAGAGAATCATCGGCGACCAGGTCACACCATCCGGTAGCCAGGGACACGAGGCCTGCAGACTCCGGACGTTCGCATAGGAAGTGTGCGGGAGTCAACGTACACGGAGCTTCCGGCGGCAATGCATCGTAAGACCGCTACTGCACAGGCCTCGGGAACGGACGTGCTTTCCTAAATAGCACAGTTTATCGCAGCATCCCAGCATCAACTGAATCTGTCGCATATTTTTTATCCGACGATGCTGGGTCGGGACGCTCCGCGGAAGCGGGTACGGACGTCCGAAAATTTCATCCGGTCCGACGGGATACCGAAAGGGATTTGGAGGATTTCGAGCTTTCCCTTTCGGAACAACATATGCTGTTGTGTATGTCATCTGACTTGGTCTTCTACAGCTTCTTTCGTCGGACCAGATTGCTGCGATGCCGGATAAGAAACTGATAGCGTCGGTGGACTTAGAAATTTTTGGTTCGGTTCAGGGACATCGTCCCTCAGTTCCGACATAGTCCAATAATGTCACACAAACTTTCGAATTATTGAACGACGCTATATATATTATTATTATATGCTTGCTATAACCAAGCATTTCTGGTTTCTTGTTCGCAAAGTTACGGAGATGTCTTTCAATAGTGTGCCTCTGTCGTCATAGTTAATGAAGAGCTAGCGGGAATAAGTGCTCATGGAATATGTCTATCGCCTACGGAGTGACATTCGCTAGCTCACCCGGTGTAGCATGCATTCATCGAATGGTTCGGCTGCCGGGTTCGTCCGTTGCGGTCTAGGAAGGAGATTTGGGTGATGCGAGCACTTTAATTACTTTAGTACTCACCCAGTGACGGCAGATTGAGGACAGATCGGAGGAAGACTGTTAGTCCGGTTCCTGGCTTGTCCAGGTCCGTCCGGGCTGTGAGCGAGAGAGGTCCCTCTCTCGTCCAACAACATAGGGGACCGCATGTTGTGGTTCTGATATTTTACATTCGGAGCATATGTCTGTCGGTCGGGACGCTCCGTTATATTGACAGTCCGAGAGACTGTCCATAATGCTTCCTCATCCTCACAGCAGGGCACACGACCGCACATTGGCTACGTGACCTCGAGTATCCGATCAGTTTCGTCATTCAGTGATACCACGATGAATAGGTCGTGCCATCCGGTAGCCAAGGGACACGAGGCCTATACACTCCGTTCGCTCGCATATTGGTAGTATGCACGGGGTAACGATCACGGAGCTTCCAGCGGCAATGCATTGTAGGACCGCTTCTCCTCAGGCCTCAGTGACGGACGTGCTATCCGAGTTAGCACAGTTGTTTCGCAGCATCCCAGCAATTGACTGTTTCTTGGTCGAATCAGGAATTATCCGACGGTGCTGGGTCAGTGCGGTCCGCGGTTGTATCAGGTACGGATGACCGAACGCTTTATAGGGTCCGACAGGATGGCGAAAGGGATTCGAAAGATTTCGAGTTTTCCCTTTTGTAGTATCGGAAGCTGCCATTCATATCTTCTGGCATTATCTTCCAGTGATTGTTATTTCGGACTACATTGCTGCGATGTTGGATAAGAGACTTATAGCGTCATTGGACTCGGAATTTTCGATCGGTTCGGGGACATTGTCCCTGACTTACCGACGCAGTCCAATAATTTCATTACAACATGTGTTTTATTTTCGACGCTATATATGCATACAAGCCTGCTACCAAGCATGATAGTTTAGTTTCTTGTCCGCGTTGCTCATTTCTGCCGTTTTATCATTTATACGAATAGTTTATTTTGGCAGTGCAGGGCATACCGAGAGTTCATATGCGTCTAGACGGTGTGGTTAAAGACTGGAAATATTCTTTTTCGCCGTCTATGTCTTTTCCAACTTCAATGTTGGAAACGACAATGATGTCTAGTAGACTTAACTTAGACGCTTTATCATACGTGAGGCGTTATCATTACGTCTTCAAGAAAAGATTTACAGGATTTTATTCTCAATGTAATTTCTTTTGAGGGCAGTAGTTTGTTCACGTATAACTCTGCCCTTCAGTGGCTGATTGGAGTTGGTTAGACGTGACGCAGCCCTAGCTACATCCACGCGCGTGGATAGTAAGGTTAAGAACTCTCTCAGAGTCGCTTCGTTCTCGGAGAAGCTTCTCTTCGACGGCAACTTTTCGGCAATCCATGAATTGCTCGATTTACACGTTCTCTTGTCTATCTCGTGTTACAAGAGATTCAGACTGGGGCAAACATTCGGTGGTTGACTCAGAGAGTGCCACTGCAGTTGCCGGACCCGAGTGTTGCTGTTATGACGGTTGCCAGTCAAACAGATTGGGATATAATACTGATCCCAACGGATTCGAAGTGCCAGGGTCTTTGGGTTCCGCAGTCTCTTAGCAACCAATTATCTTCCGCGGAATAATGTTTTTTAGGCTTGCTTTATGTCATTGCATGAACATTATTCAGAAACGCATGCCCAAATCCTGTCCGTTAATTCGACAGTAGTGGCGTATCTCCGGAACCAGGGAGGCACTCTTTCGTTTCCGTTATTCAATTTAATGGAAAGAATCCGTCTGTTGGTTATAGTACACCAAGTTCTGTTTTGGTCCATCATATTCCGGGTCGTCTGATTGTTTTCCGGACTCCCGTTCACTTAGGGGTCGCTTGTTGCTGTCAGAATGGACTCTCAACAAACAAGTATTCAATCAGATTTGCTATCTATGGGAGTGCCCAATGATGATTTATTTACGACACAGCTTGCTAATCAATTGCAGACGTATGTGTTGGCTTGTCTGGATCTCTGAGCTAATGTTGTTAATGCTCTATTGATCTATAGGACGGAATGATAGGATACGTGTATCCTCCGGCGCTGTTGTTTCAGCTGGTATTGCTAAGATAAACAACCACAATACATTTCTGTTGATAGCATCTCTATCTTCACAGAGACCATGGGTAATTTACTCTGTTGTCTACTGTGGGACTTAACGTGAAATCTTCCTCAATGTGAGGATCTTTTTTCACTGGGTAAATCGTGTCATCTTTATCACAACCCGCAAGGTCGCAACCTTCATGTATTCCGTTGTGTGGTCCGTATTGCATTGTAAGCATTGTACTGGACGAGCTTTGGACGCGATTTCTTACTATAGGAGATCCTCTTCTTCGCTATTCTATGCGGCTAAAGTGGAGGCTCTTCCGTCGTTGGTGTAGGGATCATTATGTTCATATTGTTGATCCCTCTATACTACTCATTGCAATTTTTTAGTATACTTGTTTCACAAGATCTACTGCAGCCTGTTATTATTAAGGTTATAGGTTTATGTTACCTCATACCTATGCACTCTAGGATAGTTTACAATTGAATCTTATGTCTCTTTATCCAAGTCAGTTAGTAACTTTTTGATAAATAGAATCTTTAGATTAAATTCCTATATGGAATTTAACTTCGGTTCTTATTTAGCTAAGTAATCATTTGAGCCTCTGGAAACAGTAGTTTTCAAATTCTGACCTTTTAGACAGTAATTCTGTTGGTTTCTCTTTTACTGAAGAGTCAGTGAGTTTCATGCACTATCGATGGATGATTTTCACTTTCGTAGTTTCGGAATCACTACTTCCGTTACTATTTAGGTTGGATTTTTGCATAAGAGTTAGGCTCCTAATATCCGGAACCTATTGTTATTAAGGTCCTTCCGTCTTCGTACGGGCATAGGCCTTTACTCTTTCCGGTTAGAGTTTATGTATTTATAAACAGATATCTGTTTATTACTACGGGCGTAAGCTTCTTCTGTCTTTCATGCCTAGTAGAAGGTCGTTACGCTCCATTCTGTTGTTAATGGATTCTATTAACTATCGGTACTGCTTATGGTATATCATTGATTCAGCAGTTGTGCTTAAGATTTCGGCTCATGAAGTAAGAGTTCTTCTACATCTTGGGCTTACATTAATAGTGTCGCTATTATAGATTTTTGAAGGCTGCTCATTGCGCTCAGCCATCCATATTCATGAATTTTTATCTCAGAAATATCGAGTCCATTTCTGGAGGCCTCTATTGTTAGGTCTATTATCTACTGCTCAGAATGTTATTCACTTAACAGTTGCTACTATAGCTAGGTAGGCTCTCTGTTTTGGCAGTGTCTCCGTTCTGCTGCCCTCTTCGCTCTGGGCTATTTGACCCAGGGCAAGAAAAAGGGGGGGAGGGTGTTCCCTTGGGTCACCTGTTTTACTATGAAAACAAGGGGATACCTCCTCCGGAGTTAGTAATTCTGAGCTGTTATTGGGATGGTTGTTTAGTGAGAAGTTTATGTTTTAAAAATTCATTCAAGTCTTAGTTTTTAAAGTATAGCTTTTGAATTTTGCATATGTCAACGGACATGATTATGCAATTCTCAGACACTTTTAAGGAGTATAAGAGTCTCTATTCTCTAGACTTACTTTATTTATTGGCTTACTTTAAAAATTATTAGTATAAGGATTATATTGGATATTAATAGAGTACATGGATGTATGAAGCTCAATTTTGGAAGGTGTTGTATCTTTCTAATTTATCATAAATAAGAAAGATACATGTAAGGCCTATTACTTCTTTTTCCCTACAGGGGATGACTCTATTTTATATTATTGAGCATATTCCATTTTGCTCTATGTCCTTGGCCCTCCAGCCTTTTTACTATTCAGCTATGTCTGGGTCATTGGTACAGTAAAAGAGAAACCAACAGAATTACTGTCTAAAAGGTCAGAATTTGAAAACTACTGTTTCCAGAGGCTCAAATGATTACTTAGCTAAATAAGAACCGAAGTTAAAATCCATATAGGAATTTAATTTAAAGATTCTAAGTCTATTTATCAAAAAGTTACTAACTGACTTAGATAAAAGACTCAATTGTAAACTATCGTAGAGTGCATAGGTATGAGGTAACATAAACCTATAACCTTAATAATAACAGGCTGCAGTAGATCTTGTGAAACAAGTATACTAAAAAATTGCAATGAGTAGTATGGAGGGATCAACAATATGAACATAATGATCCCTACACCAACGACGGAAGAGCCTCCACTTTAGCCGCATAAAATAGCGAAGAAGAGGATCTCCTATAGTAAGAAATCGCGTCCAAAGCTCGTCCAGTACAGTGCTTACAATGCAATATGGACCACACAACAGAATACATGAAGGTTGCGACCTTGCGGGTTGTGATAAAGATGACACGATTTACCCAGTGAAAAAAGATCCTCACATAGAGGAAGATTTCACGTTAAGACCCACAGTAGACAAGAGAGTAAATTACCCATGATCTCTGTGAAGATAGAGATGCTATCAACAGAAATGTATTGTGGTTGTTTATCTTAGCAATACCTGCTGAAACAACAGCGCCGGAGGATACACGTATCCTATCATTCCGTCCTATAGATCAATAGAGCGTTAACAACATTAGCTCAGAGATCTGGACAAGCCAACACATACGTCTGCAATTGATTAGCAAGCTGTGTCGTAAATAAATCATCATTGGGCGCTCCCATAGATAGCAAATCTGATTGAATACTTGTTAATTGAGAGTCCATTCTGACAGCAACAAGCGACCCGTAAGAGAACGGGAGTCCGGTAAAACAATCAGACGACCCGGAATATGACGGACCAAAACAGAACTTGGTGTACTATAACCAACAGACGGATTCTTTCCATTAAATTGAATAACGGAAACGAAAGAGTGCCTCCCTGGTTCCGGAGATACGCCACTACTGTCGAATTAAAGGACAGGATTTGGGCATGCGTTTCTGAATAATGTTCATGCAATGACATAAAGCAAGCCTAAAAAACATTATTCCGCGGAAGAAAACTGATTGCTAAGAGACTGCGGAACCCAAAGACCCTGGCACTTCGAATCCGTTGGGATCAGTATTATATCCCAATCTGTTTGACTGGCAACCGTCATAACAGCCACACTCGGGTCCGGCAACTGCGGTGGCACTCTCTGAGTCAACCACCGAATGTTTGCCCCAGTCTGAATCTCTTGTAACACTAGATAGACAAGAGAACGTGTAAATCGAGCAATTCATGGATTGCCGAAAAGTTGCCGTCCAAGAGAAGCTCCTCCGAGAACGAAGCGACTCTGAGAGAGTTCTTAACCTTACTATCCACGCGTGTGGATGTAGCTAGGGCTGCGTCACGTCTAACCAACTCCAATCAGCCACTGAAGGGCGGAGTTATACGTGAACAAACTACTGCCCTCAAAAGAAATTACATTGAGAATAATATCCCGTAAATCTTTTCTTGAAGACGTAATGATAACACCTCAGTAAGGCGGATTACGTATGATAAAGCGTCTAAGTTAAGTCTACTATACATCATGTCGTTTCCAACATTGAAATTGGAAAAGACATAAACGGCGAAAAAGAATATATCCAGTCTTTAACCACACCGTCTAGACGCATATGAACTCTCGGTATGCCCTGCTCTGCCAAAATAAATTATTCGTATAAATGATAAAACGGCAGAAATGAGCATTGCAGACAAGAAACTAAACTATCATGCTTGGTAGCAAGCTTATATATATATATATAGCGTCGATAAATAATACACATGTTCTAATGACATTATTGGACTGTGTCGGTAAGTCAGGGACAATGTCCCTGAACCGATCG
This sequence comes from Pictodentalium vernedei, assembly GCA_031216915.1. Taxonomy (NCBI): domain Eukaryota; kingdom Metazoa; phylum Mollusca; class Scaphopoda; order Dentaliida; family Dentaliidae; genus Pictodentalium; species Pictodentalium vernedei. The sequence goes on along the minus strand of CM062296.1, from coordinate 80,516,174 downwards.
AAAAATCGAGTCCAATGACGCTATAAGTCTCTTATCCAAGATCGCAGCAATGAAGTCCGAAATAACAATCACTGGAAGAAAATGCCCGAAGATATGAAAGGCAGCTTCCGATACTACTAAAGGGAAAACTCGAAATCTTTCGAATCCCTTTCGCCATCCTGTCGGACCCTATAAAGCGTTCGGTCGTCCGTACCTGATGCAACCGCAGACCGCACCGACCCAGCGCCGTCGGATAATTCCTGATTCGACCGAGATACTGTCAATTGCTGGGATGCTGCGAAACAACTGTGCTAACTCGGATAGCACGTCCGTCACTGAGGCCTGAGGAGAAGCGGTCTTACGATGCATTGCCGCTGGAAGCTCCGTGATCGTTACCCCGTGCATACTACCAATATGCGAGCGAACGGAGTGTATAGGCCTCGTGTCCCTTGGCTACCGGATGGCGCGACCTATTCGCCGACTGATCGGATACTCGAGGTCACGTAGCCAATGTGCGGTCGTGTGCCCTGCTGTGAGGATGAGGAAGCATTAAGGACAGTCTCTCGGACTGTCAATATAACGGAGCGTCCCGACCGACGGACATATGCTCCGAATGTAAAATATCTGAACCACAACATGCGGTCCCCTATGTTGTTGGACGAGAGAGGGACCTCTCTCGCTCACAGTCCGGACGGACCTGGACAAGCCAGGAACCGGACTAACAGGCTTCCTCCGACATGTCCTCAATCTGCCGTCACTGGGTGAGTACTAAAGTAATTAAAGTGCTCGCATCACCCAAATCTCCTTCCTAGACCGCAACGGACGAACCCGGCAGCCGAACCATTCGATGAATGTACGCTACACCGGGTGAGCTAGCGAATGTCACTCCGTAGGCGATAGACATATTCCATGAGCACTTATTGCCGCTAGCTCTTCATTAACTATGACGACAGAGGCACACTTTTGAAAGACATCTCCGTAACTCTGCGAACAAGAAACCAGAAATGCTTGGTTATAGCAAGCATAAAATAATAATATATATAGCGTCGTTCAATAATTCGAAAGTTGTGTGACATTATTGGACTATGTCGGAACTGAGGGACGATGTCCCTGAACCGAACCAAAAATTTCTAAGTCCACCGACGCTATCAGTTTCTTATCCGGCATCGCAGCATTCTGTCCGACGAAAGAAGCTGTAGAAGACCAAGTCAGATGACATACACAACAGCATGTGTTGTTCCGAAAGGGAAAGCTCGAAATCCTCCAAATCCCTTTCGGTATCCCGTCGGACCGGATGAAACTTTTGGACGTCCGTACCCGCTTCCGCAGAGCGTCCCAACCCAGTATCGTCGGATAAAATATATGCGACAGATTCAATTGATGCTGGGATGCTGCGATAAACTGTGCTATTAAGGAAAGCACGTCCGTTCCCGAGGCCTGTGCAGTAGCGGTCTTACGATGCATTGCCGCCAGAAGCTCCGTGTACGTTGACTCCCGCACACTTCCTATGCGAACATCCGGAGTCTGCAGGCCTCGTGTCCCTGGCTACCGGATGGTGTGACCTGGTCGCCGAAGAATCCTTGATCGGCGAAGCTGGTAATATAACGGCGGTCACGCAGCCAAGGTGCGGTCGTGTGCGCTGACGAGAAGAGGAAGCCTTAACAGTCTCCGCGGACTGCCTATACAACGGAGCGTCCCGAGCGACGGACGTATGCTCCGCTTGCGACACATTTTGTACCACAACATCTGGGGCCAGATGTTGTTGAACGAGAGAGGGGCCTCTCTCGCTTGCCGTCCGGATGGACCGGAACGAGCTATGAACCGGACTAAAAGGCTTCCTCCGTTCTCCCACCGATCCGCCGTCACTGGGTGTGCATTAGGATAATTTATAGTGCTCGCATCACCCCAAAATTCCTTCTAGACCGCAACGGACGAACCCGGCTGCCGAACCATTCGGTGAATGGATGCTACACCGGGCGAGCTAGCGGACGTCAAAGGCCGTCGAACCTACTAGGGTCCTCTTAGGAAATTGGCGTATTTACATGAGCACTTTTCCGCTAGCCCTTCATTAATTGTGACGACGGAGGCACACTGTTGGAAGACATCACAGATACATCACCCTAATCTTGATCGTCTGAAATAGAAATTGATAAAGTAGAGTGACCCTGCGGGGAAAGGACCGGAGTGTCCAAATCCCCAATAACATACCGTGACATACGCTTCCCATATTGTCATCGAAATCATACGATACAGAACAGGAGTTAATGCGAGTACACTGACCACATATAGAATGATTATAAAAGTCAGAGGAAGACTTCCTCTTAATACAATTGATCAATATCCTTTCAATGTGAAAAGAAAACAAGTCCTGGTACTCGCACTAACCCCTGGCAATCAACATACATAATAATAATATGATCCATTAATGTAGAAAAAATAATTGAAATCAAAATATTTTGAAAAAATATTTTTTCAGAACAGCCCAAGTTTCTGAAAAGTAACGTTGAGCCCCAATGGATCCCAAGCCTAAGTGTGGACAAAAATTTTAAAAATATTGTAAACAATTTATTCAACACTTACGAACAATAATAATGTATCTAGTTATGATTAAAATAACATCAAGATATTATTTTCCAGAAATCCCCCCCTCACACAGAGGGCTGTTGTAAACGTAAACAATGAGTGTAAAAACACTAAAATAAGACTCCAGGCACCCAGGCCCGAAATCAGTTACCAAAAATACACTATCTGATGCAAAACAGAGACTTCCAGGGAAGAAACTGCAGAACATCAGATGGTAGATGCAGAACACAACGCCTAACCACCCGTAGGTGAAGACGTAAACATGGGGAAAAGAACAGAATTCATTCTGTTATTCAGCTAAAACTCCCAAGAAAATTTAGTAATAATAATTACAAAAACTATGCCAAAAGCATGGGAGAATAGCAAGGGGGGACTTAAAGGACAGGGAGAGAGGAAAACACTTAAAAAACAGTGTAACTAAATAATCAGAATGACAACAAAATGGCTGCTGCCTCGAAAATAGGTAACTTAACATAATTTCATTAAAAAATTTTAAGTTACAGCCCTGATAATATTCTGTCACACATTTTTTTCCTCTCCTCCTTCTCTATCCTCCTTAGAATCACCATTTCACTAATATTTATGTGTCTGGCATCATTTAAACTGAGATTTATAAGCACAAAGATCAGTCAGATGTTAACTGATGAAGGGCCAAACTTAGAATGATTAATGGCGCCAATTTCGGAACGTCCTTGACACTGCGCATGCGCAGTAGGGGCGAAGTGTGGAGGGCCTTTCAGGACATGTTTTCTTTGGTTTTAGATGCAAATTTTGGGGATTGGGGGGCAAAATTTGTGTTTGGCCCTATATTTTAAGAGTTAGCACCAGCTATGTCTGGGTCATTGGTACAGTATAAAAATATAGAAATTTTGGGAGGGGCAAATATTCTTTCCCCTCCCATTACGACGCCAAGTATAGCCCCACAAACTTCTCTAGAACAAATCTGAGTCTACACCTCAAAAGGAAGCTGCACACCAAATATCAAGTCTCTGCTACTGCTGGTTCATGAGAAGAAGATTTTTAAAGATTTCAGCACACTTTTTGGGTGTGGCCCTACCCACGGGCGAGACAACTTGATTTGAACAAAATCAAATTGCGATGTCATAACAAACTATTATCTCAAATATCAATTAAATTGGTTCAGCGGTTTGGGAGGAGAAGACACAAACACCATGTTCACGGACGACGGACAACAGAAGATGACGGACGGTGAGTGATCACTATAGCTCTCCTGACTGAAAGTCAGGTGAGCTAATAAAGCCCAAATATGGGCTTCGAGGACTCTTACCAGTTACCAGTAGCTCTTCTGACTGAAAGTCAGGTGAACTAATAAAGCACAAATATGGGCTTCGAGGACTCTTACCAGTTACCAGCATTCCAGATTATTTTAGAACTTCCATAAAGAATTTGGATACCTGCCTGCAGATAATTAAGGGGGGAATTAGCGGAAAAAATGGAAAACATATCTACGAAAGGGCAAAGACAGCTCCCTGCCTTTTTTTGTGGTGGTTACAGGGAGGGGGGGGGGGGAGGGGTTCTCCCCCTCGTGTGGGGAGAGTGTTGAATTTTGAAGACCCATGGAATGCATGTGATGGCACCCTAAGCTGCTAAACAGGTGAAATATTTTACCCCCAAATTTGAATTTTAATAGCACTTTTTCCAGAATATTTATCTTTTGCATGTAATAAAAGAACATAGTGACTGTAAACATCCTCCTTCAACCTAGGGCTGAAACGGTTGGCTCATTTTCACAACCAACTAGCCGAGAGCTATAATCGGACAATATTCAGTTAACCGTACCCATTATTTCATCGAAGCTGGGATAAAAAAAAACTATAGGAATTAAAAAGCAGTATTCTCAGAAACTATTCTGTAGTGTGTATACAAACGAACATTGTTGAGTACTCGACAACGTTCGACAACAATCGTTTGTATACATACTATGGAATGGTTTCTGAGAATACTCGGTACTTGCTGAAATTGCCGATCATTAGCAAAGTCTTGAACGTCAAAATTGATTATTTCTCAACATATGCAGTGCTGCTTCGAGGTGTAATCTATCCCAAAGGTGAGGTAGCAGATTTACTACATTTTAACCATGGGATGACGATCATTATCGATATTTCGGATAACCGGTTGACATTTTTTTTTAATCTGTTAGGTAGGTAACCGGTTTGAAACCGGTTGTCTTTTAACCCAGAGATCCAATTTGAACAAACTTGAATCTGAACCCCTCCTAGAGATGATGTATACCAAATGTTAAAGGATTCTGACTGGTGGATCTGAAGAAGATTTTTAAAGAAATTTTCTCAAATTGCATGAAGTTAAAATTCAGGATCCCATAGGGAACCCCAATATTAACCGAGAAACTCGATTTGAACAAACTTGAATCTAGTGAAGTGTGACAACTGGTAATTTTACTGAAACCCCAGTCAACAAAGTTTACCACTGTGAAAAATGTTCAGTTTAATGTAGTTCTTTTGAGCCTTGACCTGTCAGGTAGTGCATGATATTATATAAGAACTGACATCAGGATAAGCCAATTGTCACCTCAAATAACCAGTAATCGGCCAGCGACCATTTTTGGTAATCGGTTGAACACTAGCAAACACAAAAAAAAAACAATAATGGAATAGAAAGTAACAAAGGAATGGTCTTGAGCACATATGCTTTTCATGATTGGATTTTCAGGAGCGGTTACTGGGCGAAGCAGTAAATTTTTCAGGAATGGTTACTGTATGACGCAGTTCCACAGAAACCAGGATCAACAAAAGTCTTAATTGTTAATATTTAGAAGATTTTATACCTGTTCAACAGAGCATTTTATTTATTGGGGTTTAACAACACTTTTGATAGCCAGGGTCACATCGTGTCGGGGAGTTTTACAGGTGGAGAAAGCCGGAGTACCTGGAGAGAACCACCAAGCAATGACGAGCAACTGTCAGACTCCCTAAAGTACTAAGCCCACACAAGCAGGGTTAGCAATGGTTGAAGACAACTGCACCATCGACATGCAGTGCCCTCATATTGGCAATTGGGATTAAGTGTCTTGACTAAGGTTGTTGCAGTTGGGATTTGAACTGGGAACCTCTTGACTTGCAGCTTGCATCTCTACCTACTGAGCCACTGCACTCCCGTTCAACAGAACTAAAGATTAACATAAAAAATAGTTTATTAACAACAGGAATATTGAAATACAAGCTTATTTTCCAACATGAAAATTGGGGTTTGCCAAATGATCAACAGTTTTTCCCAAATAGTGGCTTTCCCACATTTTTCCAATGGGCAACAAGTCATGAGGGTGTCAGTCTTTACCCCACCCACTCCTTAATAACTTTGGGTCTGAGCCTATGAACCATGCCGGCAGACAAGACTTTTTCAGAAATCACTACCTTGCAACAAGACTAGGAGACTCCAAGGATTGGGAGGAAATTCTGGAATATTTTCCAGGCTATAGCAGATTGATTAAGCCTTCATCTAAAACACAACTATTCAAGACAATGCTTTGAATTTTTAGAAAAAAAATAGTTTTTTTTTCATTTTTTAAAAACCTACTTTGTGACCTTTCATTTGAATGTGAGCTATATTTTGAAAGAAAAAAAAACTCGGAAGAAAAATCATTGAACAAAAGTTAATGTGATGAAATGCAGTCCTGGAAATGAGACGGGTACGAGTGCAATTGTGTGATTTCTATTTTACGGAATATGGTGGAGCACTAATATACTGTGAGGGCATATAAATGTGTTGTTTTGAGAAAGCAGCACACTGTGGCCAGTGGCAAGTTACTGTCATAATTCAGCAATTCCTTACACATTTAACCCTTTGAACACTAAGGGCAGTAATTAGAAGAGTCCATATTAATTATTTAGGGTAGACCAATCAATATTTTCAACGTGCAGCCTCGGGCTGCACATTGAAAAGACTGATTGATCTACCACACACATTTACTGAATAGCCATCCTATTTAATGACGTTATGGCGTATCATGTCTCTGGCTGGAAAAAGGGCCACACGGGTTCAAACGGTTAAGCTACGGTCCCATCAACGACGCTGCTGGCTGTTAGTCAGCGTTTCATGAATTATCTTCTTTTTTTTTAAAATCTGGCATTTCTCCAAGTTTCATTTCAAACTTGATGAAACGTAGGTATCTACGTTAAGCTAATGCTAGATGTAGGTTTAGCCTATGCATGTCTACGTCTAAAAAGTAAGATGTAAGTTCGCTTGAAGTTTCTCTACGTCCAGATTGTACGTTTCATGCACGTTTCATGAAGTTTGAGTCACGTTAGGGTAAAGTTTGCAAAGTAAGTGTTACGTTTCTTCAGACTTTTCATATGTTTTCACACGTTCGGTTGACACACAATGTACGTTAGGTGTAAGTTTGTGGCGTTCATCTTACGTTTACCCTACGTTTTACCCAAGTTTTAAGACATTTGCAAAGTACAATGTACGTTTAGCTGACGTTTAACCTGTTTGGGGTACGTTTCCAAAGTACATACTACGTCAATCCTACGTTTATTTTTCAAAAAAAAAATTTTTTTTTCTTTTTCCCTCACGTTTGCACCAAGTTTGGTGACACTTGGTCCCTGAGTATATATATTTCGCCAACTCTCGATGACATTTCATTTGTGAATGTGATGCTGAAGAGAATACATCAGAATACCCAAAATTATTTTTGAGATTTCTACATTTTTTGGTGAAAAATGGCAAATGATGTGATACAAGTTGGACGTGTGTTACAAGCTGTTATGCATGTACAACGTAGCCCTAGCGGCAGGTGCTTTCACAAACGTGATGCTAACGGCACCTGTACTTTACTTAAATTTCACAAACGTGGACCAAGAGTAGAGAAACGTGGAGAAAATAGATTTTTGGAATGAAACTTCACCTGTGCTTTTACTTAACGTAGCCCTTACTTTACAAGCGTAGATTAAACTTCATGCTTACTTTGTGAAACGTGATGTTTACTTTCAGAAACGCCGAGTAGGTGTTGGGAAAATTATTTTTTGTCATAACTGATCCACTACGTTTATGTCAAGTTTGAAAAGTACAGGCTACGCTCACAAAGTACAACGTACGCATGTAAAGTACAGGCTACGCTTTCACTACATTTTGTCAAGTTTTTAAGGTCACCAGGTACAAACGCCACGTTTAGGGCGTAATTTTAAACTCTTGAAAAGTTTGGAATTTTGACCCTACGCTCGCAATCATCTCCACATCTCATCTCGCTTGTTGAAGTACAACTGACGCTCCCCTACTGTTTCTCAATGTTTTGCCAAGTTTTTTTTCCATTTTCAGACGTAGGGTTGACGGCACGTTGGTGGGGCCGTAGCTTTAAGGTTTCTGGCGTTTGGTGACAGTATTTCCTCGAAAGTTCATTTTCTAACATTTTACAGGTGCAATTTTCTCTCGTCTCTCGTTTCGCTGGAGCTAAAAACTGCACCTGTCAATTTTGTTCATTTCCAGCACTAATGGAATGATGGTGACATAATCTGAGGATTGGGGCTCGTGTTTCTGTTCAACCGAGACTCAAATCGATTTTTATGGAGGCCAGGAGCTACACTGAATTTACAGAATTTCCACATTCTCAAAGAGTTAACATGCCTGGCAAATAATTAAGTCACATAAAAGTCAGGGTCACTCCGAATATTCATTAAATGTATGAAATTGTACAGAACACAGGGGGGTTCTTGGTGAAAGGACGATGTTTAGCCCAGTGATGATGTTTTGCTCAAATCAAATACAGGAAAATGTTCGAAGCAAAGTTGAATCTTGAATTGAATCACGTTCCAACTGTTACGATATAAAGGCTGTCTTACTGGCACTATCTATCTTCCATGTGAATCCAGTATCATTCTGCGTACTGGTGACAATATTTCATACCATCAAGTCGCAAGAACACGTACATGTAGATGGACCTATCAGGGGTTTCTAAAAGGTAGACCTGAGAGGTTTTCATTTTTAGGGCTTGTTTTCGGTTTTGGTTCGTTGTTAGGAAAAAAACATTTCAGCTCAGTTTTTCTGTGTTGAGAACAGATAGAAAATACCACTTACGGCTCCTTAACAAAATCCACAATAGTTTGTTCGACATCACTTACCACAAAAACCCTGTCTGTAATGAGTTCAACCAAGCTTCGCTTAGTTCATTTTTAGGTATTATAGGGGATAAGTTGCTAAGTCTATTCAGTCAGAAAAAAAAAACCCATAGAAAAATGAATGAAGTTCATCTACACTCTGTTGTGTTCTCATTAGGCCACACAAAGTAGACTTTCTGTTTCTCAGGCCATTATTTGCAAAATTACATGCGGACGGGTGTTTTTTATTTTATTTTTTATTTCTGTAATTATTTCTTTGCCATCAAAAGTTATTTTCTTGGTTTATGTTTTAGGCCTCATAATCTATGGAATAGCATGGATGGTGGTGTATTTCGTCCCTTGAGTGCAAGAAGGCTTTGCAATGCTAAAGCATTGCAAAGCCTTCTTTCACTCTAGGGACAAATTTATCAATTTTTTTAACTTGGGTAAAATATCAGGACATAAACCATTTAATTTTTTTTTATTTAAGTTTACATTTGTTATAAAAAGAGAGCATGTGGCAGAAAGCCTGAGAAATAGATTTTTAATTTTTTTTAGGCCATATCACATCTTGTTTTAACGGAACGAGTCGATAAGAGAGAAAATGTGAGAAGATAAATTTTCTCCCCATGGCTGCAAAAAACAAGTGATGGGACCCCATTGTCGTCGCTAGTCCAGTTCCCTCCCAGTAAGAAAGTGTGATCAGATTATACACATGCAACCCTTCCTTGGTGAAAATCATTCCAAGACGGTATAAGTTTATAGAATTTAATCAGGAATGTAACGAATCAGTAGGATGATACCGATCTACAAAACATTTCCATAATTCTGCAAATATGGATCGTCTTTGAACAGAACATGCAGCAGAGCATTCAATGTCTTACATTATTAAATTCAGACATGTACTTGTGAGCAAATTCAAATGTAAACAAAATATACGGGAACCTGCGTTCAGTAACCAGTTATCTCATGACTGTTCCCCAGAATGAACTATTGCAAACTGAATTTGGCGGGAAACCAGTGTAGAGGGAGTTGTTAGTCATGCAAGTACAGTAAAATAGTGAGCGGTGTTCACCCTTCATTCTATTACAGGCATACCACTAATTAACCATGTATCTGCAGACTGAGAAAATATCTGAAACTAATTTATTACAGTGGAGCCCACTTAATTGGATATCTCTTAATTGTATATCCCTGTTAACTGAATATAATTTTCAAACACAAAACCATTTACCATACCTTCAGTACAAATTTGATCTGTTAATTGCATATGGGTTGTGGAGTAAACTCCTGTTGATTGTATATAAATTTTTGTAATAAGTCGAAAAAATTACTGTGACATGCACCAAATTCCCCTTATTTATCAACCTTTTTGGCCTCACTACATCCAATACATGCATTTATTCTATTATATCTTGTTTGACAGAGCTCTATGAGCTCTGTCCAACAAGATATAATAGAATAAATGCCCAGTTTACCTCCAGAACACAGGAAACTGACCAAATCCCTGTTAATTGTATACTCCTGTTAAATGAATAATTTTCAATGGCAAACTGGATATTCAATTAAGAGGATTCTACTGTATTTTTATTATTATTATTCTTATTTTTATTTAAATAAAATGGCATCAAGTGTATGCTTATACACAATGGGTTACACACAAAAGCCATAAAATCGCTTGGCCGAAGTTTGCTGGATCTTGCGGTTCAGTTGTCCGGTTTGCCAAAAAATCTAGAGGCTCAAGAGAGCCTAAAACGCTCACCTGGACCAAGTTGTCCTAAACTGTAAGGGTTATGGGTATGGAGAAAATGTGATCTGAATGAACCATATGACAGATTCACCAGCAATTTTTTTGTACAATTGTTTCAACTGCTCAGAAGAAAGCTTCATACCAAATACAAAATCTAAAGTCCGTGCAGTTTGGGAAATAGTGAACATTTCATTTTATTTCTATTTTTAGCACCGAGTGTTCCTATGGGAAACCTCGAAAAATTTGGGGGGCATGAATGAATTACTTGGGGTCAACTAATGCCACATATAAAATTTGGCTCAAATTGCTCCATTGGTTCTTGAAACAGAAATTGTCAGGGGAGCTCAAATGTGAGCCCATCCCCTGGACAGCCCAAATATGGATCTACCAACTTTCTTTGAACTACTTTTAATCTTAAACACCAGAGGAAGTTTCATACCAAATATCAAAGCATTCCCACTTGTGGTTCATGAGAAGAAGGGTGGAGACCCCATTTGAACAAAACTAAAACACAATACCCCAAGATGACATGGCCCATATATGTTTCAATTTGGGCTATTGGTTTGTGAGGAGAAGATTGTTTTGCAAAAGCTAACGTACGATGGACGACAGACGCCAAGTGATGGCAATAGCTCACACTGACTTTCAGTCAGGTGAGTTAAAAAAACAGACCCAAACCAAACAAGTGTTTGACCACCGAGGTGGTATTAGTCCCCTACGGCGTTTGAGACATAAGGTGTTTTTGTCACAGAAGACAAAGTATATAAGAATCAAGATTGGATTTTGAAAAAAAAATATTGAGCGTGCATAATCTCCTCACAACCCTTTATCCATGTACCATATATGAAAGGCGTAGCTTGAACCATGTTGGAGGGAGGGATGGTAACATAAAATAGAGAAAAAAGCTTAAAAAACACAACAACAACGGCCGCCATTCTGCCATCTTGGATTTTGAAACGTAAATATTGACTGTGCATCATCCCCTCAGAACCATTTATCCATGTACCAAATATGAAAGGTGTAGCTTGAAGCATATTAGATGGAGAGGTCGTAACATAAAAACAGACAGACAGACAGACAGATGGACAGACAGACAGATGTTAGATTTTGAGAAAAAAAGTATTGAGCGTGCATAATCCCCTCACAACCCCTTTATCCATGTACCATATAGGAAAAGTGCAGCTTGAACCATGTTGGAGGGAGCAGTGGTAACAAAAAATAGAGAAAAAAGCTTAAAAAACACAACAGAAATGGTTGCCATGGCGCCATCTTGAATTTTGGAAAACAAATATTGAACGTGCAACATCCCATTACAACCCTCTATCCATGTGCCAGATATAAAAAGTGTAGCTTGAACCATGTTGGAGGGAGGGGGTGGTAACATAAAATAGAGAAAAAAGCTTAAAAAAACACAACAAAAATGGCCGCCATGCCGCCATCTTGGATTTTGAAGAAAAAATATTGAATGTGCATCATCCCCTCCCAACCCTCTATCCATGTACCAAATATGAAAGGTGTAGCTTGAACCATGTTGGTGGGAGGGGTGGTAACATGAAAATAGAGAAAAAAAGCTTAAAAAACACAACAAAAATGGCCGCCATTCCGCCATCTTGGATTTTGAAAAAAAAATTTTGAGCATGCATGATCCCCTCAGAACCATTTATCCATGTACCAAATATGAAAGGTGTAGCTTGAACCATGTTGGTGGGAGGGATGGTAACATGAAAATAGAGAAAAAAAGCTTAAAAAACACAACAAAAATGGCCGCCATTCCGCCATCTTGGATTTGGAAAAAAAAAATTTGAGCGTGCATCATCCCCTTAGAACCATTTATCCATGTACCAAATATGAAAGGTGTAGCTTGAACCATTTTGGTGGGAGAGGTGGTAACATAAAAAACAGACAGACAGACAGACAGACAGATGGATGGACAGACAGACAGACAGAGTGCAATCCTATAGTCCCCTTACGGTTCCCGTAGGGGACTGAAAACTGCTCAGCCCAGTAATTTATTCATATATTCAAATTTCTGCCAGTACTTGAACCCAATGTGCAGTTTTTTGATTAACACTTTCACATTCAAATTACTATCACTTTGATTGTAGCAATACTGAGATGAGTTTGGACATGTTCTATCGTTTATATTCTTGTGTCGATATCTTATGCCCACAGTTATCTTAGCAATAGAACTAGCAATGGGACTAGATTCAAACAAAAAATTACGAGGTACCACAAAGATGGATGAGAAACAAAGCCATATAATATTGCCCTGTGAGTGGAACAAGGTACCATCTGCAATTGTGTTCAACTGATGATCGGAAGCGGCCACCATAATCGGCTGATTGCGAGTAATCGGATGGCAGCAGCAACGGCTCCTGAAACAATGGTTCAACCAATTGTTGCCAAGCATTTTCGGATGATTCATAAATCGCATTTTATTATCTTCTGCAATTGTTCAATTGTTATGTAAAATGATATCAATAATAATTGAGAAACAACCACAATATGTATTCCTAATCTCTCTACATGTCCCTTTATGGGATATACAAGTTAAACAACATGTAAAGCTTATAACTGAGTGTAGGGCTGTCACGACTTTTTAATTTAGGAATCGATTAATCGTCATTGATAATCGATTGATCGTACCTAGATGACCCCCCAATCTCCTTCTCTTTGAAGTCGATAAAAATGAAGTTGAAGTCAGTTGACCTATCTCAAGTAAACAACGAAGACGATCCTCTTTTGGTTACATTCAAAGCTTTGATGTTCTGAACCTTTGAATCGTCAGTGTAATAATCAAGACCAGTCAGCAGTTGCGAACTTCACAACTGCCGACCGGTCTTGATTATTACACTGACGGTTCAAAAGTTCAGAACATCAAAGCTTTGATGAATGTACCTGAAAGACAAATGCTTCCAATAGCTTCTTGGGGTTTAACATCGATGTTCTTAACTCTTTACCTTTAGACACAATAGTTTTTTCAACATATTTTCTTTTAATTATTACACGTCTAAAACGGGATATAATTTACCGATTATTCGACAACGAAAAATACTAATCGATTTCGCCGTGACCGATCAACAATCGATTAATCGTGACAGCCCTAATTTAGTGTACTTGCAGCAATCGCCAGTTCATACCAGAAATGTGAATGTTGCACTTCATCGATTCAGGTTGCAGTAAAATAACTAGGTTTACTGCCCAAGGGTGCACAACTGGTAATTTTACAGCAATCTGAGTCAACAAAGTTTAACACTGTGAAAAATGTCCAGTTTAATGTAGTTCTTTCGAACCACGACTTGTCTAGTAGTGCATGGTATTACAATTGCAATCGGTATTAGAATCAGTCAATTGTAAGCTCAAATAAACAGTAATGAGTCAGCGGCCATTTTGGGTAATTGGTTGAACACTAATTTGCAATGGTTTAGAATTGTAGATGGTGCCTTGTTCCATCTCAACGGTTAATATATGTTCAAACTATCTAGTAGGTGTAACTGCATGCAGGATGAGTTGCCATCTTCAGAAAGTCAACAACACAGAAATGTATAAAAACCAAAACTTTTTGAGATTTCAATTCTTCATAATAATCAAGATGGTTTAGAACTGAATCAAATCAGTGAAAAGATTAGAAAACGAATCAAATCTTGAATGTACACTGGACCCAAGGTAGATCCTATTGTATATTATGATCAAATCACTTTTACTCATCTGTTCCATGTGAAAATTTTTGTCACATTTTTATTTCTGTCAATGCAGTCTAGAAACATTCACTGGCTGCAGCAAATGCAGGATTTATTATTATTTTGAATATTCACTTGGTGATGTCAAACAGTAATGTGCTACTGGGCCGTAAACATTGAAAAAATGAAAGTGTCAATGTCACTGTAGCTCAACTTGTCAAGACAAAGACATGCACATGTATAGTATGTGACACAGCAATGACAAACATCTAGGTAATGACCTGGTAACAAAGGTACATATAAAGTATTGTAATGGTCTGTACATAAATACTGACCGTTGCCTGTAACAAATGTATAGGTAAAGTATTGTAAAGGTGGGTGACAGTCAGATGCTAAACTAGAAAAGAAAACTTTGAGTCCCAGAGTGGGTCTGACTGAACCCTAAAATATTAGTTCTCATAGCACAGTGATAACAAAGGCACCCCAAAACACACTCGTTCCTGTCCCAAGGTGAAAACAAAGGTACCCAAGAAGTTTTGTGAAGATCAATTCATAAATACGAGCTGTATAGAACTTGTGACAAAAAACTGATTGGACCTAATTTTGGTACAAAATGGCCACTGGCAGCCATCTTGAATTTTGGACCGTACCCAGAAACACTCATTCTCGTCCCAAGGTGATAACAAAGGTACCCAAGAAGTTTTGTGAAGATCGGTTCATAAATACAGCCTCTACCCTGAGCCGTATTGACATGTGTGCTCACATTGTGCAAGTAGCACTGAATAACTCAAAGTTCATCTAATTTGCATAATTTCTGCACGAAAAAAAACCCCTTAGAATATGTGATGTATTGCATGTTACTAAACATTCATACAAAAATTTATTCAAATCAGAACTTTCATACAGAAGTTCTGTACAAAAGACTGATTGCACTAATTTTGGTACAAAATGGCTGCTGGTGGCCATCTTGAATTTCGGACCACACCCAAAAACACTCGCTCTCATCCCACGGTGATAACAAAGGTACCCAACAAGGTTCGTAAATATTGGTTCATAAATATGGCCTCTAGTCTGAGCTGTATAGAAGTTGTGTACAAAAAACTGATTAGACCTAATTTCGGTACAAAATGGCCACTGGCAGCCATCTTGAATTTTAGACCGCACCCAGAAACACTTGTTCTCGTCCCAAGGTGATAACAAAGGTACCCAAGACATTTCGTGAAGATCAGTTCATAAATACAGACTCAAGTCTGAGCCGTATTGACATGTGTACTTAATGTGTGTAAGTCGCACTGAAATATCAAAGTTCATCTAATTTGCATAATTTCTGCACGAGAAAAAAACCCGTATTATATGTGATGTATCCCATGGTACTAAACATTCACACAAAAAATTATTCAAATCAGTGCTTTCATATGGAAGTTCTGTGCAAAAATCTGATTGCACCTAATTTTGTACAAAATGGCTGCCATCGGCCATCTTGAATTTCGGACCGGACCCAAAAACACTCGTTCTCGTCCCACGGTGATACCAAAGGTACCCAAGAAGTTTCGTAAAGATCGGTTCATAAATACGGCCTCTAGCCCGAGCCGTATTGGCATTTGCACTTACAGTGCTGAAATTAACACCAAAAAACATCAAAATTAGTCTAATTTACACAATTTACGCACGAGAAAAAAACCCATATTATATGTGATGTACCCCATGGTACTAAACATTCATACAAAAAATTATTCAAATCAGAGCTTTCATATGGAAGTTCTGTACAAAAAACAGATTTCTGCATCATCGGTACAAAATGGCGGCTGGCAGCCATCTTGAATTTCGGACCGCACCCAAAAACACTCGTTCTCGTCCCACGGTCATAACAAAGGTACCCAAGAAGTTTCGTAAAGATCGGTTCATAAATACGACCTCTAGCCCGAGCCATAGCCAATTGTTGATGTACGGACAGACGGACGACGGGCCATGACAATAGCTCAAATTTGACTTCGTCAAAGTTGAGCTAAAAATGAAAACCCCCATGTGAGCTCTTGTCTAATCAGAGGGCGAGAATTTTTTGTTACTGGAACATTGGGGATGGTTTTCATGTAAGATGCACAAACAATAAATAACGTATAAATATATAGATATATATACATTTATGTCATACAAATGTCTATACACATATACGATTTAGGCCTTCACAGTATTTTGGTATTTCACCGAAACTCGGTATTTTTTTCAATACCGAATGAATATCAAATAATATGATATCATTCAGCTGAATACAATTCACATTTGCTCACTTGAACATGTTCTATGTTAATCCCGTAATGGCCACATACAGCGATTTTTTCCTTCACACCTTCGCTTGTAAATAAACAAGTTATTAATATAGCCTTTTAAGGAAGTAGTTGTTAGCTGTTAGAGTGCTGAAGTGTACAAACATTTGACCAAATTTGTGATGAAACTCTGGTCAAATATTTGTACATTCCATCACTATTCAGTATTCAATCATACCGCGGTATTTTTTAAATACCAAAACTCGGTATCGAAATCTCAATACCATGAAGGCCTAATATGATTAGTATTTATATACACATCTAATATACAAAATGCGAATGTCTGTATTTATCTCTCTATCTATCTTTGTTCCAGGTGAACTCCTCCGTTTCTCGACTGATCGATCTAAAATCTTGTACATGGGGGTAATTCGTCCCTGCGAGTAACATGGGATTGGTTGCCAATGCAGGGTGACCTTGACCTTGAAATTGATGACCCTGACCTTTTATTTTGAAAACGGCTGGGCCGATCGGTCTAACATTTCATATGTGCAGGTATACTGACCCATCAATCATTTTGACTTTATCGGGGTGCCCATGCATGGTGACCTTGACCTTGAAGTTGGTAACCTTGACCTTCTATGATCTAAAACGGCTGATATAGCCATCTTCTCCCGTGTAACGCCAGGTATCACAAGCTAGTATATATATATATTTATATTTTATGTCATTATGTCAAATATAGTCCATGAGTCTTACATGAAGAGATTCCACGAACGAACATTGGCACTTTTTATTTATAGCGCAGGATGGATATCATCATGAAGTTAAGGAAAGGGTTAACATTATATATCTCTAGGAATATTTACCTCTGATTCTTCAGGTGGTGGAGCATGTGTTCTCTCCTCTCCTTCTATCAATGCTAACTACAACTTAGTTAAGGAAAATAAATAGAGGATATTCACGAAAATTTGATGAATACCGAAAATATCTTGTGAGTGGCTACAAAGAAATATGAGGATCTTCACGAGCGACGCATTTTCGTGAATTTTCTTTTTATTTAATGCTCTACGACTACAAACTCTCCAATTTGTGGCCTTTATTTGCCATTAAGGCGCAAAATTTATGTGCCGAACCGGCGTCCATACAAAAATTACAACAACCAAACTCCAACCATTGGAATGTGTGAATATCCGCACAAAAAGTAGTCCCGTCTTATTTCTCCCCTAACTTTACGATTTACCAAGGCTGGCGAATTGAAATAATCGCAATGTGTTTCGAAGAAATAGAACAATAACAAAAAACACCACTTTCTTATTTTCAATAACAAGACACGTCATTTTATTTTTTTTGAACTCAATGCACTGAAGACGTGTGAAGTTGAACTGAAGAAATTTGAAAGTGATTTCGGCTTTTCGCTGGAAGGTGAATGAGAAAGTCAAACTTTGAAACCGCTGATTTAATGAATTGATTTAGTGACTGTCACTATCAATTATTCAAATTCGTTTGTATTTGGGACTCTGGAATTCATTACTGATGTGCTGACTCGTTTAAAGTACATGTGATTCGTCATCCGAACCTACGATGAAATATCGATTTCTAAATATCATTTTGATATTTCGTTTTGCCGACCGACAGGGGAATATGACTTAATTTTTCAGCGTGAATTGATGCCTGAGCATTAAATAAAACTAAAGAACACTTATAGCAAATCAAAGGTTGATTTGATTGCCATAGGTGTCACAACACTTGATCTTTGTCTGGATATCTCAACATCTATTGGTTTCCTGTTCTTGGCACTTCATGGGGATTTTGTCGCATGTAGGTGAGGAATGATGTACTTACCATAGTGGCTCCTGAGATATAAGAATAAGTTGAAGTGACCCTATTTTATTTATAACAACATGCAGTCCATCAGGAAGCCTGGGAATAAGCAGACTGTCATTCGCAGAAGGAGGTCTCAGAGGATGAATTTAGTGATGCTACCCTGCACAGCTGGGTAGCATCACTAAATTTACCCTTTGTGAACCTCAATCTGAGTCAAGGTCTCAGGCCTAAAAAGAAAGAGGCACCCAGATGACCAGGGCTATGCAAAACATGGACCACTGCCCCGACCGTCGACATGTTCCATGTAGCCATAAAGGTATTGTGGGACAGAAAAATTTCTAAGTTGAAAGAGTGAAAAGGCACCATAACTCAGGGAAAAATTATTGGATGGAACTGTTCCTTGTGCATATCCAGTCCCCCATATGTGTTGATCACAATCCCATAGGAGATCCAGATCTGACCTATGGCTTTGAAATTACAATCCAAGATGTTTGTATGGAGAGAGAGACTGACAGACGGATGGACAGGCACCCCTAAAGTCAGGGTTTATGTGGCTAAAATATTTGAGGAAATTAAAATGCATGGACAACCACTAAAAACTATTTTTTAACCCTTTACCCAACGTAAAGTCAAAACCAGCCAGCGCTATTCTCAAAAATAGCCAATTAATTTTTAAAATATTTTCATTTTTTGTCTCAAAAACATAGGTTATGACCCCTCGTTGGAACGAGCTCGTTGAGCTCGTTCCAACGAGGGGTCATAACCTATGTTTTTGAGACAAAAAATGAAAAAAATTAGTTATTCAAGAATTTTTTTTGCAAGTGTCGTCTGCTTTTCATGTTAGGTAAAGGGTTAAGTCTAATTTCTGGGTGGTAGCAAACCCTAACCCTTTTAGCTTACTTACCCTAACCCTTACCCTAACATAAAATCCCTGAAAATACAATACCCACTTTTTGTCACTTTTAGCTACATAAACCATTTTAGCTACATAAAAAAACCCATTTTAGCCACATAACCCCCTATTCTAGACACATAAACACCATTTGTTAGTTCCAATTAATGTGGCTAGTAACAGAAATCAGACTAGATACATAACAGTGCTGTGTATCAACAACTAAGCACATAAACGTGATCTGTTGGTGTGGATGGACAGATGGTCGGGCAAGTGGGCAGATAAAAATCTTCACTAGATACCACGAATCCTCTTCAGAGGTCGGGTGCCCAATCAATTGGGTGATTCTAGCCCACTGTTTGAGATAGCATCAGCAAAATTACCCCCTCTGGGGACCTCATTCTACAAATAACAGGTTGCTTATTTCCAAGCTTGCTCCCTCATGGTCTAAATTAGTTCTCAACTGAATAAATCACAATGCAGAATGTTGTGAATACTCAGTCATCGCCATTACCTGTAAAAGAGCATTATAAAATAAACAAGAGCAAAGCTAACACATGTGCTGATGCCCCCAAAGGTAGCAAAGTCGGACTTGCATGTAAATAAATAACTTCTGAATGTCTGAAGAGAATTGGTTCATCCAAACAACCCTATAGGCTATGGTACAATTTACTTTAGTCAGAAACAGAGGCTAAAAACAAACAGGGGCCATAACTCTACCAAACATGAATGGACGAAATGCTAGGTGTTAGATTTTATGAACTGTATTTTGAACACAACTGTAAAGAGAATGGACTTCTGAAGAGATCATGTGACACACCTCATGTGACAGATACCATGTGACCTAGTGGAAGTTGAGGTTGATAGTGAAAACATGGATGCCAGTACATGTGCTTCAGTATTGAGGTAAAAGAATTTCAATTCACTCTAATATGGTAGCAGAGCGAGGTTACCACTTAAGGGTTATTAGAGATGTGCATTGGACATTCCTAGATGTATTGTGCATGTTTTTGTTTAAAAGAAGTGCAAAATAGACTTGTTTTCAAGATTTGAAATATTGAAGCTGAAGTTAGAAATTTTTTGTTCAAAATGGCGGCATCCAGCAAAACAGTATTCAATCCACCTGTGTATAGTGAGAATCCTGATTTTGAAATGTGGTTAAGGGACATTGAATTATGGCAATGTATTACTACACTTGATAGAAAGAAACAGGCTCCAGCTGTTTATTTAGCTTTGAATGAAAAAACACGACATGCATGTGCAGATTTAAAAATAGCTGAGTTGACTGTTGAAGATGGCATGTCAAAACTTATTGATAAATTGAAGAGTTTATATGCAACAGACGCACATCAAGCTGCTTTCCTCGCATATGAAAGCTTTGAGACATTCCAAAGGCCTCCAGAAATGTCGATTGTGGATTATATAAATGAATTTGAGAGAAAATATAATAAACTTAAAACTCATCATATGGAGCTTCCCAGCAATGTTCAGGCATACAGACTTCTTAAGAGTGCGAATATTTCCATGGAAAAGCAACAACTTGCTAGAGCCACCTTGACAGACTTGACTTTCGATAATATGAAAAAACAGCTCAAGGCAATTTTTGTAACAGTTTCTGCAGAGAGTGAAGTAAAAAATGATAACCAGGTCAAAGTGGAACCAGTTTATACTGCATCTGAAGAGCAACTGTTTTATAATCGTGGTAATTATGGTACACGGAGATTTCAGCAGAATCGAGGTTATCGTAGAAATACTCGGCGATTCAATCGGAGTTCACACTCGGGCCAATTTTCAAGAAATTCTTCTGCTACAAATCCTTTAGATTCAAGAGGCAACATATCTCGATGTGCTATTTGTGATTCAACTCATCATTGGGCTAATCGATGTCCTCACAATAATGAATCTGTTGATATAACATTACTTTCCTCAAATTTTGATACAATATATCTTGACAGTTTAGTTGGAGAAACTTTAAATGCGGCAATATTAGATAGTGGTTGCACTAAAACTGTATGTGGTGAGGATTGGCTCAAATGTTATTCTGATTCTGTTCCTGATGAGGATAAATA
This sequence comes from Pictodentalium vernedei, assembly GCA_031216915.1. Classification (NCBI taxonomy): domain Eukaryota; kingdom Metazoa; phylum Mollusca; class Scaphopoda; order Dentaliida; family Dentaliidae; genus Pictodentalium; species Pictodentalium vernedei. The sequence continues at coordinate 80,495,059 of CM062296.1, read as the reverse complement.
TAAAATTGTTTTCTCTCCAAGTTCAACCAAATTCCAGTTTGGAGATGGTAAAATTGTAAAATCGCTTCATCATGTAACCATACCTGCAACTCTTGCTGAACAAGCTGTTATGATAGAGGCTGAAGTTATATCTACTTCTCTTCCACTACTACTTAGTAAAGCTTCTATGAAGAAAGCAAAAATGACTATTGACTTTAAGTCAGATACTGCGAATATTTTTGGGAAAGATATGGAATTAACATTCACATCAAGTGGACATTATGCTGTGCCTCTCAGTAATTCCAATCTGAGTGCACCCAACAATGATTGCAAAAAGCAAAATGTATTATTATCTTCAGTTAATTTGAAACAAATGTCAGAAGATCAGAAATTGAAAGTTGCTAGAAAATTACATAAACAGTTTGGACATGCTCAGAGCTCTAAGCTTCATAAACTCTTGCAGGACAGTGGGATTCAAGATAAGGATATGAATGAATTAATTTCATCTGTTGAACATGACTGTACAGTTTGCCAAAAGTACAAGCGATCAAACCCTAGACCAGTTGTTGGTCTGTCATTAGCCGCAAAATTTAATGATTGCGTTTCTATGGATCTGAAGGTTTTCAAAGATAAATATTTCTTACACTTGATAGACCATGCTACTCGCTTTAGTGTTGCTGTGGTTATTGAAAATAAAAAGGCTGAAACAATAATTGACAATATTTTTAAATACTGGATATCTATTTTTGGATCTCCAAATCATTTTTTCTCAGACAATGGTCGTGAATTTCAAAATGAGTCGTTCCGAGACATGTGTGGGAACCTAAATATCACTGTTCTCACTACACCGGCAGAATCGCCATGGTGCAACGGAATAACAGAACGTCATAATGCCATCATTGGCAATATGGTTGAAAAAATTCTAGAAGATACTGGATGTTCCATAGATGTCGCTCTGGCATGGGCTGTGAGTTCTAAAATTATGTTACAAAATGTTTATGGGTTTAGCCCAAATCAACTCGTCTTTGGAGAAAACCCCAATACTCCGTCAGTGCTTATTGATCAACTTCCAGCATTGGAAGGAAGGACATCTAGTCAACTTATTAGTGACCATTTAAATGCAATGCATGCTGCCAGAGAATCATTTATTAAGTGTGAGGCTTCAGAGAAAATCAGGCGTGCTTTGCTCCATAATGTTAGATCATCTACTTCTTTAATTTTTGAGACTGGTGACAATGTCTACTACAAGCGATTGAGTTCTAAAGTATGGCAGGGACCGGCCGTTGTGATAGGCAAAGATGCTCACCAAGTATTTATAAAACACGGTGGTGAATTCTATCAAATCAATCCTTGCAATTTGAAACATGTTAATGAACCCAAACTAGACAATTCAGGTGCAACTGATCCACTCACTCACCAAGAGACCGAACAAACTTGTGTAGATTCTGTTGAAGATACATCGAACGAAATAAGTATACAATATGAGACAGAAGAAAATGTTGAAAATACTGAACATTCAAGTTCTCAATCAAGTTTAATTAATCCCACTGCTGTATCTGGCAAACTATCAGGTAAATCTGATGTTATTATTTATAAGGATTCTGAAGATTCTCAGTGGAAAGAAGCAACTGTATTAGGACGTGGTGGAAAGGCATCTGGTAAATATAAGTTTTGGTTAAACATCAAAGATTTGAGTGATGGCACAGAAAGGGCAGTAGACTTTGAAAGTTAAAAAATTTATAGTAATTTATATATTTTTTATACTTACCAATGACCCAGACTTAGCTGGTGCTAACTCCACAAAAACCAGGGCCAAACACAAATTTTGCCCCCCAATCCCCAAAATTTGCATCCAAAACAAAAAGAAATCATGTCCTAAAGGACCTCCATAGTACGACTCTACTGCGCATGCGCAGTGACGCAGTCGTCCCGAAATTGGCGCCAAATATCATTCTTACTGGCAGTGCCTGGTCAGCGCTATGTACTCAGCGGGGAGGCAAGAGTTCCCAACTCAGGGAGGGCCATCCCCGTCTGGGTCATTGGTAAGTATAAAAAATATATAAATTACTATAAATTTTTTAACATTTTTATACTGTACCAATGACCCAGACTTAGCTGAATAGTAAACAGGCTGGAGGGCCTAGGACATAGAGGAAAATCCAATAAGCTCAATTATAAAATAAAGAGGTAACCCCTTAAGGAGAAAAGGAGTATTAGGCTTTACATGTATCTTTCTTATTTAATATTTAAATTAGAAAGATACACTACCCTTAATAATTGAGCACAATAACATTCATGTTCTCTATTAACATCCAGTATAACCTTTATACTAATTATTTTTAAAACAAGCCAATAAATAAAGTAGTCCAGAGAATTGAGACTCTTTATAATCATTTAAAAGTGTCCGAGTATTGTATATTAAAGCCCGTTTGACACTTGACATATACAAATGCTTCACACCGAGCTACACTTTAAAAATAAGACATGAATGAAATTAAACATTAATATTACACTTTAAAACCATCCCGGAAGCGACTCAGAAATACTGTCTTGGAGGAGGCATTCCCTTGCTTTTCACTATAAAGCAGGTGACCTAAGGGAACACCCGCCCCCCCCCCTTCCCCTTGCCCTGGGTCAAATAGCCCAGAGCGAAGAGGGCAGCCGGACGGAGTCACTGCCGGAACAGAAAGCCTGCATAACTATAGTTGCAACTGTTTAGTGGACGACATTCTGAGCAACAGATAACGGACCTAAACAATGCAGGTCTCCAGAAATGGACTCAATATTTCTGAGATAAAAATTAGTAAATGTGGATGGCTGAGACCAATAAGCAGCCTTCATTAAATCTGTAATAGCAACACTATTAGCATAAGCCCAGGAAGTAGAAAGAGCTCTTACTTCATGAGCAGAAATCTTAAGCACAGACTGCTGAGAAGAAGATAAATCTTCATACGCAGTACGGATAGTTAACTGAATCCATCTAGCAATAGAATGGACTGAAATGTCCTTTCTATTAGGCATCAAAGACAGAAAGAAACGTTTCCGTCCCTTTCTGATGAACTGAGATCTCTGTTTATAGATACGTAGTGCTCTAACAGGACAGAGTAAAGGCCTACGCCCATCTGAAGACGGAAGAGCCTTAATAACAATAGGTTCCGGATATTTATTAGGAGCCTGATTCTTAGCTAAAAAACCGACGTTAGTAGTGAAGGTGATAGTGTTCCCAACACTACGATAATGAGAATCATCCACCGATAGTGCATGAAGCTCACTGACTCTTCTGGCAGAAGAGAAAGCTAAGAGAAAAGCTGTCTTATAAGATAAGAATTTGAAATCTACTGTCCCAAGAGGTTCAAATGGCTTTTCCTTCAATTTAAGGAGAACCCAAGCTAAATTCCACTTAGGAATTAATCTAAGAGTTCTGGGTCTATTTATCGAAAAGTTTCTAACCAATTTCGATAAAGAGACATTAGATCCAATTTGTAAACTATCATGATGTGCATAGGTATCAGATAACATAGATCTATAACCCTTTATAGTAACCGGTTGCAGTTTGATTTCGTCAAACAAGTATACTAGAAAGTTAGCAATGTCTGGTATAGAGGGATCAAATATATCAACAGAATGATCCCTACACCAACGACGGAAAACCTTCCACTTAGCCGCATAGTTTAGCGAAGAGGAGGTCCTCCTACAGTTAGAAATCGCGTCCACTGCTCGTCCTGTAAAGTGCTTGCCATGCAAGAAGGACCGCACAACGGAAAAACGTGAAGGTTGAGACCTTGCGGGTTGTGATGCAGTTGGCGCGATTTCCCCTGCCAAAGAAGATCCTCTCGTGGAGGGAGCTTCCGCGGTAGGTCCCACAACAGACACCTGAGTAGATTTATCCACGGTCTCTGTGGCGACAGAGATGCTACCAACAGAATCTTGCATTGAGATTGTTTTATCTTTAGCAATACTTGTTGAATTAACGGCGCTGGAGGATACGCATATCCTATCATTCCGTCCCAAGGGATCGATAGAGCGTCTACAGCAAATGCTCTTGGATCCGGACACGGGGACACATACGTCTGCAACTGATTGTTGAGATGTGTCGCAAATAAGTCTATCATTGGCCGTTCCCATTGGTAGCAAATCTGATTGAATACTTGTTTGTTGAGAGTCCACTCCGACGGCAACAAGCGACCCTTTCGAGAAAGGGAGTCTGCTAGCACATTCAGACGACCCGGTATGTGACGGACCGAAAGAAGAACGTGATGTTCCAACGCAAACAGAAGGATTCTTTCCGTTAGATTGAACAACGGAACTGAATGAGTGCCTCCCTGATTCCGTATATACGCCACTACTGTCGTATTGTCGGATAGGATTTGGACATGAGCATCGTGAATAATGTCCATCCAGTGACGTAACGCAAGCCAAATTGACATCATTTCCTTGATGTTTATGTGCTTGCACAGGAATTGCGGATCCCAAAGACCCTGGCATCTCGAATCCGTTGGGATTAATGATGCACCCCAACCTGTTTGACTGGCATCCGTCATAATGGTAAAACTCGGATCCGGCAACTGCAGCGGAACTCCTTGAGTTAACCACTGAATGTTTGCCCAAGTCTGAATCTCTTGTTTCACTTGATCTGACAAGAGAACGTCTACATCGAGCGAATGAATTTTCACACTCCAATTCTGAGTCAAGAAAATTTGAAGAGGCCGTGTGCGTAGCCGTCCCATCGGAATGAGATCCGCAGCGGCTCCGCACAGACCTATCAGTCTCATAAATTCTCTCGCTGTGACTTTGTCTGTATTTAGACAATAGCGAGCGTAACAACTGACTAATTTCGCTCTGGTTAACGGCAGACGAACGAGATTGTTGTGCGTCTCGAAGCTCATTCCCAGATGAGTGAATGACTTGGACGGCACCAGATCCGACTTCTCCTCGTTTACTATGAAACCGAGACGTCGGAGCAATAGAAGAAGATTCTGAACATCGTTCTGAAGCGTTAACTCGTTGCCGTACCTCTGAAGAATGTCGTCCAGGTAGGCCGACGTTACCGCAGACGAATGAGCTCGGAAGTAGATCATTACCGAGTTCATTACCCGAGTGAAAGCCCAGGGTGCTAGATTCAATCCGAAGCACATGGCCCGGAACTGATACACCACTCCTAGGACTGCGAAGCGTAGATACTTTCGGAATGTCGGATGTACCATGACGTGAAAGTACGCATCTTTGAGATCTATGCTCGTTGCATAATCGTTCACCCGAATACTCGCTCTGACCGGTCGAATCGTCTCCATATAAAACTTCGGAGCGATGATCAGCTTGTTTATCCAGCTCAAATCTATGACTGGACGGAACGAGCCGTCTGGTTTCGGAACCAGAAACAGATGGCTGTAGAATCCCAGCGATTCCTGGTTTTCTACGACCTCTACCGCGTTCTTCATTAAAAGAGACTGCACCTCTGATAGCAGAGCGTCTCTTTTCTGAGGGTTTGACGGAAGATGAGTCCACTTTGGACTTCGAGTTAATGGAGGCTTTCGTTTGAAGGATATCTTTAGACCTTCCGAAGTCACTCCTCTCACCCACGGATCGTCCGTAATCGACGCCCACTCTTGAGAAAAACTCGACAACCTTCCGCCAACCGGAACGCGATAGAGGTTTGAGCCATCACCTCCTGGATCTGCGAGGCCTGCGGTAGGAGAAACCACGTCTTCCACGACCCGCACCTCGCCTCGTCGACCTCGGGGCGTCCGACCGATTGTCCCGGCCTGAAGGACGTCCCGAACGAGAGTCGCTATCCTGACGGTCTCTCGAATAAGAGCTAGAGGACGCACCGGAACCTCTATAGGAACCTCTCTTGGGCGGATAAGACCCAGAAGTGCCCGCCTTATTCGTGTCTGCTGAATCCGACCTTTTAGGAGCGGATCTAAACAACAGAGAATCACTAGCTTTCTTTTTAATATTATCATAAATAGCGGAAAGCTTGCCGTCAAAGAGAAGATCTCCTGAGACCGAAGCGACTCTAAGAGAGTTCTTCACCTTAGAATCCACTAGTGTGGATGTAGACAGGGCTGCGTCACGTCTAACCAACTCCAGATTTGCCACTGAAAGGGCGGAGTTACACGTGGAATAAGCTACTGCCCTTGAAAGAAGTCTTAAGGAGGATTGTATATCCTGAAACTCTTCCCCTTGAAGACGCAGTGATAACGCCTTCGTAAGGTGATCTGCGTAAGATAAGGCATCTAAATTGGCTCTGTTAGACGCAATAGCTGTTTCCAACACTGCGGTTGGAATAGAAGCTGACGACGGTAATGATAGCTCTAAGTCTTCCGCCTCGTCGTCCATACGCAGAGGAACTCTCGGTATACCCTGACCTGCCGTGTCGAATTTATTCCTTGCATTAATGAAAGGCAGGTTGAGAGTATTTGCGGACAAGAAGCCTGCTTTCCCTGTCCTGGAAGCAAGTTTAAAAATAGCGTCGTTCAATAATTCAAATGTTCTTGCAACATTATTGGACTGCGACGGAAACTCGGGAGCGATGTCCCTGAACCGCTCGAAAAAATCAGAGTCCAATGACGCTATAATTCTCCTGTCCGGAAGCGCAGCAGTCTGGCCCGACGGAACAACTTGAGGAAGAAAGTGCCGGATGAAGTCTACGGCAGCTTTGTGTTGTTCCGAAAGGGATAGCTCCAATTCATCCGTATCCCTTTCACCATCCGGTCGGACCTCCCGATGTTCCCGGTCGTCCGCCCCCGATGCTTCGGCGGAGCGTACCGACCCAGCGCCGTCGGATAATTCTCGATCCGACACCGTCTCTGTCGGCTGCTGGGATGCTGCGATAAGCTGTGCTATCTGCACTAGAATGTCCGACGTCGAGACCTGCGGAGGAGCGGTCTTTCGCTGCTTTGCCGAGGGCAGCTCTGCATCAGATGGCTCCCGCATACTTTTCCTATGCGAACGTCCAGAGTCCATCGGTCTCGAATCCCTGGCTGCCGGATGGTGTGACCTGGTCGCCGAATAATCCTTCATCGGCGAAGCTGGCAAGATATCGGAGGTCACGCAGCCAAGGTGCGGTCGTGTGCGCCGGCGAGAAGAGGAAGCCTTAACAGTCTCTGCAGACTGCTTATACAACGGAGCGTCCCGAGCGACGGACGTATGCTCCGCTAAAGACACATTTTGTACCACAACATCTGGTCCCAGATGTTGTTGTACGAGAGAGGGGCCTCTCTCGCTCGCGGCCCGGCTGGACCTGGACGAGCTAGGAACCGGACTAAAAGGCTTCCTCCGTTCTCGTTCACTATCCGCCGTCACTGGGTGTGCATCTATTATTTTTATAGTGCTCGCATCACCCAAAATTTCCTCTTGGACCGCATCGGACGAACCCGGCTGCCGAACCATTCGGTGAATGGACGCTACACCGGGCGAGCTAGCGGACGACATTTGTCTAATCTCCATGAGCACTTTTGCCGCTAGCTCTGTATTTAATTGTGACGACGGACGCACACTTGAAGAAGATAACATGGAAACATCACCCTGTTCTGGTTCCTCTGAAATAGAAACTGAGAGAGTAGAGTGACCTTGTGGAGAAAGAGCCGGCATCGCTCTTTCTCCAGAAACAACATATCGTGACACACGTTTCCAATGTTTCTCATCCCAATGTTCACATACAGGACAGGGATTAATGCGAGAACACTGACTACAATTTATGCAATAATCATGAAAGTCAGAGGAAGATTTTTTCCTATTACAATTTGAACAAGTTCCCTTCATTGTGAAAGAACAACAATAAGTCCTAGTTACTCGCAAAAACCCCTGACACAAAGATACATAATAACATGATCCATTAATAAATGAAAAAACAATTGCAAAACAAAATAATTTTGAAAAAATATTTTTTCAGAGAAGCCCAAGTTGCTGAAAAGTAACGTTGAGCCCCGATGGATCCGATGGCAAAGTGTGGTCAAAAATTTTAAAATTATATAAAATAATTAATGAGACACTTTCGGATAATATAAATGTATCTTATAATGAGATAAACTACCTCAAAGGCAAACAGCCCCCCTCAAAAAAGGCTGTTGCCAATGAAAACAAACAGTGTAAACACAGAAGAAAACATGACTCCAGGCACTGAAAAAACTGGCCCGGAATCAGTCCTCAATTACACTCTATCTGATGCAAAACAGAGACTCCCAGGGGAGAATCTGCAGAACATCAGATGGAAGATGCAGAACACAAACGTTATACACCCATGGGTGAAAACGTAACTATGGGGAAAATAACAGAAAACATTCTGTAACCAAGCAACTCTCCCAGGGAATTTTTAGAAATGAAACTTCTCAAAAATATGCCAAAAGCATGGGAGAATTGCAAGGGGGGACTTTAGAAGGTTAGGGGAGAGGAAACACTGAATAAGCAGTGCAACAATTAGCAAGAATGACAACAAGAGGCGTTTGCCTCGAAAATAGGCAACTTAACATAATTTTAACAAAAAATTTTAAGTACAGCCCTGATTATTTTTTGCCACTTCTTTTTTCCTCTCCTCCTTCTATCCTCCTTAGAATCACATTTTCTCCAAGAATTACGTGTCTGGCATCCTTTAAACTAAGATTTACAAGCACAAAGATCAGTGAGATGTTGACTGATGAAGGGCCAAACAGAGAATGATATTTGGCGCCAATTTCGGGACGACTGCGTCACTGCGCATGCGCAGTAGAGTCGTACTATGGAGGTCCTTTAGGACATGATTTCTTTTTGTTTTGGATGCAAATTTTGGGGATTGGGGGGCAAAATTTGTGTTTGGCCCTGGTTTTTGTGGAGTTAGCACCAGCTAAGTCTGGGTCATTGGTACAGTATAAAAATATCTTACAGCTTGGTATCCTAAAACTGAAGAAATTCTCATTGATTTGAATTCATTTGAAGCTTCAGAAATTACTTGTGCTAAAAATAAAGAACTTCTGAACTGGAAAGACAATGATGTCTATATTGAAGTGGCTGATGAGGGTCAAAATTCTATGTCAGTTCGATGGGTGTTGACTGAAAAAATAAAAGATGGTAAGAAAATTGTGAAGGCGAGACTTGTTGCACGTGGTTTCGAAGAAGATTATACTGCCTTAAAAACTGATTCTCCAACTTGCTCAAAAGATAGTCTATGACTAATATTGTCTGTCATTCCGTCAAAGAGGTGGAGAATGAACTCATTAGACTTCAAGGCAGCTTTTCTCCAGGGTAAGAGTATAGAACGTGAAATATTTATTAAACCTCCAAAAGAAGCAGCTACTGATAAACTGTGGAAGCTCAAGTCTGCTGTATATGGCCTAGGGGATGCATCAAGAGTGTGGTATTTGACAGTGAAATCTGAATTACTATTTCTTGGTGTAAAAATGTGCAAATCCGATCAAGAGTTATTCTACTGGCCTCAGAAGAATGAGCTCCATGGAATAATAGTTTGCCATGTTGACGATTTTTTATGGAGTGGCTCACACTTGTTCAAAGAAACAATTATAACAGCAATTAAAAATAAATTTAAGATTAGCAAAGAAGAAACTGATGGATTCAAGTATCTTGGCTTGAATCTTGTCCAGCACAATAATTTCATCTCTGTAGATCAAAATCAGTATGTTAATGACATTCAACAGATCCCATTAGACAACCACTGTGAAAAGTTAAGAAAATTGACTATTAAAGAGGAGAGACAGCTGCGAGGTGTTGTAGGACAGTTGAATTGGGTGACAAGCCAAACAAGACCTGACATGGCTTATGATTCATGTGTTTTGAGTGTGAAAACTGGCAATGGGACTATTGCTGATGTTATTCTTGCTAATCGAATAATCAAAAAACTCAAAAGTGACCATGTTCAAATACATTTTCCTGATTTAAGTGATATAACCAAAACTAAAATACTTTGCTTTAGTGATGCCTCATTTTGCAACTTACCCAATGATGGATCTCAAGCTGGTTATATTGTGTTTTTGATGAATGATCAATTGGTTGCTCCTATCTCTTGGAAATCAACTAAAATCAAACGAGTTGTAAAAAGTACATTAGCAGCTGAGTCTCTTGCTCTGTTAGAAGGAGCGGAATGCAGTTTATTTCTCAAAACTATTATTCAAGAAATATTTGGTGTCAACCTACCTATATTATGTGTTACAGACAATAAATCTTTAGCCGAATCTTTGACTTCAACCCACTCAGTACAAGACAAACGTCTTAGAATAGACATCAGTATTTTGCGAGACATGCTTGGAAAGAAAGAATTACACTCCGTACAGTATGTTTCAAAAGAAATACAGTTGGCTGACTGCCTTACAAAAGTGTAATGCATCACGGTCTAAGCTCCTTGATGTATTGAAGAATTTCAAAATACAGATATGAGCCGAAATAGGCTATTTACGTGTACAGCTGTAAATATGTTGAAATAAATGGAGCTAAGGAAGACTATTACATATGTAAATATGTTGAGCAAAAGAAAACAGTGGGAGATTGTTAGATTTTATGAAGTGTATTTTGAACACAACTGTAAAGAGAATGGACTTCAGAAGAGATCATGTGACACACCTCATGTGACAGATACCATGTGACCTAGTGGAAGTTGAGGTTGATAGTGAAAACATGGATGCCAGTACATGTGCTTCAGTATTGAGGTAAAAGAATTTCAATTCACTCTAATACTAGGTATGAGGGCATCCGTTCCCCCAAGCTGCCCTATCACCATACCAAAGAACATTAAAATCTGACAACTGATGCTCAAGTTATAATACAAAATGTTCGTATGGATGGATGGACAGACGGGCGGCCTTCTGAATGTTTGAAGAGAATTGGTTCATCCAAACAACCCTATAGGCTATGGTACAATTTACCTTAGTCAGAAACAGAAAACAGGGGGCATAACTCTACCAAACATGAATGGGCGAAACGCTGGGTATGAGGGCATCCATTCCCCCAAGCTGCCCTGTCACCATACCAAAGAACATTAAAATCTGACAATAGATGCTCGAGTTATAATACAAAATGTTTGTACGGATGGACGGATGTAGTCAAGCGATTACTCTCCATGTGTTTTCAAGTGAAAAAATTATTCTACGAGTAGGATTAAGAATGAAACCAAAGAGCTTCTGGCGAGTCGGTTTCATTCTTAATCCTACAAAATTTTTTACTTGAAAATCCCTTGAAATTTTTTACTTGAAAACCTATACATTTATTTTGTTTATCACATAAATCATTTTAGGGCAGTCACGGTGAAATCATGCTGTTACTCGCTACAGAACACTATATGAGAAGTGAGGAGAACATTGGTCCAATTCGATCGACAAGCAAAACTATGAAAAATAAATAAGGCGCAGTGATACATTTTTGTCTAAAAATAATTCACCTACAAACTTAAGCTAAAGTTGCAAAAATACTTTATTAAATAAACAATGCTTATCTTTCTTATTTTCAGTGTTTATTGTTGTTGTGTTTTTTTTTCGTTGTCGATTCAACTTGAGTTTTATAAACAAAGCAGACAACATGTGCATTTGTTTATTTACACTTTCCTAATTTGGAAAATAAAATATCATTCATAATGTCCCCGCCTTTCACAATCGAACTTTTGTGCTTTTCAACACAATGTCCCCACCTTTCACAATCGAACTTGTATGCTTTTCAACACTTGGTTTCGATTGATTTACTTTGTTAATTGTTGTTCATTTTATTGTTATACAGAGTTGAAATGTGTCATATATTCTAAAATTAAACATTTCAGAGATGGTTAACGTTTGATACATGTCAGTTCATTTTGTTTCCCACAAACATAAAACAGGTCATGACAACGCGAATGCGATAGAGATAAGAGATCAACAAGTCCTTCTCTCCTATAGGAATAAATTCTTTCAGCGTTAAACCAAAGGGGAAAATTTATCACCCTACTAGCAGCTGCTACTAGGTGAAAAAAGCAAAAATTTATCCCCAGACTTTTATTGTACGAATAAGGCCTCACAAAATAGATCTTCTGTTTCTCAGGCCATTTTTTGTAAAATTGCATGTGGGCGGGCGTTTTTTTATTTTATTTTTTATTTTTGTAATTATTTCTTTACCATTAAAAAGTTCATGTTCTTGGTTTATTTTATGTTTTAGGCCTGATAACTAGTGATGAACCGATATGGTAAACAAACCATCGGCCGATACCGATGTTAAAAATTTAATAATCGGCTGATACCGATGCCGATTCCGATGTTTTAAATTCCATGAAAATGCGTGATCGAACCCTGCAAAGTTGCAATTAGAATGTCAATGCGGGGTTGTGTTTCTTGGTTCTTGGTCAACTCGCCACCAAATCAACTCCCCAGACAATTTATCCGATCGTTTTGTGCAGTCCATTCCTCAGTGGGAAGAACGGAATCACCCGTATCAGATTGACTCTCCCTGCATGGAATACTACATATTCTCCCAATAAGATTAAATCCTATATACATGTATTTAAAACTCATAGCAATCCTGTGGGAACTCGTACACAGATCGACAGACACTGTCCTGACTCTGGATAAATCCGACTTATTCCTTCCTTCTCATGCCAGTCATAAGCCCAATATTCAATATGTACGTTCAGAATAGATCTCTCCATTTGACCATTTTGAAAATCACGTGATTCTGGCCCACCATGGAATGGGGCTGGACGTTTCGTACACTTGTAGGACATTTCGTGCACAAGCTACGATGTTTCGTACACAGGGTTATGACTTCCTTGATCCAAGTAAAGATAACAACCCCGTATGTAAAAATAATTTATACTGGATTATAATACCTTACAGTCTATTATTTCATATAAAAAATACTTAAAAACCCCCAAAATTTGCCTGTGTACTAGTGATGCTATATGTACGAAATGTCTTCTTTTGTATACGAAAGTCAGTATGCGAAATGGGATCAGGGACAACCCGCCCCAGGGACAAACTGCCTGACGCCTATTTTTGGGGCGGTTTTTTTCCACTTTTTCGGGTGGGTTGTCCCGATTTTTTTCTGATTTTTGAAGAAAAAGTTTTTGGGGATACATGTAGTAATATATAAAACAAATGTTTACTCACTTTTTTATCGAAAAATTATCCAATTTTATCGAAAATTATCCACAGTGATCCTATTAAAACATCCCAGAATGACTGAATTAAACTAATAATAGTTGTATACTGAATTTGTTGCATGTAGAGACAAGTCAGAAGTGGAGTGTTGTTTTAGTCATGTTGTTTCAGTCGGGTACCCTCTAAGGGGAATGATATTTGTTTGATGAGAAAAAATCAAATGAACAGACATGTCGTTTCAGCGTGATATGGATTCATCACAGCACTGATCGCTTTTCCTTTATCTAAAACTAATAAGACAATAAATTTATGTGCCTTTTAAGCTGTCAACAATCATTGACTTAGATGAAGCCATGGACACGTCCGAGACAACAAACAGTCAAGTCACTGAAACATCCATTAATGAGACTCCCACAGATACCATTACCACAGATACTTCTGATAATAATAATTCATTCGGAATTATTCCTGATATTACTTTTAATATCATCATAATTAAGTCCAATAAACAAATCTATTGTCCGCTAATTAATAATGATCATATTATATTATAAGTAATAACAGCTGAATAGTTCATTTGTTATTACTTATAATCCAATCATAGTCCAATACCATAGTAAAATAGCTCATAACTGTGGCGCATGAAAAACTTGGGGCGAGTTGTCCCAGCTGGTTTCAGCCTTCGGGGGGTTCGTGACGTTTCGGCCTTGAGAGTTGAGACGTTTCGGCCTGGGATGTTTCGGCTGGGACGTTTCGGCCCCATAATTATATAAAAGGCCGAAACATCCCACATTGGGAGGCCAAAACGTCTTACTTTTTAAGCTTTTACCAAGTCATTTCGGCCCCAATAAATAAATATTTGCGTAAGACGCAATAAATATTTTCAAATATAATTCAACATTTACAGTTTTTCACCTCTGGAGTTTTTTTTTCACAGCTCAGTACATAATTAAACACAATGACAAGCTGTAAGCTGTCACCCATATAGATGATTCTTGAGTTTGGTTTTCACAACTCAGTTTGTTTTGAAAAACAGCAAACCATCATATGTCAAACTTGAAAAACGACTGAAGGAAGCTTGGGGTAAATGGGAGCATACACCCCCTCCCCCCCCCCCCCCCACCACCCGACACTCTCTTAAATGAATTTCTTGTTGTTTGGCAGTGACTAAAATAAGCTACAATTATTCGATTTTTTACTGATTTCATTTAATTTAATAAATTGCCAGATTATGCCCAGATAAGTCTGTACCATTGTTATTTATATTTGTCTCAAGTAATTTTGCATAATTATTCATTGAAGAGGCTCCATTCAGCTTTTTCCACGAATAAACGAAAAATTATTTAATTTTTTACGAGATTTTGTTTAATTTAATATATTGCTAGATAAGTCTAAATTTGTCACGTAAATATTCATTGAAAGGCTTCAATGAATCAATGCAAAATTATTTCAATTCTATCAGATTTAATATAATTTAATGCATTGCTAGATAAGACTAACCCTAATTTTTATATATATCTGTCACAAATAATTTCGTGTTTATTCATTGAAAAAGCTCCACTGCAGCGTTTTCAACGAATAAACGCATATTATTACACTTTTTCAGATTTAATATTATTTATGTCGTATAAACCCATCTTCTTTCGAATTAGTGAAATAAAATTCAGGCAGAAAATCAGTATACACACATTGTCAGAGCATTCTTCGGCTGAATCTATTTTATTTACGTTCTCCCTCCACCCTCTTTCTTCGAGGCCGAAACGTCCCAGGCCGAAACGTCCCAGAGCCGAAACGTCTCAAGGCCGAAACGTCCCGATCCCGTTTCAGGTGGGTTGTCCCGTTCCCTACGAAATGCCTGTGAACGAAACGACACTAATCCTCCATGGAATGCGCACGGTGTATTGTTTTCAAAGAAGATGCCTTGTATAGTTTACTTCACTTGTCTCCCACCAGATTTTTTTTCGTAATACAGTACAGGGCTTAAAATTACACGCGAATCCGCGAATCGATTCTCGTAATGATTCTGGCAAACTACACTGGCGCGAATCCAAGTGGATTCGCGTCAATTTACTGCTTGGATTCACTTTATGTATGATGTCGTTGATTCATGATGAAGTTCCGACCTGGGTTATCATAAAATATATAATTTTGAAAAACTGTCCATTGATATTTCTTGAGTTTGGTATCAAATCAAGTCATGGCTGCTGTAGCAGCCATGACTTGATTTGGTACCAAACTCAAGAAAATGTGAAGCATGTGGTAAATCATGGGTGGAAATTTTGACAACTTATTTCGTGATCTCACCAGCAACATTCAGCTAGTTTTTGCAGAATTTCATATCATTATTTATTTATTTATTTATTTATTTAAGGGTGTTTAAGGTCACATAATTATGCACAATGGCTAATCATGACCGCAACATGGATATGAAGTCAAGGGTTTTCAATCATTTATACCCCATGTAGCACATTTTAGAGGATTTCCACCTCAATCATTGGCTTTACTTCCCGGGTTCCTACGGGGGATTTCATATCATGGTTTAAATGGATTCGCGTGAAAATATTTCGCGAGAATTATGTTAGATTCGCGTGATGCCAGACGAATTTTAAGCCCTGCAGTACTTATGAATAAATGAAAAATGAAACCGGCACCGACCGTCTGACACGATTTGTTTTAATAAGAATTGTGCGATTTCCAAAACGGAGTAATATAGGAAGGCTAAATTTTAAACAATGATGACTGATGTCACAACTTAAGAAACTGGGCCGAGATTTCCAGGTAATAAGAATCATACATGACCGTGTGACAAACTGAAATTGCGGTTTAGCTTTAAATTATTCATAGAATATTAAAATGCCCAAAATTTTAGAATCAGTAGTGTTGACACGTTCCCCGGACGTTTTAGGTGTAAACACTGTTTTCGACGATATGGCCGTGAGTAAAAAAAAAAAACGACTGTTCATTTTTACCTTGTAACAATCGGCGCACCCCTATCTGCAAATGATGCCCTTTTTGCCGAAGCCGATGATTCACCGATTACCCCATTATCTGCCAATGGCCGATGCCGATAATAGGTTCATCACTACTGATAACCTACAGAATAGCATGGGTAGTGCTGTATTACATCCCTTGAGTGCAAGAAGGCTTTGCAATGCTAAAGCATTGCAAAGCCTTCTTGCACTCAAGGGACAATTTTGTTAACTTGTGTAAAATATCAGACATAAACCATTTGATTTTGATTTTTTAAAGTTTGGATTGGTTATAAAAAGAGAGCATGCGGCAGCCAAAAGGACCATGCGGGAGGGCCTGAGAAACAGATTTTTATTTTTTTTAGGCCTAAACGTCCATTTATAGGATAACATGTAACAATGAGCACGTGGAGTATTTGCCCCTTTGCCAGATAGACTATGTGACAAGAGTTCAAAGGAGTAACAAGTCCAGTTTCCTCCCAGAAAGATAGTTTTATCAGATAATGTACAAACAAAGTAAAACCAATTTGGGCCACACAAAGTAGATCTTCTGTTTCTCAGGCCATTATTTGTAAAATTGCATGCGGGCGAGCGGTTTTTTATTTTATTTTTTATTTCAGTAATTACTTCTTTGCCATCAAAAGTTCATGTTCTAGGTTCAAGTTTTAGGCCTCATAATCTACAGAATAGCATGTGTGGTGGTGTATTTCAACCCTTGAGTGCAAGAAGGCTTTGCAATGCTAAAGCATTGCAAAGCCTTCTTGCACTCAAGGGACAAATTCATCAGTTTTTTCAACTTGGGTAAAATATCAGACATAAACCATTTAATTTTGATTTTTTTAAAGTTTAAATTGGTTTTAAAAAAGAGAGCATGCGGCAGCCAAAAGGACCATGCGGGAGGGCCTGAGAAACAGATTTTTTATTTTTTTAGGCCTTGCCGGTATTTATTGGGTGTTACAGTTAAGAGTTTTCAGGTTTGGCAGAAAAACCAGAGGCCGAATCGGAAAACAAAAAAGGCCCAGTCGTACCATTAAACAAAATATAATAGATCGGGCCTCTCATTAGGCCACACAAAGTAGATTTTCTGTTTCTCAGGCCATTTTTGAAAAATTGCAAGTGTACAGGTGGTTTTTTATTTTATTTTTTATTTTTCTAATTATTTCTTTGCCATTCAAAGTTCATGTTCTTGGTTTGTTTTATTTTTATGGACTCATAATCTACAGAATAGCATAGGTGGAGGTGTATTTTGTGCCTTGAGAGCAAGAAGGCTTTGCAATGCTTTAGCATTGCAAAGCCTTCTTGCACTCAAGGGACAATTTTATCAATTTTATTGACTTGGGTAAAATAGACATAAACCATTTAATTTTCATTTTTTTAAGTTTGCATTGATAAAAAAAGACAGCATGCGGCAGCCAAAAGGACTGAACAGGAGAGCCTGAGAAACAGATATTTTAAACATTTTTAGGCCTTTATTGAATGAGTTTTTCATGTACTTTTCCAGGCCTAAACCAAATTCAAGCACTTCTCAAGGCGAGGGCTAAAGTTCAAGTATTTTTTTCACTTTTGTGCGAGCCCTGTTCATAAAAACAAGACACTCTGCGAAGAATGCACAGAATTTTGGAAAAATGAGACAATCTGATTCTGGAATGATTCTCACAAATTCCATTCTGAACAGTGGAACAGAATGGGAATTGTCATTTTGATTCTCACAACATTTTTCAAAATTATGTTCTTGGAGATTTACAAACAAACCGACAGGATCATTTTCTCCCCCCACTGCATGTGTAACATACGTCTGTCCAAGATGAGATAGCAGGGAGAGGCAGATGTATCCCACCCCACCCACGTGATGTTATACATTTATAACGTTATTATGACGTTATGCATATCGTATCAGTTTTTTGCTTCCAACTAATTCATATTGATGTCATCAGAATGCCGTGTGATCAAAGTTTGATGCTCTAAAACTCTTTAAACCCCAAGATGTCACCGTTCCTAATTGATTTTGTGGTATATACCTTTGGTATATACGTAACTTTTGCATGCTCTTTCCGATGGTGTCATTAGTTTTTCAAAACAACGAATACCAAATGAGTTGATTATATCAGCATGTGACCGCCGATTACCTCTGGCTAACGTTACCGCTGTATTGTGGGGGGAGAAAAATAATCCCTGATGGGTACGGGTGTGGGATGGGAAAATCTCACCCTCCGGACAAGATATTTGGTCCAGACACTCGGCAAGCCTCGTGTCTGGCCCAAATATCTTGCCCTCGGGTGAGATTTTCCCATCCCACACCCGTACCCATCAGGGATTATAATAATCTTCCACAATACCACATCTTGATTGTAGAGGCACCTTATATTACAAATATATCTATAATTTTTTAGATCAAGTGCAACAACTCAATGAAGTCATCTGTAACAAAATTAAACGGCCAAGAAAAATCAGCTAGGTGATAAACAAAACCAAAAGCCTCTTACTTTAACCCTTTACCCAACTTGATGAGCAAAACTGGCAGGCACTATTCACAATGAAAGTGTCAACAACACAGCAGCTCAAGATGTCCAAGAAGGGAATTAACTGAATAGAAAGATCCAGTAATGTCAAGTCATTCACTCAAGTTTCTACAGAAAAGACATCACACCAAATATAGATATGAAATCCGAAAAAAAAATCGTGTGCAGGATGTGGCCTGTTGGGTGCACTAATGGAATTGTTGACAATATATATGCCAAATCTAAGATGGCTACTGGCGGCCATGTTTTTCAACAAAATTAAGAAAAATTTGAAAACTTCCATCTAGACATCATACCAAAGCTACAAATGAAATATGAAAAAGATTGGGTGAAAGGTACAGCCTGTAGGTACTGTTAATGGAGTTGTTAACAAAAAGATGGCCACTGCATGCCGTGTTTTTCAATGATTTCTGAAAAATTTGATAGCTCTCATCTAGACATCACTCGAAAGCTATGTATGAAATATGAAAAAGATTGAGTGAGAGATGAAGCCTGTAATGTGTGTTAATGGAACTGTAGACAATTCATTTGTCAAATCAAAGATGGCCACTGGTGGCCATGCTTTTCAACAAAATTCCAAAAATGTTGACAACTCCTATCTAGACATTGCACCAAACGCATATAGGGAAATCTGCAGAAGATCGGGGGAGAAATGTGGTCGGTAAGGAGTGCTAATGAAATTGTTGAGAATTTATGTGTCAAATCCAAGATGGCTGCTGGCAGCCATGTTTTTCAAAAAATTCTGAAAAATTTGATAGCTCCCATCTTGACATCACACCAAAGCTATGATATTTAAAAAAGATCGGGTGAGAGACACATCCTGTGGGGTGTGCTAATGGAATTGTTGACAATTTATATGCTAAATCTAAGTTCCCGCTGGTAGCCATATTTTTCAACAAAATTCAGTGAAATTTGATGGATCACAAGCCATCCCAATAGCTCATACTTGATGTTGTCAAGTAGATCTAAAAGTTAAAAAATTTATAGTAATTTATATATTTTTTATACTTACCAATGACCCAGACTTAGCTGGTGCTAACTCTAACAAAACCAGGGCCAAACACAAATTTTGCCCCCCAATCCCCAAAATTTGCATCCAAAACAAAAAGAAATCATGTCCTAAAGGACCTCCATACTACGCCTCTACTGCGCAGGCGCAGTGATGCAGACGTCCCGAAATTGGCGCCAATTATCATTCTTACTGGCAGTGCCTGGTCAGCGCTATGTACTCAGCGGGGAGGCAAGAGTTCCCAACTCCAGGGAGGGCCATCCCCGTCTGGGTCATTGGTAAGTATAAAAAATATATAAATTACTATAAATTTTTTAACATTTTTATACTGTACCAATGACCCAGACTTAGCTGAATAGTAAACAGGCTGGAGGGCCTAGGACATAGAGGAAAATCCAATAAGCTCAACTATATAATAAAGAGGTAACCCCTTAAGGAGAAAAGGAGTATTAGGCTTTACATGTATCTTTCTTATTTAATATTAAATTAGAAAGATACACAACCCTTAATAATTGAGCACAATAACATTCATGTTCTCTATTAACATCCAGTATAACCCTTATACTAATTATTTTTAAAGCAAGCCAATAAATAAAGTAGTCCAGAGAATTGAGACTCTTTATAGTCATTTAAAAGTGTCCGAGTATTGTATATTAAAGCCCGTTTGACACTTGACATATACAAATGCTTCACACCGAGCTACACTTTAAAAATAAGACATGAATGAATTTAAACATTAATATTACACTTTAAAACCATCCCGGAAGCGACTCAGTAGTACTGACTTGGAGGAGGCATTCCCTTGCTTTTCACTATAAAGCAGGTGACCTAAGGGAACACCCGCCCCCCCCCCCCCCTTCCCCTTGCCCTGGGTCAAATAGCCCAGAGCGAAGAGGGCAGCCGGACGGAGTCACTGCTGGAACAGAAAGCCTGCATAACTATAGTTGCAACTGTTTAGTGGACGACATTCTGAGCAACAGATAACGGACCTAAACAATGCAGGTCTCCAGAAATGGACTCAATATTTCTGAGATAAAAATTCGTAAATGTGGATGGCTGAGACCAATAAGCAGCCTTCATTAAATCTGTAATAGCAACACTATTAGCATAAGCCCAGGAAGTAGAAAGAGCTCTTACTTCATGAGCAGAAATCTTAAGCACAGACTGCTGAGAAGAAGATAAATCTTCATAAGCAGTACGGATAGTTAACTGAATCCATCTAGCAATAGAATGGACTGAAATATCCTTTCTATTAAGCATCAAAGACAGAAAGAAACGTTTCCGTCCCTTTCTGATAAACTGAGATCTCTGTTTATAGATACGTAATGCTCTAACAGGACAGAGTAAAGGCCTACGCCCGTCTGAAGACGGAAGAGCCTTAATAACAATAGGTTCCGGATATTTATTAGGAGCCTGATTCTTAGCTAAAAAACCCACATTAGTAGTGAAGGTGATAGTGTTCCCAACACTACGATAATGAGAATCATCCACCGATAGTGCATGAAGCTCACTGACTCTTCTAGCAGAAGAGAAAGCTAAGAGAAAAGCTGTCTTATAAGATAAGAATTTGAAATCTACTGTCCCAAGAGGTTCAAATGGCTTTTCCTTCAATTTAAGAAGAACCCAAGCTAAATTCCACTTAGGAATTAATCTAAGAGTTCTGGGTCTATTTATCGAAAAGTTTCTAACCAACTTCGATAAAGAGACATTAGATCCAATTTGTAAACTATCATGATGTGCATAGGTATCAGATAACATATATCTACAACCCTTTATAGTAACAGGCTGCAGTTTGATTTCGTCAAACAAGTATACTAGAAAGTTTGCAATGTCTGGTATAGAGGGATCGAATATATCTACAGAATGATCCCTACACCAACGACGAAAAACCTTCCACTTAGCCGCATAGTTTAGCGAAGAGGAGGTCCTCCTACAGTTAGAAATCGCGTCCACTTCTCGTCCTGTAAAGTGCTTGCCATGCAAGAAGGACCGCACAACGGAAAAACGTGAAGGTTGAGACCTTGCGGGTTGTGATGGAGTTGGCGCGATTTCCCCTGCGAAAGAAGATCCTCCCGTGGAGGAAGCTTCCGCGGTAGGTCCCACAACAGACACCTGAGTAGATTTATCCACGGTCTCTGTGGCGACAGAGATGTTACCAACAGAATCTTGCATTGAGATTGTTTTATCTTTAGCAATACTTGTTGAATTAACGGCACTGGAGGATACGCATATCCTATCATTCCGTCCCAAGGGATCGACAGAGCGTCTACTGCAAATGCTCTTGGATCCGGACACGGAGACACATACGTCTGCAACTGATTGTTGAGATGTGTCGCAAATAAGTCTATCATTGGCCGTTCCCATTGGTAGCAAATCTGATTGAATACTTGTTTGTTGAGAGTCTACTCCGACGGCAACAAGCGACCCTTTCGTGAAAGGGAGTCTACTAGCACATTCAGACGACCCGGTATGTGACGGACCGAAAGAAGAATGTGATGTTCTAACGCAAACAGAAGGATTCTTTCCGTTAGATTGAACAACGGAACTGAATGAGTGCCTCCCTGATTCCGTATATACGCCACTACTGTCGTATTGTCGGATAGGATTTGGACATGAGCATCGTGAATAATGTCCATCCAGTGACGTAATGCAAGCCAAATTGACATCATTTCCTTGATGTTTATGTGCTTGCACAGGAATTGCGGATCCCAAAGACCCTGGCATCTCGAATCCGTTGGGATTAATGATGCACCCCAACCTGTTTGACTGGCATCCGTCATAACGGTAAAACTCGGATCCGGCAACTGCAGCGGAACTCCTTGAGTTAACCACTGAATGTTTGCCCAAGTCTGAATCTCTTGTTTCACTTGATCTGACAAGAGAACGTCTACATCGAGCGAATGAATTTTCACACTCCAATTCTGAGTCAGGAAAATTTGAAGAGGACGTGTGCGTAACCGCCCCATCGGAATGAGATCCGCGGCGGCTCCGCACAGACCTATCAGTCTCATAAATTCTCTCGCCGTGACTTTGTCTGCGTGCAGACAATAGCGAGCGTAACAACTGACTAATTTCGCTCTGGTTAACGGCAGACGAACGAGATTGTTGTGCGTCTCGAAGCTCATTCCCAGATGAGTGAATGACTTGGACGGCACCAGATCCGACTTCTCCTCGTTTACTATAAAACCGAGACATCGGAGCAATAGAAGAAGATTCTGAACATCGTTCTGAAGCGTTAACTCGTTGCCGTACCTCTGAAGAATGTCGTCCAGGTAGGCCGATGTTACCGCAGATGAATGAGCTCGGAAGTAGATCATTACTGAGTTCATTACCCGAGTGAAAGCCCAGGGTGCTAGATTCAATCCGAAGCACATCGCCCGGAATTGATACACCACTCCTAGGACTGCGAAGCGTAGATACTTTCGGAATGTCAGATGTACCATGACGTGAAAGTACGCATCTTTGAGATCTATGCTCGTTGCATAATCGTTCACCCGAATACTCGCTCTGACCAATCGAATCGTCTCCATATAAAACTTCGGAGCGACGATCAGCTTGTTTATCCAGCTCAAATCTATGACTGGACGGAACGAGCCGTCTGGTTTCGGAACCAGAAACAGATGGCTGTAGAATCCCGGAGATTCCTGGTTTTCTACGACCTCTACCGCGTTCTTCATTAAAAGAGACTGCACCTCTGATAACAGAGCGTCTCTTTTCTGCGGATTTGACGGAAGATGAGTCCACTTTGGACTTCGAGTTAATGGAGGCTTTCGTTTGAAGGATATCTTTAGACCTTCCGAAGTCACTCCTCTCACCCAAGGGTCGTCCGTAATCGACGCCCATTCTTGTTGAAAGCTCGACAACCTTCCGCCAACCGGAACGCGATAGAGGTTTAAGCCATCACCTCCTGGACCTGCGAGGCCTGCGGTAGGAGAAACCACGTCTTCCACGACCCGCACCTCGCCCCGTCGACCTCGGGGCGTCCGACCGATTGTCCCGGCCTGAAGGACGTCCCGAACGAGAGTCGCTATCCTGACGGTCTCTCGAATAAGACCAAGAGGACGCACCGGAACCTCTATAGGAACCTCTCTTGGGCGCATTAGACCCAGAAGTGCCTGTCTTATTCGTGTCTGCTGTATCCGACTTCTTAGGAGCAGATTTGAACAACAGAGAATCCTTAGCTTTCTTTGTAATTTTATCATAAATAGCGGAAAGCTTGCCGTCAAAGAGAAGTTCTCCTGAGACCGAAGCGACTCTAAGAGAGTTCTTCACCTTAGAATCCACTAGTGTGGATGTAGCTAGGGCTGCGTCACGTCTAACCAACTCCAGATTTGCCACTGAAAGGGCAGAGTTACACGTGGAATAAGCTACTGCCCTTGAAAGAAGTCTTAAAGAGGATTGTATATCCTGAAACTCTTTCCCCTGAAGGCGCAGTGATAACGCCTTAGTAAGGTGATCTGCGTAAGATAAGGCATCTAAATTGGCTCTGTTAGACGCAATAGCTGTTTCCAACACCGTGGTTGGAATAGAAGCTGACGACGGTAATGATAGCTCTAAGTCTTCCGCCTCGTCGTCCATACGCAGAGGAACTCTCGGTATACCCTGTCCTGCCGTATCGAATTTATTCCTTGCATTAATGAAAGGCAGGTTGAGAGTATTAGCGGACAAGAAACCTGCTTTCCCCGTCCTGGAAGCAAGTTTAAATATAGCGTCGTTCAATAATTCAAATGTTCTTGCAACATTATTGGACTGCGACGGAAACTCGGGAGCGATGTCCCTGAACCGCTCAAAAATTCAGAGTCCAATGACGCTATAATTCTCTTGTCCGGAAGCGCAGCAGTCTGGCCCGACAGAACAACTTCAGGGAGAAAGTGCCGGATGAAGTCCACGGCAGCTTTATGTTGTTCCGAAAGGGATAGCTCCAAGTCATCCGTATCCCTTTCACCATCCGGTCGGACCTCATGATGTTCCTGGTCGTCCGCCCCCGATGCTTCGGCGGAGAGTACCGACCCAGCGCCGTCGGATAAATCTCGATCCGACACCGTTTCTGTCGGCTGCTGGGATGCTGCGATAAGCTGTGCTATCTGCACAAGAATGTCCGGCGTCGAGACCTGCAGAGGCGCAGTCTTTCGCTGCTTCGCCGAGGGCAGCTCCGCATCAGATGGCTCCCGCATACTTTTCCTATGCGAACGTCCGGAGTCCATCGGTCTCGAATCCCTGGCTGCCGGATGGTGTGACCTGGTCGCCGAAGAATCCTTGATCGGCGAAGCTGGTAATATATTGGCGGTCACGCAGCCAAGGTGCGGTCGTGTGCGCTGACGAGAAGAGGAAGCCTTAACAGTCTCTGCGGACTGCTTATACAACGGAGCGTCCCGAGCGACGGACGAATGCTCCGCTAAAGACACATTTTGTACCACAACATCTGGTCCCAGATGTTGTTGTACGAGAGAGGGGCCTCTCTCGCTCGCGGCCCGGCTGGACCTGGACGAGCTAGGAACCGGACTCAAAGGCTTCCTCCGTTCTCGCTTACTATCCGCCGTCACTGGGTGTGCATCTATTATGTTTATAGTGCTCGCATCACCCAAAATTTCCTCTTGGACCGCATCGGACGAACCCGGCTGCCGAACCATTCGGTGAATGGACGCTACACCGGGCGAGCTAGCGGACGACATTTGTCTAATCTCCATGAGCACTTTTGCCGCTAGCTCTGAATTCATTTGTGACGACGGACGCACACTTGAAGAAGATAACATGGAAACATCACCCTGTTCTGGTTCCTCTGAAATAGAAACTGAGAGAGTAGAGTGACCTTGCGGAGAAAGAGCCGGAATCGCTCTTTCTCCAGAAACAACATATCGTGACACACGTTTCCAATGTTTCTCATCCCAATGTTCACATATAGGACAGGGATTAATGCGAGAACACTGACTACAATTAATACAATGATCATGAAAGTCAGAGGAAGATTTCTTCCTATTACAATTTGAACAACGTCCCTTCATTGTGAAAGAACAACAATAAGTCCTAGTTACTCGCAAAAACCCCTGACACAAAGATACATAATAACATAATCCAATAATAAATGAAACAAGAGGCCCCACGTGGCCTTAATCGCTCACCTGACAAAGTGACTCTAAGAAGTATTTTAGGTCACCTTCACCATGTCATGCCTCATCAACATTAACTGGTTGAGTGATAGATTTTGTTTGAAGTTCAACATTTGTTACCTAAAATTAGTTTTATTTAAAATCATTGGTGTGTGGCCAATCTCCAATGATTTTTAATAAAGCAAATTTATCTCTGCAGACAAACTGGTTTAGCATGAAGCACAAACAAGGAATGTGAAGAGATAGCCTTGGACATCTCTCCCCAACTGTGGATATCTTCCATGTGCTACATGTATATATTTGCATGCAAGAAAGTTAAAAAATTTATAGTAATTTATATATTTTTTATACTTACCAATGACCCAGACATAGCTGGTGCTAACTCTTAAAATATAGGGCCAAACACAAATTTTGCCCCCCAATCCCCAAAATTTGCATCTAAAACTAAAGAAAACATGTCCTGAGAGGCCCTCCACACTTCGCCCCTACTGCGCATGCGCAGTGTCAAGGACGTTCCGAAATTGGCGCCATTTATCATTCTAATAACCAGTGCCTGGTAAGCGCTATGTACTCAACGGGGAGGCAAGAGTTCCCAACTCCTGGGAGGGCCATCCCCGTCTGGGTCATTGGTAAGTATAAAAAATATATAAATTACTATAAATTTTTTAACATTTTTATACTGTACCAATGACCCAGACATAGCTGAATAGTAAAAAGGCTGGAGGGCCAAGGACATAGAGCAAAATGGAATACGCTCAATAAAATAAAATAGAGTCATCCCCTGTAGGGAAAGAAGTAATAGGCCTTACATGTATCTTTCTTATTATGATAAATTAGAAAGATACAACACCTTCCAAAAATTGAGCTTCATACATCCATGTACTCTATTAATATCCAATAATCCTTATACTAATAATTTTTAAAGTAAGCCAATAATAAAGTAAGTCTAGAGAATAGAGACTCTTATACTCCTAAAAGTGTGTGAGAATTGCATAATCATGTCCGTTGACATATGCAATATTCAAAAGCTATACTTTAAAAACTAAGACTTGAATGAATTTTATAAACTTAAACTTCTCACTAAACAACCATCCCAATAACAGCTCAGAATTACTAACTCCGGAGGAGGTATCCCCTTGTTTTCATAGTAAAAACAGGTGACCCAAGGGAACACCCTCCCCCCCCCCCCCCTTTTTCTTGCCCTGGGTCAAATAGCCCAGAGCGAAGAGGGCAGCCGAACGGAGACACTGCCGAAACAGACAGCCTACCTAGCTATAGTAGCAACTGTTAAGTGAATGACATTCTGAGCAGTAGATAATAGACCTAACAATAGAGGCCTCCAGAAATGGACTCGATATTTCTGAGATAAAATTCATGAATGTGGATGGCTGAGCGCAATGAGCAGCCTTCAAAAATCTATAATAGCAACACTATTAATGTAAGCCCAAGAAGTAGAAGAACTCTTACTTCATGAGCCGAAATCTTAAGCACAACTGCTAAGCCAATGATATACCATAAGCAGTACGCTAGTTAATAGAATCCATTAACAATAAAATGGAGCGTAACGTCCTTCTACTAGACATCAAAGACAGAAGAAGCTTACGCCCTTGTAATAAACAGATATCTGTTTATAAACTGTACCCGGAAAGAGTAAAGGCCTATGCCCATACGAAGACGGAAGGACCTTAAAATAATAGGTTCCGGATAATAGGAGCCTAACTCTTATGCAACAATCCAACCTAAATAGTAACGGAAGTATTGATTCCGAAACTATGAAAGTGAAAATCATCCATTGATAGTGCATGAAACTCACTGACTCTACAGTAAAAGAGAACCAACAGAATTACTGTCTAAAAGGTCAGAATTTGAAAACTACTGTTTCCAGAGGTTCAAATGATTACTTAGCTAAATAAGAACCGAAGTTAAAATCCGTATAGGAATTTAATCTAAAGATTCTAAGTCTATTTATCAAAAAGTTACTAACTGACTTAGATAAAGAGACAAAAGACTCAATTGTAAACTATCGTAGAGTGCATAGGTATGAGGAAACATAAACCTATAACCTAAATAACAACAGGCTGCAGTAGATCTTGTGAAACAAGTATACTAAAAAATAGCAATGAGTAGTATGGAGGGATCAACCATATGAACATAATGATCCCTACACCACGACGGAAGAGCCTCCACTTTAGTCGCATAGAATAGCGAAGAAGAGGATCTCCTATAGTAAGAAATCGCGTCCAAAGCTCGTCCAGTACAGTGCTTACAATGCAATACGGACCACACAACGGAATACATGAAGGTTGCGACCTTGCTGGTTGTGATAAAGATGACACGATTTACCCAGTGAAAAAAGATCCTCACATAGAGGAAGATTTCACGTTAAGATCCACAGTAGACAAGAGAGTAAATTACTCATGATCTCTGTGAAGATAGAGATGCTATCAACAGAAATGTATTGTGGTTGTTTATCTTAGCAATACCTGCTAAAACAACAGCGCCGGAGGATACGCGTATCCTATCATTCCGTCCTATAGATCAATAGAGCGTTAACAGTATTAGCTCAGAGATCTGGACAAGCCAACACATACGTCTGCAATTGATTAGCAAGCTGTGTCATAAATAAAACATCATTGGGCGCTCCCATAGATAGCAAATCTGATTGAATACTTGTTTGTTGAGAGTCCATTCTGACAGCAACAAGCGACCCGTAAGAAAACGGGAGTCCGATAAAACAATCAGACGACCCGGAATATGACGGACCAAAACTGAACTTGGTGTACTATAACCAACAGACGGATTCTTTCCATTAAATTGAATAACGGAAACGAAAGAGTGCCTCCCTGGTTCCGGAGATATGCCACTACTGTCGAATTAAAGGACAGGAATTTGGGCATGCGTTTCTGAATAATGTTCATGCAATGACATAAAGCAAGCCTAAAAAACATTATTCCGCGGAAGTTAAACTGATAGCTAAAAGACTGCGGAACCCAAAGACCCTGGCACTTCGAATCCGTAGGGATCAGTATATATCCCAATCTGTTTGACTGGCAACCGTCATAACAGCCACACTCGGGTCCGGCAACTGCGGGGGCACTCTCTGAGTCAACCACCGAATGTTTGCCCCAGTCTGAATCTCTTGTAACACTAGATAGACAAGAGAATGTATAAATCAAGCAATTCATGGATTGCCGGAAAGTTGCCGTCGAAGAGAAGCTCCTCCGAGAACGAAGCGACTCTGAGAGAGTTCTTAACCTACTATCCACGCGTGGATGTAGCTAGGGCTGCATCACGTCTAACCAACTCCAATCAGCCACTGAAGGGCGGAGTTATACGTGAACAAACTACTGCCCTCAAAAGAAATTACATTGAGAATAATATCCCGTAAATCTTTTCTTGAAGACGTAATGATAACGCCTCAGTAAGGCGGATTACGTATAATAAAGCATCTAAGTTAAGTCTACTATACATAATGTCGTTCCCAACATTGAAATTGGAAAAGACATAAACGGCGAAAAAGAATATATGCAGTCTTTAATAACACCGTCTAGACGCATATGAACTCTCGGTATGCCCTGCTCTGCCAAAATAAACTATATGTAAAAAAGATAAAATGGCAGAAATGAGCCACGCGGACAAGAAACTAAACTATCATGCTTAGTAGCAGGCTTGTATATAAATAAATATATAGCGTCGAAAATTAAAACACATGTTGTAATGACAATATTGGACTGCGTCGGTAAGTCAGGGACAAAGTCCCTGTACCGATCGAAAATTCCGAGTCCAATGACGCTATAAGTCTCTTATCCAAGATCGCAGCAATGAAGTCCGAAAAATAATCACTGGAAGAAATGCCAGAAGATATGAAAGGCATCTTCCGATACAACTAAAGGGAAAACTCGAAATCTTTCGAATCCCTTTCGCCATCCTGTCGGACCCTATAAAGCGTTCGGTCGTCCGTAGCTTGATGCAACCGCGGACCGCACCGACCCAGCGCCGTCGGATAATTCCTGATTCAACCGAGAAACCGTCAATTGCTGGGATGCTGCGAAACAACTGTGCTAACTCGGATAGCACGTCCGTCACTGAGGCCTGAGGAGCAGCGGTCTTACGATGCATTGCCGCAGGAAGCTCCGAGATCGTTACCCCGTGCATACTTCCAATATGCGAGCGAACGGAGTGTATAGGCCTCGTGTCCCTTGGCTACCGGATGGCGCGACCTATTCGCTGTGGAATCACTGAATGCCGAAACTGATCGGATACTCGAGGTCACGTAGCCAATGTGCGGTCGTGTGCCCTGCTGTGAGGATGAGGAAGCATTAAAGACAGTCTCTCGGACTGTCAATATAACGGAGCGTCCCGAGCAACGGACATATGCTCCGAATGTAAAATATCTGAACCACAACATGCGGTCCCCTATGTTGTTGGCTTCCTCCGATCTGTCCTCAATCTGCCGTCACTGGGTGAGTACTAAAGTAATTAAAGTGCTCGCATCACCCAAATCTCCTTCCTAGACCGCAACGGACGAACCCGGCAGCCGAACCATTCGATGAATGTACGCTACACCGGGTGAGCTAGCGAATGTCACTCCGTAAGCGATAGACATATTCCATGAGCACTTATTGCCGCTAACTCTTCATTAACTATGACGACAGAGGCACACTTTTGAAAGACATCTCCATAACTCTTCGAACAAGAAACCAGAAATGCTTGGATAGCAAGCATAAAATAATAATATATATAGCGTCGTTCAATAATTCAAAAGTTTGTGTGACATTATTGGACTATGTCGGAACTGAGGGACGATGTCCCTGAACCGAACCAAAAATTTCTAAGTCCACCGACGCTATCAGTTTCTTATCCGGCATCGCAGCATATGTTGTTCCGAAAGGAAAAGCTTGAAATCCACCGAATCCCTTTCGGTATCCCGTCGGACCGGATGAAACTTTCGGACGTCCGTACCCGCTTCCGCGGAGCGTCCCGACCCAGCATCGTCGGATAAAATATATGCGACAGATTCAGTTGATGCTGGGATGCTGCGATAAACTGTGCTATTAAGGAAAGCACGTCCGTTCCCGAGGCCTGTGCAGTAGCGGACTTACGATGCATTGCCGCTGGAAGCTCCGTGTACGTTGACTCCCGCACACTTCCTATGCGAACGTCCGGAGTCTGCAGGCCTCGAGTCCCCGGCTACCGACCCAGCGCTGTCGGATAATTCTCGATCCGACACCGTTTCTGTCGGCTGCTGGGATGCTGCGATAAGCTGTGCTATGTGCACAAGAATGTCCGGCGTCGAGACCTGCGGAGGCGCAGTCTATCGCTGCTTCGCCGAGGGCAGCTCCGCATCAGATGGCTCCCGCATACTTTTCCTATGCGAACGTCCGGAGTCCATCGGTCTCGAATCCCTGGCTGCCGGATGGTGTGACCTGGTCGCCGAAGAATCCTTGATCGGCGAAGCTGGTAATATATCGGCGGTCACGCAGCCAAGGTGCGGTCGTGTGCGCTGACGAGAAGAGGAAGCCTCAGCAGTCACAGCGGACTGCCTATACAACGGAGCGTCCCGAGCGATGGACGTATGCTCCGCTAACGACACATTTGTACCACAACATCTGGGGCCAGATGTTGTTGAACGAGAGAGGGGCCTCTCTCGCTTGCCGTCCGGATGGACCGGAACGAGCTATGAACCGGACTAAAAGGCTTCCTCCGTTCTCCCTCCGATCCGCCGTCACTGGGTGTGCATTAAGTTAATTTTATAGTGCTCGCATCACCCCAAAATTCCTTCTAGACCGCAACGGACGAACCCGGCTGCCGAACCATTCGGTGAATGGACGCTACACCGGGCGAGCTAGCGGACGTCAAAGGCCGTCGAACCTACTAGGGTCCTCTTAGGCAATTGGCGTATTACATGAGCACTTTTCCGCTAGCCCTTCATTAATTGTGACGACGGAGGCACACTGTTGGAAGACATCACAGATACATCACCCTAATCTTGATCGTCTGAAATAGAAATTGATAAAGTAGAGTGACCCTGCGGGGAAAGGACCGGAGTGTCCAAATCCCCAACAACATACCGTGACATACGCTTCCCATATTGTCATCGAAATCATACGATACAGAACAGGAGTTAATGCGAGTACACTGACCACATATAGAATGATAATAAGGTCAGAGGAAGACTTCCTCTTAAAACAATTGATCAATATCCTTTCAATGTGAAAAGAAAACAAGTCCTGGTACTCGCACTAACCCCTGGCAATCAAAATACATAATAATAATATGATCCATTAATATAGAAAAAATAATTGAAATCAAAATATTTTGAAAAAATATTTTTTCAGAACAGCCCAAGTTTCTGAAAAGTAACGTTGAGCCCCAATGGATCCCAAGCCTAAGTGTGGACAAAAATTTTAAAAATATTTTAAACAATTTATTCAACACTTACGAACAATAATAATGTATCTAGTTATGATTAAAATAACATAAAGATATTATTATTTAGAAATCCCCCCCTCACACAGAGGGCTGTTGTAAATGTAAACAATGAGTGTAAAAACACTAAAATAAGACTCCAGGAACCCAGGCCCGAAATCAGTTATCAAAAATACACCATCTGATGCAAAACAGAGACTTCCAGGGAAGAAACTGCAGAACATCAGATGGTAGATGCAGAACACAACGCCTAACCACCCGTAGGTGAAGACGTAAACATGGGGAAAGAACAGAATTCATTCTGTTATTCAGCTAAAACTCCCAAGAAATTTTAGTAATAATAATTACAGAAATTATGCCAAAGCATGGAGAATAGCAAGGGGGAACTTAAAGGACAGGGAGAGAGGAAAAACACTTGAAAAAACAGTGTAACTAAATAATCAGAATGACAACAAAATGGCTGCTGCCTTGAAAATAGGTAACTTAACATAATTTCATTAAAAAATTTTAAGTTACAGCCCTGATAATATTCTGTCACACATTCTTTTCCTCTCCTCCTTTTCTATCCTCCTTAGAATCACCATTTCACTAATATTTATGTGTCTGGCATCATTTAAACTGAGATTTAAAAGCACAAAGATCAGTCAGATGTTAACTGATGAAGGGCCAAACTTAGAATAATAAATGGCGCCAATTTCGGAACGTCCTTGACACTGCGCATGCGCAGTAGGGGCGAAGTGTGGAGGGCCTCTCAGGACATGTTTTCTTTAGTTTTAGATGCAAATTTTGGGGATTGGGGGGCAAAATTTGTGTTTGGCCCTATATTTTAAGAGTTAGCACCAGCTATGTCTGGGTCATTGGTACAGTATAAAAATACAAAAATTTTCACAAATTTTATTTTTTTTATCATCATTGGAACAAGCTCAAACAGCTTATTCCAATAGGGGTATGGGAAGATCAGGTATATTTTTGAGACAGAAATGTGAATATATAAATAATGGTGTTTTTTTGTGAATGATGCTGGAGAATTTTGCGTAAAGATATGGTAAATGGTTTGTTCTAGATACAGAATGATGCAAAAGTATTTAAATTTGATTAGGCAAGTTGTTCCTATAATGCATTTAAAAATTGAAGTAACTGTTTTTTTGCTGACGAACTTTTAGATGTGTGTGTCTGTGTTTGTGTGTGTGTGTGTGTGTGTGTGTGTGTGTGTGTGTGTGTGTGTGTGTGTGTGTGTGTGTTTGTGTGTGTGTGTGTGTGGGGGGGGGGTAAGAGTGTTCTTGCAAACAAAATTCCTGAATAAATGGAAAATTTTATTTTTTGTGTGAAAGACATAGTGCGTGAATGTTGATTGGAACAAGCTTAGAGAGCTCATTTTAATGTGAAGTCATAAAGCTGTGTTTTACGTACGAAATTCTGGAATAACTAAAAAAATTGCTTTTTTGACTCAAAAAGCATGGTGTGCGACCTCTCATTGGAATGAGCTCAAAAAGCTCATTCCAATGGGGTATTTACAAGCGATAAGTACATGTATGTTTAAGAGACAAAAATTAAAATTTGAATAGCGATTTTTGCGAAGAATGCTGACAAGTTTTGGCAGTTATGCTGGTAAAAAGGTAAGATATGCAAAGTGGTTGTTTTTTAGAGGCGACATTTAATTAAGGGGAATTAACCCTTGATTACTGAGGTAACTTCTAAAAGTACTGAAATTTCATGAAGCAATGTGAATAACAGACAACAGTTGCCTAAAAATTTCATGAATAACTAAAATTTTTATTCCTTTGTCTCGAAAACATGGCATATGCTTGTTGGAATGAGCTGAATGCGTGTGTTCCAATGAGGGGTCATAAAATTTGAACGAAGATTTGTGTGAATAATGCATTAGTACTGCTAGATTTGGGTAAACGGTTCACCCTGGATACCACCCCTTCTATAGTAGATCTTTTCTGCAAATTTTGTCTAAGATTCTATCAACTTTACAAATAAATACGTTCATGAATCACAATCAGATCCACCCTACAATGTTGCATACCAAATATCAAAAGATTCTGCCTGCTGGATCTGGAGAAGAAGATTTTTTAAGAAATATGCCTGAAATGCACTAAGTTAAAATTTGGGCTCCTATACGGAGCCCAAATATAAACCCAGGGGGCCGACTTGAACAAACTTGAATCAGATCCACCCCACAATGTTGCTTACCAAATATGAAAAGATTCTGAAGCTGGATCTGGAGAAGAAGATTTTTTAAGAAATTTGCCTGAAATGCACTAAGTTCGAATTCGAGCTTCTATAGTGAGCCCAAATATGAAACTAGGAAGCCGATTTGAACAAACTTGAATCAGATCCACCCCACAATGCTGCATACCAAATATCAAAAGATTCTGCCTGCTGGATCTGGAGAAGAAGATTTTTTAATAAATTTGCCTGAAATGCACTAAGTGCGAATTCGGGCTTCTATATTAAGCCCAAATATGAATCCAGGGGGCCGATTTGAACAAAATTGAATCAGATCCACCCTGCAATGTTGCATACCAAATATCAAAAGATTCTGCCTGCTGGATCTGGAGAAGAAGATTTTTGAAGAAATTTGCCTGAAATGCACTAAGTGTGAATTCGGGCTTCTATATTAAGCCCAAATATGAATCCAGGGGGCCGATTTGAACAACCTTGAATCAGATCCACCCCGCAATGTTGCATACCAAATATCAAAAGATTCTGCCTGCTGGATCTGGAGAAGAAGATTTTTGAAGAAATTTGCCCGAAATGCACTAAGTTTGAATTCCAGCTTCTATAGTGAGCCCAAATATGAATCCAGGGGGCCGATTTGAACAAACTTGAATCAGATCCACCCCGCAATGTTGCATACCAAATATCAAAAGATTCTGCCTGCTGGATCTGGAGAAGTTGATTTTTTAAGAAATTTGCCTGAAATGCACTAAGTTCGAATTCGAGCTTCTATAGTGAGCCCAAATATGAATCTAGGAAGCCGATTTGAACAAACTTGAATCAGATCCACCCCACAATGTTGCATACCAAATATCAAAAGATTCTGCCTGCTGGATCTGGAGAAGAAGATTTTTTAATAAATTTGCCCGAAATGCACTAAGTCCGAATTCAGGCTTCTATATTAAGCCCAAATATGAATCCAGGGGGCCGATTTGAACAAACTTGAATCAGATCCACCCCGCAATGTTGCATACCAAATATCAAAAGATTCTGCCTGCTGGATCTGGAGAAGAAGATTTTTTAAGACATTTGCCTGAAATGCACTAAGTTCGAAATCGGGCTCCTATACTGAGCCCAAATATGAATCTAGGGGGTCGATTTGAACAAACTTGAATCAGATCCACCCCGCAATGTTGCATACCAAATATCAAAAGATTCTGCCTGCTGGATCTGGAGAAGATGATTTTTTAAGAAATTTGCCTGAAATGCACTAAGTTCGAATTCGAGCATCTATAGTAAGCTCAAATATGAATCTAGGGAGTCGATTTAAACAAATTTGCATCAGATCCATCCCACAATGTTGCATACCAAATATCAAAAGATTCTGCCTGCTGGATCTGGAGAAGAAAATTTTTTAAGAAATTTGCCTGAAATGCACTAAGTTCGAATTCGAGCTTCTATAGTGAGCCCAAATATGAATCTAGGAAGCCGATTTGAACAAACTTGAATCAGATCCACCCCACAATGTTGCATACCAAATATCAAAAGATTCTGCCTGCTGGATCTGGAGAAGAAGATTTTTTAATAAATTTGCTTGAAATGCACTAAGTTCAAATTTAGGCTCCTATACTGAGCCCAAATATAAACCCAGGGGGCCAATTTGAACAAACTTGAATCAGATCCACCCCACAATGTTGCTTACCAAATATGAAAAGATTCTGCCTGCTGGATCTGGAGAAGAAGGTTTTTTAAGAAATTTGCATGAAATGCACTAAGTTCAAATTCGAGCTTCTATAGTGAGCCCAAATATGAATCTAGGAAGCCGATTTGAACAAACTTGAATCAGATCCACCCCACAATGTTGCATACCAAATATCAAAAGATTCTGCCTTCTGGATCTGGAGAAGAAGATTTTTTAAGAAATTTGCCTAAATGCACTAAGTTCGAAATCGGGCTCCTATACTGAGCCCAAATATGAACCCAGGGGGCCGATTTGAACAAACTTGAATCAGATCCACTCTACAATGTTGCATACCAAATATCAAAAGATTCTGCCTGCTGGATCTGGAGAAGAAGATTTTTTAAGAAATTTGCCTGAAATGCACTAAGTTCGAAATCGGGCTCCTATACTGAGCCCAAATATTAACCCAGGGGGCCGATTTGAACAATCTTGAATCAGATCCACCCCACAATGTTGCTTACCAAATATGAAAAGATTCTGAAGCTGGATCTGGAGAAGAAGATTTTTTAAGAAATTTGCCTGAAATGCACTAAGTTCGAATGCGGGCTTCTATAGTAAGCCCAAATATGTATCCAGGGGGCCGATTTGAACAAACTTGAATCAGATCTACCCCGCAACATTGCATACCAAATATCAAAAGATTCTGCCTGCTGGATCTGGAGAAGAAGATTTTTGAAGAAATTTGCCTGAAATGCACTAAATTCGAATTCGAGCTCCTATAGTGAGCCCAAATACGAATCTAGGGAGCCGATTTGAACAAACTTGAATCAGATCCACCAAACAATGTTGCATACCAAATATCAAAAGATTCTGCCTGCTGGATCTGGAGAAGAAGATTTTCAAAGAAATTTGCCTGAAATGCAGTAAGTTCAAATTTGGGCTCCTATACTGAGCCCAAATATAAACCCAGGGGGCCGATTTGAACAAACTTGAATCAGATCCACCCCACAATGTTGCATACCAAATATCAAAAGATTCTGCCTGCTGGATCTGGAGAAGAAGATTTTTTAAGACATTTGCCTGAAATGCACTAAGTTCGAAATCGGGCTCCTATACTGAGCCCAAATATGAACCCAGGGGGCCGATTTGAACAAACTTGAATCAGATCCACCCTACAATGTTGCATACCAAATATCAAAAGATTCTGCCTGCTGGATCTGGAGAAGAAGATTTTTTAATGTTTTTCCCATTGCCTACAGTGTTAAAAAGTGCTGACTCAGCACTTTTTCAAAGTCCCGAAACTGTACCCTATGATAAAACCGATGACAATTTTTTTTTACCAATCCTTTCTGTTGGTCCTAAGGAAGCTGCACACGAAATAAAAATTCTCAGTGCCGTGCAGTTTTGGAGATATGGGCGTTTTAAATTTTTTCTATTTTTAGCTCCTGCGGTTCCCACGGGGCTGCGGGAAAATTTTTTTTGCATAAATCAAGTACTCATGACCCAATAAGCCCTCACATAAAATTTGGTTCAAATCAGCCTCTCGGTTTGGAAAATAGAAATTTTGGGCGGGGCAAAAAATTTTGCCCCTCTCATAACAACGCCAAGTATAGACCCACAAACTTCTCTTGAACAAATCTGAGTCTACACCTCAAAAGGAAGCTGCACACCAAATATCAAGTCTCTGCTACTGCTGGTTCATGAGAAGAAGATTTACAAAGATTTTGGTGCCCCTTGGGGGCGTGGCACCACCCAGGAGGAGGGGCAACTTCATTTGAACAATCTGAATTGGCATTAGGTAATAAACATTTAGCCAACATTTGAATAAAATTGGGCTAGTGGTTTAGGAGGAGAAGTCGATAATGTAAAGTTAACGCCGGACGGACGACGACGGACGCCCGACGACGGACGCCGGACAGAAAGTGATTAGTAAAGCTCCCCTTGAGCTTCGCTCAGGTGAGCTAAAAACAATTGCAAAACAAAATAATTTTGAAAAAATATTTTTTCAGCGAAGCCCAAGTTGCTGAAAAGTAACGTTGAGCCCCGATGGATCCGATGGCAAAGTGTGGTCAAAAATTTTAAATTTATATTAAATAATTAATGAGACACTTTCGGATAATATAAATGTATCTTATAGTGAGATAAACTACAGCAAAGGCAAACAGCCCCCCTCAAAAAAGGCTGTTGCCAATGAAAACAAACAGTGTAAAAACACCAGAAAACATGACTCCAGGCACTGAAAAAACTGGCCCGGAATCAGTCATCAATTACACTCTATCTGATGCAAAACAGAGACTCCCAGGGGAGAATCTGTAGAACATCAGATGGAAGATGCAGAACACAAACGTTATACACCCATGGGTGAAAACGTAACTATGGGGAAAATAACAGAAAACATTCTGTAACCAAGCAACTCTCCCAGGAAATTTTAGAAATGAAATTTCTCAAAAATATGCCAAAAGCATGGGAGAATTGCAAGGGGGGACTTTAGAAGGCTAGGGGAGAGGAAACACTGAATAAGCAGTGCAACAATTAGCAAGAATGACAACAAGAGGCCCATGCCTCGAAAATAGGCAACTTAACATAATTTCATCAAAAAATTTTAAGTACAGCCCTGATTATTTTTTGTCACTTCTTTTTCCTCTCCTCCTTCTATCCTCCTTAGAATCACATTTTCTCCAAAAATTACGTGTCTGGCATCCTTTAAACTGAGATTTACAAGCACAAAGATCAGTGAGATGTTGACTGATGAAGGGCCAAACAGAGAATGATAATTGGCGCCAATTTCGGGACGTCTGCGTCACTGCGCATGCGCAGTAGAGGCGTAGTATGGAGGTCCTTTGGGTTATGATTTCTTTTTGTTTTGGATGCAAATTTTGGGGATTGGGGGGCAAAATTTGTGTTTGGCCCTGGTTTTGTTAGAGTTAGCACCAGCTAAGTCTGGGTCATTGGTACAGTATAAAAATATCATTCTTCAACTTTCATTATTTTTTTTATTTTTTGTCTCAAAAACATAGGTTATGACCCCTCATTGGAACAAACTCATTGAGCTCATTCCAAAGAGGGGTCATAAGCATTTTTTTATGCAAGAAAAGAAAAAAATTATTTATTCAATAGTGTTGCGAGCTCATATAATATATTTATTCATTTAATGGTGTTTAAGGTGACATATTTCTGCACAATGGCTAATCGTGACCACAAGCTCATACAAGAGGGATGTTACATCCCAACGCTCACCTACATTCGCGCTTGATAATGTCGTTCCAATGTAACATGCCTAATATTTAGTTAATATAAATCATTAACTGGGTATCAAATGATTAATGTTGGCTTTGGAAAGTTTATATTTCTGCATTTATTATATATCAATTCAACATAGAATCATTGGATATAAAAGCATTTTTTTCTTTTAGAAATCTTTATGATTAAGAATATGAATCGTGAGGCCAGATATTAAATCCTAAATAAGAATTAGGAAAGGCTTTCATAAATCACTGAAATTGTAATTGAAGTACATTCATT
Organism: Pictodentalium vernedei; assembly: GCA_031216915.1. NCBI lineage: Eukaryota > Metazoa > Mollusca > Scaphopoda > Dentaliida > Dentaliidae > Pictodentalium > Pictodentalium vernedei. The sequence goes on along the minus strand of CM062296.1, from coordinate 80,455,635 downwards.
GGTTAAAGAGGAGTTGCGGAAAAACATTCGTTCAAGAAAGTGACCATAAGTCCCAACAAAAATACATCACATCAACAACTAAAATAAGTCTTAATGTTACTAGTAACAAGTATGAGAAAGTATTAAATAAAAAAAAAAAGTTAAAAAAAAATTTTTTTAAAAGAAAGTGAATATAAGTCCCAAAAATCCCCCTCAAATTCCTCAAATATGCATGTAATAAGGGCGCAACGTTACCGCAATGTAGTTCTGTAACCCATGCGTACAATATCAATTGCCTAGAAAGACACATAGAAACAGAACTCACCTTAACACCTCACCTTAACACAAACTTTTCGAACTTAAAATTGAGTAAGTCAGACAAAAACGTGAACATTGTGACTGAAAAAAAGAAAAGAAATCAGTTAAATTTCTGCATACAGTCGAGTTAATACCTACAGTTGTTATTGAAATGAGAAAATAAACAGTAATGAGAAGTTAAAGCAACACAATCTGCACAAAAGCTGACTTTAACGCAAATTCTTACAACACCTAAACGCTAATTCTTACAACAAGTTTTGGCAGAAAATCAGCCTCAAATTCCTCAAATATGCATGTAATGAGGGTTAAATATTACTGCAATGGAGTTCAGTAACCCAAGTGTAGAATATTAATCGCTTGGAAAGACACATAGAAACACAACTCACCTAAACACAAAGTTTACAAACTTTTAGAACTTAAAATTTACTAATTCCGAGAAAAACATGAAAATTTTGAGTGAAAAAAAAGAAAATTTTCATTAAATTTCTGCATACAGTAGGGTTAATACCTACAGTTGTTATTGAAATATGAAAATCAACAGTAATGAGAAATTAAAGCAGCACAATCTGCACAAAAGCTGACTTTAACACAAATTCTTACAACACCTAAACGCAAATTCTTACAACAACTTTTGGCAGAAAATTTTTGGTGAAATTTGGAAAAAAGTCGTATCAGGGTTAAATACTGTTCTAATAGTCCCCTACAACCTACATACGCAATATCAAAGGCCTGAGCCCACTGATGTTTGAGAAATTAACCTTAACATTAAATCTTACAATATTGGACACGTCGGACGCCGACGCCCTAGGTTATGACAATAGCTCACCACATCTTACAGATGTAGGTGAGCTAATAATGGGTTTCTCAAATATAGGCTTAAATGAAAGGATACATATTTTGATACATCGTCATCATCAAAAATTGTCAGGTCATGATCTTTTCCAACTATTCCAAGTGAACAATTCTGAAAAATAAAAGCAGAAAATCAATTTTGAAAAACATTTTTTTTAAATCATTAACCCTTTACCCAATGCAGACGATATCAAAATTTATTATTTCAAATAACATTTTTTTAAAATTTTCAAAAAATTTCAACAAAACCATATCATGTGACCCCTCGTTGCAATGAGCTCGACAAGCTCGTTCCAACGAGGGGTCACATGATATGAATTTGTTGAAATTTTTTGAAAAGTTAAAAAATTTATAGTAATTTAAATATTTTTTATACTTACCAATGACCCAGACATAGCTGGTGCTAACTCTTGAAAAACTAGGGCCAAACACAAATTTTGCCCCCCAATCCCCAAAATTTGCATCTAAAACCAAAAGAAATCATGTCCTGAAGGACCTCCATACTTTGCCCTTACTGCGCATGCGCAGTGTCAAGGACGTTCCGAAATTGGCGCCAATTATCATTCTTACAAGCAGTGCCTGGTCAGCGCTATGTACTCAGCGGGGAGGTATGAGTTCCCAACTCCTGGGAGGGCCATCCCCGTCTGGGTCATTGGTAAGTATAAAAAATATATAAATTACTATAAATTTTTTAACATTTTTATACTGTACCAATGACCCAGACATAGCTGAATAGTAAAAAGGCTGGAGGGCCTAGGACATAGAGGAATATCCAATAAGCTCAACTATATAATATAGAGTCAACCCTTCAAGGAGAAAAGGAGTATTAGGCTTTACATGTATCTTTCTTATTTTATGTTAAATTAGAAAGATACAATACCCTTCATAATTGAGCACAATAACATTCATGTTCTCTATTAACATCCAGTATAACCCTTTATACTAATTATTTTTAAAGTAAGCCAATAAATAAAGTTAGTCCAGAGAATTGAGACTCTTTATATTCTTTAAAAGTGTCCAAGGATTGTATATTAACGCCCGTTTGACACTTGACATATACAAATGCTTCACACAGAGCTACACTTTAAAAATATGACATGAATGAATTTTTAACATTAATATTACACTTTAAAACCATCCCGGAAACGACTCAGAAATACTGACTTCGGAGGAGGCATTCCCTTGCTTTTCACTATAAAGCAGGTGACCTAAGGGAACACCCTCCCCCCCCCCTTGCCCTTGCCCTGGGTCAAATAGCCCAGAGCGAAGAGGGCAGCCGGACGGAGTCACTGCCGGAACAGAAAACCTGCATAACTATAGTTGCAACTGTTTAGTGGACGACATTCTGAGCAACAGATAACGGACCTAAACAATGCAGGTCTCCAGAAATGGACTCAATATTTCTGAGATAAAAATTTGTGAATGTGGATGGCTGAGACCAATAAGCAGCCTTCATTAAATCTGTAATAGCAATACTATTAGCGTAAGCCCAAGATGTAGAAAGAGCTCTTACTTCATGAGCCGAAATCTTAAGCACATACTGCTGAGAAGAAGATAAATTTTCATAAGCAGTACGGATAGTTAATTGAATCCATCTAGCAATAGAATGGACCGAAATGTCCTTTCTGTTAGGCATCAGAGACAGAAAGAAACGTTTTCGTCCCTTTCTGATAAACTGAGATCTCTGTTTATAGATACGTAACGCTCTAACAGGACAGAGTAAAGGCCTACGCCCGTCTGAAGACGGCAGAGCCTTAGTAACAATAGGTTCCGGATATTTATTAGGAGCCTGATTCTTAGCTAAAAATCCCACATTAGTAGTGAAGGTGATAGTGTTCTCGACACTACGATAGTGAGAATCATCCACCGACAGTGCATGAAGCTCACTAACTCTTCTAGCAGAAGAGAAAGCTAAGAGAAAAGCTGTCTTATAAGACAAGAATTTGAAATCTACTGTCCCAAGAGGTTCAAATGGCTTTTCCTTCAGTTTAAGAAGAACCCAAGCTAAATTCCACTTAGGAATTAACCTAAGAGTTCTGGGTCTATTTATCGAGAAGTTTCTAACTAACTTAGATAAAGAGACATTAGATCCAATTTGTAAACTATCATGATGTGCATAGGTATCAGATAACATAGACCTATAACCCTTAATAGTAACAGGCTGCAGTTTGATTTCGTCAAACAAGTATACTAGAAAGTTTGCAATGTCTGGTATGGAGGGATCAAAAATATCCACAGAATGATCCCTACACCAACGACGAAAAACCTTCCACTTAGCCGCATAGTTTAGCGAAGAGGAGGTCCTCCTACAGTTAGAAATCGCGTCCACTGCTCGTCCTGTAAAGTGCTTGCCATGCAAGAAGGACCGCACAACGGAAAAACGTGAAGGTTGAGACCTTGCGGGTTGTGATGGAGTTGACGCGGTTTCCCCTGCGAAAGAAGATCCTCCCGTGGAGGAAGCTTTTGCGGTAGGTCCCACAACAGACACCTGAGTAGATTTATCCACGGTCTCTGTGGAGACAGAGATGCTACCAACAGAATCTTGCACTGAGATTGTTTTATCTTTAGCAATACTTGCTGAATTAACGGCGCTGGAGGATACGCATATCCTATCATTCCGTCCCAAGGGATCGACAGTGCGTCTACTGCAAATGCTCTTGGATCCGGACACGGAGACACATACGTTTGCAACTGATTGTTGAGATGTGTCGCAAATAAGTCTATCATTGGCCGTTCCCATTGGTAGCAAATCTGATTGAATACTTGTTTGTTGAGAGTCCACTCCGATGGCAACAAGCGACCCTTTCGTGAAAGGGAGTCTGCTAGTACGTTCAGACGACCCGGTATATGACGGACCGAAAGTAGAACTTGATGTTCTAGAGCAAACAGAAGGATTCTTTCCATTAGATTGAACAACGGAATTGAATGAGTGCCTCCCTGATTCCGTATATACGCCACTACTGTCGTATTGTCGGATAGGATTTGGACATGAGCATTGTGAATAATGTCCATCCAATGACGTAACGCAAGCCAAATTGACATCATTTCCTTGATGTTTATGTGCTTGCCCAGGAATTGCGGATCCCTGGCATCTCGAATCCGTTGGGATCAATGATGCACCGCAACCTGTTTGACTGGCATCCGTCATAATGGTAAAACTCGGATCCGGCAACTGCAGCGGAACTCCCTGAGTTAACCACTGAATGTTTGCACAAGTCTGAATCTCTCGTTTCACTTGATCTGACAAGAGAACGTCTATGTCGAGCGAATGAATTTTCAGACTCCAATTCTGAGTCAAGAAAATTTGGAGAGGACGCGTTCGTAACCGCCCCATCGGAATGAGATCCGCAGCGGCTCCGCACAGACCTATCAGTCTAATGAACTCCCTCGCTGTAACTTTGTCTGCGTGCAGACAATAGCGAGCGTAACAACTGACTAAATTCGCTCTGGTTAACGGCAGACGAACGAGATTGTTGTGCGTCTCGAAGCTCATTCCCAGATGTGTGAATGACTTGGACGGCACCAGATCCGACTTCTCCTCGTTTATTATAAAACCGAGACGTCGGAGCAATAGAAGCAGATTCTGCACATCGTTCTGAAGTGTTAACTCGTTGCCGTACCTCTGAAGAATGTCGTCCAGGTAGGCCGACGTTACCCCAGACGAATGAGCTCGGAAATACATCATTACCGAGTTCATTACCCGAGTGAAAGCCCAGGGTGCTAGATTCAATCCGAAGCACATCGCCCGGAATTGATACACCACCCCTAGGACTGCGAAGCGTAGATACTTTCTGAATGTCGGATGTACCATGACGTGAAAGTACGCATCTTTGAGATCTATGCTTGTTGCATAATCGTTCACCCGAATACTCGCTCTGACCGATCGAATCGTTTCCATATAAAATTTCGGAGCGACGATCAGCTTGTTTATCCAGCTCAAATCTATGACTGGACGGAACGAGCCGTCTGGTTTCGGAACCAGAAACAGATGGCTGTAGAATCCCGGTGTCTCCTGGTTTTCTACGACCTCTACCGCGTTCTTCCCTAAAAGAGACTGCACCTCTGATAACAGAGCATCTCTTTTATGCGGATTTGACGGAAGTTGAGTCCATTTTGGACTTCGAGTTAATGGAGGCTTTCGTTTGAAGGATATCTTTAGACCTTCTGAAATCACCCCTCTCACCCAAGGGTCGTCCGTAATCGACGCCCACTCTTTTGAAAAACTCGACAACCTTCCGCCAACCGGCACGCGATAGAGGTTGAAGCCATCACCTCCTGGACCTGCGAGGCCTGCGGGAGGAGAAACCACGTCCTCCGCGACGTGCGGGAGGAGAAACCACGTCCTCCGCGACCTGCACCTCGTCCCGTCGACCTCGGGGCATCCGACCGGTTGTCCCGGCCCGAAGGACGTCCAGCTGCCTTGACGGTCTCTTGAATAAGACCAAGAGGACGCACCGGAACCTCTATAGGAACCTCTCTTGGGCGCATTAGACCCAGAAGTGCCTGTCTTACTCTTATCTGCCGTGTCCGACTTTCTAGAAGCAGATTTAAACAGCAGAGAATCCGAAGCTTTCTTAGTAATTTTATCGTAAATTGCAGAAAGCTTGCCGTCGAAGAGAAGTTCTCCGGAGACCGAAGCGACTCGGAGAGAGTTCTTCACCTTACTATCCACGAGTGTGGATGTAGCTAGGGCTGCGTCACGTCTAACCAACTCCAGGTTAGCCACTGAAAGGGCGGAGTTACACGTGGAATAAGCTACTGCCCTTGAAAGAAGTCTTAAAGAGGATTGTATATCCTGAAATTCTTTCCCTCGAAGACGCAGTGATAACGCCTTAGTAAGGTGGTCTGCGTAAGATAAAGCATCTAAACTGGCTCTGTTAGACGAAATAGTCGTCTCCAACACCGCGGTTGGAATAGACGCAGACGACGGTAATGATAATTCTAAGTCTTCCGCCTCGTCGTCCATACGCAGAGGAACTCTCGGGATACCTTGTCCTGCCGTATCGAATTTATTCCTTGCATTAATGAAAGGCAGGTTAAGAGTATTGGCGGACAAGAAACCCGTTTTCCCTGTTTTGGAAGCAAGTTTGAATATAGCGTCGTTCAATAATTCAAATGTTCTTGTGACATTATTGGACTGAGACGGAAACTCGGGAGCGATGTCCCTGAACCGCTCAAAGAAATCAGTGTCCAATGACGCTATAATTCTCTTGTCCGGTACCGCAGCAGTCTGGTCCGACGGAACAACTTGAGGAAGAAAGTGCCGGATGAAGTCCATGGCAGCTTTATGTTGTTCCGAAAGGGATAGCTCCAAGTCATCCGTATCCCTTTCACCATCCGGTCGGACCTCATGATGCTCCCAGTCGTCCGCACCCGATGCTTCGGCAGAGCGTACCGACCCTGTGCTGTCGGATAATTCCCGATCCGACACCGTTTCTGTCGGTTGCTGGGATGCTGCGATAAGTTGTGCTATTTGAACAAGCACGTCCGACATCGAGGCCTGCGGAGGCGCAGTCTTTCGCTGCTTCGCCGAGGGCAGCTCCGCATCTGGTGACTCCCGCATACTCTTCCTATGCGAACGTCCGGAGTCAACCGGCCTCGTGTCCCTGTCTACCGGATAGCGTGACCTGGTCGCCGAAGAATCCCTGATCGGCGAAGCTGGTAAAATATCGGCGGTCACGTAGCCAAGGTGCGGTCGTGTGCGCTGGTGAGAGGAAGAAGCCTGAGCAGTCTCATCGGACTGCCTATACAATGGAGCGTCCCGAGCGACGGACGAGTGCTCCGCTTGCGACACATTTTGTACCACAACATCTGGTCCCAGATGTTGTTGTACGAGAGAGGGGCCTCTCTCGCTCGCGGCCCGGCTGGACCTGGACGAGCTAGGAACCGGCTTCCTCCGATCTCTCCTACTATCCGCCGTCACTGGGTGTGCACGTTGAATCTTTATAGTGCTCGCATCACCCAACATTTCCTCCTGGACCGCATCGGACGAATCCGGCTGCCGAACCATTCGGTGAATGGACGCTACACCGGGCGAGCTAGCGGACGACATTTGTCTTATCTCCATGAGCACTTTCGCCGCTAGCTCTGTATTCATTTGTGACGACGGAAGCGCACTTGCGGAAGATAACATGGAAACATCACCCTGTTCTTATTCCTCTGAAATAGAAACTGATAGAGTAGAGTGACCCTGCGGAGAAAGAGCCGGCATAGCCCTTTCTCCACTAACAACATATCGTGACACACGTTTCCAATGTTTGTCATCCCAATATTGACATATTGAACAGGGATTAGTGCGAGTACACCGACTACAATTAATACAATGATCATGAAAGTCAGAGGAAGATTTCTTCCTATTACAATTTGAACAATATCCTTTCATTGTGAAAAGTCAACAACAAGTCCTAGTACTCGCACAAACCCCTAAACACAAAGATACATAATAACATGATACATTAATATTGAAAAAACAATTAAAAATCAAAATAATTTTTGAAAAATATTTTTTCAGCGAAGCCCAAGTTTCTGAAAAGTAACGTTGAGCCCCAATGGATCCCAAGGCTATGTGTGGTCAAAAATTTTAAAATTATATTAAATAATTAATGCAACACTTACGGATAATAATAATGTATCTTATAGTGAGATAAACTACTCCAAAGGCAAACAGCCCCCCTCAAAAGAGACTGTTGCCAATGTAAACAAACAGTGTAAAAACACCAGAAAACATGACTCCAGGCACTGACAATACTGGCCCGAAATCAGTCATCAAAATTACACACTATCTGATGCAAAACAGAGACTCCCAGGGGAGAATCTGCAGAACATCAGATGGTAGATGCAGAACACAACGTTTATACACCCAAGGGTGAAAACGCAAATATGGGGAAAATAACAGAATTCATTCTGTAACCAAGCTAATTCTCCCAAGAGAATTTAGAAATGATCTTTCTCAAAAATATGCCAAAAGCATGGGAGAATAGCAAGGGGGGACTTAGAAGACCAGGGGAGAGGAAACACTGAATAAGCAGTGCAACTTATAGCAAGAATGACAACAACAGGCCCATGCCTCGAAAATAGGCAACTTAACATAATTTCATAAAAATTTTTAAGTACAGCCCTGATAATTTTTTGTCACTCCTTTTTCCTCTCCTCCTTCTATATCCTCCTTAGAATCACCATTTCTCCAATAATTACGTGTCTGGCATCCTTTAAACTGAGATTTACAAGCACAAAGATCAGTGAGATGTTGACTGATGAAGGGCCAAACAGAGAATGATAATTGGCGCCAATTTCGGAACGTCCTTGACACTGCGCATGCGCAGTAAGGGCAAAGTATGGAGGTCCTTCAGGACATGATTTCTTTTGGTTTTAGATGCAAATTTTGGGGACTGGGGGGCAAAATTTGTGTTTGGCCCTAGTTTTTCAAGAGTTAGCACCAGCTATGTCTGGGTCATTGGTACAGTATAAAAATATAATATTTTTTCAACTGCTGAATTTGCATATTACGCGGGCGGATGCGTGCGATTCATTGGGTAAAGGGTTAATATACTACACCCACACTTATATGTATATCAGTATTTATTACATGCTTGTTCTATGAAATCCTCATCTCCAGCAAAAATGAAAATCCGTTCCAAACACATATGCAGAACAGAAATCGTTGACAAGACTATTTCTGGATGATCACGTCATCTGTCAAAACTTAACATAACCCTGCCTACTTGGAATTTCCATTTGACCTACAATCAGAGAAGCCATGCTGTTAAAACACATCTGGTTATGCCCCCTTCCATGCCAACACATGGCTATGCATCCGCCAGTATTGCAACGCTAAACCTGCACCCACTAAAATTGCACCCGTCAGGAGAATAGTACAGTTAAAACTAGAAGTCCTGTCCCGAATTGTGCGCTTATCTAGGCTTAATTGCGCGTTGGAAGTGCGCGCAATTGCCATATTGAATGGCATCCAAAGCATGGCAGGTTCTCCCGGTTACTCATTGCAAACACATGCAATGTTTCTGCCAATGGACCTCCGGGTTACCCGGAGGTCCATTGGCTAAAACATTGCTTGTGCACAGGCCATATGTACAGAATTTGATAGCTTTACTTGGGCCATAACGCGCCCATTACCGCGCATATCAACATGCTATTTCTGCGCATTTCATGACAGGACTTCTAGTTTTAACTGTATATACAGGCACTGCCATCGAGCAGTTGTTCGCCTCTGATGAAGTTCACATTGAATGAAATCAGTCCAGGTATACAAGTGCCATAAGGGATACTTCAAGATTCAAGCCCTCTGGTACTCTATAGAATTACTTTTGAAGTTTAGAAGGGAGAGTTCAAACCAAATATGCATGTACGACGATGGTAAAAACACATGTACACCACATCTTTGGCCTATTTATAACTCAGCCCACAATTTCTCCCGAAATTGCACATGTGTCTGTAAATAGTAGAAGATGATTGAACACCAAAATGAACCGTTTGCAGTGTTTCCATTCTAGGAAAATAAATGAGGCTGTAATGTGACAACCATGGTTTGGCACGAATTAGGAAAATGTTTAATTCTGGGGTCCCATCTTCAAGCTTTGCTTTTCGGCCTATTTCTTTTCAGCCTCATGTGTTGATGCTTTGAAGTTTTCAAAAGTTTCAACACACAGGGCTGTAAAACGACAGACTGAAATGTGAAAGGCCTAAAAGCCTTCTTGGTCTCGAGGTATTTAAAAGTGCACTCATTCAAGCGGTTTTCAAAATATTTAATGACTGGAAACAATCCGAATGAATGCACTCTGTGATTTCCAATGTCAGGGGTCCCTTCAAATTGACCAAACAAAAAAACTTTCAATCCTTTCTTGTTTTTTAACAATTAAATTTATTTCATATTCATTGTTCTCACAAGGGGCCATACTGTGATAACTGATGGAAATTATCAATATTTTATCCACACCCCCCTCTCCACCCCCCCCCCCCCCCCCCCCCCATAACTACAAAATGAATTGGAATATCCATGCAACAAAATAGCATTAAAAGAATTATTTTGCAGTTACTTTTTGCAAAGTACCAGTTGTTGCTCTGAAGTAAATAAATTAAAATTAATACTAGAGGTACTGTGAGCAAGCTCAAAAAGTGATACCCCCGTGCCTGAAATGTGTAAGTTAGATTATCTCCCCTTTAAATGTCAGAACGGAATTATTTTTGCTTCATGCACATCTTCATATGGAGTTCTTCCATTGTGTAAAGTTGCATGAAAATTCTTCAAACGGTTAAGGAGGAGTTGCGCTTATAAGGATGGACAGACAGATAGACAGGGTGATTCCTATATACCCCCCAAACTTTGTTTGCGGGGGGTATAATGAATAGAGGAGGTCTCATCAATCCACTATAAAGCATTGCATGATTCCAACTCTTGCCTGCCAAATGATGACACAGCAATGATACTGAACAGTGACAGGTTGACCCGGTGACTCACCAGACTATCAATGGGACTGTCTGTCACATCCAAGCCATTGCCAGGGTCTTAGTAGCGATCTTGTTGCCTAGACAGTCAATGACTTTGATAGATGTTCTGCGACCACAGTACTGCAGATTGATACTCACAGAAACGAAGAGAAACCATTGATGGTGAAAAAGATTACTTCACACTGAACGAAGGTAGTTCAGGGGCTGAACAAAGTACCAAGAAGATTTCTGTTACATTCTGATATCAGAGCAGTTAAAATCTTGATAGTAGAGATGGGCAAAAAACCGAAAAACCGAACCGATACCGATATCATGGGGACACCGAAAAACCGAACCGACCCAATCTTTGAATACCGAAACCAACGGTATTTTCAATTTTCCCTGTGCATTCACTATTTATAAGGCCTTGATGAGGATTGATAGCAGTTGATGTGTTCATTTTCATGAAAGAAGTGACTGATTTTATTTTTCAGTTTTGTTAAGCCTTAAGAACCAGTGCAGTTGTACTAAATTATCAATAGTCTACGACCTGTACATGTCCAGTTGCTTAGCAGTGATTTCTAGCCAAGTCTTGGCTGCCTTAACAGGCAGCCAAGACTTGGCTAGAAATCACTGACCAGATAATTTTACTACTGTCATCAGGCCCACCTAAAGATGACATCTTCAGGACACACATTCTATGATTACAGACGCCTTAAGTGGAGCTTGAAAAGTTAAGGCGGATTTAGAACAAGTCACCAAATTATTGTAGATATGATCTGTGTTGACAAAAGAATGACAATGTTGAGCCCATCAACAATGGCATGTGTAGCACTGTGATAGAATGATACAAGAACAACTTATTCTGTATTTTTCTGACATGGATTCCCCTACTATCAGTGAATCTGAAGTCACATACCGAATACCGAACCGATACCGCGGTATGCCCACACAAAAATACCGAAACCGATACCGAACTCAAAATTCCAATACCGCCCATCTCAATCTTGATAGCTCCTATCTATTAAAATCTTTTATTTTTGGAATATATTATGTTGCAGTTATTTCTTGCAATTCCGATTTGGGCTTTCCAAAAAGAAATTGCCAAATAATTAATGGGGGATTATTCCTGAATATTACAGTTAAAACTAGAAGTCCTGTCACGAATTGTGCGCTTATCTAGGCTTAATTGTGCATTGGAATTGCGCGCAATTGCCATATTGAATGGCATCCAAAGCACGGCAGGTTCTCCTGGTTACTCATAGCAAACACATGCAATGTTTCTGCCAATGGACCTCTGGGTTACCCAGAGGTCCATTGGCTGAAACATTGCTTGTGCACATGCCATATGTACAGAATTTGATAGCTTTACTTGGGCCATAACGCGCACATTAATGCGCATATCAACGTGCTATTTGTGCGCATTTCATGACAGGACTTCTATTTTTAACTGTAGGTGGGACGGAGGGTATTTAAAAAAAGACAATTACAACTCTAGATGGGACGGATGTTTCATTCGTTCACGGTAAACCTACCGCACATTCCATTTTTCTGACTACTCCTTTCAGCAGCAAGTGACACTGAGCAAATGTGTTGAGTGCGTTCAAATGTGTTGAGTGCGTTAGTGTGGTTCAAGTATTGATCTTTGCAGTCCCTTTGATGTTGAAAAAACACTTTGAAATTAACTTTTCTTCAGATGCTGCGACAAAACAGTGACTCATGCACGCATTTATTCCATGAAATTTGTGTACGGAAATCATCAAAAGAAGTCCAGAAGTTAAAAAATTTATAGTAATTTATATATTTTTTATACTTACCAATGACCCAGACATAGCTGGTGCTAACTCTTAAAATATAGGGCCAAACACAAATTTTGCCCCCCAATCCCCAAAATTTGCATCTAAAACTAAAGAAAACATGTCCTGAAAGGCCCTCCACACCTCGCCCCCACTGCGCATGCGCAGTGTCAAGGACGTTCCGAAATTGGCGCCATTTATCATTCTAATAACCAGTGCCTGGTAAGCGCTATGTACTCAGCGGGGAGGCAAGAGTTCCCAACTCCTGGGAGGGCCATCCCCGTCTGGGTCATTGGTAAGTATAAAAAATATATAAATTACTATAAATTTTTTAACATTTTTATACTGTACCAATGACCCAGACATAGCTGAATAGTAAAAAGGCTGGAGGGCCAAGGACATAGAGCAAAATGGAATACGCTCAATAAAATAAAATAGAGTCATCCCCTGTAGGGAAAAGAAGTAATAGGCCTTACATGTATCTTTCTTATTTATGATAAATTAGAAAGATACAACACCTTCCAAAAATTGAGCTTCATACATCCATGTACTCTATTAATATCCAATAATCCTTATACTAATAATTTTTAAAGTAAGCCAATAATAAAGTAAGTCTAGAGAATAGAGACTCTTATACTCCTAAAAGTGTGTGAGAATTGCATAATCATGTCCATTGAGATATGCAATATTCAAAGCTATACTTTAAAAACTAAGACTTGAATGAATTTTATAAACTTAAACTTCTCACTAAACAACCATCCCAATAACAGCTCAGAATTACTAACTCCGGAGGAGGTATCCCCTTGTTTTCATAGTAAAAACAGGTGACCCAAGGGAACACCCTCCCCCCTTTTTCTTGCCCTGGGTCAAATAGCCCAGAGCGAAGAAGGCAGCCGAACGGAGACACTGCCGAAACAGACAGCCTACCTAGCTATAGTAGCAACTGTTAAGTGAATGACATTCTGAGCAGTAGATAATAGACCTAACAATAGAGGCCTCCAGAAATGGACTCGATATTTCTGAGATAAAATTCATGAATGGATGGCTGAGCGCAATGAGCAGCCTTCAAAAATCTATAATAGCAACACTATTAATGTAAGCCCAAGAAGTAGAAGAACTCTTACTTCATGAGCCGAAATCTTAAGCACAACTGCTAAGCCAATGATATACCATAAGCAGTACGCTAGTTAATAGAATCCATTAACAATAAAATGGAGCGTAACGTCCTTCTACTAGACATCAAAGACAGAAGAAGCTTACGCCCTTGTAATAAACAGATATCTGTTTATAAATACATAAACTGTACCCGGAAAGAGTAAAGGCCTATGCCCATACGAAGACGGAAGGACCTTAAAATAATAGGTTCCGGATAATAGGAGCCTAACTCTTATGCAACAATCCAACCTAAATAGTAACGGAAGTATTGATTCCGAAACTATGAAAGTGAAAATCATCCATCGATAGTGCATGAAACTCACTGACTCTACAGTAAAAGAGAAACCAACAGAATTACTGTCTAAAAGGTCAGAATTTGAAAACTACTGTTTCCAGAGGCTCAAATGATTACTTAGCTAAATAAGAACCGAAGTTAAAATCCGTATAGGAATTTAATCTAAAGATTCTAAGTCTATTTATCAAAAAGTTACTAACTGACTTAGATAAAGAGACAAAAGACTCAATTGTAAACTATCGTAGAGTGCATAGGTATGAGGTAACATAAACCTATAACCTAAATAACAACAGGCTGCAGTAGATCTTGTGAAACAAGTATACTAAAAAATAGCAATGAGTAGTATGGAGGGATCAACCATATGAACATAATGATCCCTACACCACGACGGAAGAGCCTCCACTTTAGTCGCATAGAATAGCGAAGAAGAGGATCTCCTATAGTAAGAAATCGCGTCCAAAGCTCGTCCAGTACAGTGCTTACAATGCAATACGGACCACACAACGGAATACATGAAGGTTGCGACCTTGCTGGTTGTGATAAAGATGACACGATTTACCCAGTGAAAAAAGATCCTCACATAGAGGAAGATTTCACGTTAAGATCCACAGTAGACAAGAGAGTAAATTACTCATGATCTCTGTGAAGATAGAGATGCTATCAACAGAAATGTATAGTGGTTGTTTATCTTAGCAATACCTGCTAAAACAACAGCGCCGGAGGATACGCGTATCCTATCATTCCGTCCTATAGATCAATAGAGCGTTAACAGTATTAGCTCAGAGATCTGGACAAGCCAACACATACGTCTGCAATTGATTAGCAAGCTGTGTCATAAATAAAACATCATTGGGCGCTCCCATAGATAGCAAATCTGATTAAATACTTGTTTGTTGAGAGTCCATTCTGACAGCAACAAGCGACCCGTAAGAGAACGGGAGTGCGATAAAACAATCAGACGACCCAGAATATGACGGACCAAAACTGAACTTGGTGTACTATAACCAACAGACGGATTCTTTCCATTAAATTGAATAACGGAAACGAAAGAGTGCCTCCCTGGTTCCGGAGATACGCCACTACTGTCGAATTAAAGGACAGGAATTTGGGCATGCGTTTCTGAATAATGTTCATGCAATGACATAAAGCAAGCCTAAAAAACATTATTCCGCGGAAGTTAACTGATAGCTAAAAGACTGCGGAACCCAAAGACCCTGGCACTTCGAATCCGTAGGGATCAGTATATATCCCAATCTGTTTGACTGGCAACCGTAATAACAGCCACACTCGGGTCCGGCAACTGCGGCGGCACTCTCTGAGTCAACCACCAAATGTTTGCCCCAGTCTGAATCTCTTGTAACACTAGATAGACAAGAGAATGTATAAATCAAGCAATTCATGGATTGCCGGAAAGTTGCCGTCGAAGAGAAGCTCCTCCGAGAACGAAGCGACTCTGAGAGAGTTCTTAACCTACTATCCACGCGTGGATGTAGCTAGGGCTGCATCACGTCTAACCAACTCCAATCAGCCACTGAAGGGCGGAGTTATACGTGAACAAACTACTGCCCTCAAAAGAAATTACATTGAGAATAATATCCCGTAAATCTTTTCTTGAAGACGTAATGATAACGCCTCAGTAAGGCGGATTACGTATAATAAAGCGTCTAAGTTAAGTCTACTATACATAATGTCGTTCCCAACATTGAAATTGGAAAAGACATAAACGGCGAAAAAGAATATATGCAGTCTTTAATCACACCGTCTAGACGCATATGAACTCTCGGTATGCCCTGCTCTGCCAAAATAAACTATATGTAAAAAAGATAAAATGGCAGAAATGAGCCACGCGGACAAGAAACTAAACTATCATGCTTAGTAGCAGGCTTGTATATATATATAATATATAGCGTCGAAAAATAAAACACATGTTGTAATGATAATATTGGACTGCGTCGGTAAGTCAGGGACAAAGTCCCTGTACCGATCGAAAAATCCGAGTCCAATGACGCTATAAGTCTCTTATCCAAGATCGCAGCAATGAAGTCCGAAAAATAATCACTGGAAGAAATGCCAGAAGATATGAAAGGCATCTTCCGATACTACTAAAGGGAAAACTCGAAATCTTTCGAATCCCTTTCGCCATCCTGTCGGACCCTATAAAGCGTTCGGTCGTCCGTAGCTTGATGCAACCGCGGACCGCACCGACCCAGCGCCGTCGGATAATTCCTGATTCGACCGAGAAACCGTCAATTGCTGGGATGCTGCGAAACAACTGTGCTAACTCGGATAGCACGTCCGTCACTGAGGCCTGAGGAGCAGCGGTCTTACGATGCATTGCCGCAGGAAGCTCCGAGATCGTTACCCCGTGCATACTTCCAATATGCGAGCGAACGGAGTGTATAGGCCTCGTGTCCCTTGGCTACCGGATGGCGCGACCTATTCGCTGTGGAATCACTGAATGCCGAAACTGATCGGATACTCGAGGTCACGTAGCCAATGTGCGGTCGTGTGCCCTGCTGTGAGGATGAGGAAGCATTAAAGACAGTCTCTCGGACTGTCAATATAACGGAGCGTCCCGAGCAACGGACATATGCTCCGAATGTAAAATATCTGAACCACAACATGCGGTCCCCTATGTTGTTGGCTTCCTCCGATCTGTCCTCAATCTGCCGTCACTGGGTGAGTACTAAAGAAATTAAAGTGCTCGCATCACCCAAATCTCCTTCCTAGACCGCAACGGACGAACCCGGCAGCCGAACCATTCGATGAATGTACGCTACACCGGGTGAGCTAGCGAATGTCACTCCGTAAGCGATAGACATATTCCATGAGCACTTATTGCCGCTAACTCTTCATTAACTATGACGACAGAGGCACACTTTTGAAAGACATCTCCATAACTCTTCGAACAAGAAACCAGAAATGCTTGGATAGCAAGCATAAAATAATAATATATATAGCGTCGTTCAATAATTCGAAAGTTTGTGTGACATTATTGGACTATGTCGGAACTGAGGGACGATGTCCCTGAACCGAACCAAAAATTTCTAAGTCCACCGACGCTATCAGTTTCTTATCCGGCATCGCAGCATATGTTGTTCCGAAAGGGAATGCTTGAAATCCACCGAATCCCTTTCGGTATCCCGTCGGACCGGATGAAACTTTCGGACGTCCGTACCCGCTTCCGCGGAGCGTCCCAACCCAGCATCGTCGGATAAAATATATGCGACAGATTCAGTTGATGCTGGGATGCTGCGATAAACTGTGCTATTAAGGAAAGCACGTCCGTTCCCGAGGCCTGTGCAGTAGCGGACTTACGATGCATTGCCGCTGGAAGCTCCGTGTACGTTGACTCCCGCACACTTCCTATGCGAACGTCCGGAGTCTGCAGGCCTCGAGTCCCCGGCTACCGACCCAGCGCTGTCGGATAATTCTCGATCCGACACCGTTTCTGTCGGCTGCTGGGATGCTGCGATAAGCTGTGCTATCTGCACAAGAATGTCCGGCGTCGAGACCTGCGGAGGCGCAGTCTATCGCTGCTTCGCCGAGGGCAGCTCCGCATCAGATGGCTCCCGCATACTTTTCCTATGCGAACGTCCGGAGTCCATCGGTCTCGAATCCCTGGCTGCCGGATGGTGTGACCTGGTCGCCGAAGAATCCTTGATCGGCGAAGCTGGTAATATATCGGCGGTCACGCAGCCAAGGTGCGGTCGTGTGCGCTGACGAGAAGAGGAAGCCTTAGCAGTCTCAGCGGACTGCCTATACAACGGAGCATCCCGAGCGACGGACGTATGCTCCGCTAACGACACATTTGTACCACAACATCTGGGGCCAGATGTTGTTGAACGAGAGAGGGGCCTCTCTCGCTTGCCGTCCGGATGGACCGGAACGAGCTATGAACCGGACTAAAAGGCTTCCTCCGTTCTCCCTCCGATCCGCCGTCACTGGGTGTGCATTAAGTTAATTTTATAGTGCTCGCATCACCCCAAAATTCCTTCTAGACCGCAACGGACAAACCCGGCTGCCGAACCATTCGGTGAATGGACGCTACACCGGGCGAGCTAGCGGACGTCAAAGGCCGTCGAACCTACTAGGGTCCTCTTAGGCAATTGGCGTATTACATGAGCACTTTTCCGCTAGCCCTTCATTAATTGTGACGACGGAGGCACACTGTTGGAAGACATCACAGATACATCACCCTAATCTTGATCGTCTGAAATAGAAATTGATAAAGTAGAGTGACCCTGCGGGGAAAGGACCGGAGTGTCCAAATCCCCAACAACATACCGTGACATACGCTTCCCATATTGTCATCGAAATCATACGATACAGAACAGGAGTTAATGCGAGTACACTGACCACATATAGAATGATAATAAGGTCAGAGGAAGACTTCCTCTTAAAACAATTGATCAATGTGAAAAGAAAACAAGTCCTGGTACTCGCACTAACCCCTGGCAATCAAAATACATAATAATAATATGATCCATTAATATAGAAAAAATAATTGAAATCAAAATATTTTGAAAAAATATTTTTTCAGAACAGCCCAAGTTTCTGAAAAGTAACGTTGAGCCCCAATGGATCCCAAGCCTAAGTGTGGACAAAAATTTTAAAAATATTTTAAACAATTTATTCAACACTTACGAACAATAATAATGTATCTAGTTATGATTAAAATAACATAAAGATATTATTATTAGAAATCCCCCCCTCACACAGAGGGCTGTTGTAAATGTAAACAATGAGTGTAAAAACACTAAAATAAGACTCCAGACACCCAGGCCCGAAATCAGTTACCAAAAATACACCATCTGATGCAAAACAGAGACTTCCAGGGAAGAAACTGCAGAACATCAGATGGTAGATGCAGAACACAACGCCTAACCACCCGTAGGTGAAGACGTAAACATGGGGAAAGAACAGAATTCATTCTGTTATACAGCTAAAACTCCCAAGAAATTTTAGTAATAATAATTACAGAAACTATGCCAAAAGCATGGGAGAATAGCAAGGGGGAACTTAAAGGACAGGGAGAGAGGAAAAACACTTGAAAAAACAGTGTAACTAAATAATCAGAATGACAACAAAATGGCTGCTGCCTTGAAAATAGGTAACTTAACATAATTTCATTAAAAAATTTTAAGTTACAGCCCTGATAATATTCTGTCACACATTCTTTTCCTCTCCTCCTTTTCTATCCTCCTTAGAATCACCATTTCACTAATATTTATGTGTCTGGCATCATTTAAACTGAGATTTAAAAGCACAAAGATCAGTCAGATGTTAACTGATGAAGGGCCAAACTTAGAATGATAAATGGCGCCAATTTCGGAACGTCCTTGACACTGCGCATGCGCAGTGGGGGCGAGGTGTGGAGGGCCTTTCAGGACATGTTTTCTTTAGTTTTAGATGCAAATTTTGGGGATTGGGGGGCAAAATTTGTGTTTGGCCCTATATTTTAAGAGTTAGCACCAGCTATGTCTGGGTCATTGGTACAGTATAAAAATATGGACCTTGTACAATCTGTGAATCAATTATTTCTCGAGAACGGGCAGGTCAGTGTGAATTTTAATATCTTGATCAATGTCTGGAAGGTTCCCTGGTGGAGAATGCGGTCAGTTGATGGCCGCTGTGCAGGTAGAGCAGAAACCCTGCCGATTGTGAAATAACTTGCTGATAGTTGTCAAATGAAATGTTCAGTGTCCCAATACAGTTGAACCCTGTTAATTGAATAGCCACTTTGCAAATGAAAATTATTCAATTAACAGGAGAATTCAATTAACAGGCAGTGTCACTTTCCTGTATTCTTGAGATAAACTTAGCATTTATTCTATTATAACTTGTTTGACAGAGCTCTATGAGCTCTGTCAAACAAGATATAATAGATTAAATGCCTGTATTGGATGTACTGAGGCCAAACAGGTCTATAAACAAAGGAAAACTGAGGAGAGGCAGGATAATTTCTCGACAGTTTGCAAGATTTTTTATTCAACTAGAGGTACTGTGAGCAAGCTCACAAAGTGATATCCCCCTCCCCCCGAATGCATAAGTTAGATTATCTCCCTTTGAAAATGTCAGAATGGAATTATATTGCTTCATGCACATCTTCATATGGAGTTCTTCCATTGTGTAAAGTTTCACGAAAATTCTTAACGGTTTAGGAGGAGTTGCGCTTATAAGGATGGACAGACGGACAAACGGACAGACAGGGTGATTCCTCTATACCCCCCCCAAACTTTGTTTACGGGGGATATAATTAACAGGAGTTTACTCTATAACCTATATTCAATTAACAGGTTAAATTTGTACTGGAGGTACGGTAAATGGTCTTGCATTTGGAAATTATATTCAATTAACAAGGTTATTAAGTTAAGAGATATACAATTAAGTGGACTCCACTGTAATTGTTTTTATAGATGTGAAGGAATGTGATGAACACAGAACGACATGTGAATGGGTTAATCGATATGGTACGAGTGATATATCGATTAACCCATTAACACATGCATGTCATTCTGTGTATTTATTACATACCTATCATTGGTAAGGACACAATGTCGGACATCAAGACTCTCTCGAGCAGAATCTGATGGAGTGTGTCAGTGCAGATACTGCCAAAACACATGCAGCGTGATACTGCAAATCGAAAACGAGACTAGATGAGAATTGTGCTCCATTCTTCCTCTTCACTCCATAAAATGTGTTTTAAATCAAAAACCATCAATCAAAATTTTGTACATCATCGTTGTACAAATACTTCAATTAATTTTCAGCAATTGCTATCAAACCATCATTAGATTTGTATCAGATACACCAAGATGATGAGGTAAATCGAATCCACGGAAACCGGACTGAAGATAAGAACACATCGTAGAAACAACTACAACAAAATATTTGCTGCCTGCTTTCATCCAAAATGGATTTGATAGATTCCAAAATTGAAACATTAATATGCAGCTATTTTCACCAGAGGGTAGGTATATAATATAATTAACTTAGATGTGAATCTTTCATGAAGATGTGTGTCGCCTGCACTATATTTAACATTTCAGACAGAATTCTAAGTGGAAAAGGGGCATAACTCTGGAAAAAATACAGCGGATCAAAAAATAAAATAGGAGGTGCACAATGCCATTATGTGATAAAGAATCACTGAAAGTTTCATCAAAATCCATTCATAGGTTAAAGAGTGGCGGATAAGAGAAAGAGTGACGCGGACGACGACGCGGACGACGCAAGACGACAAAAGTAGTCCCTATATGTCGCTCCCCACTTCGTGGGGCGGCGACACAATAAAGCAAGGATAGAAATGTTGAAAAAATTCAATTATCATAAGCGGAACAATGTTCATGTTATTTATTTACTTATTTGATTTATTGGGGTTTTAATGACACTTTCGTCTCGTGTCGAACAGAAACCGGAGTACCTGGAGAGAACCACTGAGCAACTGTCAGACTCCCCAACGCACACAAGTAGGGTTATTATTTATTTATTTATTTATTTATTTATTTATTTATTTATTTATTTATTTATTGGTGTTTAAGGTCACATATTGCTGCACAATGGCTAATCATGACCATGACAGTTTTACGGGTGGAGGAAGCCGGAGTACCCGGACAGAACCACCGAGCAATGGCGAGCAACTGTCAGCTCCCCAACATACTAACTCCACACAAGCAGGGTTAGCATTGGTTGAAGACAACTGCACCATCGACGCACAGTACACCTTAATACACATCACCACCATGCCCCCACATTAGCAAATGGGATTAACTGTCTTGCCCAAGGACACATATAGAATATACCCATAGTAGCTTGGTGTACCAAATGTTGACCACGAGTGGTGAACATTTGGTACACCAAGCTACTTTGGGTATGTGTTATTTATACCATGATCGTCAGATTATTAAGAGTCGCCATTATTTTTTCTCGATTTTACCGACTACCAGACGTACATAAGTGCGAATCTTGTTTTTGTTTACGTGAGCATCAGTGGGCGGTATTTCCACTGTCAATTTTATCGCCGAAGCGAGATAGAAAATGAAACAGGGCCTTTTTCATTTTAATAGCATAATAACATGCCATTTCGAGCTATGGGTGTTTTAATAATATGAGACAATGCATGTTTGTTAAGTTTGTTAAACTCATTTAAAAACATAATAAATAATTGCCACTTTCATTTCACTCGTCGTGAAGCAGTGTGCGATAAATTTAGACAAGTTCGCATTCAGGTTGATGTCACCAAAAGTCAACTTGGATGCTGTTCCACTGTAGATGTAAATTTTAACTACTGAAATCCCATTGCTGGCGTGTTCACTGCGGTTGGTGTATAAAGCTAAAATTTATGTCATAGGCTTTTCATATATAGTAGAATAGGTAATCATGGGTATAAAATGCAGCTGTCGCCCAGTGTTGAATTCCTAAAAGAAATAGTGGGGGGACGGTGGTCGTCACACCAGACGCCGAAGGCGTCTGCCGCACGTGCCAAAGGCACGTGCGTTTAGAGGGGGGTCTGGAAAATTTGGATTTTTAGACGTTCTGAGGCATCTTCTGGTGGGATTTGGATCTCAAAATACTGGAAAAAATCTTGACAAAAATGTTGCTTTTTCATTTGTGAAACCCAATACATTCGTGAATGGGGGTAGATTATGTCGGATTCTGGTTCTCTGATTTCGATCCTCGACTATCCACTTGTGTATCAATGTTAATTGACGTGAATAGTATAGACGTTTCTCCCACATCAATCAACAATTTATCATTTAATTCGCTTCTCACGTCTTGATTGGAGCATTAACTCTTTAACCCCTAGAACTTAGAAGAACTGATCACTGCGGGACGCCTTGTGAATTGATACACCATTCTAAAATTAAGGTGTTAAAGTATCTCCATAGCTGTGATGGGTGTGCTTTTCTATCTTGATCACAAGATTGTACATTTCTTCCCCTTGTTGTTCATGAATATGAATTTTTTCAGTGCACCCACTGGGGAATGCCTGCAACTTGCAAGCATTCCCCAGTACACTGGAAAAATCCTTATTTATAAACAATGCACATTCAGCAGTGTTGGGTCATCTCTGAAATCTAATTACATGAAAAACCAGTTCCTGAATATTTAGTCTGGCTTGTAAATTTTTGTTTTTAAATATGAAATTGTTTCAGTGTACTGGAGAATGCCTGCAGGCATTTTCCAGTATACTGAAACAATTTCATATTTATGAACAATGCGCATTTAACAGCGTCGGCCGTCGGGCCATTTTAAAATAAGCTTGTGAATTGACTTGTAAAACGTGAAGACTAGGTCGGTCACGGATGACACCAAATAACGACTTAACAAAACATTCATTGAATTTATTGATATATATATTTATTGAATAAATATATATATCAATAAATTCAATGAATGTTAATTTTATTGATATGCTGATAGATGTGAAGGAAACATCTGTATGCACGAACCATGATACAGGCCTAAAATTTACAGGAATTTCAACAATGAACGTTTCTTCGAGTCATCACAAGCTTCCGGGTCTTCAGCTTTGCATTTTTTAACACGGGTGTCATCGGCAGAGTGGTGTTTCCTCAACCACGTTATAGCATACTTTTGTGGACTCCATTCTTCCAAGGCTGGTGCATTTAGCTTTATAAACATTAAGTCGGACACATTCTCGATGAGCAAGCGATTTCTTAAAACTGTACAAGTCAAGTTCATCTGGCTGAATCCTCGCTCACATTCAGCGGATGATATCGGAATCACTTGGACGCATTTCAGCAAAGGCGTCAAACCATCGGGTACGCGTCGGCCATTATTTTCAACAAATGTTTGGTAAGCTTCAACAATAGGGTAAGTGGATAGGCGAAAACGTTCACACAATGATCTAACCTCATCGACACCGAATCCGTCTTCAATGTCAATTGGCCAGTATTCAGGATACAATCTTTTTATTTCATGAAGAAGCTGCTCATAATCAGTGACTGTTCGCTGACCACAAGATGCAGTCGTAGCGAAAAGCCTGTCCTTCACTGAATTTATGATCTGATCAATTAATTTCTCCCTATCAATTTTGACCAGTTTCTCGTTTGAAACGAGCTTTATAGTCCCAAAGTAGCCAGTCTTTATAGCATAATTGCCTATCATTGCTTTAGTTCCTGTTTTAGTTTTCAGTATTTCCAATGCACGCATCAAGCGTCGAACACACCGGTCAGCAGTAATTATATCAACATCTCGTCTCTGCAGAAGTTCAGAGAGTTCAGATAATTCAAATAGAATGTCATACATTGAAGCTAAATCCATCAAAAAGTCGGGTGATTGTAGGCGCCTTCGTAGACCCTCGAATTGTGAGGCGGATTTTGTATTCCCAACAGCTTTGGCTTCGAAGTGTTTGTAAAGTGCTTCGTAATTATTCCATACAGCTGAAACGGTTCTGAAACTACTGGCTACACAACGCGTACTTAAGAAAGTTCGAATTGTCAGGAGCTGTAGCTGTGAATCTAGATTCAATGCGATCTCTTTGAGCTCACGTTGATTTTTCGGTGATTGGCTATACACGTTATGAAGTTTCTCTATAAAAATTTTAAAATGAGACACTCCAGCGAGATTAGTGACAGCATCCCCAACAGCGAGCTCTAGTCTATGGTTAAGACAGTGCCATGTGATGATTTTCGGGAAGTCTTTGCGAAGTAATTCCATAACACAAGATTTTTTCCCAGTAAGCGCACTAGCGCCGTCGCTTGTGAAAGAAATAAGATGCTCACTTAAATAGTCTTTATCAAAACCAAACGTTTTTAGACATGTCAATAAATCTGCATAAATGTTAAAAAATTTATAGTAATTTATATATTTTTTATACTTACCAATGACCCAGACATAGCTGGTGCTAACTCTTAAAATATAGGGCCAAACACAAATTTTGCCCCCCAATCCCCAAAATTTGCATCTAAAACTAAAGAAAACATGTCCAGAGAGGCCCTCCACACCTCGCCCCCACTGCGCATGCGCAGTGTCAAGGACGTTCCGAAATTGGCGCCATTTATCATTCTAATAACCAGTGCCTGGTAAGCGCTATGTACTCAGCGGGGAGGCAAGAGTTCCCAACTCCTGGGAGGGCCATCCCCGTCTGGGTCATTGGTAAGTATAAAAAATATATAAATTACTATAAATTTTTTAACATTTTTATACTGTACCAATGACCCAGACATAGCTGAATAGTAAAAAGGCTGGAGGGCCAAGGACATAGAGCAAAATGGAATACGCTCAATAAAATAAAATAGAGTCATCCCCTGTAGGGAAAAGAAGTAATAGGCCTTACATGTATCTTTCTTATTTATGATAAATTAGAAAGATACAACACCTTCCAAAAATTGAGCTTCATACATCCATGTACTCTATTAATATCCAATAATCCTTATACTAATAATTTTTAAAGTAAGCCAATAATAAAGTAAGTCTAGAGAATAGAGACTCTTATACTCCTAAAAGTGTGTGAGAATTGCATAATCATGTCCGTCGACATATGCAATATTCAAAAGCTATACTTTAAAAACTAAGACTTGAATGAATTTTATAAACTTAAACTTCTCACTAAACAACCATCCTAAAAACAGCTCAGAATTACTAACTCCGGAGGAGGTATCCCCTTGTTTTCATAGTAAAAACAGGTGACCCAAGGGAACACCCTCCCCCCCCCCTTTTTCTTGCCCTGGGTCAAATAGCCCAGAGCGAAGAGGGCAGCCGAACGGAGACACTGCCGAAACAGACAGCCTACCTAGCTATAGTAGCAACTGTTAAGTGAATGACATTCTGAGCAGTAGATAATAGACCTAACAATAGAGGCCTCCAGAAATGGACTCGATATTTCTGAGATAAAATTCATGAATGGATGGCTGAGCGCAATGAGCAGCCTTCAAAAATCTATAATAGAACACTATTAATGTAAGCCCAAGAAGTAGAAGAACTCTTACTTCATGAGCCGAAATCTTAAGCACAACTGCTAAGCCAATGATATACCATAAGCAGTACGCTAGTTAATAGAATCCATTAACAATAAAATGGAGCGTAACGTCCTTCTACTAGACATCAAAGACAGAAGAAGCTTACGCCCTTGTAATAAACAGATATCTGTTTATAAATACATAAACTGTACCCGGAAAGAGTAAAGGCCTATGCCCATACGAAGACGGAAGGACCTTAAAATAATAGGTTCCGGATAATAGGAGCCTAACTCTTATGCAACAATCCAACCTAAATAGTAACGGAAGTATTGATTCCGAAACTATGAAAGTGAAAATCATCCATCGATAGTGCATGAAACTCACTGACTCTACAGTAAAAGAGAAACCAACAGAATTACTGTCTAAAAGGTCAGAATTTGAAAACTACTGTTTCCAGAGGCTCAAATGATTACTTAGCTAAATAAGAACCTGAAGTTAAAATCCGTATAGGAATTTAATCTAAAGATTCTAAGTCTATTTATCAAAAAGTTACTAACTGACTTAGATAAAGAGACAAAAGACTCAATTGTAAACTATCGTAGAGTGCATAGGTATGAGGTAACATAAACCTATAACCTAAATAACAACAGGCTGCAGTAGATCTTGTGAAACAAGTATACTAAAAAATAGCAATGAGTAGTATGGAGGGATCAACCATATGAACATAATGATCCCTACACCACGACGGAAGAGCCTCCACTTTAGTCGCATAGAATAGCGAAGAAGAGGATCTCCTATAGTAAGAAATCGCGTCCAAAGCTCGTCCAGTACAGTGCTTACAATGCAATATGGACCACACAACGGAAAACATGAAGGTTGCGACCTTGCTGGTTGTGATAAAAATGACACGATTTACCCAGTGAAAAAAGATCCTCACATAGAGGAAGATTTCACGTTAAGATCCACAGTAGACAAGAGAGTAAATTACTCATGATCTCTGTGAAGATAGAGATGCTATCAACAGAAATATATTGTGGTTGTTTATCTTAGCAATACCTGCTAAAAACAACAGCGCCGGAGGATACGCGTATCCTATCATTCTGTCCTATAGATCAATAGAGCGTTAACAGTATTAGCTCAGAGATCTGGACAAGCCAACACATACGTCTGCAATTGATTAGCCAACTGTGTCATAAATAAAACATCATTGGGCGCTCCCATAGATAGCAAATCTGATTGAATACTTGTTTGTTGAGAGTCCATTCTGACAGCAACAAGCGACCCGTAAGAGAACGGGAGTGCGATAAAACAATCAGACGACCCAGAATATGACGGACCAAAACTGAACTTGGTGTACTATAACCAACAGACGGATTCTTTCCATTAAATTGAATAACGGAAACGAAAGAGTGCCTCCCTGGTTCCGGAGATACGCCACTACTGTCGAATTAAAGGACAGGAATTTGGGCATGCGTTTCTGAATAATGTTCATGCAATGACATAAAGCAAGCCTAAAAAACATTATTCCGCGGAAGTTAACTGATAGCTAAAAGACTGCGGAACCCAAAGACCCTGGCACTTCGAATCCGTAGGGATCAGTATATATCCCAATCTGTTTGACTGGCAACCGTCATAACAGCCACACTCGGGTCCGGCAACTGCGGCGGCACTCTCTGAGTCAACCACCGAATGTTTGCCCCAGTCTGAATCTCTTGTAACACTAGATAGACAAGAGAATGTAAAAATCAAGCAATTCATGGATTGCCGGAAAGTTGCCGTCGAAGAGAAGCTCCTCCGAGAACGAAGCGACTCTGAGAGAGTTCTTAACCTACTATCCACGCGTGGATGTAGCTAGGGCTGCCTCACGTCTAACCAACTCCAATCAGCCACTGAAGGGCGGAGTTATACGTGAACAAACTACTGCCCTCAAAAGAAATTACATTGAGAATAATATCCCGTAAATCTTTTCTTGAAGACGTAATGATAACGCCTCAGTAAGGCGGATTACGTATAATAAAGCGTCTAAGTTAAGTCTAATATACATAATGTCGTTCCCAACATTGAAATTGGAAAAGACATAAACGGTGAAAAAGAATATATGCAGTCTTTAATCACACCGTCTAGACGCATATGAACTCTCGGTATGCCCTGCTCTGCCAAAATAAACTATATGTAAAAAAGATAAAATGGCAGAAATGAGCCACGCGGACAAGAAACTAAACTATCATGCTTAGTAGCCGTCCTGTATATATATATAAATATATAGCGTCGAAAAATAAAACACATGTTGTAATGACAATATTGGACTGCGTCGGTAAGTCAGGGACAAAGTCCCTGTACCGATCGAAAAATCCGAGTCCAATGACGCTATAAGTCTCTTATCCAAGATCGCAGCAATGAAGTCCGAAAAATAATCACTGGAAGAAATGCCAGAAGATATGAAAGGCATCTTCCGATACTACTAAAGGGAAAACTCGAAATCTTTCGAATCCCTTTCGCCATCCTGTCGGACCCTATAAAGCGTTCGGTCGTCCGTAGCTTGATGCAACCGCGGAGCGCACCGACCCAGCGCCGTCGGATAATTCCTGATTCGACCGAGAAACCGTCAATTGCTGGGATGCTGCGAAACAACTGTGCTAACTCGGATAGCACGTCCGTCACTGAGGCCTGAGGAGCAGCGGTCTTACGATGCATTGCCGCAGGAAGCTCCGAGATCGTTACCCCGTGCATACTTCCAATATGCGAGCGAACGGAGTGTATAGGCCTCGTGTCCCTTGGCTACCGGATGGCGCGACCTATTCGCTGTGGAATCACTGAATGCCGAAACTGATCGGATACTCGAGGTCACGTAGCCAATGTGCGGTCGTGTGCCCTGCTGTGAGGATGAGGAAGCATTAAAGACAGTCTCTCGGACTGTCAATATAACGGAGCGTCCCGAGCAACGGACATATGCTCCGAATGTAAAATATCTGAACCACAACATGCGGTCCCCTATGTTGTTGGCTTCCTCCGATCTGTCCTCAATCTGCCGTCACTGGGTGAGTACTAAAGTAATTAAAGTGCTCGCATCACCCAAATCTCCTTCCTAGACCGCAACGGACGAACCCGGCAGCCGAACCATTCGATGAATGTACGCTACACCGGGTGAGCTAGCGAATGTCACTCCGTAAGCGATAGACATATTCCATGAGCACTTATTGCCGCTAACTCTTCATTAACTATGACGACAGAGGCACACTTTTGAAAGACATCTCCATAACTCTTCGAACAAGAAACCAGAAATGCTTGGATAGCAAGCATAAAATAATAATATATATAGCGTCGTTCAATAATTCGAAAGTTTGTGTGACATTATTGGACTATGTCGGAACTGAGGGACGATGTCCCTGAACCGAACCAAAAATTTCTAAGTCCACCGACGCTATCAGTTTCTTATCCGGCATCGCAGCATATGTTGTTCCGAAAGGGAAAGCTTGAAATCCACCGAATCCCTTTCGGTATCCCGTCGGACCGGATGAAACTTTCGGACGTCCGTACCCGCTTCCGCGGAGCGTCCCGACCCAGCATCGTCGGATAAAATATATGCGACAGATTCAGTTGATGCTGGGATGCTGCGATAAACTGTGCTATTAAGGAAAGCACGTTCGTTCCCGAGGCCTGTGCAGTAGCGGACTTACGATGCATTGCCGCTGGAAGCTCCGTGTACGTTGACTCCCGCATACTTCCTATGCGAACGTCCGGAGTCTGCAGGCCTCGAGTCCCCGGCTACCGACCCAGCGCTGTCGGATAATTCTCGATCCGACACCGTTTCTGTCGGCTGCTGGGATGCTGCGATAAGCTGTGCTATGTGCACAAGAATGTCCGGCGTCGAGACCTGCGGAGGCGCAGTCTATCGCTGCTTCGCCGAGGGCAGCTCCGCATCAGATGGCTCCCGCATACTTTTCCTATGCGAACATCCGGAGTCCATCGGTCTCGAATCCCTGGCTGCCGGATGGTGTGACCTGGTCGCCGAAGAATCCTTGATCGGCGAAGCTGGTAATATATCGGCGGTCACGCAGCCAAGGTGCGGTCGTGTGCGCTGACGAGAAGAGGAAGCCTTAGCAGTCTCAGCGGACTGCCTATACAACGGAGCGTCCCGAGCGACGGACGTATGCTCCGCTAACGACACATTTGTACCACAACATCTGGGGCCAGATGTTGTTGAACGAGAGAGGGGCCTCTCTCGCTTGCCGTCCGGATGGACCGGAACGAGCTATGAACCGGACTAAAAGGCTTCCTCCGTTCTCCCTCCGATCCGCCGTCACTGGGTGTGCATTAAGTTAATTTTATAGTGCTCGCATCACCCCAAAATTCCTTCTAGACCGCAACGGACGAACCCGGCTGCCGAACCATTCGGTGAATGGACGCTACACCGGGCGAGCTAGCGGACGTCAAAGGCCGTCGAACCTACTAGGGTCCTCTTAGGCAATTGGCGTATTACATGAGCACTTTTCCGCTAGCCCTTCATTAATTGTGACGACGGAGGCACACTGTTGGAAGACATCACAGATACATCACCCTAATCTTGATCGTCTGAAATAGAAATTGATAAAGTAGAGTGACCCTGCGGGGAAAGGACCGGAGTGTCCAAATCCCCAACAACATACCGTGACATACGCTTCCCATATTGTCATCGAAATCATACGATACAGAACCGGAGTTAATGCGAGTACACTGACCACATATAGAATGATAATAAGGTCAGAGGAAGACTTCCTCTTAAAACAATTGATCAATATCCTTTCAATGTGAAAAGAAAACAAGTCCTGGTACTCGCACTAACCCCTGGCAATCAAAATACATAATAATAATATGATCCATTAATATAGAAAAAATAATTGAAATCAAAATATTTTGAAAAAATATTTTTTCAGAACAGCCCAAGTTTCTGAAAAGTAACGTTGAGCCCCAATGGATCCCAAGCCTAAGTGTGGACAAAAATTTTAAAAATATTTTAAACAATTTATTCAACACTTACGAACAATAATAATGTATCTAGTTATGATTGAAATAACATAAAGATATTATTATTTAGAAATCCCCCCCTCACACAGAGGGCTGTTGTAAATGTAAACAATGAGTGTAAAAACACTAAAATAAGACTCCAGGCACCCAGGCCCGAAATCAGTTACCAAAAATACACCATCTGATGCAAAACAGAGACTTCCAGGGAAGAAACTGCAGAACATCAGATGGTAGATGCAGAACACAACGCCTAACCACCCGTAGGTGAAGACGTAAACATGGGGAAAGAACAGAATTCATTCTGTTATTCAGCTAAACTCCCAAGAAATTTTAGTAATAATAATTACAGAAATTATGCCAAAAGCATGGGAGAATAGCAAGGGGGAACTTAAAGGACAGGGAGAGAGGAAAAACACTTGTAAAAACAGTGTAACTAAATAATCAGAATGACAACAAAATGGCTGCTGCCTTGAAAATAGGTAACTTAACATAATTTCATTAAAAAATTTTAAGTTACAGCCCTGATAATATTCTGTCACACATTCTTTTCCTCTCCTCCTTTTCTATCCTCCTTAGAATCACCATTTCACTAATATTTATTTGTCTGGCATCATTTAAACTGAGATTTAAAAGCACAAAGATCAGTCAGATGTTAACTGATGAAGGGCCAAACTTAGAATGATAAATGGCGCCAATTTCGGAACGTCCTTGACACTGCGCATGCGCAGTGGGGGCGAGGTGTGGAGGGCCTCTCTGGACATGTTTTCTTTAGTTTTAGATGCAAATTTTGGGGATTGGGGGGCAAAATTTGTGTTTGGCCCTATATTTTAAGAGTTAGCACCAGCTATGTCTGGGTCATTGGTACAGTATAAAAATATCAACGGCACTCTCTCCGACACTTAGTTCTTTCAAGTCTAGGAATATAAGTTGTGGGTCTCCACCGTCAAATTCTGTCTTCAAATAAACAATTAAGGCAGATTTCTGGGATATTGTAGTTGATTCGTCAATGAGCAACGATATTTTACTCTTAGTGGAACGAATTGATTTGCACAGATTTGAACGCATCTCGTGTGAAATATGATTAACTATATTCACTGCAGACAATTTTGAATGTAACCCCACACCCATCTTAGCACCATTCATAGTTTGAAGATCAATCAAACCTTGGAAGTCACTGTATTGCCTATCGTGTTTAGCTATATAATATGCAGTTCGGAAGACATTCTCTGTGGCAGATAGGTGTTTTCTCTGTAGTTCATCTACGACTTTGGTCATCGCGTTGCGGTCTTTTTGGCCATGGATTTCCAATGCTCTTTTATGGGCATCAGAGTTAACGTGTTTGTGAATTTTCTTCCTTAATGATATCAGCTGTGTCTCACGGGTTTTGCCATTTGCTTCAATTGAGATTTCGTGCCACTCCTTATTCAGGACAACACCCTGTGTCGTATTAGGTCCGAGATTCTTTACGTCTATGCATGTTTGGCACCCCAATTTGCCACCCTTACATATAAGCCATGGGTATAGCCTCTGCTTCTCTGCCCAAGTCTCATTCGACCACAAAGGTGGCTTTGTTATCGGAATGTCATTTACTGGGGTACCGGTACCGGCACTCTTTTGCGACTCATTGTTAAATTCGTACTTATCTGTGATTGAAACAGTGCCTGTATCCCCACATTCTGCACTTTTGATTGCCGTTAATGTAGGCTCATGGGTGACATCGTCCTCATTTGTGTTTTTCTTGGCATTTTTTACGCTGAAGAAAAATCTCAAATTACTTTGACGAGACATGTTTGGACAACAACTAGCATCACCGGAACACAGATCATTATGTCATGCTGACTTATGCATTCACAAATTTGTGACGTGTGCGTCCTACGTCAAAGATTTCACGTTGACTGGGGTTGAATTAACACATCGAGTGCCAACAATTCGATGCGCAAATCACATCTGCTGTTTTCAAAAGGTATCACCAAGTTTGTCTTGGACAAAAACAATTACGTTTGCGTTATTTTTTGTATGGGGTTGACTAATTTAATGGTGGGACGGCGTTCCCCCGACAAAATAAGTGGGGGGACGCCGTTCCCCCGCGTTCCCCCTGGAATTCAACGCTGCTGTCGCCGTTGGGATCAAACCGAGGACCTCTCAGCAGCCTGCATCTCTATCTACTGAGCCACCGTGTTCCCACAATGTTCATGAAAGCTGGTAACGCAAACCGATCGTTAGTGCTTCATAATAAACTTGCCCTACATTTAAGGATAAAATACTTCAACACATCCTATCACAGACATCCATTCATAAAACAATTTTAAACTTAAATAATTTTAAACACCCTTTTGTATTACGTTACACGCAGATAAAAAAGGTTTAGCACATTTTGAGATTTTTGACAAGTTGCACCCAAAATACTGAAAATTTAATTCTATAAATTTACATGAAAATGGTCTTAAAAGAAATAAAATCTCTTAAAACAACAATTTTAACGTAAATTTATGTATTTATTTATTTATTGGTGTTTTAAGGTCACATATCTCTGCACAACGGCTAATCATGACCATGACAGTTTTACGGGTGGAGGAAACTGGTGTACACGAAAAGAACCATCAAGTAAAGACGAGCAACTGTCTGCTTCCCAACATACTAATTCCACACAAACAGGGTTAGCATTGGTTGAAGACAGGTGCACCATCGACATGCAGTACATAATGCAACAGTGCCCCTCGTGGGCAATGGGGGGTGAAGTGTCTTGTCCAAGGAGCACAACATGGCTGTCGCAGGTGGGATTTGAACCGAGAACCTCTCGGCTTGCAGCCTGCATCACTACCTACTGAGCCACAGCGCCCCCAAGTAAATATATAGAAATAAAATCTCTGTAAATGAATGGGCTCTCTCCATGTTCTTTGAAGATACATAAATTTCACAAATCTGTCCTAAGAGAAATTGATAATTTTAAAAAAATTCAGTGAATTTACCTGCATGCGGTATGCCAATCTCATCTCTGGTTTTATAAGCTGCAGCATACAGGTACATTAGGTTTATTTATTTATTTTGGTGTTCAACCCTAAAGGCCTATTTCCAACTTTTACGACTTCAGAACAGGCACCCTTAACATACATTATGAGTAGGTCCTGCTGTCAATAAACAAATTACATAGGCAGTGATTTCTAGTCAAGTCTTGGCTGCCTGTTAAGGCAGTCAAGACTTGATTAGAAATCACTGATAAGCCACTGGATATGTACAGACTCTGGTCAGGTGTGAATTCAGGACAATTGTCCAGGCCTTTGAAGGTTAAGGCCACATATTTCTGCACAATGGCTAATCGCGACCACAACATGAATATGAAGTCAAGTCCAGCCAACCGTTTACAGCCATGAGGCACGCATTAGAAGACTTCCAGGCTTTGGTGACTGGGTCCTATTTTAAGTGTAAAACCAATCTTGTTTACACCACAGTAAACAAGCACTGCTCCACTTCCCAGAGTTCCAACAGGGGATATGGGCTCTATCAGATTTTCGTTTAAGTTTACATTGAGAATAACTGCCCCTTGTTAACCCTTTACCCAATGTACACAATGTAAAAATTTATTATTTTAGTCATTTGTTTTCAAATTTTTCAAAAGATAACAATATTTATTTGCTTATTGGTGTTTAAGGTCACATATTTCTGCACAATGGCTAATCATGACCATGACAGTTTTACGGGTGGAGGAAGCCGAGTAACCAGGAGAATCACCAAGCAATGGCGAGCAACTGTCAGCTCCCCAATATACTAAAACCACACAAGCAGGGTTAGCATTGGTTGAAGACAAGCGCACCATCAGCATGCAGTCGCCTTAGTACACAACGCGACCATGAGCAATGGGGGTGAAGTGTCTTGCCTAAGGACACAATGCGGCTGCCGCAGGTGGAACTCGAACTGAGAACCTCTCGGCTTGCAGCTTGCACCTCTACCAACTGAGCCACCGTGCCACCTCCCAGCTTCCAATGAAGAGTCACAGAATATGGTTTTGTAAAAAATTTTTGAAAGATCTGCCTTTCCTACTGCTCAATTAGTAAATTACATGTGCAGATGAGGTCAATTTTAGGAGGTACGGTGGAAACCTGTCAACTGAATAGCCACTTTGCCAAAAAAAAAATATTCAATTAATAGGAGCATTCAATTAACAGGGATTGTGTCACTTTCCTGTATTCTAGAGTAAAAAATAACATTTATTCTATTATCTCTTGTCTAATAGAGCTGCAAGATATAATAGATTAAATGCCTGTATTGGGTGTACTGAGACCCAAACAAAGGAAACTGGGAAGAGGCAGGTTAAATTCTCAACAGGTTACAAGATTATTAAAAAATTTCATTCAATTAACAGGAGTTTACTCTATAACCTAATTCAATTAACAGAGCAAATTTGTACTGGAAGTATGTTAAATGGTTTTCAGTTAAGAGAAATCCAATTAAGTGGGCTCCACTGAAAATAGTTAATAAAAACCAAGGAAACTTTTAGATTAGAAATACATTTTTTGAAAAGGATTCTATCTGAGGTACATAAAAGTCAATGGAAATTTTATTACTGATACACAAGCCAAAACTTGAGAAGGTTGGAATTCTGTAGTATTGTCCTGCTGTGACCTGTAGATATTTTAACCCTTCGGGACTGGACAAGTCTCCTGAATTCCCACCAGCCCACAGCCTCTATATGTCCTGTGGTTTTGCAGTTAGCAGTGATTTCTAAAGAAGTCTTGGCTGCCACATGCCATGCAGCCAAGACTTGACTAGAAACCTCTGGCCACATAATTTGTCTGCTGTCAACAAGACCTCCTCATGATGGCAGGCACATGTTCTGAGGTCATAAAAGTCAGAAGTAGGTCTTTATCCCGACGTAACAACCAAAACTGGCCAGCGCCTTTCTCAAAAATCGTCAGTTAATTTTCACTATTTTTTCATTTTTGGTCTCAGAAACATAGGTTATGACCCCTCATTGGAACAACCTCATCGAGCTCGTTCCAATGAGGGGTCATAACCTATGTTTTTGAGACAAAAAATGAAAAGAATAAGTTGTTCAAGAATTTTTTTTGCAAGTGTTGTTTGCTTTTCATGTTAGGTAAAGGGTTAAGACCTGAGATATATTTCAACATTGACAACTTTTTTAAAAAATTGCATCTAGAACCTAACTGGATGACTGACTAGTGGGTTATCCAAAATTTCGACTGATGAAAATACTAATAAATTTTTTTGCGAATGACTGGTTGTCAATTAATCAAATATTCGGGACATTCCTACCCAACTCCTGCAAAAATAAGTTTTCTCTGCACTCACACAAAAAAGTAGTGAGAGACATGTTAAGTTACCTTTGTTGTAAGTTCAACTTCTGTTGGTAATGTATCTCTCAGTGCTCTCAAACCATGCTTTACTAATTCTTCTAAGCTACCTAAAATATTAGAAAAATACCTCTCTTACTTAATATGACATAAAGACACGGAATGACATGCATGTGTGAATGGGTTAATAGGTATGGCATGAGCGTCAGTGTGGAAGGATAGAACAAGAGGCCACAGGCCTTGAGTTTTATTCTTCTGCGATGGCACAAGTGCTATATCGTTAAGCCCATTCACACGTGTGTTGTTCTGTGTTTATTACATGCCTTCACATCTACAGAAAACAAGTGCACTGCCAGGCGGTGGATTAATATATGGCCGCCTATGAAGAAATTGTAATTATGAAGAAATTTTTAGTTGAACAAAAGGTCAATAATTCCTTCAAAACTAATTGTATATTCCTGGCTTACGACCCATTAAAGATGAATATATTGTTTTCAAGTTATTGCATGGAGAATCAAAAGTCACCAAAACTCCCAGATGGTTGCCATGGTGGCCATACTGGACATGCCAGATTGCTGGTTATCGAACGGAACCATCCTCTCCTCATGACTTATCAACCATAAAAAAACAGTATCTGTAGGATGTATTGTTTTCAAGTTATAGCAATCAACTTCAACATTATAAGTTATTATGATGATTATAACAATAACATGACTTTGGAGGGCACACACAGTGGTTGAAGTGCCGTTATTTACACCTGTTGGACCGTTAATAAACCACAAGGCCCGACAAAGGCATGTTATTACTATTATTACCACTACGATTCTGAGAAAGTTTTGACTCTGTACCTTGAATGGCAGCTACAAACAGTCAATTGGTCTTCATTCAATTTGCTTTATTGAGACGTTTTTAACGTTTTCAATTTTGGCAAATGATATTATCGTCTGTTCTCAAACAAACTGGTGTCACATGATTATCACGTGATCGGCACCGGTACTCTTTCAAATGCAACAAAGTTAGAAAACTTAAAAATAGACCCGATATTTACCGCTTTTAAGTCAGGAATAAAGGCTTAAAATGTCTGCAGACTTACTTTCTATATACAGCTGCTTGTTCTTCCTGGGACTAAGTTTGCTGGACAATTTACATATTTAATAATTTAAATAATGAAAGTGTCAATGACACTGTAGCTCAACTTGTCAAGACAAAGACATGTACATGTATAGAATGTGTCACAGCAATGACAAACATCTAGGTAATGACATGATGATAACAAACGTACATAAAAAGTATTGTAACGGTCTGTACATAAATACTGACCGTTGCCTGTAACAAATGTATAGGTAAAGTATTGTAAAGGTGGGTGATAGTCAGATGTTAAACTAGAAAAGAAATCTTTGAGTCCCAGAATGGGTCTGACTGAACCCCAAAATATTTGTTCTCATAGCAGTGATAACAAAGGCACCCCAAAACACACTCGTTCCTGTCCCAAGGTGAAAACAAAGGCACCCAAGAAGTTTTGTGAAGATCAGTTCATAAATACGAGCTGTATAGAAGTTGTGACAAAAAACTGATTGGACCTAATTTCGGTACAAAATGGCCACTGGTAGCCATCTTGAATTTTGGACCACACCCAGAAACACTCATTCTCATCCCAAGGTGATAACAAAGGTACCCAAGAAGTTTTGTGAAGATCGGTTCATAAATACAGCCTCTACCCTGAGCCGTATTGACATGTGTGCTTACATTGTGTAAGTAGCACTGAATAAATCAAAGTTCATCTAATTTGCATAATTTCTGCACGAAAAAAAACCCCTTACAATATGTGATGTATTCCATGTTACTAAACATTCATACAAAAATTTAATCAAATCAGAACTTTCATACAGAAGTTCTGTACAAAAGACTGATTGCACTAATTTTGGTACAAAATGGCTGCTGGTGGCCATCTTGAATTTCGGACCACACCCCAAAACATTCGCTCTCATGCCACGGTGATAACAAAGGTACCCAAGAAGTTTCGTAAAGATTGGTTCATAAATAAGGCCTCTAGTCTGAGCCATATAGAAGTTGTGTACAAAAAACCGATTAGACCTAATTTCGGTACAAAATGGCCACTGGCAGACATCTTGAATTTTAGACCGCACCCAGAAACATTCGTTCTCGTCCCAAGGTGATAACCAAGGTGCCCATGACATTTTGTGAAGATCAGTTCATAAATACAGACTCTAGCCCGAGCCGTATTGACATGTGTACTTACTGTGTGTAAGTCGCACTGAAAAAATCAAAGTTCATCTAATTTGCATAATTTCTGCACCAGAAAAAAAACCCGTATTATATGTGATGTATCCCATGGTACTAAACATTCACACAAAAAATTATTCAAATCAGCGCTTTCATATGGAAGTTCTGCACAAAAATCTGATTGCACCTAATTTTGTACAAAATGGCTGCCATCGACCATCTTGAATTTCGGACCAGACCCAAAAGCACTCGTTCTCGTCCCACGGTGATACCAAAGGTACCCAAGAAGTTTCGTAAAGATCGGTTCATAAATACGGCCTCTAGCCCGAGCCGTATTGGCATTTGCACTTACAGTGCTGAAAGTAACACCAAAAAACATCAAAATTAGTCTAATTCGCACAATTTACGCACGAGAAAAAAACCCGTATTATATGTGATGTATCCCATGGTACTAAACATTCATACAAAAAATTATTCAAAACAGAGCTTTCATATGGACGTTCTGTACAAAAAGTTAAAAAATTTATAGTAATTTATATATTTTTTATACTTACCAATGACCCAGACATAGCTGGTGCTAACTCTTAAAATATAGGGCCAAACACAAATTTTGCCCCCCAATCCCCAAAATTTGCATCTAAAACTAAAGAAAACATGTCCAGAAAGGCCCTCCACACCTCGCCCCCACTGCGCATGCGCAGTGTCCAGGACGTTCCGAAATTGGCGCCATTTATCATTCTAATAACCAGTGCCTGGTAAGCGCTATGTACTCAGCGGGGAGGCAAGAGTTCCCAACTCCTGGGAGGGCCATCCCCGTCTGGGTCATTGGTAAGTATAAAAAATATATAAATTACTATAAATTTTTTAACATTTTTATACTGTACCAATGACCCAGACATAGCTGAATAGTAAAAAGGCTGGAGGGCCAAGGACATAGAGCAAAATGGAATACGCTCAATAAAATAAAATAGAGTCATCCCCTGTAGGGAAAAGAAGTAATAGGTCTTACATGTATCTTTCTTATTTATGATAAATTAGAAAGATACAACACCTTCCAAAAATTGAGCTTCATACATCCATGTACTCTATTAATATCCAATAATCCTTATACTAATAATTTTTAAAGTAAGCCAATAATAAAGTAAGTCTAGAGAATAGAGACTCTTATACTCCTAAAAGTGTGTGAGAATTGCATAATCATGTCCGTTGACATATGCAATATTCAAAAGCTATACTTTAAAAAACTAAGACTTGAATGAATTTTATAAACTTAAACTTCTCACTAAACAACCATCCCAATAACAGCTCAGAATTACTAACTCCGGAGGAGGTATCCCCTTGTTTTCATAGTAAAAACAGGTGACCCAAGGGAACACCCTCCCCCCCCCCCCCTTTTTCTTGCCCTGGGTCAAATAGCCCAGAGCGAAGAGGGCAGCCGAACGGAGACACTGCCGAAACAGACAGCCTACCTAGCTATAGTAGCAACTGTTAAGTGAATGACATTCTGAGCAGTAGATAATACACCTAACAATAGAGGCCTCCAGAAATGGACTCGATATTTCTGAGATAAAATTCATGAATGGATGGCTGAGCGCAATGAGCAGCCTTCAAAAATCTATAATAGCAACACTATTAATGTAAGCCCAAGAAGTAGAAGAACTCTTACTTCAAGAGCCGAAATCTTAAGCACAACTGCTAAGCCAATGATATACCATAAGCAGTACGCTAGTTAATAGAATCCATTAACAATAAAATGGAGCGTAACGTCCTTCTACTAGACATCAAAGACAGAAGAAGCTTACGCCCTTGTAATAAACAGATATCTGTTTATAAATACATAAACTGTACCCGGAAAGAGTAAAGGCCTATGCCCATACGAAGACGGAAGGACCTTAAAATAATAGGTTCCGGATAATAGGAGCCTAACTCTTATGCAACAATCCAACCTA
The DNA here is from genome assembly GCA_031216915.1 of Pictodentalium vernedei. Taxonomy (NCBI): domain Eukaryota; kingdom Metazoa; phylum Mollusca; class Scaphopoda; order Dentaliida; family Dentaliidae; genus Pictodentalium; species Pictodentalium vernedei. The sequence goes on along the minus strand of CM062296.1, from coordinate 80,415,363 downwards.
AATAGAAACGGAAGTATTGATTCCGAAACTATGAAAGTGAAAATCATCCATCGATAGTGCATGAAACTCACTGACTCTACAGTAAAAGAGAAACCAACAGAATTACTGTCTAAAAGGTCAGAATTTGAAAACTACTGTTTCCAGAGGCTCAAATGATTACTTAGCTAAATAAGAACCGAAGTTAAAATCCGTATAGGAATTTAATCTAAAGATTCTAAGTCTATTTATCAAAAAGTTACTAACTGACTTAGATAAAGAGACAAAAGACTCAATTGTAAACTATCGTAGAGTGCATAGGTATGAGGTAACATAAACCTATAACCTAAATAACAACAGGCTGCAGTAGATCTTGTGAAACAAGTATACTAAAAACTAGCAATGCGTAGTATGGAGGGATCAACCATATGAACATAATGATCCCTACACCACGACGGAAGAGCCTCCACTTTAGTCGCATAGAATAGCGAAGAAGAGGATCTCCTATAGTAAGAAATCGCGTCCAAAGCTCGTCCAGTACAGTGCTTACAATGCAATACGGACCACACAACGGAATACATGAAGGTTGCGACCTTGCTGGTTGTGATAAAGATGACACGATTTACCCAGTGAAAAAAGATCCTCACATAGAGGAAGATTTCACGTTAAGATCCACAGTAGACAAGAGAGTAAATTACTCATGATCTCTGTGAAGATAGAGATGCTATCAACAGAAATGTATTGTGGTTGTTTATCTTAGCAATACCTGCTAAAACAACAGCGCCGGAGGATACGCGTATCCTATCATTGCGTCCTATAGATCAATAGAGCGTTAACAGTATTAGCTCAGAGATCTGGACAAGCCAACACATACGTCTGCAATTGATTAGCAAGCTGTGTCATAATAAAACATCATTGGGCGCTCCCATAGATAGCAAATCTGATTAAATACTTGTTTGTTGAGAGTCGATTCTGACAGCAACAAGCGACCCGTAAGAGAACGGGAGTGCGATAAAACAATCAGACGACCCCGAATATGACGGACCAAAACTGAACTTGGTGTACTATAACCAACAGACGGATTCTTTCCATTAAATTGAATAACGGAAACGAAAGAATGCCTCCCTGGTTCCGGAGATACGCCACTACTGTCGAATTAAAGGACAGGAATTTGGGCATGCATTTCTGAATAATGTTCATGCAATGACATAAAGCAAGCCTAAAAAACATTATTCCGCGGAAGTTAAACTGATAGCTAAAAGACTGCGGAACCCAAAGACCCTGGCACTTCGAATCCGTAGGGATCAGTATATATCCCAATCTGTTTGACTGGCAACCGTCATAACAGCCACACTAGGGTCCGGCAACTGCGGCGGCACTCTCTGAGTCAACCACCGAATGTTTGCCCCAGTCTGAATCTCTTGTAACAGTAGATAGACAAGAGAATGTATAAACCAAGCAATTCATGGATTGCCGGAAAGTTGCCGTCGAAGAGAAGCTCCTCCGAGAACGAAGCGACTCTGAGAGAGTTCTTAACCTACTATCCACGCGTGGATGTAGCTAGGGCTGCATCACGTCTAAACACTCCAATCAGCCACTGAAGGGCGGAGTTATACGTGAACAAAATACTGCCCTCAAAAGAAATTACATTGAGAATAATATCCCGTAAATCTTTTCTTGAAGACGTAATGATAACGCCTCAGTAAGGCGGATTACGTATAATAAAGCGTCTAAGTTAAGTCTACTATACATAATGTCGTTCCCAATATTGAAATTGGAAAAGACATAAACGGCGAAAAAGAATATATGCAGTCTTTAATCACACCGTCTAGACGCATATGAACTCTCGGTTTGCCCTGCTCTGCCAAAATAAACTATATGTAAAAAAGATAAAATGGCAGAAATGAGCCACGCGGACAAGAAACTAAACTATCATGCTTAGTAGCAGGCTTGTATATATATATATAATATATAGCGTCGAAAAATAAAACACATGTTGTAATGACAATATTGGACTGCGTCGGTAAGTCAGGGACAAAGTCCCTGTACCGATCGAAAAATCCGAGTCCAATGACGCTATAAGTCTCTTATCCAAGATCGCAGCAATGAAGTCCGAAAAATAATCACTGGAAGAAATGCCAGAAGATATGAAAGGCATCTTCCGATACTACTAAAGGGAAAACTCGAAATCTTTCGAATCCCTTTCGCCATCCTGTCGGACCCTATAAAGCGTTCGGTCGTCCGTAGCTTGATGCAACCGCGGACCGCACCGACCCAGCGCCGTCGGATAATTCCTGATTCGACCGAGAAACCGTCAATTGCTGGGATGCTGCGAAACAACTGTGCTAACTCGGATAGCACGTCCGTCACCGAGGCCTGAGGAGCAGCGGTCTTACGATGCATTGCCGCAGGAAGCTCCGAGATCGTTACCCCGTGCATACTTCCAATATGCGAGCGAACGGAGTGTATAGGCCTCGTGTCCCTTGGCTACCGGATGGCGCGACCTATTCGCTGTGGAATCACTGAATGCCGAAACTGATCGGATACTCGAGGTCACGTAGCCAATGTGCGGTCGTGTGCCCTGCTGTGAGGATGAGGAAGCATTAAAGACAGTCTCTCGGACTGTCAATATAACGGAGCGTCCCGAGCAACGGACATATGCTCCGAATGTAAAATATCTGAACCACAACATGCGGTCCCCTATGTTGTTGGCTTCCTCCGATCTGTCCTCAATCTGCCGTCACTGGGTGAGTACTAAAGTAATTAAAGTGCTCGCATCACCCAAATCTCCTTCCTAGACCGCAACGGACGAACCCGGCAGCCGAACCATTCGATGAATGTATGCTACACCGGGTGAGCTAGCGAATGTCATTCCGTAAGCGATAGACATATTCCATGAGCACTTATTGCCGCTAACTCTTCATTAACTATGACGACAGAGGCACACTTTTGAAAGACATCTCCATAACTCTTCGAACAAGAAACCAGAAATGCTTGGATAGCAAGCATAAAATAATAATATATATAGCGTCGTTCAATAATTCGAAAGTTTGTGTGACATTATTGGATTATGTCGGAACTGAGGGACGATGTCCCTGAACCGAACCAAAAATTTCTAAGTCCACCGACGCTATCAGTTTCTTATCCGGCATCGCAGCATATGTTGTTCCGAAAGGTAAAGCTTGAAATCCACCGAATCCCTTTCGGTATCCCGTCGGACCGGATGAAACTTTCGGACGTCCGTACCCGCTTCCGCGGAGCGTCCCGACCCAGCATCGTCGGATAAAATATATGCGACAGATTCAGTTGATGCTGGGATGCTGCGATAAACTGTGCTATTAAGGAAAGCACGTCCGTTCCCGAGGCCTGTGCCGTAGCGGACTTACGATGCATTGCCGCTGGAAGCTCCGTGTACGTTGACTCCCGCACACTTCCTATGCGAACTTCCGGAGTCTGCAGGCCTCGAGTCCCCGGCTACCGACCCAGCGCTGTCGGATAATTCTCGATCCGACACCGTTTCTGTCGGCTGCTGGGATGCTGCGATAAGCTGTGCTATGTGCACAAGAATGTCCGGCGTCGAGACCTGCGGAGGCGCAGTCTATCGGTGCTTCGCCGAGGGCAGCTCCGCATCAGATGGCTCCCGCATACTTCCTATGCGAACGTCCGGAGTCCATCGGTCTCGAATCCCTGGCTGCCGGATGGTGTGACCTGGTCGCCGAAGAATCCTTGATCGGCGAAGCTGGTAATATATCGGCGGTCACGCAGCCAAGGTGCGGTCGTGTGCGCTGATGAGAAGAGGAAGCCTTAGCAGTCTCAGCGGACTGCCTATACAACGGAGCGTCCCGAGCGACGGACGTATGCTCCGCTAACAACACATTTGTACCACAACATCTGGGGCCAGATGTTGTTGAACGAGAGAGGGGCCTCTCTCGCTTGCCGTCCGGATGGACCGGAACGAGCTATGAACCGGACTAAAAGGCTTCCTCCGTTCTCCCTCCGATCCGCCGTCACTGGGTGTGCATTAAGTTAATTTTATAGTGCTCGCATCACCCCAAAATTCCTTCTAGACCGCAACGGACGAACCCGGCTGCCGAACCATTCGGTGAATGGACGCTACACCGGGCGAGCTAGCGGACGTCAAAGGCCGTCGAACCTACTAGGGTCCTCTTAGGCAATTGGCGTATTACATGAGCACTTTTCCGCTAGCCCTTCATTAATTGTGACGACGGAGGCACACTGTTGGAAGACATCACAGATACATCACCCTAATCTTGATCGTCTGAAATAGAAATTGATAAAGTAGAGTGACCCTGCGGGGAAAGGACCGGAGTGTCCAAATCCCCAACAACATACCGTGACATACGCTTCCCATATTGTCATCGAAATCATACGATACAGAACAGGAGTTAATGCGAGTACACTGACCACATATAGAATGATAATAAGGTCAGAGGAAGACTTCCTCCTAAAACAATTGATCAATATCCTTTCAATGAGAAAAGAAAACAAGTCCTGGTACTCGCACTAACCCCTGGCAATCAAATACATAATAATAATATGATCCATTAATATAGAAAAAATAATTGAAATCAAAATATTTTGAAAAAATATTTTTTCAGAACAGCCCAAGTTTCTGAAAAGTAACGTTGAGCCCCAATGGATCCCAAGCCTAAGTGTGGACAAAAATTTTTAAAAATATTTTAAACAATTTATTCAACACTTACGAACAATAATAATGTATCTAGTTATGATTAAAATAACATAAAGATATTATTATTTAGAAATCCCCCCCTCACACAGAGGGCTGTTGTAAATGTAAACAATGAGTGTAAAAACACTAAAATAAGACTCCAGGCACCCAGGCCCGAAATCAGTTACCAAAAATACACCATCTGATGCAAAACAGAGACTTCCAGGGAAGAAACTGCAGAACATCAGATGGTAGATGCAGAACACAACGCCTAACCACCCGTAGGTGAAGACGTAAACATGGGGAAAGAACAGAATTCATTCTGTTATTAAGCTAAAACTCCCAAGAAATTTTAGTAATAATAATTACAGAAACTATGCCAAAAGCATGGGAGAATAGCAAGGGGGAACTTAAAGGACAGGGAGAGAGGAAAAACACTTGAAAAAACAGTGTAACTAAATAATCAGAATGACAACAAAATGGCTGCTGCCTTGAAAATAGGTAACTTAACATAATTTCATTAAAAAATTTTAAGTTACAGCCCTGATAATATTCTGTCACACATTCTTTTCCTCTCCTCCTTTTCTATCCTCCTTAGAATCACCATTTCACTAATATTTATGTGTCTGGCATCATTTAAACTGAGATTTAAAAGCACAAAGATCAGTCAGATGTTAACTGATGAAGGGCCAAACTTAGAATGATAAATGGCGCCAATTTCGGAACGTCCTGGACACTGCGCATGCGCAGTGGGGGCGAGGTGTGGAGGGCCTTTCTGGACATGTTTTCTTTAGTTTTAGATGCAAATTTTGGGGATTGGGGGGCAAAATTTGTGTTTGGCCCTATATTTTAAGAGTTAGCACCAGCTATGTCTGGGTCATTGGTACAGTATAAAAATACAGATTTCTGCATCGTCGGTACAAAATGGCGACTGGCTGCCATCTTGAATTTCAGACCGCACCCAAAAACACTCGTTCTCGCCCCACAGTCATAACAAAGGTACCCTAGAAGTTTCGTAAAGATCGGTTCATAAATACGGCCTCTAGCCTGAGCCATATCCAATTGTTGACGTACGTACAGACGGACAGATGTACGACGGGCCATGACAAAAGCTTAAATTTGGCTTCGCCAAAGTTGAGGTAAAAGTTAAAAAATTTATAGTAATTTATATATTTTTTATACTTACCAATGACCCAGACATAGCTGGTGCTAACTCTTAAAATATAGGGCCAAACACAAATTTTGCCCCCCAATCCCCAAAATTTGCATCTAAAACTAAAGAAAACATGTCCTGAGAGGCCCTCCACACTTCGCCCCTACTGCGCATGCGCAGTGTCAAGGACGTTCCGAAATTGGCGCCATTTATCATTCTAATAACCAGTGCCTGGTAAGCGCTATGTACTCAGCGGGGAGGCAAGAGTTCCCAACTCCTGGGAGGGCCATCCCCGTCTGGGTCATTGGTAAGTATAAAAAATATATAAATTACTATAAATTTTTTAACATTTTTATACTGTACCAATGACCCAGACATAGCTGAATAGTAAAAAGGCTGGAGGGCCAAGGACATAGAGCAAAATGGAATACGCTCAATAAAATAAAATAGAGTCATCCCCTGTAGGGAAAAGAAGTAATAGGCTTTACATGTATCTTTCTTATTTATGATAAATTAGAAAGATACAACACCTTCCAAAAATTGAGCTTCATACATCCATGTACTCTATTAATATCCAATAATCCTTATACTAATAATTTTTAAAGTAAGCCAATAATAAAGTAAGTCTAGAGAATAGAGACTCTTATACTCCTAAAAGTGTGTGAGAATTGCATAATCATGTCCGTTGACATATGCAATATTCAAAAGCTATACTTTAAAAACTAAGACTTGAATGAATTTTATAAACTTAAACTTCTCACTAAACAACCATCCCAATAACAGCTCAGAATTACTAACTCCGGAGGAGGTATCCCCTTGTTTTCATAGTAAAAACAGGTGACCCAAGGGAACACCCTCCCCCCCCCCCCTTTTTCTTGCCCTGGGTCAAATAGCCCAGAGCGAAGAGGGCAGCCGAACGGAGACACTGCCGAAACAGACAGCCTACCTAGCTATAGTAGCAACTGTTAAGTGAATGACATTCTGAGCAGTAGATAATAGACCTAACAATAGAGGCCTCCAGAAATGGACTCGATATTTCTGAGATAAAATTCATGAATGGATGGCTGAGCGCAATGAGCAGCCTTCAAAAATCTATAATAGAACACTATTAATGTAAGCCCAAGAAGTAGAAGAACTCTTACTTCATGAGCCGAAATCTTAAGCACAACTGCTAAGCCAATGATATACCATAAGCAGTACGCTAGTTAATAGAATCCATTAACAATAAAATGGAGCGTAACGTCCTTCTACTAGACATCAAAGACAGAAGAAGCTTACGCCCTTGTAATAAACAGATATCTGTTTATAAATACATAAACTGTACCCGGAAAGAGTAAAGGCCTATGCCCATACGAAGACGGAAGGACCTTAAAATAATAGGTTCCGGATAATAGGAGCCTAACTCTTATGCAACAATCCAACCTAAATAGTAACGGAAGTATTGATTCCGAAACTATGAAAGTGAAAATCATCCATCGATAGTGCATGAAACTCACTGACTCTACAGTAAAAGAGAAACCAACAGAATTACTGTCTAAAAGGTCAGAATTTGAAAACTACTGTTTCCAGAGGCTCAAATGATTACTTAGCTAAATAAGAACCTGAAGTTAAAATCCGTATAGGAATTTAATCTAAAGATTCTAAGTCTATTTATCAAAAAGTTACTAACTGACTTAGATAAAGAGACAAAAGACTCAATTGTAAACTATCGTAGAGTGCATAGGTATGAGGTAACATAAACCTATAACCTAAATAACAACAGGCTGCAGTAGATCTTGTGAAACAAGTATACTAAAAAATAGCAATGAGTAGTATGGAGGGATCAACCATATGAACATAATGATCCCTACACCACGAGGGAAGAGCCTCCACTTTAGTCGCATAGAATAGCGAAGAAGAGGATCTCCTATAGTAAGAAATCGCGTCCAAAGCTCGTCCAGTACAGTGCTTACAATGCAATACGGACCACACAACGGAAAACATGAAGGTTGCGACCTTGCTGGTTGTGATAAAGATGACACGATTTACCCAGTGAAAAAAGATCCTCACATAGAGGAAGATTTCACGTTAAGATCCACAGTAGACAAGAGAGTAAATTACTCATGATCTCTGTGAAGATAGAGATGCTATCAACAGAAATGTATTGTGGTTGTTTATCTTAGCAATACCTGCTAAAAACAACAGCGCCGGAGGATACGCGTATCCTATCATTCTGTCCTATAGATCAATAGAGCGTTAACAGTATTAGCTCAGAGATCTGGACAAGCCAACACATACGTCTGCAATTGATTAGCCAGCTGTGTCATAAATAAAACATCATTGGGCGCTCCCATAGGTAGCAAATCTGATTGAATACTTGTTTGTTGAGAGTCCATTCTGACAGCAACAAGCGACCCGTAAGAGAACGGGAGTGCGATAAAACAATCAGACGACCCAGAATATGACGGACCAAAACTGAACTTGGTGTACTATAACCAACAGACGGATTCTTTCCATTAAATTGAATAACGGAAACGAAAGAGTGCCTCCCTGGTTCCGGAGATACGCCACTACTGTCGAATTAAAGGACAGGAATTTGGGCATGCGTTTCTGAATAATGTTCATGCAATGACATAAAGCAAGCCTAAAAAACATTATTCCGCGGAAGTTAACTGATAGCTAAAAGACTGCGGAACCCAAAGACCCTGGCACTTCGAATCCGTAGGGATCAGTATATATCCCAATCTGTTTGACTGGCAACCGTCATAACAGCCACACTCGGGTCCGGCAACTGCGGCGGCACTCTCTGAGTCAACCACCGAATGTTTGCCCCAGTCTGAATCTCTTGTAACACTAGATAGACAAGAGAATGTATAAATCAAGCAATTCATGGATTGCCGGAAAGTTGCCGTCGAAGAGAAGCTCCTCCGAGAACGAAGCGACTCTGAGAGAGTTCTTAACCTACTATCCACGCGTGGATGTAGCTAGGGCTGCCTCACGTCTAACCAACTCCAATCAGCCACTGAAGGGCGGAGTTATACGTGAACAAACTACTGCCCTCAAAAGAAATTACATTGAGAATAATATCCCGTAAATCTTTTCTTGAAGACGTAATGATAACGCCTCAGTAAGGCGGATTACGTATAATAAAACGTCTAAGTTAAGTCTAATATACATAATGTCGTTCCCAACATTGAAATTGGAAAAGACATAAACGGTGAAAAAGAATATATGCAGTCTTTAATCACACCGTCTAGACGCATATGAACTCTCGGTATGCCCTGCTCTGCCAAAATAAACTATATGTAAAAAAAGATAAAATGGCAGAAATGAGCCACGCGGACAAGAAACTAAACTATCATGCTTAGTAGCCGTCTTGTATATATATATAAATATATAGCGTCGAAAAATAAAACACATGTTGTAATGACAATATTGGACTGCGTCGGTAAGTCAGGGACAAAGTCCCTGTACCGATCGAAAAATCCGAGTCCAATGACGCTATAAGTCTCTTATCCAAGATCGCAGCAATGAAGTCCGAAAAATAATCACTGGAAGAAATGCCAGAAGATATGAAAGGCATCTTCCGATACTACTAAAGGGAAAACTCGAAATCTTTCGAATCCCTTTCGCCATCCTGTCGGACCCTATAAAGCGTTCGGTCGTCCGTAGCTTGATGCAACCGCGGACCGCACCGACCCAGCGCCGTCGGATAATTCCTGATTCGACCGAGAAACCGTCAATTGCTGGGATGCTGCGAAACAACTGTGCTAACTCGGATAGCACGTCCGTCACTGAGGCCTGAGGAGCAGCGGTCTTACGATGCATTGCCGCAGGAAGCTCCGAGATCGTTACCCCGTGCATACTTCCAATATGCGAGCGAACGGAGTGTATAGGCCTCATGTCCCTTGGCTACCGGATGGCGCGACCTATTCGCTGTGGAATCACTGAATGCCGAAACTGATCGGATACTCGAGGTCACGTAGCCAATGTGCGGTCGTGTGCCCTGCTGTGAGGATGAGGAAGCATTAAAGACAGTCTCTCGGACTGTCAATATAACGGAGCGTCCCGAGCAACGGACATATGCTCCGAATGTAAAATATCTGAACCACAACATGCGGTCCCCTATGTTGTTGGCCTCCTCCGATCTGTCCTCAATCTGCCGTCACTGGGTGAGTACTAAAGTAATTAAAGTGCTCGCATCACCCAAATCTCCTTCCTAGACCGCAACGGACGAACCCGGCAGCCGAACCATTCGATGAATGTACGCTACACCGGGTGAGCTAGCGAATGTCACTCCGTAAGCGATAGACATATTCCATGAGCACTTATTGCCGCTAACTCTTCATTAACTATGACGACAGAGGCACACTTTTGAAAGACATCTCCATAACTCTTCGAACAAGAAACCAGAAATGCTTGGATAGCAAGCATAAAATAATAATATATATAGCGTCGTTCAATAATTCGAAAGTTTGTGTGACATTATTGGACTATGTCGGAACTGAGGGACGATGTCCCTGAACCGAACCAAAAATTTCTAAGTCCACCGACGCTATCAGTTTCTTATCCGGCATCGCAGCATATGTTGTTCCGAAAGGGAAAGCTTGAAATCCACCGAATCCCTTTCGGTATCCCGTCGGACCGGATGAAACTTTCGGACGTCCGTACCCGCTTCCGCGGAGCGTCCCGACCCAGCATCGTCGGATAAAATATATGCGACAGATTCAGTTGATGCTGGGATGCTGCGATAAACTGTGCTATTAAGGAAAGCACGTCCGTTCCCGAGGCCTGTGCAGTAGCGGACTTACGATGCATTGCCGCTGGAAGCTCCGTGTACGTTGACTCCCGCATACTTCCTATGCGAACGTCCGGAGTCTGCAGGCCTCGAGTCCCCGGCTACCGACCCAGCGCTGTCGGATAATTCTCGATCCGACACCGTTTCTGTCGGCTGCTGGGATGCTGCGATAAGCTGTGCTATGTGCACAAGAATGTCCGGCGTCGAGACCTGCGGAGGCGCAGTCTATCGCTGCTTCGCCGAGGGCAGCTCCGCATCAGATGGCTCCCGCATACTTTGCCTATGCGAATGTCCGGAGTCCATCGGTCTCGAATCCCTGGCTGCCGGATGGTGTGACCTGGTCGCCGAAGAATCCTTGATCGGCGAAGCTGGTAATATATCGGCGGTCACGCAGCCAAGGTGCGGTCGTGTGCGCTGACGAGAAGAGGAAGCCTTAGCAGTCTCAGCGGACTGCCTATACAACGGAGCGTCCCGAGCGACGGACGTATGCTCCGCTAACGACAAATTTGTACCACAACATCTGGGGCCAGATGTTGTTGAACGAGAGAGGGGCCTCTCTCGCTTGCCGTCCGGATGGACCGGAACGAGCTATGAACCGGACTAAAAGGCTTCCTCCGTTCTCCCTCCGATCCGCCGTCACTGGGTGTGCATTAAGTTAATTTTATAGTGCTCGCATCACCCCAAAATTCCTTCTAGACCGCAACGGACGAACCCGGCTGCCGAACCATTCGGTGAATGGACGCTACACCGGGCGAGCTAGCGGACGTCAAAGGCCGTCGAACCTACTAGGGTCCTCTTAGGCAATTGGCGTATTACATGAGCACTTTTCCGCTAGCCCTTCATTAATTGTGACGACGGAGGCACACTGTTGGAAGACATCACAGATACATCACCCTAATCTTGATCGTCTGAAATAGAAATTGATAAAGTAGAGTGACCCTGCGGGGAAAGGACCGGAGTGTCCAAATCCCCAACAATATACCGTGACATACGCTTCCCATATTGTCATCGAAATCATACGATACAGAACCGGAGTTAATGCGAGTACACTGACCACATATAGAATGAAAATAAGGTCAGAGGAAGACTTCCTCTTAAAACAATTGATCAATATCCTTTCAATGTGAAAAGAAAACAAGTCCTGGTACTCGCACTAACCCCTGGCAATCAAAATACATAATAATAATATGATCCATTAATATAGAAAAAATAATTGAAATCAAAATATTTTGAAAAAATATTTTTTTCAGAATAGCCCAAGTTTCTGAAAAGTAACGTTGAGCCCCAATGGATCCCAAGCCTAAGTGTGGACAAAAATTTTAAAAATATTTTAAACAATTTATTCAACACTTACGAACAATAATAATGTATCTAGTTATGATTGAAATAACATAAAGATATTATTATTTAGAAATCCCCCCCTCACACAGAGGGCTGTTGTAAATGTAAACAATGAGTGTAAAAACACTAAAATAAGACTCCAGGCACCCAGGCCCGAAATCAGTTACCAAAAATACACCATCTGATGCAAAACAGAGACTTCCAGGGAAGAAACTGCAGAACATCAGATGGTAGATGCAGAACACAACGCCTAACCACCCGTAGGTGAAGACGTAAACATGGGGAAAGAACAGAATTCATTCTGTTATTCAGCTAAACTCCCAAGAAATTTTAGTAATAATAATTACAGAAATTATGCCAAAAGCATGGGAGAATAGCAAGGGGGAACTTAAAGGACAGGGAGAGAGGAAAAACACTTGTAAAAACAGTGTAACTAAATAATCAGAATGACAACAAAATGGCTGCTGCCTTGAAAATAGGTAACTTAACATAATTTCATTAAAAAATTTTAAGTTACAGCCCTGATAATATTCTGTCACACATTCTTTTCCTCTCCTCCTTTTCTATCCTCCTAAGAATCACCATTTCACTAATATTTATGTGTCTGGCATCATTTAAACTGAGATTTAAAAGCACAAAGATCAGTCAGATGTTAACTGATGAAGAGCCAAACTTAGAATGATAAATGGCGCCAATTTCGGAACGTCCTTGACACTGCGCATGCGCAGTAGGGGCGAAGTGTGGAGGGCCTCTCAGGACATGTTTTCTTTAGTTTTAGATGCAAATTTTGGGGATTGGGGGGCAAAATTTGTGTTTGGCCCTATATTTTAAGAGTTAGCACCAGCTATGTCTGGGTCATTGGTACAGTATAAAAATATCATATTGTTTACTAGTTGAAACCATTTCTGGAAACTGTTTTCATTTATGAGTGTACGACAGCGAGGAACAAAAGTCACTTGACGTGTCAGGCTGTTAATGAGATGTTCAACTCATTAACGGCCCAAAACATCACGCAACTTTGTAAGTTGAGCGTTACGTTCTTATAATGCCCTGTTAAACTTTGATAATGTACAAGGGAACGCCCTGTAAATTGGTAATAATTGCCAGTAACATGGTCTGAGGTTTGCGGCTCAGAGTTTATGTTCAAAGGAGACGTCGAGGTTGAACATACACTCCATGCTACAAACCTCAGACCATGTTACCATCAATTCATCACAATAATGTTAACACCACTTCATCACGAGTGGTGAACATTTGGTACACCAAGCTACTTTGGGTATATTTTATTTATACCATGATCATCAGATTAATAAGAGTTTAAATGTTATTTATTTATTTATTGATGTTTAAGGTCACATATTTATGCACAATGGCTAATCATGACCGTGACAGTTTTACGGGTGGGGGAAGCCAGAGTACCCGGAGAGAACCACCAAGAAACATTGAGCAGCTGCCAGCTCCCTAACATCGTAACTCCACACTGCAGCACAGGCAGGGTTAGATTGGTTGAAGACATGCATAACATCGATGTGCAGTACGCTTTAGTACACGGCGTCATCGTATCCCCATATGGGCAATGTAGGGTGAAGTGTCTTGCCCAAGGACACAACGCGGTTGCCACAGGTGGGATTCGAACAGAGGACCTCTCGGCTTGCAGCCTGCACCTCGACCTACTGAGCCACCACGCCCCCAGTTTAAATATTAAATAAATCCATATTCACATGTGCGATTCTGTTTTTGTTTACATGAGCACCAGTGGACGGTACTTACGCTGGGAATTTATCACCGAAACGAAAACGAAACACGCAAATTATGGAACTCTTTTTCATTTTAATAACATACTATTTTGAGTTATGGATGCTTTGTTAACATGAGACAACGTATGTTTGTTAATTTTTGGTATCTTATGAGGTAAACTTATTAAAAAACATAATAAATAATTGCCGGTTCCATTTCATTTTTCACAAGACGACGAGTGATAAATTTACACAAGTTTGCATTCAAGGCGATGTTAACTAAGGTCAACTTGGATGTAGTTCCACTGTAGGTGGAATTTTTAACTACTGAAATCCTATTGCTGGCGTGTTCATCATGGTTGGTGTGGAAAGCTAAAATTTATGTCATAGGCTTTTTATTTATACAGTTAAAACTAGAAGTCCTGTCATGAAATGCGCAAAAATAGCATGTCGATCTGCGCGTTAATCTACGCATTATGACCATAGTAAGGATATCAAATTGTGTCCATATGGCCCGTGCACAAGCAATGTTTCAGCCAATGGACCTCCGGGTAACCCGGAGGTCCATTGGCAGAAACATTGCCTGTGTTTGCTATGAGTAACCAGGAGAACCTGCCGTGTTTTGGATGCCATTCGATTTGGCAATTGCGCGCAATTCCTACATGCAATTAAGCCTAGATAAGCGCACAATTCGTGACAGGATTTCTAGTTTTAACTGTAGTAGAATAGGTAATCATGGTATAAGTTCCAATTAGGCCTACCCATACCCCAAAACAAGGCAACTTTTAACAATAACAACTTTAGTAAATGAACCTATCATGTAACCCACATCACTGAATAAATAATTACTAAATCAGATAAAGTTCACGGTCATTCTACCTCAGTTCAAAATGTAAACTGTTTTTGTAAATTTTATTTGGAACGTCGTTTGCTGCATGTGCGAAAAATTTAGAATGAAAGTGTCAATTGCACTGCAGCTTAACCCTTTACTCAATGCAGATGATTTCAAGATTTATTATTTTAAATATTATTTTCAAAAAATTTTCAAACAATTTCAACCAAACCATATCATATGACCCCTCATTGGAACGAGCTCATTGAGCTCGTTCCAATGAGGGGTCATATGATATGGTTTGGTTGAAATTTTTTTAAATATATTTTTTCAGCTGCTGAATTTACATATTACACCGGCGGATGTAGTGGATTTGTTGGGTAAAGGGTTAACTTGACTGTGTGTAGTGGTTGATAAAAAGGATAATGTTCAATATTTATGAAAGGATTATAAAATAAGACAAAAATTGTGATAATTGAGAATATGCTAAGTTATGTACCCTACATGCTATGTTTTCAACAAGAATAATTTGAGGTGTAGACTGTACTAAAGAATTGAGGCCTGGGTTGAGGTGTCCCTCACAGTTTATCAACCAAAGCTACCAAGTTACAGTATCATTCAAAAACAAGTCATCTTCCAAGTTACAATGAAATCCCTTTATAAATATGATTTGTAGACTTTGCTAAAAGAATCTTGGTCACGTGCCAGTCCGGCCATTGCAGTTGCCCGATCGTAATCAAAATAGGAGAGTCTCATCTAGATATCACACCGAGTTATGATGCAAGTTAGAATGAAATCCCTTCAAAAAACAGGCTGTAAATAGTGCTAAAGGAATCTAGGTCACATGCCCATGCAGCGTTAACAGCTGACCAACCATGACCAATATAGGACAGTCTCATCTAGATATCATACCACGTTATCTTACCAGGTTATAATGAAATTGCTTCATAAATATGAACTGTAGTCTGTGCTAAAAGAATCTAGGTAACGTGACCCTGTGGCCATCCCGGTTGACTGAACCCAACCAAAATTGGACGTTCTAAACCAGACATAAAACAGAAACATCCTAACAAGTTACAATGAAATCCCTTCATAAATACATCCTGTAAACTCAGCTGAAGGTTTTCAGGTTTTGGGCCCACGCAGCCATCTCGGTTGACCGATTGAAGCCAAAATAGAACATTCTCATCTACACATGACCTCAAACCTGCATATGAAATTTTGTGATGATCAGACAAGGACTACGGGGTGTAGCCTGTGCTAAAGAAAATGTGAACAGACTCACAGACTTGCGCACATGGGATGGCAATAGTTTATTTTTAAGTTAAAATGAAGTGGTTTGCAAGTCACTCTGTTTTTGAAATAACTGTGAAACCAACAACCTCATTTCAAATATTTTACATGGTGACGTCAAACGGTAATACTGAATCCGTAAACATAAAATTTACAGCACAACTGTTAAAGAACTAAATTAGTTTCACTCACATGTTTGAAATTCATTCATTTTCTTCTCTAAATATGTTCTGGCTGACTGTGACCTGGCTCCAATTGCCATACATTTGCAATCATAGTAGTTAGCAGATGGACAGGTTTGATAGATATGTGGTCCATGGCACTGAAAAGAAGTTTTAACAAAATGTGTCCTCAATATGCAAGCCATTTAATGCAAATTAACTCTTAACCCGCAGCGTATTTGTCAAATATTTTTCATCACATCTAGTCACGGCTGCTGTGAAGCAGCCATGACTAGATTTGATGAAAAATTCATATAAATTTAACTCTAGAAATCATTAATCCAATATACAAGGGAGAATTTGGGCAAAAGTGCTCCAATTATACTTATTTTGCTGGCAACTATTCCTTGTCCTCGGCGGGAATATCCGCCATCAGCATGCAAGGGGTTAACCCATTACCCAACATAACGGCCAAAACCGGCCAGTGCTATTCACAAAAATCACCAAATCCATTTTCATTATTTTTTTCATTTTTTATCTCAAAAACATAGGTTATGACCCCTCTTTGGAACAAGCTCATTGAGTTCATTCCAATGAGGAGTCAAAACCTATGTTTTTGAGACAAAAAATGAAAAAAATTACTTATTCAAGAATTTTGTTTGAAAGTGTCATCTGCTTTTCATATTAGGTAAAGGGTCAAGTAATTTTATTTACAGAGGTTCACCGACAGTTTCAACAGCCAGGGTCACCTATGTTCCCATAGGCAACCATTATAACGCTCTGTGAAGAAAATACGATATCATTTTAATTTGGACACTCAAATATCCTCATCAAGTACCAGTATATCCCTTCAGATAATTTTTTTCTTTCCTCAAAACTGGGGGTCAACAAGAAAGAGTGAAAAAAAATCACGACATCGACTCCGTAGCTGCGACGGGTGGTGCAATCTCACAAAATTCTAAGTTCATCAAGGGCCATAACTCCAAGAAAAGTTAAAAAATTTATAGTAATTTACATATTTTTTATACTTACCAATGACCCAGACTTAGCTGGTGCTAACTCTAAAATATTTAGGGCCAAACGCAAATTTTAACCCCCAATCTCCAAAATTTGCATCAAAAACCGAAAATTACATGTCTTATATGGTCCTCCATACCTTTACTCCACTGCACATGCGCAGTGTCAAGGAAATTGGCGCCAAAAGTCATTCTTACAACCAGTGCCTGGTAGGCATTATGTACTCAGCAGGGAGGTATGAGTTCCCAACTCATGGGAGGGTCATCCCCATCTGGGTCAGTGGTAAGTATAAAAAATATATAAATTACAATAAATTTTTTAACAGTTTTATACTGTACCAATGACCCAAACTTAGCTGAAAAGTAAAATGGTTGGAGGGCCTAGGACATGAAGGAAAATCCAATAGGCTAAACTACATATAACCGAATTATCCCCTCGAGGAGAAAATGAGAAACAGGCTTTACATGTATCTTTCTTATTTGTAAACATCAAAAAGAAAGGCACAACACCATTCTGTAATTGAGCACAATAACATCAATGATCTCTATTGACATCCAGTATAACTTATGTTAATTATTTTTAAAGGAAAGCCAATAAATAAAGGAAGTCCAGAGAAGTTAAAAAATTTATAGTAATTTATATATTTTTTATACTTACCAATGACCCAGACTTAGCTGGTGCAAACTCTATTAAATTCAGGGCCAAACACAAATTTTGCCCCCCTCCCAATCCCCAAAATTTGCATCAAAAACAGAAAATTAGATGTCCTGGTAGGTCCTCCATACTTTTACCCCACTGCGCATGCGCAGTGTCAAGGAGGTCTCGAAATTGGCGCCAAAATGTTATTCTTACAACCAGTGCCTGGTAAGTGCCATGTACGCAGCGGGGAGGCAAGAGTTCGCAACTCCTGGGAGGGCCATCCCCGTCTGGGTCATTGGTAAGTATAAATAATATATAAATTACTATAAATTTTTCAACATTTTTATACTGTACCAATGACCCAGACTTAGCTGAATAGTAAAAAGGCTGGAGGGCCCAGGACATAAAGGAAAATCCAATAGGCTCAATTACATATAACAGAATTATCCCCTCAAGGAGAAAAGGAGTGATAGGATTTACATGTATCTTTCTTATTCTTAACAAAGAAGAAAGACACAATACCATTCCGTAATTGAGCACAATAACATCAATGATCTCGATTAATATCCAGTATAACTCTTTATACTAATTATTTTTAAAGGTAAGCCAATAAATAAAGGCAGTCCAGAGAAATGAGACCCTTTATACTCATTAAAAGTGTCCATTATAACATTGCGAAAAAATCTTTCAAAAAGAAAACATTTTTTGAAAATTTTTTTCAGAAGAAGCCTAAGTGTGGACAAAAATTTAAAATCATTTTGAAAAATTAATGTAACACATATGGACAATATTAATGTATCTTGCTATGAACTAAACTGAGCAGAAGACAAGTAATCACTATCAGAAGTAACTGTTGTCAACCTAAACAAAAAAAAGTGTAAACAAACCAGAAACAAGACTCCAGGCACTGATAAACATGGCCCGAAATCAGTATCCAATTTAAACACTATCTGATACAAAACAGAGACTTCCCAAGAAGAAACTGTAGAACATCAGATGGTAGATGCAGACCAAAATGCCTCAACACCCAAGGGTGAGGACGTGAACATGGGGAAAAAACAGAAAATAATTCTGTTTCCAAGCCAAAACTCCCAAGAAATTTTAGTAATAAACATTACAAAAAAAAATAAGCCAAAAGCATGAGGGAATAGCTAGGGGGGAATAAAGGTAAGGGAGAGAGGAAACACTGATCAAACAATGGAACACTCATAACAAGAATGACAACAGGGTCATGCCTCGAAAATAGGCAACATGAAATAATTTCGTAAAATAATTATAAGTTACAGCCCTGAACATTTCTTTCTACTGTTTTTCCTCTCCTCCTTCTATTTCCTCCTCATATCCACTATTTCTCTCATAATTATGCGTCTGGCATCATTTATTTATTTATTTATTGGTGTTAAAGGTCACATATTCCTGCAGTGGCTAACCATGACCATGACAGTTTAAGGGTGGAAGAAGCCGGAGTACCTGGAGAGAACCACCGAGCAATGGCGAGCAACTGTCAGCTCCCCAACATATCAACTCCACACAAGCAGGGTTAGCATTGGTTAAAGACAGGTGCACCATCGACGTGCAGTACGCCTTGGTACACAGCGTCACCATGCCCCCACGTGGGCAATGGGGGTGAAGTGTCTTGCCCAAGGACACAACGCGGTTGCTTCAGGTGGGATTCGAACCGAAGACCTCTCGGCTTGCAGCCTGCACCTCTACCAACTGAGCCACCGCGCCCCCCCCCCCCCCCCCCTGGCATCATTTAAACTGAGATTTACAAGCACAAATATCAGTGAGGTGATACTGAATTGAGGGCCAAACAAAGAATGACTTTTGACGCCAACTTCAAGACCTCCTTGACACTGCGCATGTGCAGTGGAGTAAAAGTATGGAGGACCATATAGGACATGTAATTTTCGGTTTTTGATGCAAATTTTGGGGATTGGGGGGTAAAATTTGCATTTGGCCCTAAATATTTAAGAGTTAGCACCAGCTAAGTCTGGGTCATTGGTACAGTATAAAAATATATTTGGAACAACACAAGCATTGAACAGTGGCTAGACATCAATAAGACACTCTTACATGCCAAATATAAAGTCATTCCATCAAGTATTTCAAAGGTTATTGAGTTTTGAAACTCGTTGGTCACAGACAGACCGACAAATTCTAAGTTCACCAAGGGCCAAAACTCCAAGAAAAATATTTGGAACAACACATGCATTGAACAGTGGCTAGACATCAATAAGATACACTTACATGCCAAATATAAAGTCATTCTATCAAGTATTTCAAAAGTTATTGAGTTTTGAAACTTGTTGGTCACAGACAGACCAACAGACAGACACTGCCACTTATAAAGCTGCTAGTTGCAGCTAAAAAATGGCATGAAGGAAACTACCAGTCCATGGTACATGGTTTTTTATCAAAAACAAAAAGTCATCAAATTCTACAACCCGGAGAGGAATGGTATTCAAGAATCCAAGTGTTGCTGCATCTGACCTTTACCTTGATGTTAAGACAATTGGCAACATCATGACACAAGGTTAGGTCATGGATAACAATTGTGTGAAGTAGTACAGGTGATCAAAAGAGGTTGAGAACCAACGAGCGACAATTTGAGACCATAATCGGATGATACAGATGAATATTCCAAAAAATTAATTGAGTGACTGATGATCACTGATGTTGTCAAAACACCTGGGATGACACAGTGGCTAAATAAACATGTCAAGTGCTGAATGCTGCAGAATAGTTGTTGCACTAGGGCTGCACGATATTCAAAACAGAATACCGGTATCAGTATTCAAAAAAATAACGTGGTATAACGGTATATCGAAAACTGTTCAGATATCTTAACCTAAGTACCCCAATCGAGACTTGAGGCATCACAGTCGGAACGAATCAGCATTCCTTGATGCTGCGGTTGGTAAAACCTTTACCCAATCCAGATGATATCAAAATTTATTATTTTCAATAAGAATTTATCAATTTTTTCCAAAAATTTCTTCAAAACAATATCACGTAATCCCTCATTGGAACAAGCTCAATGAGGGGTCACATGATATATTTTTGTTGAAATTTATTAAAATTATATTTTCAACTGCTGAATCTGTATATTATGTGGGCACATGCGGACGATTCCTTGGGTAAAGCGATAATATTATTCATTCTGAGCTGCAGTTAAAAAACTCAAGACATATTGAAAGTTAAACTGTGGGTAAATAAATAATGACGATAAAACTGATATTTTTGAAATTACACTGGTATTCAATCGATATTGGTTTGAATACCGGTATATATCGGTTTATCGATATACCGTGCAGGCCTATGTTGCACATCGCTTCTTTAAGTAAGGTCGCATTGATCAAAGGGGCCTGGATTCTGCACACAGAAGTCCTTCGCATATGCAAAATACTACAAAAGCAAAAAGTTGATCTTGTAAGATAGTTTATGACTCAATTTGCTCCTGTAAAAAAAACCTGCAGAACCTAAAAAATCACGACACTGACGCCGTAGCTGCGACGGGTGGTGCAATCTCACAAAATTCTAAGTTCATAAAGGGCCATAACTCCAAGAAACATATTTGGAACAACACATGCATTGAACAGTGGCTAGACATCAATAAGATACACTTACATGCCAAATATAAAGTCATTCCATCAAGTATTTCAAAAGTTATTGAGTTTTGAAACTAGTTGGTCACAGACAGACCGACCATCCGACATTGCCACTTATAGAGCTGCTAGTCGCAGCCAAAAATTATGCCGTCTCTAAGAACCTAAACAATTATGCCGCCTCCAAAGCTTTTAACTGAGTAAAAGTTCATTGTAACCCTAAATTTTCATTCAACTTTAATTGAATTTGAAAACTGTTTTGAAGTTCAAGCTTTCAAAATTATGTGTAGAAATAAATATATCAGACAATATAAATGAGGAGTAGATGTTCCAGTTCAGCAAAGGAAACCACATATTGATAACCTGATGAACATTTGTCATGAATACTAATCATTAATGAATATCGTGTTGAGTTTTGGTGGACCATAGGGATTGCCATAAGTGATGAACCGATACCAATAGGTAATTATCGGTTGATATGTGATCGTTGCATCACAAATGTGAAGGATGAACAAGATCTGTCACAGAGATTCAATTATACAGACCAGACAAGGAATGTTCAACAAAATCTTTAACAAAATGTTGCTGTCTGTGACCTTGACCTTGGGTATGACCTTGGGTCAAAGTCGCTTCATACCTTCGAGTCATGGGCAATAATTGTTCAAAGTATGAATAAGATCTGTGAATCATACCAAGTTATATGGATCGGACAAAAGTGAGTGAAATGTCAAAAGTTTTTCTGTCACCTTAACCCTTTGAACACTGGTGGTATCTTCCATGTCAGTTCAATGACAGCAGTTGGAAGAGTCTATATTCATTATTTGGGGGGAAGACCAATTAATTAAGGCTGCACGTTGAAAACATTGATTGGTCTGCATCCCACTAAATGACATTATGATGTAGCTTGTGACCCGCCTGGAAAAACAGCCTCTGGGGTTCAAAGATTTAACACTGGGCCTGTGATATTAACCTTGCGGGGAGGACATTATCAAATTATAATTTCTGATACACTGTCCTTTGATAATAAATGCTTTTATAAAGTTTTTGATCAAAACTATTCAGTAGTTAAGAAGTTATGGCCTGGACAAACAAAAAGTCATGACAGTCGGATGACAGACAATGGGTGGACAAGGGATGGACAACGAACAAATCTTTACTGGAAAAGCTCCACTGGCACTTGTCCGGTGAAGCTGACTAGCCCGTGTTGAATGTTAATGTGTAAAGAAAATGTGAATCAGTGATTTGTTTACTTTACGAACGATGCTTATGAAAATTTCGAGTCACAAGCTTGACTGTCTTGTGAAAGATGCCATAACACTTCAAAGTAAGTTCATGGGAGATAACTTGGTTAAAAATGTCGCAGATCGAAAATTTTGTAATATGCACATGCCCACTTGCTAGTCGTAATGTTTGAGAAGTGTCATCAAAATTGGTTCACTAATGACGGAGGTGTCCCACACACAAAAGTCTCATGTACAAATCTCTATGAATCTTCTCAGTTGAAGGGGAGATAAAATGGTAAAAATCATCACAGATGGGACATTTGGAAATGTGCACATGTTCACTCATTAGTGACCATGTTTAAGAAGTTTCATCAGAATCGGATCAATAATAAAATAAGGACTTGCACACATAAGAATCTCAGTGAATCTCATTGGAATATCTATAATAAATCCAAGTTCAGGGAGATAACTTGGTTAAAATTGTCGCAGATAAAAAAAATTTACAATATGTGCATATTCACTTGTAAGTTATAATGTTTGAACAGAATTGGTTTAAACATGTAGGAGTAGTCGCATTCACAGAAATCTCGTAAACAAATCTAAATTAAATTGAAGGGAAGATAACCTTAATAACTGTAAAAATCATCATTAAGGCCACACAAAAAAGATCTTCTGTTTCTCAGGCCATTATTTGTAAAATTGCATGCGGGCGAGCGGGTTTTTATTTTATTTTTTATTTCAGTAATTACTTCTTTGCCATCCAAAGTTCATGTTCTTGGTTCAAGTTTTAGGCCTAATAATCTACAGAATAGCATGGGTGGTGGTGTATTTCATCCCTTGAATGCAAGAAGGCTTTGCAGTGCTAGAGCACTGCAAAGCCTTCTTGCACTCAAGGGACAAATTCATCAATTTTTTCAACTTGGATAAAATATCAGACATAAACCATTTAATTTTTATTTTTTGAAAGTTTAAATTGGTTATAAAAAGAGAGCATGCGGCAGCCAAAAGGACCATGCAGGAGGGCCTGAGAAACAGATTTTTTATTTTTCTAGGCCTAATCACCATTTATTTATTTATTTGATGTTTAAGGTCACATATTTATGCACAATGGCTAATCATGACCGTGACAGTTTTATGGGTGGAGGAAGCCAGAGTACCCGGAGAGAAGCACCGAGCAACGACGAGCAGCTGCCTGCTCCCCAACATCGTAACTCCGCACTGCAGCACAGGCAGGGTTAGATTGGTTGAAGACATGCATACCATCGACGTGCAGTATGCCTTAGTACACCACGTCATCGAGCCCCCACGTGGGCAATGGAGATGAAGTGTCTTGCCCAAGGATACAACACGGTTACTGCAGGTGGGATTCGAACAGAGGACCTCTTGGCTTGCAGCCTGCATCTCTACCTACTGAGCCACCGTGCTCCCCATTAATCACCATGTTTAAGAAGTTTCATCGAAATAGGTTCAATAATGTAGGAGGACTTGCGCACACAAGAATCTCATACATAATATAAATCTAAGTTTAGGGGAGATAACCCAATTAAAATGGTCACAGATAAATTTCTTTGTAGAAGTTGCGCACACAAGTTCATTCGAATGGATGGATGTTCAGACAGAAAGACATACAGGACGTTGACAATATAGTCCCCACTAAAAGAAGTAGGGGGTATAAATATAAAGCTATTACTATAGGAATAATGCCATAAGGTGTAAATGTAGCATTATTAAAAGAATATTTCCTAACCCACTGCAGGCTGTATCATATAATATGAAGTGACAGATGGAACATATTTTTGCATGTCACATATGAACAGATACATGTAGCTGTTTATATTTCAAGGCCTCTCAATAAAAGTAACTACTGAAATGTGAATGCAAGGCCAAACAAAACAAGTGTTTGCCCACCGAGGTGGTATTAGTCCCCTACAGCGCTTTTGTGGCATAAGGTGTTTTTGTCATATAAGACACTAGAGCATATAGGCATCTCTGCAATTCAGGTTAGTAGTTTAAGACGTACAAAGACCGCCAGTAATGGTACGATCCAGTGAAAAGAAAATCGAGTCCAGCTCTCGGTGGTGCAGTATTTTTGCCTGGACCGGTCCAATCATTATAATAACTTTAAATGAAGGAAAAGGTGATGAAATCTTACTTTTGGTAATACCAAAAAAGGAAGATATTAAAACATTTTCCTTCATTTAACGTATTTTATAATGATTGAATTGGTATACGCATTTGTGTTACAGACAGCATCAAGTTACTGATGTCTGCTGGGGAAGCTTGGTAACTCGGGGCATGTTATATAATACACTGTGTGCACACTGTGGAAATGTTTCTGAGGACAACTGAATACTCTAAACACTGAAACTTTCAATATATTTAGAGTCGAAAGTTTGATTTAATGTGGCAAAAATGGCCACCATTCCACCATCATGGATTTTGAAAAAAAAGTTAAAAAATTTATAGTAATTTATATATTTTTTATACTTACCAATGACCCAGACATAGCTGGTGCTAACTCTTAAAATATAGGGCCAAACACAAATTTTGCCCCCCAATCCCCAAAATTTGCATCTAAAACTAAAGAAAATATGTCCTGAGAGGCCCTCCACACTTCGCCCCTACTGCGCATGCGCAGTGTCAAGGACGTTCCGAAATTGGCGCCATTTATCATTCTAATAACCAGTGCCTGGTAAGCGCTATGTACTCAGCGGGGAGGCAAGAGTTCCCAACTCCTGGGAGGGCCATCCCCGTCTGGGTCATTGGTAAGTATAAAAAATATATAAATTACTATAAATTTTTTAACATTTTTATACTGTACCAATGACCCAGACATAGCTGAATAGTAAAAAGGCTGGAGGGCCAAGGACATAGAGCAAAATGGAATACGCTCAATAAAATAAAATAGAGTCATCCCCTGTAGGGAAAAGAAGTAATAGGCCTTACATGTATCTTTCTTATTTATGATAAATTAGAAAGATACAACACCTTCCAAAAATTGAGCTTCATACATCCATGTACTCTATTAATATCCAATAATCCTTATACTAATAATTTTTAAAGTAAGCCAATAATAAAGTAAGTCTAGAGAATAGAGACTCTTATACTCCTAAAAGTGTGTGAGAATTGCATAATCATGTCCGTTGACATATGCAATATTCAAAAGCTATACTTTAAAAACTAAGACTTGAATGAATTTTATAAACTTAAACTTCTCACTAAACAACCATCCCAATAACAGCTCAGAATTACTAACTCCGGAGGAGGTATCCCCTTGTTTTCATAGTAAAAACAGGTGACCCAAGGGAACACCCTCCCCCCCCCCCTTTTTCTTGCCCTGGGTCAAATAGCCCAGAGCGAAGAGGGCAGCCGAACGGAGACACTGCCGAAACAGACAGCCTACCTAGCTATAGTAGCAACTGTTAAGTGAATGACATTCTGAGCAGTAGATAATAGACCTAACAAAAGAGGCCTCCAGAAATGGACTCGATATTTCTGAGATAAAATTCATGAATGGATGGCTGAGCGCAATGAGCAGCCTTCAAAAATCTATAATAGAACACTATTAATGTAAGCCCAAGAAGTAGAAGAACTCTTACTTCATGAGCCGAAATCTTAAGCACAACTGCTAAGCCAATGATATACCATAAGCAGTACGCTAGTTAATAGAATCCATTAACAATAAAATGGAGCGTAACGTCCTTCTACTAGACATCAAAGACAGAAGAAGCTTACGCCCTTGTAATAAACAGATATCTGTTTATAAATACATAAACTGTACCCGGAAAGAGTAAAGGCCTATGCCCATACGAAGACGGAAGGACCTTAAAATAATAGGTTCCGGATAATAGGAGCCTAACTCTTATGCAACAATCCAACCTAAATAGTAACGGAAGTATTGATTCCGAAACTATGAAAGTGAAAATCATCCATCGATAGTGCATGAAACTCACTGACTCTACAGTAAAAGAGAAACCAACATAATTACTGTCTAAAAGGTCAGAATTTGAAAACTACTGTTTCCAGAGGCTCAAATGATTACTTAGCTAAATAAGAACCTGAAGTTAAAATCCGTATAGAAATTTAATCTAAAGATTCTAAGTCTATTTATCAAAAAGTTACTAACTGACTTAGATAAAGAGACAAAAGACTCAATTGTAAACTATCGTAGAGTGCATAGGTATGAGGTAACATAAACCTATAACCTAAATAACAACAGGCTGCAGTAGATCTTGTGAAACAAGTATACTAAAAAATAGCAATGAGTAGTATGGAGGGATCAACCATGTGAACATAATGATCCCTACACCACGACGGAAGAGCCTCCACTTTAGTCGCATAGAATAGCGAAGAAGAGGATCTCCTATAGTAAGAAATCGCGTCCAAAGCTCGTCCAGTACAGTGCTTACAATGCAATACGGACCACACAACGGAATACATGAAGGTTGCGACCTTGCTGGTTGTGAAAAAGATGACACGATTTACCCAGTGAAAAAAGATCCTCACATAGAGGAAGATTTCACGTTAAGATCCACAGTAGACAAGAGAGTAAATTACTCATGATCTCTGTGAAGATAGAGATGCTATCAACAGAAATGTATTGTGGTTGTTTATCTTAGCAATACCTGCTAAAAACAACAGCGCCGGAGGATACGCGTATCCTATCATTCTGTCCTATAGATCAATAGAGCGTTAACAGTATTAGCTCAGAGATCTGGACAAGCCAACACATACGTCTGCAATTGATTAGCCAGCTGTGTCATAAATAAAACATCATTGGGCGCTCCCATAGATAGCAAATCTGATTGAATACTTGTTTGTTGAGAGTCCATTCTGACAGCAACAAGCGACCCGTAAGAGAACGGGAGTGCGATAAAACAATCAGACGACCCAGAATATGACGGACCAAAACTGAACTTGGTGTACTATAACCAACAAACGGATTCTTTCCATTAAATTGAATAACGGAAACGAAAGAGTGCCTCCCTGGTTCCGGAGATACGCCACTACTGTCGAATTAAAGGACAGGAATTTGGGCATGCGTTTCTGAATAATGTTCATGCAATGACATAAAGCAAGCCTAAAAAACATTATTCCGCGGAAGTTAACTGATAGCTAAAAGACTGCGGAACCCAAAGACCCTGGCACTTCGAATCCGTAGGGATCAGTATATATCCCAATCTGTTTGACTGGCAACCGTCATAACAGCCACACTCGGGTCCGGCAACTGCGGCGGCACTCTCTGAGTCAACCACCGAATGTTTGCCCCAGTCTGAATCTCTTGTAACACTAGATAGACAAGAGAATGTATAAATCAAGCAATTCATGGATTGCCGGAAAGTTGCCGTCGAAGAGAAGCTCCTCCGAGAACGAAGCGACTCTGAGAGAGTTCTTAACCTACTATCCACGCGTGGATGTAGCTAGGGCTGCCTCACGTCTAACCAACTCCAATCAGCCACTGAAGGGCGGAGTTATACGTGAACAAACTACTGCCCTCAAAAGAAATTACATTGAGAATAATATCCCGTAAATCTTTTCTTGAAGACGTAATGATAACGCCTCAGTAAGGCGGATTACGTATAATAAAGCGTCTAAGTTAAGTCTAATATACATAATGTCGTTCCCAACATTGAAATTGGAAAAGACATAAACGGTGAAAAGAATATATGCAGTCTTTAATCACACCGTCTAGACGCATATGAACTCTCGGTATGCCCTGCTCTGCCAAAATAAACTATATGTAAAAAAAGATAAAATGGCAGAAATGAGCCACGCGGACAAGAAACTAAACTAAACTATCATGCTTAGTAGCCGTCTTGAATATATATATAAATATATAGCGTCGAAAAATAAAACACATGTTGTAATGACAATATTGGACTGCGTCGGTAAGTCAGGGACAAAGTCCCTGTACCGATCGAAAAATCCGAGTCCAATGACGCTATAAGTCTCTTATCCAAGATCGCAGCAATGAAGTCCGAAAAATAATCACTGGAAGAAATGCCAGAAGATATGAAAGGCATCTTCCGATACTACTAAAGGGAAAACTCGAAATCTTTCGAATCCCTTTCGCCATCCTGTCGGACCCTATAAAGCGTTCGGTCGTCCGTAGCTTGATGCAACCACGGACCGCACCGACCCAGCGCCGTCGGATAATTCCTGATTCGACCGAGAAACCGTCAATTGCTGGGATGCTGCGAAACAACTGTGCTAACTCGGATAGCACGTCCGTCACTGAGGCCTGAGGAGCAGCGGTCTTACGATGCATTGCCGCAGGAAGCTCCGAGATCGTTACCCCGTGCATACTTCCAATATGCGAGCGAACGGAGTGTATAGGCCTCGTGTCCCTTGGCTACCGGATGGCGCGACCTATTCGCTGTGGAATCACTGAATGCCGAAACTGATCGGATACTCGAGGTCACGTAGCCAATGTGCGGTCGTGTGCCCTGCTGTGAGGATGAGGAAGCATTAAAGACAGTCTCTCGGACTGTCAATATAACGGAGCGTCCCGAGCAACGGACATATGCTCCGAATGTAAAATATCTGAACCACAACATGCGGTCCCCTATGTTGTTGGCTTCCTCCGATCTGTCCTCAATCTGCCGTCACTGGGTGAGTACTAAAGTAATTAAAGTGCTCGCATCACCCAAATCTCCTTCCTAGACCGCAACGGACGAACCCGGCAGCCGAACCATTCGATGAATGTACGCTACACCGGGTGAGCTAGCGAATGTCACTCCGTAAGCGATAGACATATTCCATGAGCACTTATTGCCGCTAACTCTTCATTAACTATGACGACAGAGGCACACTTTTGAAAGACATCTCCATAACTCTTCGAACAAGAAACCAGAAATGCTTGGATAGCAAGCATAAAATAATAATATATATAGCGTCGTTCAATAATTCGAAAGTTTGTGTGACATTATTGGACTATGTCGGAACTGAGGGACGATGTCCCTGAACCGAACCAAAAATTTCTAAGTCCACCGACGCTATCAGTTTCTTATCCGGCATCGCAGCATATGTTGTTCCGAAATGGAAAGCTTGAAATCCACCGAATCCCTTTCGGTATCCCGTCGGACCGGATGAAACTTTCGGACGTCCGTACCCGCTTCCGCGGAGCGTCCCGACCCAGCATCGTCGGATAAAATATATGCGACAGATTCAGTTGATGCTGGGATGCTGCGATAAACTGTGCTATTAAGGAAAGCACGTCCGTTCCCGAGGCCTGTGCAGTAGCGGACTTACGATGCATTGCCGCTGGAAGCTCCGTGTACGTTGACTCCCGCATACTTCCTATGCGAACGTCCGGAGTCTGCAGGCCTCGAGTCCCCGGCTACCGACCCAGCGCTGTCGGATAATTCTCGATCCGACACCGTTTCTGTCGGCTGCTGGGATGCTGCGATAAGCTGTGCTATGTGCACAAGAATGTCCGGCGTCGAGACCTGCGGAGGCGCAGTCTATCGCTGCTTCGCCGAGGGCAGCTCCGCATCAGATGGCTCCCGCATACTTTTCCTATGCGAACGTCCGGAGTCCATCGGTCTCGAATCCCTGGCTGCCGGATGGTGTGACCTGGTCGCCGAAGAATCCTTGATCGGCGAAGCTGGTAATATTTCGGCGGTCACGCAGCCAAGGTGCGGTCGTGTGCGCTGACGAGAAGAGGAAGCCTTAGCAGTCTCAGCGGACTGCCTATACAACGGAGCGTCCCGAGCGACGGACGTATGCTCCGCTAACGACACATTTGTACCACAACATCTGGGGCCAGATGTTGTTGAACGAGAGAGGGGCCTCTCTCGCTTGCCGTCCGGAAGGACCGGAACGAGCTATGAACCGGACTAAAAGGCTTCCTCCGTTCTCCCTCCGATCCGCCGTCACTGGGTGTGCATTAAGTTAATTTTATAGTGCTCGCATCACCCCAAAATTCCTTCTAGACCGCAACGGACGAACCCGGCTGCCGAACCATTCGGTGAATGGACGCTACACCGGGCGAGCTAGCGGACGTCAAAGGCCGTCGAACCTACTAGGGTCCTCTTAGGCAATTGGCGTATTACATGAGCACTTTTCCGCTAGCCCTTCATTAATTGTGACGACGGAGGCACACTGTTGGAAGACATCACAGATACATCACCCTAATCTTGATCGTCTGAAATAGAAATTGATAAAGTAGAGTGACCCTGCGGGGAAAGGACCGGAGTGTCCAAATCCCCAACAACATACCGTGACATACGCTTCCCATATTGTCATCGAAATCATACGATACAGAACCGGAGTTAATGCGAGTACACTGACCACATATAGAATGATAATAAGGTCAGAGGAAGACTTCCTCTTAAAACAATAGATCAATATCCTTTCAATGTGAAAAGAAAACAAGTCCTGGTACTCGCACTAACCCCTGGCAATCAAAATACATAATAATAATATGATCCATTAATATAGAAAAAATAATTGAAATCAAAATATTTTGAAAAAATATTTTTTCAGAACAGCCCAAGTTTCTGAAAAGTAACGTTGAGCCCCAATGGATCCCAAGCCTAAGTGTGGACAAAAATTTTAAAAATATTTTAAACAATTTATTCAACACTTACGAACAATAATAATGTATCTAGTTATGATTGAAATAACATAAAGATATTATTATTTAGAAATCCCCCCCCTCACACAGAGGGCTGTTGTAAATGTAAACAATGAGTGTAAAAACACTAAAATAAGACTCCAGGCACCCAGGCCCGAAATCAGTTACCAAAAATACACCATCTGATGCAAAACAGAGACTTCCAGGGAAGAAACTGCAGAACATCAGATGGTAGATGCAGAACACAACGCCTAACCACCCGTAGGTGAAGACGTAAACATGGGGAAAGAACAGAATTCATTCTGTTATTCAGCTAAACTCCCAAGAAATTTTAGTAATAATAATTACAGAAATTATGCCAAAAGCATGGGAGAATAGCAAGGGGGAACTTAAAGGACAGGGAGAGAGGAAAAACACTTGAAAAAACAGTGTAACTAAATAATCAGAATGACAACAAAATGGCTGCTGCCTTGAAAATAGGTAACCTAACATAATTTCATTAAAAAATTTTAAGTTACAGCCCTGATAATATTCTGTCACACATTCTTTTCCTCTCCTCCTTTTCTATCCTCCTTAGAATCACCATTTCACTAATATTTATGTGTCTGGCATCATTTAAACTGAGATTTAAAAGCACAAAGATCAGTCAGATGTTAACTGATGAAGGGCCAAACTTAGAATGATAAATGGCGCCAATTTCGGAACGTCCTTGACACTGCGCATGCGCAGTAGGGGCGAAGTGTGGAGGGCCTCTCAGGACATATTTTCTTTAGTTTTAGATGCAAATTTTGGGGATTGGGGGGCAAAATTTGTGTTTGGCCCTATATTTTAAGAGTTAGCACCAGCTATGTCTGGGTCATTGGTACAGTATAAAAATATATTGAGCGTGCATCATCCCCTCAGAACCATTTATCCACGTACCAAATATGAAAGGTGTAGCTTAATACATGTTGGATGGAGAGGTGGTAACATAAAAACACAGACAGACAGACAGACAGACAGACAGACAGACAGACAGACAGACAGACAGACAGACAGACAGACAGACAGACAGACAGACAGACGGACAGACAGACTGATCTTAGATTTTGAAAACAAAATATTGAGCGTGCATAATCCCCTCACAACCCTTTATCCATGTACCATATATGAAAGGTGTAGCTTGAACCATGTTGGAGGGAGGGGTGGTAACATAAAATAGAGAAAATGGCTTAAAAACCACAACAAAAATGGCTGCCATGGCGCCATCTTGAATTGTGAAAACAAAATATTGACCGTGCATCATCCCATTACAACCCTCTATCCATGTGTCAAATATGAAAAGTGTAGCTTGAACCATGTTCGAGTGAGGGTGGTAACATAAAAGAGAGAAAAAAGCTTCAAAAAAAACAACAAAAATGGCCGCCATGCCGCCATCTTGGATTTTGAACAAAAAATATTGAATATGCATCATTCCCTCCCAACCCTCTATCCATGTGCCAAATATGCAAAGTGTAGCTTGAACCATGTTGGAGGGAGGGATGGTAACATGAATATAGAGAAAAAAAGCTTAAAAAACACAACAAAAATGGCCACCATTCCGCCATCTTGGATTTAGAAAAAAAAATTTTGAGCGTGCATCATCCCCTCAGAACCATGTACCAAATATGAAAGGTGTAGCTTAAAGCATGTTGGAGGAAGAGGTGGTAACATAAAAACAGACAGACAGACAGATGGACAGACTGATCTTAGATTTTGAAAAAAAAATATTGAGCGTGCATAATCCCCTCACAACCCTTTATCCATGTACCGTATATGAAAGGTGTAGCTTGAACCACGTTGAAGGGAGGGGTGGTAACATAAAATAGAGAAAATGGCTTAAAAAACACAACAAAAATGGCTGCCATGGCGCCATCTTGAATTGTGAAAACAAAATATTGACCGTGCATCATCCCATTACAACCCTCTATCCATGTGCCAAATATGAAAAGTGCAGCTTGAACCATGTTGGAGTGAGGGGTGGAAACATAAAATAGAGAAAAAAGCTTCAAAAACACAACAAAAATGGCCGCCATGCCACCATCTTGGATTTTGAAAAAAAAATATTGAACGTGCATCATTCCCTCCCAACCCTCTATCCATGTGCCAAATATGCAAAGTGTAGCTTGAACCATGTTGGAGGGAGGGGTGGTAACATGAATATAGAGAAAAATGAAAGTGTCAATGACACTGTAGCTCAACTTGTCAAGATATGTACATGTATAGTATGTGACACAGCAATGACAAACATCTAGGTAATGACCTGATAACAAAGGTACATATAAAGTATTGTAAGGGTCTGTACATAAATACTGACCGTAGCCTGTAACAAATGTATAAGTAAATTATTGTAAAGGTGGGTGACAGTCAGATGCTAAACTAGAAAAGAAATCTTTGAGTCCCAGAGTGGGTCTGACTGAACCCCAAAATATTTGTTCTCATAGCACAGTGATAACAAAGGCATCCCAAAACACACTCATTCCTGTCCCAAGGTGAAAACAAAGGTACCCAAGAAGTTTCCTGAAGATCAGTTCATAAATACGAGCTGTATAGAAGTTGTGACAAAAAACTGATTGGACCTAATTTCGGTACAAAATGGCCACTGGCAGCCATCTTGAATTTTGGACCGCACTCAGAAACACTCGTTCTCGTCCCAAGGTGATAATAAAGGTACCCAAGAAGTTTCGTGAAGATCGGTTCATAAATACAGCCTCTAGCCCGAGCCGTATTGACATGTGCACTTACAGTGTATAAGTAGCACTAAATAAATCAAAATTCACCTAATTTGCCTAATTTATGCATGAGAAAAAAACCCTTACTGTATGTGATGTATTCCATTTTACTAAACATTCATACAGAAGTTTATTCAAATCAGAACTTTCATACAGAAGTTCTGTACAAAAGACTGATTGCACTAATTTTGGTACAACCCTAGAGATGTCGAAAACCAAATATCAAAAGAATCGAACTGTTTAATCTGAAGAAGATTTTTAAAGCTCATCCCCCATATTGCCCAAAGTTAATTATTCAACCTCTCCTATATTTTTAGCCCCTGGGGTTCCCACAGGACTGTAAAAAATTTGGGGGGCATCAATCAATTACTTCGGACACACTTATACTAAATGCCAAATTTTGTTCAATTTGGCTCACCTGTTCTTGAAATACAAATTTTAGGCTGAGCCCAAAATGGATATGCTCCCACAGAGGGACCTACAAACTTCCTTTGAAACTTTAATCTTCAACACCAAGGGATGTTCCATACCAAATATCAAGGCATTCTCTCTGGCGGTTCATGAGAAGAAGATTTTTTGGCTTTTGGGGCATTAACCAGAGCCCAACTAGAGGGGGTATCAGTACCCCGTGGCTCACCAACAGGTGGCCAATGTAAAGGGGTGGCTGGAGTAAAAAAAAAAGTTCAAAACTTGCACACAAAAGTCCAAAATTAAAGAAAATAAGCAGCTAAAGGGTTAAATAATATAATAATAACCCCTAAGAAGCATGCTAACATAAAATAGGAACCATGGCAATATGCTACAAGGTAAGTCTCCACTTTGAAAAAAAGAAAGACAAACCTCAAAACCTGCACATAAAAGTAAAAAAAGTATCACATTTGTTTCAAAGGGTTAAAATTTAGAAAAATACCCTGAAAATATTCAATAACCAGCATGGCAATATGCCAGTGAGATAAAACTCCACTTGAAAAAAAATATCAAAACCTGCACACAAAAGTACAAAACCTGCACAGAAAAGTCCAAAATTAAAGTAAATAAGCAGCTAAAGGGTTAAATAATATAAAAATAGCCCAAGAAGCATCCTAACATAAAATAGGAACCCTGGCAATATGCTACAAGGTAAGTCACCACTTGGAAGAAAAGAAAGACAAACCTCAAAACCTGCACATAAAAGTCAAAAAAAAGTATCGCATTTGTTTCAAGGGGTTAAAATTGAGAAAAATACCCTGTCACAGTAACCACAACGGCAACATGCCAGTAAGGTGAAAGTCTACTTGAAAAATATCCACTTGGAAGAAAAGAAAGACAAACCTCAAAACCTGCACATAAAAGTATCACATTTGTTTCCAAGGGTTAAAATTTAGAAAAATATCCTGAAAATGTTACAGTAACCACCATGGTAATATGCCAGTGAGGTAAAACTCCACTTAAAAAAAAATATCAAAACCTGCACACAAAAGTACAAAACCTGCACACAAAAGTCCAAAATTAAAGTAAATAAGCAGCTAAAGGGTTAAATAATATAATAATAGCCCCAAGAAGCATCCTAACATAAAATAAGAACCATGGCAATATGCTACAAGGTAAGTTGCCACTTGGAAGAGAAGAAAGACAAACCTCAAAACCTGCACATAAAAGTAAAAAAAACATCAAAACCTGCACACAAACGTCAAAATAAGTCCAAAATTTGATTCAAAGGGTTAAAATTAAGACAAAATACCCTGAAAAAGAGTTAAATGTTATCGTGAACCCCCACAGCAATATGCAAAGAAGAAGAAAAAATTTTTAAAAGCACAAAAATCCAAACCTGTAAACAAAAGAAGTCCAAAATTGAAGTAATTAAGCAGGGAAAGGGTTAAAGAATACAACGTAGCCCTAAGCTGCATGTTTACATACAATAGAAAGCATGGACATATGCTACAAGGTAAATCTACACTTGGAAGAAAGGAAAAAAAAAACCCATGAAAACCTGCACGCAAACGTCAAAATAAGTCTAAAATACTATTCAAAGGGTTAAAAAAAATTTAAAAATGCACTGGAAAGATATCAATGTTATAATAACCACCACTGCAATATGCAGTGAGGTCAACCTCACTTGAAATTGTTTTTTTTATCGCAACCTGTACATAAAAGTAAGAAACTGTAAGCCTAAGTCCAAAAGCTGTACATAAAAGTCCAAAATTGAAGTAATTCAGCAGGAAAAGGGTTAAATAATACAAACATAGCCCTAAGATGCATGTTTACATACAATAGAAAGCATGGACATATGCTGCAAGGTAAATCTCCACTTGGAAGAAAGGAAAAAAAACCATCAAAACCTGCACGCAAACATCAAAATAAGTCTAAAATTTGATTCAAAGGGTTAAAATTAAGACAAAATACCCTGGAAAAGAGTTAAATGTTATAGTGAACCACCATAGCAATATGCAGAAACTCTACACTTGGAAGAAAGGAAAAAAAAAAAAACCATGAAAACCTGCACGCAAACGTCAAAATAAGTCTAAAAATCTATTGAAGGGGTTAAAAAATTTTTAAAAATGTACTGGAAAGATATCAATGTTATAATAACCACCACTGCAATATGCAGTGAGGTCAACCTCACTTGAAATTGTTTTTTTTTTATCACAACCTGTACATAAAAGTAAGAAGCTGTAAGCCTAAGTCCAAAAGCTGTACATAAAAGTCCAAAATTGAAGTAATTCAGCAGGAAAAGGGTTAAATAATACAAAAATAGCCCTAAGATGCATGTTTACATACAATAGAAAGCATGGACATATGCTGCAAGGTAAATCTCCACTTGAAAGAAAGGAAAAAAAAAACATCAAAACCTGCACGCAAACATCAAAATAAGTCTAAAATTTGATTCAAAGGGTTAAAATTACAACAAAATACCCTGGAAAAGAGTTAAATGTTATAGTGAACCACTATAGCAATATGCTGAAACTAAAAAAAAATTTGAAAAGCCAAAAAATCAAAACCTGTACACAAAAGTTCAAAATATTTAAGAGCGGACGCCGACGCCGACATGAGGGCTATGCCATAGGCTCACACAACTAACGTTGGTGAGCCAAAAATGACAGCTTCTTCATTTGAACAAAATAGAAAGGGTATACTCTATAGATGGTAACTTGTGACCTCCTGAGCGAAATAGCAGTGTCTGACGTCAGTAGCGAGTGAATCCATCATGTGCCCGGATGACAGCCTAAACCCTCCACCTAATGCTAACAGTGAGGCCTTCTGGTATGGTCCAGAGCCAACTGCTGCCACTCCTCATGCAATGCAGCTTCCAAATCGGCCAAATTCTGTACAGGCGGATTCCTTGCTTGCACACGACGTCCAAGAAAGTCACACATGTTCTAAGGGATTCAAATCGGGGCTCATTGCAGGCCATGGTAGTGTTGTAATAGCATTGTTCTGAAGGAATGATCTCACAGCATGGGAATGATGTGGCCTTGCCTTGTCGTCCATGAATACAGGGCGAGTAGCCAATGGGTGGTTGTCAAAATGAGGCACAACATTCGGATTGAGAATGTCCCGGATGTACTGATGAACACTGAGATTCCCACGTACAGTTACTATATCAAGTTTACAATCATGAGAGGCATCCCCAGCAGGGGTCAGCCTGGCAGCTGATTTTAGGGAGAAGTGACTTCTCCCTTCAGAGACTTTAGGGAGAAGTTAGGACCCAGGAGGGAGAAGTCAGTGAACATGAAGGAGAAATCAGAAAAAAAACATAAAATGTATATGACATCGTGACAAAATAAATGAACATAGAGGACACAATTGTGGAGAAAAAAAATAAATAAAAGTTATACAAACATACATACACACACAAAACTAAGTCAGATGGTATATAACAGAATGTAGGTTAAAATCCCACCTCCACCCCACAAAAAACTGTGCCGTTCATGGTTTCTGAATACCCCCTAACTCTTTGCCTAACAGTGATGACTAAGGTTACCATGCAGTTGATTTTGTATTTGCCTCAACGCAGTGGATTTGAAATTTAGTATGACCCATGGTGAGAGTGTTCTTCTCTGTAATAGAAGGTATATTCTTTTTAAAAAAATGTTTAAAGTGTTTAAAATAAATTTCAAGTTCATATAAGAAGCTGGGTCATTCATGGTTTCTGAATGCCCTGAGTTGAAAAGCGTAGTTAAAAAAGTTTTCGATATCCTTCGTAAATTAAGCGTTATTAACAATTTGAGTTAATTTATTTCTCAGGTAAATGACAAAATATTTCAGTTGTCTCCCGGCTGCGCTGGGTAATAAAAAAAAATATACACTGTTCAGAAACTGACAATTTCTGCCAACCATCTTACACTGACACGTGCGAATGGTGCTTTGAAGGTCTGCCATTCTTATCCATCCAAATACCTGTGATTTCTATTGTTGCCTTATTACATTTAACCCCCTTCCAACACAACTTCACAAGTTTTCAAAGAAAAACATTCAATGCAAATTGCGGGGCGAATTTCAATGCAACCAATTTTGCAGTGGAACAGAGCGTAACCGCAAGCAATTTCGATATGGACGAACTGTCTCCAATACATTTTCTTTTTGTTTTGAAACGGTGGTTAACTTTAATAAATTCTAATTAACTCGATGCGTGTCTTGTGTGATTCATTGTTTTGGCTGGCACTTTGTTTTTAAATAGCCATTTTGTGCTGGTTGTTATCAGTTGGGGCGAATTGTTCGAACGACTACGCCATTACAATTCTTTTCAGAAATGTTAAAAAATTTATAGTAATTTATATATTTTTTATACTTACCAATGACCCAGACATAGCTGGTGCTAACTCTTAAAATATAGGGCCAAACACAAATTTTGCCCCCCAATCCCCAAAATTTGCATCTAAAACTAAAGAAAACATGTCCTGAAAGGCCCTCCACACTTCGCCCCTACTGCGCATGCGCAGTGTCAAGGACGTTCCGAAATTGGCGCCATTAATCATTCTAATAACCAGTGCCTGGTAAGCGCTATGTACTCAGCGGGGAGGCAAGAGTTCCCAACTCCTGGGAGGGCCATCCCCGTCTGGGTCATTGGTAAGTATAAACAAGAGGCCCCACGTGGCCTTAATCGCTCACCTGACAAAGTGACTCTAAGAAGTATTTTAGGTCACCTTCACCATGTCATGCCTCATCAACATTAACTGGTTGAGTGATAGATTTTGTTTGAAGTTCAACATTTGTTACCTAAAATTAGTTTTATTTAAAATCATTGGTGTGTGGCCAATCTCCAATGATTTTTAATAAAGCAAATTTATCTCTGCAGACAAACTGGTTTAGCATGAAGCACAAACAAGGAATGTGAAGAGATAGCCTTGGACATCTCTCCCCAACTGTGGATATCTTCCATGTGCTACATGTATATATTTGCATGCAAGAAAACAAAAATTTTCACAAATTTTATTTTTTTTTATCATCATTGGAACAAGCTCAAACAGCTTATTCCAATAGGGGTATGGGAAGATCAGGTATATTTTTGAGACAGAAATGTGAATATATAAATAATGGTGTTTTTTTGTGAATGATGCAGGAGAATTTTGCGTAAAGATATGGTAAATGGTTTGTTCTAGATACAGAATGATGCAAAAGTATTTAAATTTGATTAGGCAAGTTGTTCCTATAATGCATTTAAAAATTGAAGTAACTGTTTTTTTGCTGACGAACTTTTAGATGTGTGTGTCTGTGTTTGTGTGTGTGTGTGTGTGTTTGTGTGTGTGTGTTTGTGGGGGGGGGGGGGGGGGGGGGGGGGGGGGTTAAGAGTGTTCTTGCAAACAAAATTCCTGAATAAATGGAAAATTTTATTTTTTGTGTGAAAGACATAGTGCGTGAATGTTGATTGGAACAAGCTTAGAGAGCTCATTTTAATGTGAAGTCATAAAGCTGTGTTTTACGTACGAAATTCTGGAATAACTAAAAAAATTGCTTTTTTGACTCAAAAAGCATGGTGTGCGACCTCTCATTGGAATGAGCTCAAAAAGCTCATTCCAATGGGGTATTTACAAGCGATAAGTACATGTATGTTTAAGAGACAAAAATTAAAATTTGAATAGCGATTTTTGCGAAGAATGCTGACAAGTTTTGGCAGTTATGCTGGTAAAAAGGTAAGATATGCAAAGTGGTTGTTTTTTAGAGACGACATTTAATTAAGGGGAATTAACCCTTGATTACTGAGGTAACTTCTAAAAGTACTGAAATTTCATGAAGCAATGTGAATAACAGACAACAGTTGCCTAAAAATTTCATGAATAACTAAAATTTTTATTCCTTTGTCTCGAAAACATGGCATATGACCTTTGTTGGAATGAGCTGAATGCGTGTGTTCCAATGAGGGGTCATAAAATTTGAACGAAGATTTGTGTGAATAATGCATTAGTACTGCTAGATTTGGGTAAACGGTTCACCCTGGATACCACCCCTTCTATAGTAGATCTTTTCTGCAAATTTTGTCTAAGATTCTATCAACTTTACAAATAAATACGTTCATGAATCACAATCAGATCCACCCTACAATGTTGCATACCAAATATCAAAAGATTCTGCCTGCTGGATCTGGAGAAGAAGATTTTTTAAGAAATATGCCTGAAACACACTAAGTTAAAATTTGGGCTCCTATACGGAGCCCAAATATAAACCCAGGGGGCCGATTTGAACAAACTTGAATCAGATCCACCCCACAATGTTGCTTACCAAATATGAAAAGATTCTGAAGCTGGATCTGGAGAAGAAGATTTTTTAAGAAATTTGCCTGAAATGCACTAAGTTCGAATTCAAGCTTCTATAGTGAGCCCAAATATGAAACTAGGAAGCCGATTTGAACAAACTTGAATCAGATCCACCCCACAATGTTGCATACCAAATATCAAAAGATTCTGCCTGCTGGATCTGGAGAAGAAGATTTTTTAATAAATTTGCCCGAAATGCACTAAGTGCGAATTCGGGCTTCTATATTAAGCCCAAATATGAATCCAGGGGGCCGATTTGAACAAACTTGAATCAGATCCACCCCGCAATGTTGCATACCAAATATCAAAAGATTCTGCCTGCTGGATCTGGAGAAGAAGATTTTTGAAGAAATTTGCCTGAAATGCACTAAGTGCGAATTCGGGCTTCTATATTAAGCCCAAATATGAATCCAGGGGGCCGATTTGAACAAACTTGAATCAGATCCACCCCGCAATGTTGCATACCAAATATCAAAAGATTCTGCCTGCTGGATCTGGAGAAGAAGATTTTTGAAGAAATTTGCCCGAAATGCACTAAGTTTGAATTCGAGCTTCTATAGTGAGCCCAAATATGAATCCAGGTGGCTGATTTGAACAAACTTGAATCAGATCCACCCCGCAATGTTGCATACCAAATATCAAAAGATTCTGCCTGCTGGATCTGGAGAAGATGATTTTTTAAGAAATTTGCCTGAAATGCACTAAGTTCGAATTCGAGCTTCTATAGTGGGCCCAAATATGAATCTAGGAAGCCGATTTGAACAAACTTGAATCAGATCCACCCCACAATGTTGCATACCAAATATCAAAAGATTCTGCCTGCTGGATCTGGAGAAGAAGATTTTTTAATAAATTTGCTTGAAATGCACTAAGTTCAAATTTGGGCTCCTATACTGAGCCCAAATATAAACCCAGGGGGCCGATTTGAACAAACTTGAATCAGATCCACCCCACAATGTTGCTTACCAAATATCAAAAGATTCTGCCTGCTGGATCTGGAGAAGAAGATTTTTTAAGAAATTTGCATGAAATGCACTAAGTTCAAATTCGAGCTTCTATAGTGAGCCCAAATATGAATCTAGGAAGCCGATTTGAACAAACTTGAATCAGATCCACCCCACAATGTTGCATACCAAATATCAAAAGATTCTGCCTTCTGGATCTGGAGAAGAAGATTTTTTAAGAAATTTGCCTAAATGCACTAAGTTCGAAATCGGGCTCCTATACTGAGCCCAAATATGAACCCAGGGGGCCGATTTGAACAAACTTGAATCAGATCCACCCTACAATGTTGCATACCAAATATCAAAAGATTCTGCCTGCTGGATCTGGAGAAGAAGATTTTTTAAGAAATTTGCCTGAAATGCACTAAGTTTGAAATCGGGCTCCTATACTGAGCCCAAATATTAACCCAGGGGGCCGATTTGAACAATCTTGAATCAGATCCACCCCACAATGTTGCTTACCAAATATGAAAAGATTCTGCCTGCTGGATCTGGAGAAGAAGATTTTTTAAGAAATTTGCCTGAAATGCACTAAGTTCGAAATCGGGCTCCTATACTGAGCCCAAATATGAACCCAGGGGGCCGATTTGAACAAACTTGAATCAGATCCACCCTACAATGTTGCATACCAAATATCAAAAGATTCTGCCTGCTGGATCTGGAGAAGAAGATTTTTGAAGAAATTTGCCTGAAATGCACTAAATTCGAATTCGAGCTCCTATAGTGAGCCCAAATATGAATCTAGGGAGCCGATTTGAACAAACTTGAATCAGATCCACCCTACAATGTTGCATACCAAATATCAAAAGATTCTGCCTGCTGGATCTGGAGAAGAAGATTTTCAAAGAAATTTGCCTGAAATGCAGTAAGTTCAAATTTGGGCTCCTATACTGAACCCAAATATAAACCCAGGGGGCCGATTTGAACAAACTTGAATCAGATCCACCCCACAATGTTGCATACCAAATATCAAAAGATTCTGCCTGCTGGATCTGGAGAAGAAGATTTTTTAAGAAATTTGCCTGAAATGCACTAAGTTCGAAATCGGGCTCCTATACTGAGCCCAAATATGAACCCAGGGGGCCGATTTGAACAAACTTGAATCAGATCCACCCTACAATGTTGCATACCAAATATCAAAAGATTCTGCCTGCTGGATCTGGAGAAGAAGATTTTTTAATGTTTTTCCCATTGCCTACAGTGTTAAAAAGTGCTGACTCAGCACTTTTTCAAAGTCCCGAAACTGTACCCTATGATAAAACCGATGGCAATTTTTTTTTACCAATCCTTTCTGTTGGTCCTAAGGAAGCTGCACACCAAATAAAAATTCTCAGTGCCGTGCAGTTTTGGAGATATGGGCGTTTTAAATTTTTTCTATTTTTAGCTCCTGTGGTTCCCACGGGGCTGCGGGAAAATTTTTTTTTGCATAAATCAAGTACTCATGACCCAATAAGCCCTCACATAAAATTTGGTTCAAATCAGCCTCTCGGTTTGGAAAATAGAAATTTTGGGCGGGGCAAAAAATTTTGCCCCTCTCATAACAACGTCAAGTATAGCCCCACAAACTTCTCTTGAACAAATCTGAGTCTACACCTCAAAAGGAAGCTGCACACCAAATATCAAGTCTCTGCTACTGCTGGTTCATGAGAAGAAGATTTACAAAGATTTTGGTGCCCCTTGGGGGTGTGGCACCACCCAGGAGGAGGGGCAACTTCATTTGAACAAATCTGAATTGGCATTAGGTAATAAACATTTAGCCAACATTTGAATAAAATTGGGCTAGTGGTTTAGGAGGAGAAGTCGATAATGTAAAGTTAACGCCGGACGGACGACGACGGACGACGGACGACGGACAGAAAGTGATTAGTTAAGCTCCCCTTGAGCTTCGCTCAGGTGAGCTAAAAATATAGAAATTACTATAAATTTTTTAACATTTTTATACTGTACCAATGACCCAGACATAGCTGAATAGTAAAAAGGCTGGAGGGCCAAGGACATAGAGCAAAATGGAATACGCTCAATAAAATAAAATAGAGTCATCCCCTGTAGGGAAAAGAAGTAATAGGCCTTATATGTATCTTTCTTATTTATGATAAATTAGAAAGATACAACACCTTCCAAAAATTGAGCTTCATACATCCATGTACTCTATTAATATCCAATAATCCTCATACTAATAATTTTTAAAGTAAGC
This sequence comes from Pictodentalium vernedei, assembly GCA_031216915.1. Lineage (NCBI taxonomy): Eukaryota > Metazoa > Mollusca > Scaphopoda > Dentaliida > Dentaliidae > Pictodentalium > Pictodentalium vernedei. The sequence goes on along the minus strand of CM062296.1, from coordinate 80,371,660 downwards.
CAATAATAAAGTAAGTCTAGAGAATAGAGACTCTTATACTCCTAAAAGTGTGTGAGAATTGCATAATCATGTCCGTTGACATATGCAATATTCAAAAGCTATACTTTAAAAACTAAGACTTGAATGAATTTTATAAACTTAAACTTCTCACTAACAACCATCCCAATAACAGCTCAGAATTACTAACTCCGGAGGAGGTATCCCCTTGTTTTCATAGTAAAAACAGGTGACCCAAGGGAACACCCTCCCCCCCCCCCCCCCCCTTTTTCTTGCCCTGGGTCAAATAGCCCAGAGCGAAGAGGGCAGCCGAACGGAGACACTGCCGAAACAGACAGCCTACCTAGCTATAGTAGCAACTGTTAAGTGAATGACATTCTGAGCAGTAGATAATAGACCTAACAATAGAGGCCTCCAGAAATGGACTCGATATTTCTGAGATAAAATTCATGAATGGATGGCTGAGCGCAATGAGCAGCCTTCAAAAATCTATAATAGCAACACTATTAATGTAAGCCCAAGAAGTAGAAGAACTCTTACTTCATGAGCCGAAATCTTAAGCACAATTGCTAAGCCAATGATATACCATAAGCAGTACGCTAGTTAATAGAATCCATTAACAATAAAATGGAGCGTAACGTCCTTCTACTAGACATCAAAGACAGAAGAAGCTTACGCCCTTGTAATAAACAGATATCTGTTTATAAATACATAAACTGTACCCAAAAGAGTAAAGGCCTATGCCCATACGAAGACGGAAGGACCTTAAAATAATAGGTTCCGGATAATAGGAGCCTAACTCTTATGCAACAATCCAACCTAAATAGTAACGGAAGTATTGATTCCGAAACTATGAAAGTGAAAATCATCCATCGATAGTGCATGAAACTCACTGACTCTACAGTAAAAGAGAAACCAACAGAATTACTGTCTAAAAGGTCAGAATTTGAAAACTACTGTTTCCAGAGGCTCAAATGATTACTTAGCTAAATAAGAACCGAAGTTAAAATCCGTATAGGAATTTAATCTAAAGATTCTAAGTCTATTTATCAAAAAGTTACTAACTGACTTAGATAAAGAGACAAAAGACTCAATTGTAAACTATCGTAGAGTGCATAGGTATGAGGTAACATAAACCTATAACCTAAATAACAACAGGCTGCAGTAGATCTTGTGAAACAAGTATACTAAAAAATAGCAATGAGTAGTATGGAGGGATCAACCATATGAACATAATGATCCCTACACCACGACGGAAGAGCCTCCACTTTAGTCGCATAGAATAGTGAAGAAGAGGATCTCCTATAGTAGGAAATCGCGTCCAAAGCTCGTCCAGTACAGTGCTTACAATGCAATACGGACCACACAACGGAATACATGAAGGTTGCGACCTTGCTGGTTGTGATAAAGATGACACGATTTACCCAGTGAAAAAAGATCCTCACATAGAGGAAGATTTCACGTTAAGATCCACAGTAGACAAGAGAGTAAATTACTCATGATCTCTGTGAAGATAGAGATGCTATCAACAGAAATGTATTGTGGTTGTTTATCTTAGCAATACCTGCTAAAACAACAGCGCCGGAGGATACGCGTATCCTATCATTCCGTCCTATAGATCAATAGAGCGTTAACAGTATTAGCTCAGAGATCTGGACAAGCCAACACATACGTCTGCAATTATTAGCAAGCTGTGTCATAAATAAAACATCATTGGGCGCTCCCATAGATAGCAAATCTGAATGAATACTTGTTTGTTGAGAGTCCATTCTGACAGCAACAAGCGACCCGTAAGAGAACGGGAGTGCGATAAAACAATCAGACGACCCAGAATATGACGGACCAACACTGAACTTGGTGTACTATAACCAACAGACGGATTCTTTCCATTAAATTGAATAACGGAAACGAAAGAGTGCCTCCCTGGTTCCGGAGATACGCCACTACTGTCGAATTAAAGGACAGGAATTTGGGCATGCGTTTCTGAATAATGTTCATGCAATGACATAAAGCAAGCCTAAAAAACATTATTCCGCGGAAGTTAAACTGATAGCTAAAAGACTGCGGAACCCAAAGACCCTGGCACTTCGAATCCGTAGGGATCAGTATATATCCCAATCTGTTTGACTGGCAACCGTCATAACAGCCACACTCGGGTCCGGCAACTGCGGCGGCACTCTCTGAGTCAACCACCGAATGTTTGCCCCAGTCTGAATCTCTTGTAACACTAGATAGACAAGAGAATGTATAAATCAAGCAATTCATGGATTGCCGGAAAGTTGCCGTCGAAGAGAAGCTCCTCCGAGAACGAAGCGACTCTGAGAGAGTTCTTAACCTACTATCCACGCGTGGATGTAGCTAGGGCTGCATCACGTCTAACCAACTCCAATCAGCCACTGAAGGGCGGAGTTATACGTGAACAAACTACTCTGCCCTCAAAAGAAATTACATTGAGAATAATATCCCGTAAATCTTTTCTTGAAGACGTAATGATAACGCCTCAGTAAGGCGGATTACGTATAATAAAGCGTCTAAGTTAAGTCTACTATACATAATGTCGTTCCCAACATTGAAATTGGAAAAGACATAAACGGCGAAAAAGAATATATATGCAGTCTTTAATCACACCGTCTAGACGCGTATGAACTCTCGGTATGCCCTGCTCTGCCAAAATAAACTACATGTAAAAAAGATAAAATGGCAGAAATGAGCCACGCGGACAAGAAACTAAACTATCATGCTTAGTAGCAGGCTTGTATATATATAAATATATAGCGTCGAAAAATAAAACACATGTTGTAATGACAATATTGGACTGCGTCGGTAAGTCAGGGACAAAGTCCCTGTACCGATCGAAAAATCCGAGTCCAATGACGCTATAAGTCTCTTATCCAAGATCGCAGCAATGAAGTCCGAAAAATAATCACTGGAAGAAATGCCAGAAGATATGAAAGGCATCTTCCGATACTACTAAAGGGAAAACTCGAAATCTTTCGAATCCCTTTCGCCATCCTGTCGGACCCTATAAAGCGTTCGGTCGTCCGTAGCTTGATGCAACCGCGGACCGCACCGACCCAGCGCCGTCGGATAATTCCTGATTCGACCGAGAAACTGTCAATTGCTGGGATGCTGCGAAACAACTGTGCTAACTCGGATAGCACGTCCGTCACTGAGGCCTGAGGAGCAGCGGTCTTACGATGCATTGCCGCAGGAAGCTCCGAGATCGTTACCCCGTGCATACTTCCAATATGCGAGCGAACGGAGTGTATAGGCCTCGTGTCCCTTGGCTACCGGATGGCGCGACCTATTCGCCGTGGAATCACTGAATGCCGAAACTGATCGGATACTCGAGGTCACGTAGCCAATGTGCGGTCGTGTGCCCTGCTGTGAGGATGAGGAAGCATTAAAGACAGTCTCTCGGACTGTCAATATAACGGAGCGTCCCGAGCAACGGACATATGCTCCGAATGTAAAATATCTGAACCACAACATGCGGTCCCCTATGTTGTTGGCTTCCTCCGATCTGTCCTCAATCTGCCGTCACTGGGTGAGTACTAAAGTAATTAAAGTGCTCGCATCACCCAAATCTCCTTCCTAGACTGCAACGGACGAACCCGGCAGCCGAACCATTCGATGAATGTACGCTACACCGGGTGAGCTAGCGAATGTCACTCCGTAAGCGATAGACATATTCCATGAGCACTTATTGCCGCTAACTCTTCATTAACTATGACGACAGAGGCACACTTTTGAAAGACATCTCCATAATTCTTCGAACAAGAAACCAGAAATGCTTGAATAGCAAGCATAAAATAATAATATATATAGCGTCGTTCAATAATTCGAAAGTTTGTGTGACATTATTGGACTATGTCGGAACTGAGGGACGATGTCCCTGAACCGAACCAAAAATTTCTAAGTCCACCGACGCTATCGGTTTCTTATCCGGCATCGCAGCATATTTTGTTCCGAAAGGGAAAGCTTGAAATCCTCCGAATCCCTTTCGGTATCCCTTCGGACCGGATGAAACTTTCGGACGTCCGTACCCGCTTCCGCGGAGCGTCCCGACCCAGCATCGTCGGATAAAATATATGCGACAGATTCAGTTGATGCTGGGATGCTGCGATAAACTGTGCTATTAAGGAAAGCACGTCCCTTCCCGAGGCCTGTGCAGTAGCGGACTTACGATGCATTGCCGCTAGAAGCTCCGTGTACGTTGACTCCCGCACACTTCCTATGCGAACGTCCGGAGTCTGCAGGCCTCGAGTCCCCGGCTACCGACCCAGCGCTGTCGGATAATTCTCGATCCGACACCGTTTCTGTCGGCTGCTGGGATGCTGCGATAAGCTGTGCTATGTGCACAAGAATGTCCGGCATCGAGGCCTGCGGAGGCGCAGTCTATCGCTGCTTCGCCGAGGGCAGCTCCGCATCAGATGGCTCCCGCATACTTCCTATGCGAACGTCCGGAGTCCATCGGTCTCGAATCCCTGGCTGCCGGATGGTGTGACCTGGTCGCCGAAGAATCCTTGATCGGCGAAGCTGGTAATATATCGGCGGTCACGCAGCCAAGGTGCGGTCGTGTGCGCCGACGAGAAGAGGAAGCCTTAGCAGTCTCAGCGGACTGCCTATACAACGGAGCGTCCCGAGCGACGGACGTATGCTCCGCTAGCGACACATTTGTACCACAACATCTGGGGCCAGATGTTGTTGAACGAGAGAGGGGCCTCTCTCGCTTGCCGTCCGGATGGACCGGAACGAGCTATGAACCGGACTAAAAGGCTTCCTCCGTTCTCCCTCCGATCCGCCGTCACTGGGTGTGCATTAAGTTAATTTTATAGTGCTCGCATCACCCCAAAATTCCTTCTAGACCGCAACGGACGAACCCGGCTGCCGAACCATTCGGTGAATGGACGCTACACCGGGCGAGCTAGCGGACGTCAAAGGCCGTCGAACCTACTAGGGTCCTCTTAGGCAATTGGCGTATTACATGAGCACTTTTCCGCTAGCCCTTCATTAATTGTGACGACGGAGGCACACTGTTGGAAGACATCACAGATACATCACCCTAATCTTGATCGTCTGAAATAGAAATTGATAAAGTAGAGTGACCCTGCGGGGAAAGGACCGGAATGTCCAAATCCCCAACAACATACCGTGACATACGCTTCCCATATTGTCATCGAAATCATACGATACAGAACAGGAGTTAATGCGAGTACACTGACCACATATAGAATGATAATAAGGTCAGAGGAAGACTTCCTCTTAAAACAATTGATCAATATCCTTTCAATGTGAAAAGAAAACAAGTCCTGGTACTCGCACTAACCCCTGGGAAAATACATAATAATAATATGATCCATTAATATAGAAAAAATAATTGAAATCAAAATATTTTGAAAAAATATTTTTTCAGAACAGCCCAAGTTTCTGAAAAGTAACGTTGAGCCCCAATGGATCCCAAGCCTAAGTGTGGAAAAAAATTTTAAAAATATTTTAAACAATTTATTCAACACTTACGAACAATAATAATGTATCTAGTTATGATTAAAATACATAAAGATATTATTATTTAGAAATCCCCCCCTCACACAGAGGGCTGTTGTAAATGTAAACAATGAGTGTAAAAACACTAAAATAAGACTCCAGGCCCGAAATCAGTTACCAAAAATACACCATCTGATGCAAAACAGAGACTTCCAGGGAAGAAACTGCAGAACATCAGATGGTAGATGCAGAACACAACGCCTAACCACCCGTAGGTGAAGACGTAAACATGGGGAAAGAACAGAATTCATTCTGTTATTCAGCTAAAACTCCCAAGAAATTTTAGTAATAATAATTACATAAACTATGCCAAAAGCATGGGAGAATAGCAAGGGGGAACTTAAAGGACAGGGAGAGAGGAAAAACACTTGAAAAACAGTGTAACTAAACAATCAGAATGACAACAAAATGGCTGCTGCCTTGAAATAGGTAACTTAACATAATTTCATTAAAAAATTTTAAGTTACAGCCCTGATAATATTCTGTCACACATTCTTTTCCTCTCCTCCTTTTCTATCCTCCTTAGAATCACCATTTCACTAATATTTATGTGTCTGGCATCATTTAAACTGAGATTTAAAAGCACAAAGATCAGTCAGATGTTAACTGATGAAGGGCCAAACTTAGAATGATTAATGGCGCCAATTTCGGAACGTCCTTGACACTGCGCATGCGCAGTAGGGGCGAAGTATGGAGGGCCTTTCAGGACATGTTTTCTTTAGTTTTAGATGCAAATTTTGGGGATTGGGGGGCAAAATTTGTGTTTGGCCCTATATTTTAAGAGTTAGCACCAGCTATGTCTGGGTCATTGGTACAGTATAAAAATATAAAATTGGGCGAGTTTAGGCTATTTTCATAGCCGTGTGATGGACTTTAACGGCAGCCGTATTTACTTTTTTTTGCGAATGCAGAAGCGGGTGTTTTTAAAAAATAAAACATAAGAAAATACAGTAAACTGCCATGTCTCCCAAGGAAGTTTTGGAGGGCGACTTGAATTTCGCCCCCAATGCAAGCCAAGGCGACTTGAGGAATGACAAGGCGACTTCTTCGCTCAAGTCGCCCACTCGGCTGACCCCTGATCCCCAGATCATTACTGAACCTCCACCATAAGGAACAATAAGTCTGATGTTCCTGGGCACATAAGCAGTATTTCTCTGCCTACACACTCTCATGCAACCATCTGTGATGTGAAGCAGGAACCTACTCTTGACTGACCAATGGACTCTCCTCCACGTCATGAGATTCCAGTGTTGTCATGCCATACACCACTCCAAACATCATCTTTGAAGCTGATCAGACAGAGCTGGACACTTGATGACCCTTCTGGACCTCATACCAGTGCTTTGAGAAGGTTTTGGACAGCCCTGTTGCACAAATGCCTGTTTGGAAGCCAAAGACATTTCAAAACTCCACTTCAAGCAAAGAGTTCACGCCTAACGAGGCATGCCAGACTCCATTCTTCCAGAGGAGAGGTCTTTTGGGTTGTTCAGGCTTTGGTTGATCCTTAACATTGTTGGTTTGTTGATGTTTTTGGACAAGTGTGCTGATGACAGAATGACTATAGCCAAGTTGCCTTCCAACAGATTTGAATGACATGCCTGTTGATGCATGCCAACGATTTGCCATCTTGGTGCCTCGACAGTCTCCTCCTTGCCATGTCAACATTTATTGATAAAAGAAGTGACAAATTTCTTGTTTTATAACCAGTTATTGCATGTGGATGATAATGTTTTTGTGATATTCATGGGAAGCATGCTTCTCGAGGATGAGGGGATGTGTTTGGGGTACGCTATCTACCAGAAACATGTTTCACTAGATGAAATGTACTGCAAGACAAAGCAATCATTAAGACATAATAATCAGTAACAGCAACTTTATGTCATGAAACATTTCAGGGGGTGCTTAATTAACCCCCTGCACACTAATGTTGAAATATCTAAAGTTCAAGGTGCAAATTTTTCCCATAATGCAACTAGAAATTTAACCAAATCAATCTTGTTTGACAGAGCTCATTGAGCTCTGTCAAACAAGACTGAATTGGTTAAATTCCCAGTTGCATTATGGGAAAAATGGCTACTTGAAATTTGAATATTTTGACATCAGAGTGAAGGGATATAAGTTCCAGGTGTATAGATCGATGAATGCATGACGACACACAGATGGAAAAGATGGCTGACAGAACGAAACAATTATATGGAAAATAAGAATGCTCTATACCGATATGGGGAGGGATATGTTGAAAACAATCTTGACTTCAATAACACTCATATAATTTTGTTGGTCAATAAATGCAACACTTACATCATATCCTGCTACTAATAATCCGACACCATAAGGACGTCTGCCATATCTCTGAGTTGGAATTTGAGAGCATAATTTTTGTTAAGGAACTTCTGTTTGTTAAGATTATGTATGATACGTATTACTCACTGCGAATAGAACAAGACTGGAATTCGACAAGAGACAAAAACAGGAAACTTCCCATCCCAGTGCAATGACAAAGAGCTTCCTTTTCAGACGATCCAAATCCTATAGTACCTTTCACCCATTATGCCCACCCCTACACTTCTCTGTAGGAATAATGACTGAAGGGTTCCAGCTAAGACAAGAATGGGTTATTAATGAGTTTAATTCGAGGACTTTCAAGGACCCTTTCAAGTCAATATTCAAGACGTTTCAGACAATGTTTGAGACTTTTTTGAGATTATTCCAAGCAATACTCTCACTAGCCTAATAAAGAGTGTCGGCACCATTATTAATTTTCAAGAAAAAATATCAGCAATTAGTATTTTTTGGCAGTGAAGAACAGAAGGAAAATGCTATCACTATTATTATTTTCAGGCAAATATCCCGACCATCACTACTATTCAGTCATCACTATTTTCTTTAATCTTATTTCTTTTACAAGGATTGGCAAGCAAGTTAATCAACTTGCTTGCCAATTCTTGTAATAGAAATCTGTATTAATACCTCTCCTTGGTCCAATGGCGCAGGTATGTGGGATGACCTCTGTAGCTAGCTTGCGACATTTCACCAAAAACAGTTCAATAATGTAGGAGGAGTTGCACACTTAAGAATCTCATTTGAAAATCCATAATAAATCTAAGTTCAGGGGAGAGTACCTGGTTAAAATTGTTGCAGATGAACAATTTTAGAATATGCACATGTACGCTTGTTAGTCATAATGTACAGTTAAAACTAGAAGTCCTGTCATGAATAGTGCGCTTATGAAGGCTTAACTACGCGTTGGAATTGTGCGCAATTGCCATATCGAATGGCATCCAAAGCACAGCAGGTTCTCCTGATTACTCATAGCAAACACATGCAATGTTTCTGCCAATGGACCTCCGGGTTACCCGGAGGTCCATTGGCTGAAACATTGCTTGTGCACAGGCTATTTGTACAGAATTTGATAGCTTTACTTGGGCCATAACGCGCACATGTGCATATCAACGTGCTATTTGTGCGCATTTCATGACAGGACTTCTAGTTTTAACTGTATGAGGAGTTTGATCAAAACAGTTGAAAAATGTAGGAGTAGATGCATACACAAGAATATTTGGACAGATGGAAGGATGTACAGTCATACAGGGCACTGACAATTTAACCCCTACTTCTCTGAAGTGGGGGTACATAGACAGAACGCAATGTGTGTTTGAATCGGTGGGGGTTTTACATAATGAGTTGGAATGGTATAGTCATATTTCATGAGACGTGTAGGCTTGAGCGAAATATTACGCCATTCCAACGAGTCCCCACCCCCCACTCCCCCAATGTGGAAAGCCACACGAATCCTATAGCATATAACTTATTTTATTCTGCTCCAATCCCCACCCTTCAGATTGTTATTTAGAAAGACGAATACACATTTTTTTACAATCCACCCCCCCCCCCCCCCCCCCGCACCAAGTCCTCCCTGATGTGGAATGCAATCGCTGCATGTATGAATACGTGTTAATAAGCCATTATTTTATTCACTTCCCCCACCTCAATATTCTAAGCAGGTGGGTTCCCAGTCAAACTGAAACAATGGCAAGTATCTGCTACACAACTTCTCCTGAATTTACTATTTTCATGTCTTGAACCCCGTCCTCTGTACATTTAATGTAGATGTCAGAGGAAGTTAATAAAATAAAATGCTGAATACTGATATGCTTTGATGTGTTAATTTTTGTGAAACCTGTCAACAGCTGTCAGCATGAGGTGACCGCATTGTCGTTTGATCTATTTTTAATGTTTGGGAATTCTGTTGCAATGCAGTACACTGTTTCGATATACTGGTAATTTTTCAAGACAAGCAATCTTTTACCGGTTACAAAAATGATATCAAACCGTATAGAAATACTGGCTTATCATCCAGCTCTAATGCTGAACAATAACAGATCAGGAAAAATCCTCTGAAATTGACACTGCGAAGAATTTGTGGTGGTCAAAACAGCATTTTTCAACTGAAGTAGTGGTCCAAAATTAAACAAGAGGCCCCACGGGGCCTGAAGCACTCACCTTGAACAGAACACGATATAAACAGAGACCAAGAATGAATCTACATTATGCAGTCCATCTTATCAATCCTTGACCCTTTACCCAACGCAGACGATATCAAAATTTATTATTTTAAATATAATTTTTTAAAATTTTTCAAAAAATTTCAACAAGACCATATCATGTGACCCCTCATTGGAACGAGCTCAATGAGCTCGTTCCAATGAGTGGTCACATGATATGGTTTTGTTGAAATATTTTGAAAAATTTAATTTTTTTCAACTGCTTAATTTGCATATTACGTGGGCGGATGCGGGCGATTCGTTAGGTAAAGGGTTAAGCCCCTCAGGAGTGACAAAATAGTCCAAGCATCATGCCTTTCCTGCAGTTGATCATAATGTAAAATGTGGAGTTACCCTATGAAGCCCCTTGATACAACATATGTGATTAATCTTAGTTACACACATCTAGAGGGTACTGAATATAAAATTTCTACTTCTTCACCTACATGGCCAATTCCAGCTCCCATAAGGAGCCCAAATATTAACCCAGGCACTCGAATTGAACAAACTTGAATCTGAACCCCCTAAAGATGTTGTATACCAAATATGAAAGCATTCCAGTTGGTTGATCCAAAGAAGAAGATTTTTAAAGAAATTTCCTCATATTAAGTTAAAATTTGGGCTATCATAACCAGCCCAAATATATACCTAGGAACCCGATATGAACAAACTTGAATCTGACCTCCCTAGAGATGTTGAATACTAAATATGAAAGCATTCTGACTGGTGTATCTGAAGAAGAAATTTTTTTAAAATTATCCCTCATGTTGCACTGAGTTAAAACTTCGAAGCCCAAATATTAACCTAGGGACTTGGTTTGAACAATCTTCAATCTGACCCTCCTAGCAATGATGTATACCAAATATTAAAAGATTCTGACTGGTGGTTCTGGAGAAGAAGAATTTTAAAGATATATTCTCCATATTTCCTTTAAGTTAAAATTTTGGGCTCCTGTTCTGAGCCCAAATATAAACCAATGAATATGAACCATTTTAACAAACTTGTATCTCAGACCCCCTATGGCTGATGTATACCAGCGATCAAAAGATTCTGATCACTGGTTCTGGAGAAAAGATTTTTTTTTTAATTTTTGCAAATATGATGACTCAGCATTTTTGCATTGCACTCTGCAGAACACCCTAACACAACCGATGGCAATTGTTTTTTACCATTCAATTCTACTGGCCCTAAGGATGCTTCAAATGAAAGAACAGTTCTCTGTTCCGTGTGGTTTGGGAAATATGGGCATTTGAAAATATTTTTATTTTTAGCTCCTGGGGTTCCCATGGGGATGCAGGAATTTTTTTTGCTTGAGTCAAGTACTTATGACCCAATAATACAACGTACCAAATTTTGTTCAACTCGGACCATCGGTTCAGGAAACAGAAATTTGGGGCATGTTCAAAAATCTTGCCCCTCCCATTACAAAGCCAAATATTGTTTCACGAACTGCGTTTGAACAAACTTGATTCTGCACCTCAATAGGAAGCTCCATAACAAATATTAAGTCATTGTACCCAGTGGTTCATGAGAAGAAGATTTTAAAAATATTTCGGAGCAATCCCCCCCCCCCCCCCCGCACCCCCCCCCCCCCCCACCCTCCCACTGAGTTGAACAAAAATGCAATGCCCCTTCGGGAACATCACTCACACAAACTTTCACTTGAATTGGTCCAGTGGTTTTGGAGAAGACCAAAATATGGTGTTGATGGACGATGGACAGAGAGGGCTTCGATTAGCTCAACTTGACTGATTGTCTGATTCACCCAACCAGTAGAGCTGTAGGTTAACCGAAACCGAACCGAGGTTTTTAGTTTTTAAAAAAAAACGAAACCGAAACCGTCGACATCCTGTAATCTAAGGTTTTTCGTTTTTATATTAAATACTCTCTTGCTGCAGAAATTCACAGAATGTAGCCATTCCTGAGTAGTGAGAGTACCCAGACACTGCCAATGGCAGTGTCTGGGTACTCTCACTACTCTGGGAAGGCTACATTCTGTGAATTTCCAACATTTCAGTTTAGTTGTGTTTGCAGCTTTCCTCAAGTTGCGTGTAGGTGTCAGACCTCGAAAAATGGCCAAGCACAATAAAAGTTCTGTATATTTAGGTAATTATTATATTGGCCTTCCTGATTCTTCATGTATTATAGCTTATTTCGGGCATTCATTGAGTTTCACTCAATTTCACTACCATTCAGTTATAACTCCGGACATAAGAATGAGTTTTATTGAATTTTACTTGGCCTCATGAACAAACCGAAAACCAAACCGAACCGAGGTTTTACTCCACCTGAAAAACCAAAACCGAAACCGAACAAGAAATTTAAAAACCTACAGCTCTACCAACCAGCAATGACTGACTACTGGGGACTTATCCCTGGTTCATCTACATTTGATGATCTCCAGGTATTCATTTTGAGACTGTGTTGCAGATGCTTCGTTAGAAGAATCTGCAACTTAATCACAAAATGAATGCCTGAATCTAAAATGCTGATTCCAAACTGTCAAAGCAAAAGGTGTTTTTGTTGAAGCACCGTCATTTTACCATGGCAATTCAGTCCTGGAAATTCATCCTTGTTTCCTCTACAAAAAAATTGCTGTGGAACACTGGTGCTTCTACGACAATTGCTCTGAGCCTATTTGATTGTGTAAACCTACATAAATATCGCTGTTAAAAAACCTCAAAATATCATTCAGATGCCACAAAATAGGGGTTTTGAGACCCCAGAATTTTAAGATTTTCCTACCGTAGGCCGAGCCATGGTCGACCCATAGTAGCAACGACTCTTGGTTGACCCATTACAGCCCAATTTATTTCCCCCTAGCGGAAATACTGCTTCCAATTCATTAAGTCAAGTAACTTGGAGCTCTGCATATTTATAACCATCATTATTGAGACACGATTCATGGTTCTCATTTTAATTCTATTTACTGATAGGAATGTCCTGGCTAGTCTACTTGTGTCGATTACTGTCGGCGACCAGTCAACTTCCAAAAACAGCTAACAGTTTCAAGACTATGGCACATTTTGGTAATTTGGGCACAGCAATTAACCCTTTACCTTACAAATCAGGTGCACTTGCTCATTCCTTGTAATTCATCCTTGTTTCCTTGGCAAAAAAAAATGCTGTGGAAAACTGGTGCTTCTACGGCAATTGCTGTGAAACTTGTTCACTAAACCTTTGTAAAAACATCAGGGGACAGGGCCTAGTCTCAGTTGCCATGTATATGTAGTATGTGGGGAAATGAAAACTTCAAGTAACTTTAACATGTGAAAGTAGTTTGAGATACATGTGAATACAATCGCAATCAACGTGCAGAATCTTTCAGTCAATTACATGATGCTGATCTCATGAACCATGTGAAAAAACCTTGGAAGTAAGCAGGCGACTTGCTCAATATGTATAGTATGAGTGAAAATAAGATGCAGCATATCCACAAACTTAGTATCTCATTGTTATGATGATAACACCAAAATCTGACATCAGTTTCTGGAAAGCTCTGTGAGAGCTTTCCAGAAACTGATGTCAGATTCTGGTCTTATCAGAATAGAAGAAGCTGAACACATAGTTTGTAGTGGTTTTGCTGCAACTTTTACTGTAAATTATAAGATTAGCAATACATCATAGTGCAAACCATATGGTTTGATTCCTTGTGTAACCTGGAAGTTGTGCAATTTCTGCCACCAAAAGGCTTTCTCAAGAAGCCATCCTCGGCACTGCTGATTGCTAGCAGTGCTGAGTTACCAGGACTGGCAATTTTACCAGCGCTAATTTGCTCAGTTGGCTGGCCTGCCTGATAATGGTGATGATAAATACTTATTTTCCAAAATATAAAGGATACGATTTCCAACAGCAGATACTAATCTAGATACAGGAAGAGGTTGATCATATGCATATCTTGAGTTGAGACATTCTGATCTCATGAAGTTGCTGAAATAAATGAAATACTTTTATTTAGAAATCAACTTGTTCCAAAAAAATTCTTTGCTGTACCAATCATTTCAAAACATGGGCTGCAATGTTCCACAGAATATGTGTTTGTAATAAGCATCACCCTTTTAAAATGTCTAGAAAAATAGGCCGATGAAATCATCAGATGTGTACCCAAAGGCACAGCTAGTAGAAAGCTGAATGACGGAGGGCCACCACGGATGCCGATATTATGTACACCATACATGGTATGGGTACATATAGAAATGGATTGGAGGAGTGTCTAATTTGATGGATAAAGGGTTCATATCTCCGGATCAAATTATTGGATTTACATAAAAAACTATACAGCACAGCACATCAGTAACCTGAATACATATATAAAGTAACCTGATAATTGGGTTAATATTTATTGAGTTATCGCATGCCGAAGAAATGGATTGGAAGAGTTCTCAATTTGAAGGTTAAAGGGTTAATATCACAGGATCAACTTATCAGATTTAAACCAAAAACTATACAGCTCGGCACATCAGTAGCCTGAACACATATATGAAGTAACATGACAATCGGATTGATATTTTTTGAGTTGTCTCATGCCAAAGGGATTGGAGGAATTTTCAATTTGAAGGATAAAGGGTTAATATCTCAGGAGCAAATTATCAGATTTAAACCAAAAACTATACAGCTCGGCACATCAGTAACCTGAACACAAATATAAAGTAACTTGACAATCCAAGCAATATTTTTCAAGTTATCGAATGCCAAAGGGATTGGACGAATTTTCAATTTGAAGGATAAAGGGTTAATATCTCAGGATCAAAATAACAGATTTACACCAAAAACTATACAGCTCGGAAAATCAGTAACCTGAAGATATATATAAAGTAACATGAAAATTGGACTGATATTTTTTGAGTTATCTCATGCCAAAAGGATTGGAGGAATTCTCAATTTGAAGAATAAAGAGTTAATATCTCAGGATCAAATTATCAAAATTACACCAAAAACTCTACAGCTCGGCACATCAGTAACCTGAACACAAATATAAAGTAACTTGACAATCCAAGAAATATTTTTCAAGTTATCGAATGCCAAAGTTATGGATATGGATGCCAGATGGACGGACAGGTGGGTGGGCGGTAAGTAGTCATTTGTTAGAGCAGACAGACAGACAGACAGACAGACAAAGGATGGACAAATGACGGAGAGGGGGGCACCCCGGATGCAGGCATTATGTGTACCATACATGGTATGAGTACACATAATAATTGTGTGTTATGTTTTAGTTTCAAATTTATTTAATTGGCAGAGTGCTACATGTAAGTTATTTTTCAAAGGTGATTAGTAACATAAGTATTTTTCTCAAAAATACCATGCTACCTGCAAGGGGGAGAGGGTATTTGGGTTAACACAATACTGTTCATAAATTTTTGTTTTATTATTACAGTATAGCCGACAATAAAGTGGAAAGCTGGACGCACTTGTAATGTGCTTTTTGGGCCAAATCTATCACTCAATTAGGTCATGCCAATATCATGAACCATGTGAATGCGGAGAAAAAATCTTAAGTAAGTAGGCGACTTGCTCAATTATGTAGAGTATGAGAGAAAATAAGATACAGCATAACCACAAACTTAAGTATCTCACTACTTCTGTGTTGATAACACCAGAATCTGACATTAGTTTCTGAAAAGCTCTGTAAGAGCTTTCCAGAAACTGATGTCAGATTCTGGTGTTATCAACATAGAAGAAGCAGAACACACAGTTTTCTAGTGGCTATGCTGCATCTTGTACTGTAAACTGTAAGATTAGCAATACAGCATAGCGCAACCCACATGGTTTGATTCCTTGTGTAACCTGGAAGTTGTGTAATTTCTGCCACAACAAGGCTTTCTGAAGAAGCCATCCTCGGCAGTATTTTTGCTGCAGCTATTTTTTTATTCCTCAGCACTGCTGATTGCTGAGGGTGAATTACCAGGGCTGAATGTGGCATCATTAACAAAAGAATATCGCCAAATGCTATACTTTGTTACAGGCTGTACTGTTGTTTGACCAGTTTGTGCACAAACACATTTAAACAAGGTTCCTGCACACCTAGGACAGATAAAACTCAAGGCTATTCCAGACCATTTATTGATATTGTAAAACAAGGTTCCTGCACACCTAGGACAGATAAAACTCAAGGCTATTCCAGACCATTTATTGATATTGTAAAACAAGGTTCCTGTACACCTAGGATGGATAAAACCAGGGCTCGATTTAACTGGATTAGCATAGCACTTTGCTCTCCAATTTCTGAATTTTGCTATTCAAGATTTATTAGTTTCAAGTGCTTTTGGATCAACTGCTAATCAATTTTCCAGGGTGAATAGTAAATTGCTATTCAAAATTTTCAGATTAAATCAAGCCCTGTAAAACTCAAGGCTATTCAAGGCCATTTATTGATATTGTAAAACAAGGTTCCTGCACACCTAGGACGGATAAAACTCAAGGCAACTCAAGGCTATTCAAGGCCATTTATTGATATTTGTTGATATTGTAAAAGAAGGTTCTTGCACACCTAGGACGGATAAAACTCAAGGCAACTCAAGGCTATTCAAGGCCATTTATTGATATTGTAAAACAAGGTTTCTGTACACCTAGGATGGATAAAACCAGGGCTCGATTTAACTGGATTAGCATAGCACTTTGCTCTCCAATTTCTGAATTTTGCTATTCAAGATTTATTAGTTTCAAGTGCTTTTGGATCAACTGCTAATCAATTTTCCAGGGTGAATAGTAAATTGCTATTCAAAATTTTCAGATTAAATCAAGCCCTGTAAAACTCAAGGCTATTCAAGGCCATTTACTGATATTGTAAAACAAGGTTCCTGCACACCTAGGACGGATAAAACTCAAGGCAACTCAAGGCTATTCAAGGCCATTTATTGATATTTGTTGATATTGTAAAAGAAGGTTCTTGCACACCTAGGACGGATAAAACTCAAGGCTATTCAAGGCCATTTATTGATATTGTAAAACAAGGTTCATGTACACCTAGGACAGATAAAACTCAAGGCTATTTAAGGCCATCTATTGAAATTGTAAAACAAGGTTCCTGCACACCTAGGACGGATAAAATTCAAGGCTATTTAAGGCCATCTATTGATATTGTAAAACAAGGTTCCTGCACACCTAGGATGGATAAAACTCAAGGCTATTCAAGGCCATTTATTGATATTGTAAAACAAGGTTCCTGCACACCTAGGATGGATAAAACTCAAGGCTATTCAAGGCCATTTATTGATATTGTAAAACAAGGTTCCTGCACACCAAGGAAGGATAAAACCCAAGGCTATTCAAGGCCATTGATATATTTCACCATTTTTCAAAGCCCTATAATAGCCAAATTCAAGGATTTTCAAGGTCTGCCTTCAATAGTCCTAATTAAGACCCTATAGTCATTAACCCCTCCTTCAACTTCCCTTTTAGGGAAGTAGGAGAAAGGGGTAATAACTGGTGGGTCCTAGCTGGGATTCCGCCTTCATGAACACTGGTGAATAAAACTATATTTATGATTAGATGCTTTATCAAGATTATTTTATAAATATTCAAGGCTTTTCAAGACTTCCTGCTACATTTTCCGTGATTTCATGGCATTGAATGACCCATAGTCAACTTCAAGGCTGTTCCTTGAATCCAAGGCCCTGTGGGAATCCTGCTGTATTTCCTTGAGTCTCATCGCTCATTTCAACAATGTTGTGTTTTACATTAAATTACTTCTTTAAGGACAAGATGGACACCTTTTGGGGGGTGTAGGGGGGAGGGGGGGGGATACTGAAATAGTAATTGGTTATTATCACCTGGGTTCTAGGATGGTATACTGAAGTTTTGATCTCAATTCCAAGCCATATTTTGCTTTGTTATTCAGACTCATCGAAATATACCAAGGGAGGAGGTCTTCACTTCAACATCATCTGAGTTCATCTTCTGTAACATCAGTAACCTCACAATGGAGTCTGTGAAAAGGTCCTGAGTCTCACTTCACTAGTAATTGAACAGAGGTCCTACTTAGGACAAACTGGACAATTCCTTTACAAATTATAATTACGTGCTTCAACAGCAGTTTTATTTTGTAAACATTCAAGCTTTTCAGGGCCTCCAGACATATTTCCAGGAATTCGAGGCCTTGAATGATCCTTCAACAAATTTAAGGTCATTTCAAAAATCCAAGACCCCACAGAAATACCACAAAACTGATTTCCCATTCATTTACTGGATCTTGCAGTTCGGTTTTCCTATTGACAACAAAAAATAGAACAAATCAGAAAATAAAAGTAATCCCCAGCTCTCACGCCTTATTTTTTACGAAAACAAACAATCATTTGCCCAATTTGTATGGGCCTACATATACATACCATAATAATCTAGCATCTGCTGTTAATCCTGCTATTGATACACCAATGTGGTCATCAATGGGAATGATTTTCTTCTGATGTGCAGATAACTCTGATGGTGCTCGCTGAAAAAAACTAGATGTGTCAGTATGCCACATATGCCCTTAGAGCTGTTATAATTAAGCATTGGTTTTACATGTCTGTAGGTAATCACGACAAAGCCATATACCAGAAATCAGCCAATTATTTTAACCCTTTACCCAATGCAGACGACATCAGAATTTATCTAACCTTACCAAATACATAAAAAAGCTGGAGTACCCTGATCCCGCAGGCTGGCAATGAAAATATATCAGTAATTGAGACATGCTCTTGCAGTTCGACTTCCACCTTGCAATTTTCAAATCGATTCACCCGAACGAAAAAAGTAGTGGAAGATGATTACGAAGAATAACTGGTGTACATCAAGGGGGCTAATTAATACATGTAGGAACTGACATCGCAGAAAACAGGAGCGAAGTTTTGTCAACTGCTTTGAAAACTCTCGCAAAATGGTGGCTAAAAATTTACCATTTTGAATAACCAACAGACGTTCATAATAACTTGGTGTATTGTTACAATGTTTATCTGTAGTTTTAACATTTTTGAATCGGTATGTTGGATGAGTGCATAAAACATTGAATCACACCATGCAAGCAAAATTTTGGTGATTAGATCGCACCTGGGATATCTTGCAGGTTGCTTCGCAAATAGCGATGCAAACACAAACAAAAAATACCCTGATTCAATATTGGTGTTCCGGTGTTATAATCTGAAATGCGAGATATTTGAGTTGGCCAAATCACCCAAGCTTTAAATGTGACGTCTTGAATGTATTGAGAGTGAAAGCGTCGAATTTCAAGATTGGTGACCTGCCTATATAGTGGTATCTCGATACGACGGAATTTGGACGTCCGCACCGGTACCCGTATCGTGGGTTGCCGTATCAGTACGTATTGGAATACCGGGATATCGTCCCAAGCCTAGCTAAGAGGACCTTGCATTTTAAATCTCAACAACCCATTTTTCCCTGTGTGCTAGTTGTTGATTTTCTATATATTGTTTCTGTTTACATTCCCCTTAATGAACTCTAATCTTGGTTAATTTAAAGGGCTGGTATACAGTGGAACCCACTTAATTGGATATCTCTCAATTGTATATCCCTGTTAATTGAAGATAATTTTTAAACACAAAACCATTTACCATACCTTCAGTACAAATTTGATCTGTTAATTGTATATGGGTTGTAGAGTAAACTCCTGTTAATTATATATAAATTTTTACAATATGTCGAAATGAAAGTGCCAATGACACTGTAGCTCAACTTGTCAAGAAAAAGACATGCACATGTATAGTATGTGACACAGCAATGACAAACATCTAGGTAATGACCTGATAACAAAGGTACATATAAAGTATTGTAATGGTCTGTACATAAATACTGACCGTTGCCTGTAACAAATGTATAGGTAAAGTATTGTAAAGGTGGGTGACAGTCAGATGCAAAACTAGAAAGAAAACTTTGAGTCCCAGAGTGGGTCTGACTGAACCCCAAAATATTTGTTCTCATAGCACAGTGATAACAAAGGCACCCCAAAACACACTCGTTCCTGTCCCAAGGTGAAAACAAAGGTACCCAAGAAGTTTTGTGAAGATCAATTCATAAATACGAGCTGTATAGAACTTGTGACAAAAAACTGATTGGACCTAATTTTGGTACAAAATGGCCACTGGCAGCCATCTTGAATTTTGGACCGTACCCAGAAACACTCATTCTCGTCCCAAGGTGATAACAAAGGTACCCAAGAAGTTTTGTGAAGATCGGTTCATAAATACAGCCTCTACCCTGAGCCGTATTGACATGTGTGCTCATATTGTGCAAGTAGCACTGAATAAGTCAAAGTTCATCTAATTTGCATAATTTCTGCACGAAAAAAAACCCCTTAGAATATGTGATGTATTCCATGTTACTAAACATTCATACAAAAATTTATTCAAATCAGAACTTTCATACAGAAGTTCTGTACAAAAGACTGATTGCACTAATTTTGGTACAAAATGGCTGCTGGTGGCCATCTTGAATTTTGGACCACACCCAAAAACACTCGCTCTCATCCCACGGTGATAACAAAGATACCCAACAAGGTTCGTAAAGATTGGTTCATAAATATGGCCTCTAGGCTGAGCTGTATAGAAGTTGTGTACAAAAAACTGATTAGACCTAATTTCGGTACAAAATGGCCACTGGCAGCCATCTTGAATTTTAGACCGCACCCAGAAACACTCGTTCTCGTCCCAAGGTGATAACAAAGGTACCCATGACATTTCGTGAAGATCAGTTCATAAATACAGACTCAAGTCTGAGCCGTATTGACATGTGTACTTAATGTGTGTAAGGCGCACTGAAATATCAAAGTTCATCTAATTTGCATAATTTCTGCATGAGAAAAAAACCCGTATTATATGTGATGTATCCCATGGTACTAAACATTCACACAAAAAATTATTCAAATCAGCGCTTTCATATGGAAGTTCTGTGCAAAAATCTGATTGCACCTAATTTTGTACAAAATGGCTGCCATCGGCCATCTTGAATTTCGGACCGGACCCAAGAACACTCGTTCTCGTCCCACGGTGATACCAAAGGTACCCAAGAAGTTTCATAAAGATCGGTTCATAAATACGGCCTCTAGCCCGAGCCGTATTGGCATTTGCACTTACAGTGCTGAAATTAACACCAAAAAACATCAAAATTAGTCTAATTTGCACAATTTACGCACAAGAAAAAAAACCGTATTATATGTGATGTACCCCATGGTACTAAACATTCATACAAAAAATTATTCAAATCAGAGCTTTCATATGGAAGTTCTGTACAAAAAACAGATTTCTGCATCATCGGTACAAAATGGCGGCTGGCAGCCATCTTGAATTTCGGACCGCACCCAAAAACACTCGTTCTCGTCCCGCGGTCATAACAAAGGTACCCAAGAAGTTTCGTAAAGATCGGTTCATAAATATGACCTCTAGCCCGAGCCACAGCCAATTGTTGACGTACGGACAGACGGACAGACGGACAGACGGACGACGGGCCATGACAATAGCTCAAATTTGACTTCGTCAAAGTTGAGCTAAAAATGACTGACACGCTCCAAATTCCCCTTATTTATCAACCTTTTTGGCCTCACTTCATCCAATACAGGCATTTATTCTATTATATCTAGTTTGACAGAGCTCTATGAGCTCTGTCGAACAAGATATAATAGAATAAATGCTCAGTTTACCTCCAGAACACAGGAAACTGACCAAATCCCTGTTAATTGTATACTCCTGTTAATTGAATAGTTTTCACTGGCAAAATGGATCTTCAATTAAGAGGATTCTACTGTATTATGCTCAGTTCATTTTGTTGTTGACTCCATTAGACTGCATGGTTCAAGTTAAAGACATCACACAGTAATATCGTAACAGGAGGAATGGGGAACCCCAAATTCTGACGAAAATTTTCGAAAGTCAATACATGAATTTATTTATTTGTTAGTGTTTAAGGTCACATATTTCTGCAAAATGGCTAATCGTGACCACAACATGGAGATAAAGCCAAGTTTAGTAAATCGTTTATATCCTTGTTGCCTATTTTAGAGGACTTCCACCACAAGCATTGGTGACTGGGTCCTATTTCACCAGTCAAACAATGAATGTTTACCACAGCACGGCTTCACTTCTCGGGGTTCACACAGGGAGTTAATACACAAAGAAAGTCTCAAACTATCAATAGTTAGAAATTACATACAATATAGTGGTAGATTTTGTTGTATTTCATCTGTAAACATGACTGTTTGGGGTCCAGAAAGTACGGTTAAAACTAGAAGTCCTGTCATGAAATGCGCACGAATAGCACGTCTATCTGCGCATTAATCTGTGCATTATAACCATAGTAAGGCTATCATATGGCCAGCGCACAAGCAATATTTCAGCCAATGGACCTCCGGGTAACCCGGAGGTCCATTGGCAGAAATGTTGCTTGTGCTTGCTATACGTAACCACAAGAATCTGCCGTGCTTTGAATGCCATTTGATGAGGAAATTGCACATGTGTGCGGGCATTTTTTATTTTATTTTATTTTTCATTTTTGTAATTATTTCTTTGCCATCAGAAGTTCAGGTTCTTGTTTTGTTTTAATGTTTTACATGTAGGCCTCATAATCTACATAATCTACCGAATAGCATGGGTGGTGGCGCATTTCATCCCTTGAGCTCGTTCTAGCGAGCGGTCACATATTATGGTTTTGTTGAAATTTTTTGAAAAAATATTTTTTCAGCTGCTGAATATGCCTATTATGTGGGCGGATGCAGGCAATTCGTTGGGTAAAGGGTTAACAAAGGATACTTGATTCTCGCAACAGGAGATTGCCAGAATCGATTGTGATTCTCACAAATCATTACAAGTTTCAAGGCCTGCATAGTGATGGTGATGATGGTGACCACCAATAATGATAATAGTAATTGTGTAAGGCCCAACAAAGTAGATTTTCTGTTTCTCTGGCCACTTTTTGTAAAAATGCATGTGGGCGGGCATTTGTTTTATTTTATTTTTTATTTTTGTATTTCTTTGCCATCAAAAGTTCAGGTTCTTGTTTTTTTTTATGTTTTAGGCCCCATAATCTACAGAATAGCATGGGTTGTGGTGTATTTTGTCCTTTGAGTGCAAGAAGGCTTAGCAATGCTAAAGCATTGCAAAGCCTTGTTGCACTCAAGGGACAAATTTATCAATTTTATTAACTTGGGTAAAATACCAAACATGAACCATTTAATTTCAATTTCGGAAAGTTTGCATTGGTTATAAAAAGAAAACATGTGGCAACCCAAAACGAAATGGTTTTATCAAGGGTGTTTGTCAGGCAAGGACATGGTAGGAAATTAAGGGGGGGGGGGGGGGGGGGGGAGGGGAGGAAACCTCCAACAAAGATCTTCTAGCAACAGTCCTAACATTAAATAATGTGTAAAGTCCAAACTGAAAAAAACCCATTATTTTAGTGAATGGTATGTACTGAAAGCCAGTGAGTGAAAGCCTCACCATGAGAAAGATTATTCTGGAAAGTTAAAAAATTTATAGTAATTTATATATTTTTTATACTTACCAATGACCCAGACTTAGCTGGTGCTAACTCTAACAAAACCAGGGCCAAACACAAATTTTGCCCCCCAATCCCCAAAATTTGCATCCAAAACAAAAAGAAATCATGTCCTAAAGGACCTCCATACTACGCCTCTACTGCGCATGCGCAGTGACGCAGACGTCCCGAAATTGGCGCCAATTATCATTCTTACTGGCAGTGCCTGGTCAGCGCTATGTACTCAGCGGGGAGGCAAGAGTTCCCAACTCCAGGGAGGGCCATCCCCATCTGGGTCATTGGTAAGTATAAAAAATATATAAATTACTATAAATTTTTTAACATTTTTATACTGTACCAATGACCCAGACTTAGCTGAATAGTAAACAGGCTGGAGGGCCTAGGACATAGAGGAAAATCCAATAAGCTCAACTATATAGTAAAGAGGTAACCCCTTAAGGAGAAAAGGAGTATTAGGCTTTACATGTATCTTTCTTATTTAATATTAAATTAGAAAGATACACTACCCTTAATAATTGAGCACAATAACATTCATGTTCTCTATTAACATCCAGTATATCCCTTATACTAATTATTTTTAAAGTTAGCCAATAAATAAAGTAGTCCAGAGAATTGAGACTCTTTATAGTCATTTAAAAGTGTCCGAGTATTGTATATTAAAGCCCGTTTGACATTTGACATATACAAATGCTTCACACCGAGCTACACTTTAAAAATAAGACATGAATGAATTTAAACATTAATATTACACTTTAAAACCATCCCGGAAGCGACTCAGAAATACTGACTTGGAGGAGGCATTCCCTTGCTTTTCACTATAAAGCAGGTGACTTAAGGGAACACCCGCCCCCCCCCCCCCCCCCTTCCCCTTGCCCTGGGTCAAATAGCCCAGAGCGAAGAGGGCAGCCGGACGGAGTCACTGCCGGAACAGAAAGCCTGCATAACTATAGTTGCAACTGTTTAGTGGACGACATTCTGAGCAACAGATAACGGACCTAAACAATGCAGTTCTCCAGAAATGGACTCAATATTTCTGAGATAAAAATTCGTAAATGTGGATGGCTGAGACCAATAAGCAGCCTTCATTAAATCTGTAATAGCAACACTATTAGCATAAGCCCAGGAAGTAGAAAGAGCTCTTACTTCATGAGCAGAAATCTTAAGCACAGACTGCTGAGAAGAAGATAAATTTTCATAAGCAGTACGGATAGTTAATTGAATCCATCTAGCAATAGAATGGACTGAAATGTCCTTTCTATTAGGCATCAAAGACAGAAAGAAACGTTTCCGTCCCTTTCTGATAAACTGAGATCTCTGTTTATAGATACGTAACGCTCTAACAGGACAGAGTAAAGGCCTACGCCCATCTGAAGACGGAAGAGCCTTAATAACAATAGGTTCCGGATATTTATTAGGAGCCTGATTCTTAGCTAAAAAACCCACATTAGTAGTGAAGGTGATAGTGTTCCCAACACTACGATAGTGAGAATCATCCACCGACAGTGCATGAAGCTCACTGACTCTTCTAGCAGAAGAGAAAGCTAAGAGAAAAGCTGTCTTATAAGATAAGAATTTGAAATCTACTGTCCCAAGAGGTTCAAATGGCTTTTCCTTCAATTTAAGAAGAACCCAAGCTAAATTCCACTTAGGAATTAATCTAAGAGTTCTGGGTCTATTTATCGAAAAGTTTCTAACCAACTTAGATAAAGAGACATTAGATCCAATTTGTAAACTATCATGATGTGCATAGGTATCAGATAACATAGATCTATAACCCTTTATAGTAACAGGCTGCAGTTTGATTTCGTCAAACAAGTATACTAGAAAGTTTGCAATGTCTGGTATAGAGGGATCGAATATATCTACAGAATGATCCCTACACCAACGATGAAAAACCTTCCACTTAGCCGCATAGTTTAGCGAAGAGGAGGTCCTCATACAGTTAGAAATTGCGTCCACTGCTCGTCCTGTAAAGTGTTTGCCATGCAAGAAGGACCGCACAACGGAAAAACGTGAAGGTTGAGACCTTGCGGGTTGTGATGGAGTTGGCGCGATTTCCCCTGCGAAAGAAGATCCTCCCGTGGAGGAAGCTTTCGCGGTAGGTCCCACAACAGACACCTGAGTAGATTTATCCACGGTCTCTGTGGCGACAGAGATGCTACCAACAGAATCTTGCATTGAGATTGTTTTATCTTTAGCAATACTTGTTGAATTAACGGCGCTGGAGGATACGCATATCCTATCATTCCGTCCCAAGGGATCAACAGAGCGTCTACTGCAAATGCTCTTGGATCCGGACACGGACACACATACGTCTGCAACTGATTGTTGAGATGTGTCGCAAATAAGTCTATCATTGGCCGTTCCCATTGGTAGCAAATCTGATTGAATACTTGTTTGTTGAGAGTCCACTCCGACGGCAACAAGCGACCCTTTCGTGAAAGGGAGTCTGCTAGCACATTCAGACGACCCGGTATGTGACGGACCGAAAGAAGAACGTGATGTTCTAGCGCAAACAGAAGGATTCTTTCCGTTAGATTGAACAACGGAACTGAATGAGTGCCTCCCTCATTCCGTATATACGCCACTACTGTCGTATTGTCGGATAGGATTTGGACATGAGCATTGTGAATAATGTCCATCCAGTGACGTAACGCAAGCCAAATTGACATCATTTCCTTGATGTTTATGTGCTTGCACAGGAATTGCGGATCCCAAAGACCCTGGCATCTCGAATCCGTTGGGATTAATGATGCACCCCAACCTGTTTGACTGGCATCCGTCATAATGGTAAAACTCGGATCCGGCAACTGCAGCGGAACTCCCTGAGTTAACCACTGAATGTTTGCCCAAGTCTGAATCTCTTGTTTCACTTGATCTGACAAGAGAACGTCTACATCGAGCGAATGAATTTTCACACTCCAATTCTGAGTCAAGAAAATTTGAAGAGGACGTGTGCGTAACCGCCCCATCGGAATGAGATCCGCGGCGGCTCCGCACAGACCTATCAGTCTCATAAATTCTCTCGCCGTGACTTTGTCTGCGTGCAGACAATAGCGAGCGTAACAACTGACTAATTTCGCTCTGGTTAACGGCAGACGAATGAGATTGTTGTGCGTCTCGAAGCTCATTCCCAGATGAGTGATTGACTTGGACGGCACCAGATCCGACTTCTCCTCGTTTACTATAAAAACGTGACGTCGGAGCAATAGAAGAAGATTCTGAACATCGTTCTGAAGCGTTAACTCGTTGCTGTACCTCTGAAGAATGTCGTCCAGGTAGGCCGACGTTACCGCAGACGAATGAGCTCGGAAATAGATCATTACCGAGTTCATTACCCGAGTGAAAGCCCAGGGTGCTAGATTCAATCCGAAGCACATCGCCCGGAATTGATACACCACTCCTAGAACTGCGAAGCGTAGGTACTTTCGGAATGTCGGATGTACCATGACGTGAAAGTACGCATCTTTGAGATCTATGCTTGTTGCATAATCGTTCACCCGAATACTCGCTCTGACCGACCGAATCGTCTCCATATAAAACTTCGGAGCGACGATCAGCTTGTTTATCCAGCTCAAATCTATGACTGGATGGAACGAGCCGTCTGGTTTCGGAACCAGAAACAGATGGCTGTAGAATCCCGGAGATTCCTGGTTTTCTACGACCTCTACCGCGTTCTTCATTAAAAGAGACTGCACCTCTGATAACAGAGCGTCTCTTTTCTGCGGATTTGACGGAAGATGAGTCCACTTTGGACTTCGAGTTAATGGAGGCTTTCGTTTGAAGGATATCTTTAGACCTTCCGAAGTCACTCCTCTCACCCAAGGGTCGTCCGTAATCGACGCCCATTCTTGTGAAAAGCTCGACAACCTTCCGCCAACCGGTACGCGATAGAGGTTTAAGCCATCACCTCCTGGATCTGCGAGGCCTGCTGTAGGAGAAACCACGTCCTCCACGACCCGCACCTCGCCCGGTCGACCTCGGGGCGTCCGACCGATTGTCCCGGCCTGAAGGACGTCCCGAACGAGAGTCGCTACCCTGACGGTCTCTCGAATAAGACCAAGAGGACGCACCGGAACCTCTATAGGAACCTCTCTTGGGCACATTAGACCCAGAAGTGCCTGTCTTATTCTTGTCTGCTGTATCCGACTTCTTAGAAGCAGATCTGAACAACAGAGAATCCGAAGCTTTCTTTGTAATTTTATCATAAATAGCAGAAAGCTTGCCGTCAAAGAGAAGTTCTCCTGAGACCGAAGCGACTCTAAGATTAGAGTTCTTCACCTTAGTATCCACTAGTGTGGATGTAGCTAGGGCTGCGTCACGTCTAACCAACTCCAGATTTGCCACTGAAAGGGCGGAGTTACACGTGGAATAAGCTACTGCCCTTGAAAGAAGTCTTAAAGAGGATTGTATATCCTGAAACTCTTTCCCTTGAAGGCGCAGTGATAACGCCTTAGTAAGGTGATCTGCGTAAGATAAGGCATCTAAATTGGCTCTGTTAGACGCAATAGCTGTTTCCAACACCGCGGTTGGAATAGAAGCCGACGACAGTAATGATAGCTCTAAGTCTTCCGCCTCGTCGTCCATACGCAGAGGAACTCTCGCGATACCCTGTCCTGCCGTATCGAATTTATTCCTTGCATTAATGAAAGGCAGATTGAGAGTATTAGCGGACAAGAAACCTGCTTTCCCCGTCTTGGAAGCAAGTTTAAATATAGCGTCGTTCAATAATTCAAATGTTCTTGCAACATTTTTGGACTGCGACGGAAACTCGGGAGCGATGTCCCTGAACCGCTCAAAAAATTCAGAGTCCAATGACGCTATAATCCTCTTGTCCGGAACCGCAGCAGTCTGGCCCGACGGAACAACTTGAGGGAGAAAGTGCCGGATGAAGTCCATGGCAGCTTTATGTTGTTCCGAAAGGGATAGCTCCAAGTCATCCGTATCCCTTTCACCATCCGGTCGGACCTCATGATGTTCCCGGTCGTCCGCCCCCGATGCTTCAGCGGAGCGTACCGACCCAGCGCCGTCGGATAATTCTCGATCCGACACCGTTTCTGTCGGCTGCTGGGATGCTGCGATAAGCTGTGCTATCTGCACAAGAATGTCTGGCGTCGAGACCTGCGGAGGCGCAGTCTTTCGCTGCTTCGCCGAGGGCAGCTCCGCATCAGATGGCTCCCGCATACTTTTCCTATGCGAACGTCCGGAGTCCATCGGTCTCGAATCCCTGGCTGCCGGATGGTGTGACCTGGTCGCCGAAGGATCCTTGATCGGCGAAGCTGGTAATATATCGGCGGTCACGCAGCCAAGGTGCGGTCGTGTGCGCTGACGAGAAGAGGAAGCCTTAACAGTCTCCGCGGACTGCTTATACAACGGAGCGTCCCGAGCGACGGACGTATGCTCCGCTAAAGACACATTCTGTACCACAACATCTGGTCCCAGATGTTCTTGTACAAGAGAGGGGCCTCTCTTGCTCGCGGCCCGACTGGACCTGGACGAGCTAGGAACCGGACTCAAAGGCTTCCTCCGTTCTCGCTTACTATCCGCCGTCACTGGGTGTGCATCTATTATGTTTATAGTGCTCGCATCACCCAAAATTTCCTCCTCGACCGCATCGGACGAACCCGGCTGCCGAACCATTCGGTGAATGGACGCTACACCGGGCGAGCTAGCGGACGACATTTGTCTAATCTCCATGAGCACTTTTGCCGCTAGCTCTGAATTCATTTGTGACGACGGACGCACACTAGTAGAAGATAACATGGAAACATCACACTGTTCTGGTTTCTCTGAAATAGAAACTGAGAGAGTAGAATGACCTTGCGGAGAAAGAGCCGGCATAGCCCTTTCTCCAGAAACAACATATCGTGACACACGTTTCCAATGTTTCTCATCCCAATATTCACATATAGGACAGGGATTAATGCGAGAACAATGACTACAATTAATACAATGATCATGAAAGTCAGAGGTAGATTTCTTCCTATTACAATTTGAACAATGTCCCTTCATTGTGAAAGGACAACAACAAGTCCTAGTTACTCGCAAAAACCCCTGACACAAAGATACATAATAACATGATCCATTAATAAATGAAAAAACAATTGCAAATCAAAATAATTTTGAAAAAATATTTTTTCAGCGAAGACCAAGTTGCTGAAAAGTAATGTTGAGCCCCAATGGATCCGATGGCAAAGTGTGGTCAAAAATTTTAAATTTATATTAAATAATTAATGAGACACTTACGGATAATATAAATGTATCTTATAGTGAGATAAACTACAGCAAAGGCAAACAGCCCCCCTCAAAAAAGGCTGTTGCCAATGTCAACAAACAGTGTAAAACACCAGAAAACATGACTCCAGGCACTGAAAAAACTGGCCCGGAATCAGTCATCAAATTACACTCTATCTGATGCAAAACAGAGACTCCCAGGGGAGACTCTGCAGAACATCAGATGGAAGATGCAGAACACAACGTTATACACCCATGGGTGAAAACATAACTATGGGGAAAATAACAGAAAACATTCTGTAACCAAGCAACTCTCCCAGGAAATTTTAGAAATGAACTTTCTCAAAAATATGCCAAAAGCATGGGAGAATTGCAAGGGGGGACTTTAGAAGGCTAGAGGAGAGAAAACACTGAATAAGCAGTGCAACATTTAGCAAGAATGACAACAAGAGGCCCATGCCTCGAAAATAGGCAACTTAACATAATTTCATCAAAAAATTTTAAGTACAGCCCTGATTATTTTTTGTCACTTCTTTTTCCTCTCCTCCTTCTATCCTCCTTAGAATCACATTTTCTCCAAAAATTACGTGTCTGGCATCCTTTAAACTGAGATTTACAAGCACAAAGATCAGTGAGATGTTGACTGATGAAGGGCCAAACAGAGAATGATAATTGGCGCCAATTTCGGGACGTCTGCGTCACTGCGCATGCGCAGTAGAGGCGTAGTATGGAGGTCCTTTAGGACATGATTTCTTTTTGTTTTGGATGCAAATTTTGGGGATTGGGGGGCAAAATTTGTGTTTGGCCCTGGTTTTGTTAGAGTTAGCACCAGCTAAGTCTGGGTCTTTGGTACAGTATAAAAATATTGGGGATTACAAATCATATGTCAGCCTATTTAGCTAATTCTCTTGTAACTTTTCAATAGACTCCATTGACATGCGGTAGGTGATTTGTTTCTTTATTTTATTGAGGTTAATGACACTTTCAACAGCAAGGGTCACATCATGTCGAGGCAATATGGGATAAAAATTCAATTCAATATTTTCTGCCTGATTTGGTTCAATTTATGACGAAAAAAGAGATATGTATGACCATACTAGAACAGTACTGTGATCTCAAAAGCAGACAGAAAATTTGGGCTGGATCGCAACTGGTTCATGATCGGGCCGAAATTCCCTGTTTGCTGATCTCCCAGCATCACTTTTGATTCTGACCTGCCAAAAAAAGGAAATACAAGACCAATGAATCTGAAATGCTATTTTTAGAGATGAGCAGAAATGGAATTTTGATATTGGTTTCAGTATTTTGTACAACAAGATCTTGTATCAGTTTGGTATTTATTTATTTATTTATTGGTGTTTAAGGTCACATATTTCTGCACAATGGCCAACCATGACCGTGACAGTTTTACGGGTGGAGGAAGCCGGAGTATCCAGAGAGAACCACCGAGCAATGGCGAGCAACTGTCAGCTCCCCAACATACCAACTCCACACAAGTAGGGTTAGCACTGGTTGAAGACAGGTGCACCATCGACGGGCAGTACGCCTTGGTACACAGCGTCATCGTGCCCCCACGTGGGCAATGGGGTGAAGTGTCTTGCCCAAGGACACAACGCGGTTGTCGCAGGTGGGATTCGAACCGAGGACTTCTCGGCTTGCAGCCTGCACCTCTACCAACTGAGCCACTGCGCCCCCAGTTTGGTATTCAGTATCTGACCTGATTTGAGATTTGCTGATATTACCAAAGGGGAATTCACACCAAGACTATAGACAAGAAGTTGTTCCTGTATCATTCTACTGCCATGCCACTGCCAATGAGCTCAACATCGGCATTCTTTTGCTAACACAAAACATATCTCCAGTAATTTTGTGATTTGTCCCAAACACACCATAACCATTAAAAGCCTATTTCAGGTCTTTGTGATCTCAGAGCATGTCCCCTTAACATGCACTCATTAGGAGTTCCTGCTAACAATAGACAAATGACCAAGGCAGTAATTTCTAGACAAGTCTTGGCTGCCTTAACAGGCAGCCAAGACTTAGCTAGAAATTACTGCTAAGCAACTATTCAGGGCAATATTTCTCAGGCCAACAGGCATTCATATTCACCTAATTTGGGCACATCAGATTCAAGTGAAAAATGTGCCCAAAATATGAGAAACTATATTATTAGTGAATATACATACAAACAGAATATAATACAGGGCTTTCTAAGACCTAATTTGCATTATGCAAAAGAATTTCTTAACAAATATCTGTCTTTTAGAATGTTACAACAAGCTGTTGGTACTCATTTCCTAATTTTGGGTAATATAAAGGCCTGCAGGCCAACAAAACTGAAAAGAAAATCCAGGGTTTCACAAATTGCGAGAAGAGTCGTTTCATTCCTGTGACGTTCTCGCAAATGATTGTTAAGGAGACCCATTTACCGTTCCCGCAAAAATATAAGCATTTTTTTCATCAGATAAAATTTAATAAAATTAGATTTATTTTTGAGCTGAAATGATTAATGGATTTTCTTGATCAATTAATCACATGGATTAACCTTGGTTAACTGATTAATCACTTGCCCTAATAGGAAGCTGAATAATTGCCACACCGTTGATGATTTATATAATTAAAACTTTACTCAGCGTCATGGACAAAACCGGCCATATACAAAAATGCCCATTCAAATTTTATTATGTTTTCAATTTTTGTCTCAAAACAAAGCTTATGACCCCTCATTGGAGTGAGCTCATTGAGCTCGTTCCAATGAGGGGTCATAAGCTATGTTTCTGAGACAAACACTGAAAATCTTTAGTAATTCAAGAATTTCTTGTGCAAGTATCGTCTGCTACCCGCATTTGGTGAAGGGTTGAGAATGACCATTTCCAGCTTCTGATACAGTATAATGATCATGCAAGTGAACAAATATGTCAGCACATAACTGGCATGCGTTACTCTGTCTCATATAACTGATGGTAGCTAGTGTGACAATGTTTGCCTGTTTTGGAGCAAGTTTGTTCCTTAGTTAACCCATATAATATCGTAGTTCAAAAGTAACAGTTAACCAATCAATTACTTTTTTTATCGATCAAGACGTTGATCATTGGTTAGTCGATTAATCCGTAACCGTATCAGCTCTAATTAATTTTTATATACATGATTACTGCAATAGCCTTTGATGTGGTGGTTGAACAATCTAACGATCTATGTATTTGAAGATAAATAAGCATAATTCAAGTGATTAAGACACATGTTGGAAATGGGTCCCGCAAAAAATAAATCGGTCCCACAAAAAAGTTTTTTGCGAAACCCTGAAATCTTCTTTTATGAGAATCAACACTTCAACTGCTATCAAGCCTCAACAAGTGAACACAGGAAAATTTTAAAAAGTTAAAAAATTTACAGTAATTTCTATATTTTTTATACTTACCAATGACCCAGACATAGCTGGTGCTATCTCTTAAAATATAGGGTCAAACACAAATTTTGCCCCCCAATCCCCAAAATTTGCATCTAAAACCAAAGAAAACATGTCCTGAATGGCCCTCCACACTTCACCTCTACTGCGCATGCGCAGTGTCAAGACGTTCCGAAATTGGCGCCATTAATCATTCTAATAACCAGTGCCTGGTAAGCGCTATGTACTCAGCGGGGAGGCAAGAGTTCCCAACTCCTGGGAGGGCCATCCCCGTCTGGGTCATTGGTAAGTATAAAAAATATAGAAATTACTATAAATTTTTTAACATTTTTATACTGTACCAATGACCCAGACATAGCTGAATAGTAAAAAGGCTGGAGGGCCAAGGACATAGAGCAAGATGGAATACACTCAATAATATAAAACAGAGTCATCCCCTGTAGGGAAAAAGAAGTAATAGGCCTTACATGTATCTTTCTTATTTATGATAAATTAGAAAGATACAACACCTTCCAAAATTGAGCATCATACATCCATGTACTCTATTAATATCCAATATAATCCTTATACTAATAATTTTTAAAGTAAGCCAATAAATAAAATAAGTCTAGAGAATAGAGACTCCTATACTCCTTAAAAGTGTCTGAGGATTGCATAATCATGTCCGTTGACACGTGCTATTTCAAAAGCTATACTTTAAAAACTAAGACTTGAATGAATTTTTAAAACATAAATTTCTCACGAAACAACCATCCCAATAACAGCTCAGAATTACTAACTCCGGAGGAGGTATCCCCTTGTTTTCATAGTAAAACAGGTGACCCAAGGGAACACCCTCCCCCCCCCCCCTTTTTCTTGCCCTGGGTCAAATAGCCCAGAGCGAAGAGGGCAGCAGAACGGAGTCACTGCCGAAACAGACAGCCTACAGTTAAAACTAGAAGTCCTGTCCCGTATTCTGCACTAATTTGAAATAATAGCGCGTTAGGTTAGCGCAGCAAATCATCAGAGAATTACATCTGATGCACGGTAGTGTATCGCGATTTCTGCAGAATTGTAACGCGCGACGGCTGATTGATATTCAGTACTTGAAACAGGCAATCAACAGTTATTAAGTCGCACGTCCTACTGACATGAGGTGGCAATTAAATATTAGAATTAGATACTAAGAGGACGAAATGATGTTCATTCATCTGCTCCCCCCCCCCCCCCCCCCCCCCCCCCCACACACACACACACTTCTCATTATCAATTCATTTCGCGACAATACAAGAAGTATTTAAAAACGCGTATTGCGTGATTTTTGTTTTCGAAGATTAATGAGAAAATCATGCTGGTTGATTCAAGACTGCTAAACCTTGAGAAGGTAGAAGTAATGACGTTTTTATTTCGAGAATTTTTAGCCTAGTATGTATGAATCGCAGCCGTTCTTATGGAGGAACTATGAGAAAACAAGCGTGGTTTGAAACAAAAGAACGCTCTCCACAGCCTACCGAACTGACAGTGTATCGAAAGTGTTGCGAGCGAATTAAGAAATCGGAATGCTCAGATATTTATAAAGAAAGTTTCAATTTCAAGAGATAGTTGGTGTTCTGTAAAAAAAAAATATGCATTTGGGTGAAAGCTGAAAAAGAAATTAATTATTCGTCGAGAACTTTGAAAATCAACAAAAAGAAAAAAGATCCCCCCCCCCCCCCACCCACTCCCTTTCTGGGGCAGAACCCTCAAGTCCTCATGTACCCTTATCCCCACACAGAGGAAAGCATGAGCAGCAAACTGCCAATTCCTCACACACCACAACTCCTCATCCCCACGCTAGCTTTTTTAAGTAAACGCTAAAAAAAATTCTCAAATTTGGCTGGTGGCCAATGCCACGTGCACCTTCGATCATTGAAGGTAAAACAAGGTTAACATTATGAGTTAGATTAAAAACGGCAATGCGTAATTATTTTGTGTGATTTCATGTGATGGGGGGGGGATTTTATATATGCCCCCCCCCCCCCCCCCCACCCGCTAACACAAGTTTCCACCACTGCATGGTTCGAATCGATGGGCATGCGGTGTTAACAATTTATGATTGATAAGGGTGGGCCTACCCTTCACAACACTTTTTCTGGGACCTACATTCCTACTCTTCCATTTGTGGTCAGTTAAATTTGGCCTTTTAAAATTCATAGTACGGCATTTTTAAATTTCTCTCAAATACTGGCAATAGCTATGGAATATTAAACCCTTGGGCTTGCCATGTATATATATTTTATTTTTATTTTAGAAAGATATCAATGAAACATTTCAAACAATCATTGTCAATATTTAATGGAGTGTTGAAAAAGCTTGGGCAACTGAAAAATCTCCACATGCTCATGCTAGAAATCAATTAAAATCAGTTTTTTTTATTTTCTGTCCGCGGGCGGCTTTTTTGGGGTGAATTGATATTCTGACGCATTTCACTTGATAGGTTAATATGTCGTGAGAGAGCATTTCCAAATGACTGAGAGCAATCAAAAGCCTGTAACAACTATTTATTCGTGAAAAATATCTGAAAGAATGTTTTAGAAAGCTCAGTGAGCATGAACATTGTGAACAATTTTCTCGTCCACATCTTGACACGTGGTTTGAGACATTGAAACTTCATCTTTCTGTTTCGTACCACAGGTGACTCGACCCATCGTTCTTGTGAATTTCTCGTACATCGTTAACGACTGTACTTCTGATTGTGGATATTCTGTGACGTGTCTGAAACCCATCCATGGTACATGGTATATGCTTTTGTACTGAAACACCAACAAAGTGGAATTTCCACGCATTCTGGATTGTGTTATGTGAAAGAAACATTCTCAACTTCAAGTGAGCTTCGAATCAATATAAAAAAAACCCAATCAACAGAACCATACTGTGAGTTCCTTGTGTTTGCTTTGTCACAGAAACTGAGAATATCATTCGGGTGGATATTCCACCCCTGGAGTGATTTGCAGACACCCCAATTATAAGGAGAAGAATAACTCGGGTCATCTGGCGAGTAGATGAGTACAAGTGCCAAGTGGTGTTTCCTCGAGTTGAAATTTGCAGGACTTCAGTCCGATATTCCAAACACTGGGTGGGGGAGGGGAATTGTATAGACCCATCCCACACAAGACCCTATCATATCTCTAATATAGGCGTACAGTTCGTTTACAATGAACTGCCATTAAACCATGTGCACGGTGAAGTTTTTACTCTGCACACTTGAAAGTTGTTAGTTTTAATTTTCATAAAATGTCACCAGTTCTTTTGATTATTCAACTTTCTTGCTCCACATTTATGGAACAAATATGATTATTATTTATTGGTGCTGAAGGCTACATCAGAGGATTGCGCTATATTGTGGACTGAACAGGGAGGATTTTCTGCGGCAGTTTTTCAGGTAGCAATCAGTAATGTTGGCAATTACCATCTGTGCGTTTTTTGAACAACAGAAGGTGTGAATAAGCTTTGAAAACACTCCTGTCAATATACTAAGCTCCCGTTTTATGACTTCAATTTGGAAATGGGTTACTTAATAACAATTAGGTGTCAAATATATATTTATGTTATTTTATCATCAGTGATTAAAGAATAATGATGAAGAATGATTGAAAAGAACTGATCCGGAGAAAAATCCGTTTGGGATAAAAAATTAAAATAAAAAAACTCATTTTTTCCGGCTGTTTTATTTGTTTAAAGGGATTGAAATTCCTGTCCCAAACGCTGAATTTTTTAGAAATTAAATATTTCAAAATCAACAGGTTCACCCTGTGTTCTTATATTTAAAAAAAAATCCCTGATTTTTACAAATTTATTTTGAAAACGGAATTTTTGCAAATTTCAGCGAATTTTGTTGCTTAGCGTTCTCATCTACGGAAGCCTATTAGCTTCACATTGTTTTTAGTTATTAAATTGTAGCTACAATTTAATAAATTGTACTTACAATTTAGCTAAATTGTCTCATCCCTATTGTTTACTGATAATTTTATAAGATACACTTCACTTACGGTGAGAAGGACAAGACGGTTCAGAAAAGTTGAAGATCGGGGGGGTGTGTGTGTGTGTGTGGGGGGGTTCAAGTAAGTCGTGTTGGCTTATGACCTATTTTTAACCAGTCTGCACAGGAAGGGGAAGGGCGTTTTTCAATCAACATTGAAAAATTATTGTTTATTTAGTCCTCAGACTAATATGAACAAGCGTGCCGTTTGCCAAAACAAGAACAACTACCTCCTCAAAAACCCAGCTTGTGACCACCCAGTCATTATTTCAAAATCTTGGGGAGGGGGGGGGGGGGGGGGGAGGTGTCAGTCTAAATATTCTGGGGACGGTTTGACTCTGGGACGGGCGGGGTGAAATCGTTCGCCAGCCTTTATGGCCTTGCTGAAAATGGGTTTGGGTCAAATAGTGGAGACGGGGTTCAGATCAAAACGGTGTGGATCAATTCGGCTAGGGGAGTCTCTGGGTGATTCCCATCGTACTGAATAGCAAGTCGCGGCCTCACTGTGTTTGTTATTATTTGGTGTAGCAAGTGATATGAACAAGGCCTTATATTGGAATGAGAAGGTTTTAATTGATATTGAAAATTTGTTGCGAATTACTTGTTGAAATTCAGACGGAGACTGAGCGGTATTAACGGTATTTGGATGATTTTTTATGGTGATTTTACGAACAAATTTATCCATATTTTCTAAGTCGAACAGAGTCAGAGATATTAATTAATTGATAAAATGTTGTTGTCAAAACATTTTTATTAGGTTATTTCAAAATGATCACGTGCCGGGCTGTTCGTACATACACATCTCACACAAGTCTCGTCCCCGTGTTCATCAATAGCATGGAATAAAATCATTTAAAAGACGATTATATCCGATTTGGCAATGACTTTGATTTCACTGTCTGGGCTTCTTGTGAAAGTTAAACAATTTATAGTAATTTATATATTTTTTATACTTACCAATGACCCAGACTTAGCTGGTGCTAACTCTAACAAAACCAGGGCCAAACACAAATTTTGCCCCCCAATCCCCAAAATTTGCATCCAAAACAAAAAGAAATCATGTCCTAAAGGACCTCCATACTACGCCTCTACTGCGCATGCGCAGTGACGCAGTCGTCCCGAAATTGGCGCCAATTATCATTCTTACTGGCAGTGCCTGGTCAGCACTATGTACTCAGCGGGGAGGCAAGAGTTCCCAACTCCAGGGAGGGCCATCCCCGTCTGGGTCATTGGTAAGTATAAAAAATATATAAATTACTATAAATTTTTCAACATTTTTATACTGTACCAATGACCCAGACTTAGCTGAATAGTAAACAGGCTGGAGGGCCTAGGACATAGAGGAAAATCCAATAAGCTCAACTATATAGTAAAGAGGTAACCCCTTAAGGAGAAAAGGAGTATTAGGCTTTACATGTATCTTTCTTATTTAATATTAAATTAGAAAGATACACTACCCTTAATAATTGAGCACAATAACATTCATGTTCTCTATTAACATCCAGTATAACCCTTATACTAATTATTTTTAAAGCAAGCCAATAAATAAAGTAGTCCAGAGAATTGAGACTCTTTATAGTCATTTAAAAGTGTCCGAGTATTGTATATTAAAGCCCGTTTGACACTTGACATATACAAATGCTTCACACCGAGCTACACTTTAAAAATAAGACATGAATGAATTTAAACATTAATATTACACTTTAAAACCATCCTGGAAGCGACTCAGAAATACTGACTTGGAGGAGGCATTCCCTTGCTTTTCACTATAAAGCAGGTGACCTAAGGGAACACCCGCCCCCCCCCCCCCCTTCCCCTTGCCCTGGGTCAAATAGCCCAGAGCAAAGAGGGCAGCCGGACGGAGTCACTGCCGGAACAGAAAGCCTGCATAACTATAGTTGCAACTGTTTAGTGGACGACATTCTGAGCAACAGATAACGGACCTAAACAATGCAGGTCTCCAGAAATGGACTCAATATTTCTGAGATAAAAATTCGTAAATGTGGATGGCTGAGACCAATAAGCAGCCTTCATTAAATCTGTAATAGCAACACTATTAGCATAAGCCCAGGAAGTAGAAAGAGCTCTTACTTCATGAGCAGAAATCTTAAGCACAGACTGCTGAGAAGAAGATAAATCTTCATAAGCAGTACGGATAGTTAACTGAATCCATCTAGCAATAGAATGGACTGAAATGTCCTTTCTATTAGGCATCAAAGACAGAAAGAAACGTTTCCGTCCCTTTCTGATAAACTGAGATCTCTGTTTATAGATACGTAGTGCTCTAACAGGACAGAGTAAAGGCCTACGCCCGTCTGAAGACGGAAGAGCCTTAATAACAATAGGTTCCGGATATTTATTAGGAGCCTGATTCTTAGCTAAAAAACCCACATTAGTAGTGAAGGTGATAGTGTTCCCAACACTACGATAATGAGAATCATCCACCGATAGTGCATGAAGCTCACTGACTCTTCTGGCAGAAGAGAAAGCTAAGAGAAAAGCTGTCTTATAAGATAAGAATTTGAAATCTACTGTCCCAAGAGGTTCAAATGGCTTTTCCTTCAATTTAAGGAGAACCCAAGCTAAATTCCACTTAGGAATTAATCTAAGAGTTCTGGGTCTATTTATCGAAAAGTTTCTAACCAACTTAGATAAAGAGACATTAGATCCAATTTGTAAACTATCATGATGTGCATAGGTATCAGATAACATAGATCTATAACCCTTTATAGTAACAGGCTGCAGTTTGATTTCGTCAAACAAGTATACTAGAAAGTTTGCAATGTCTGGTATAGAGGGATCAAATATATCTACAGAATGATCCCTACACCAACGACGAAAAACCTTCCACTTAGCCGCATAGTTTAGCGAAGAGGAGGTCCTCCTACAGTTAGAAATCGCGTCCACTGCTCGTCCTGTAAAGTGTTTGCCATGCAAGAAGGACCGCACAACGGAAAAACGTGAAGGTTGAGACCTTGCGGGTTGTGATGGAGTTGGCGCGATTTCCCCTGCGAAAGAAGATCCTCTCGTGGAGGAAGCTTCCGCAGTAGGTCCCACAACAGACACCTGAGTAGATTTATCCACGGTCTCTGTGGCGACAGAGATGCTACCAACAGAATCTTGCATTGAGATTGTTTTATCTTTAGCAATACTTGTTGAATTAACGGCGCTGGAGGATACGCATATCCTATCATTCCGTCCCAAGGGATCGACAGAGCGTCTACTGCAAATGCTCTTGGATCCGGACACGGAGACACATACGTCTGCAACTGATTGTTGAGATGTGTCGCAAATAAGTCTATCATTGGCCGTTCCCATTGGTAGCAAATCTGATTGAATACTTGTTTGTTGAGAGTCCACTCCGACGGCAACAAACGACCCTTTCGTGAAAGGGAGTCTGCTAGCACATTCAGACGACCCGGTATGTGACGGACCGAAAGAAGAACGTGATGTTCTAACGCAAACTGAAGGATTCTTTCCGTTAGAGTGAACAACGGAACTGAATGAGTGCCTCCCTGATTCCGTATATACGCCACTACTGTCGTATTGTCGGATAGGATTTGGACATGAGCATTGTGAATAATGTCCATCCAGTGACGTAACGCAAGCCAAATTGACATCATTTCCTTGATGTTTATGTGCTTGCATAGGAATTGCGGATCCCAAAGACCCTGGCATCTCGAATCGGTTGGGATTAATGATGCACCCCAACCTGTTTGACTGGCATCCGTCATAACGGTAAAACTCGGATCCGGCAACTGCAGCGGAACTCCTTGAGTTAACCACTGAATGTTTGCCCAAGTCTGAATCTCTTGTTTCACTTGATCTGACAAGAGAACGTCTACATCGAGCGAATGAATTTTCACACTCCAATTCTGAGTCAGGAAAATTTGAAGAGGACGTGTGCGTAACTGCCCCATCGGAATGAGATCCGCGGCGGCTCCGCACAGACCTATCAGTCTCATAAATTCTCTCGCCGTGACTTTGTCTGTGTGCAGACAATAGCGAGCGTAACAACTGACTAATTTCACTCTGGTTAACGGCAGACGAACGAGATTGTTGTGCGTCTCGAAGCTCATTCCCAGATGAGTGAATGACTTGGACGGCACCAGATCCGACTTCTCCTCGTTTACTATAAAACCGAGACGTCGGAGCAATAGAAGAAGATTCTGAACATCGTTCTGAAGCGTTAACTCGTTGCCGTACCTCTGAAAAATATCGTCCAGGTAGGCCGACATTACCGCAGACGAATGAGCTCGGAAGTAGATCATTACCGAGTTCATTACCCGAGTGAAAGCCCAGGGTGCTAGATTCAATCCGAAGCACATCGCCCGGAATTGATACACCACTCCAAGGACTGCGAAGTGTAGATACTTTCGGAATGTCGGATGTACCATGACGTGAAAGTACGCATCTTTGAGATCTATGCTCGTTGCATAATCGTTCACCCGAATACTCGCTCTGACCGATCGAATCGTCTCCATATAAAACTTCGGAGCGACGATCAGCTTGTTTATCCAGCTCAAATCTATGACTGGACGGAACGAGCCGTCTGGCTTCGGAACCAGAAACAGATGGCTGTAGAATCCCAGAGATTCCTGGTTTTCTACGACCTCTACCGCATTCTTCATTAAAAGAGACTGCACCTCTGATAACAGAGCGTCTCTTTTCTGTGGATTTGATGGAAGATGAGTCCACTTTGGACTTCGAGTTAATGGAGGCTTTCGTTTGAAGGATATCTTCAGACTTTCCGAAGTCACTCCTCTCACCCAAGGGTCGTCCATAATCGACGCCCACTCTTGTGAAAAACTCGACAACCTTCCGCCAACCGGAACGCGATAGAGGTTTAAGCCATCACCTCCTGGATCTGCGAGGCCTGCGGTAGGAGAAACCATGTCTTCCACGACCCGCACCTCGCCTCGTCGACCTCGGGGCGTCCGACCGATTGTCCCGGCCTGAAGGACGTCCCGAACGAGAGTTGCTATCCTGACGGTCTCTCGAATAAGACCAAGAGGACGCACCGGAACCTCTATAGGAACCTCTCTTGGGCGCATTAGACCCAGAAGTGCCTGTCTTATTCGTGTCTGCTGTATCCGACTTCTTTGGAGCCGATCTGAACAACAGAGAATCATTAGCTTTCTTTTTAATTTTATCATAAATAGCGGAAAGCTTGCCGTCAAAGAGAAGTTCTCCTGAGACCGAAGCGACTCTAAGAGAGTTCTTCACCTTAGAATCCACTAGTGTGGATGTAGCTAGGGCTGCGTCACGTCTAACCAACTCCAGATTTGCCACTGAAAGGGCGGAGTTACACGTGGAATAAGCTACTGCCCTTGAAAGAAGTCTTAAAGAGGATTGTATATCCTGAAACTCTTCCCCTTGAAGGCGCAATGATAACGCCTTAGTAAGGTGATCTGCGTAAGATAAGGCATCTAAATTGGCTCTGTTAGATGCAATAGCTGTTTCCAACACCGTGGTTGGAATA
This sequence comes from Pictodentalium vernedei, assembly GCA_031216915.1. NCBI lineage: Eukaryota > Metazoa > Mollusca > Scaphopoda > Dentaliida > Dentaliidae > Pictodentalium > Pictodentalium vernedei. The sequence continues at coordinate 80,328,974 of CM062296.1, read as the reverse complement.
GAAGCTGACGACGGTAATGATAGCTCTAAGTCTTCCGCCTCGTCGTCCATACGCAGAGGAACTCTCGGTATACCCTGTCCTGCCGTATCGAATTTATTCCTTGCATTAATGAAAGGCAGGTTGAGAGTATTAGCGGACAAGAAACCTGCTTTCCCCGTCCTGGAAGCAAGTTTAAATATAGCATCGTTCAATAATTCAAATGTTCTAGCAACATTATTGGACTGCGACGGAAACTCGGGAGCAATGTCCCTGAACCGCTCAAAAAATTCAGAGTCCAATGACGCTATAATTCATTTGTCCGGAAGCGCAGCAGTCTGGCCCGACGGAACAACTTGAGGGAGAAAGTGCCGGATGAAGTCCACGGCAGCTTTATGTTGTTCCGAAAGGGATAACTCCAAGTCATCCGTATCCCTTTCACCATCCGATCGGACCTCATGATGTTCCCGGTCGTCCGCCCCCGATGCTTCGGCGGAGCGTACCGACCCAGCGCCGTCGGATAATTCTCGATCCGACACCGTTTCTGTCGGCTGCTGGGATGCTGCGATAAGCTGTGCTATCTGCACAAGAATGTCCGGCGTCGAGACCTGCGGAGGCGCAGTCTTTTGCTGCTTCGCCGAGGGCAGCTCCGCATCAGATGGCTCCCGCATACTTTTCCTATGCGAACGTTCAGAGTCCATCGGTCTCGAATCCCTGGCTGCCGGATGGTGTGACCTGGTCGCCGAAGAATCCTTCATCGGCGAAGCTGGTAATATATCGGCGGTCACGCAGCCAAGGTGCGGTCGTGTGCGCTGACGAGAAGAGGAAGCCTTAACAGTCTCTGCGGACTGCTTATACAACGGAGCGTCCCGAGCGACGGACGTATGCTCCGCTAAAGACACATTTTGTACCACAACATCTGGTCCCAGATGTTGTTGTACAAGAGAGGGACCTCTCTCGCTCGCGGCCCGGCTGGACCTGGACGAGCTAGGAACCGGACTAAAAGGCTTCCTCCGTTCTCGCTTACTATCCGCCGTCACTGGGTGTGCATCTATTATGTTTATAGTGCTCGCATCACCCAAAATTTCCTCTTGGACCGCATCGGACGAACCCGGCTGCCGAACCATTCGGTGAATGGACGCTACACCGGGCGAGCTAGCGGACGACATTTGTCTAATCTCCATGAGCACTTTTGCCGCTAGCTCTGAATTCATTTGTGACGACGGACACACACTTGAAGAAGATAACATGGAAACATCACCCTGTTCTGGTTCCTCTGAAATAGAAACTGAGAGAGTAGAGTGACCTTGCGGAGAAAGAGCCGGCATCGCACTTTCTCCAGAAACAACATATCGTGACACACGTTTCCAATGTTTCTCATCCCAATGTTCACATATAGGACAGGGATTAATGCGAGAACACTGACTACAATTAATACAATGATCATGAAAGTCAGAGGAAGATTTCTTCCTATTACAATTTGAACAACGTCCCTTCATTGTGAAAGAACAACAATAAGTCCTAGTTACTCGCAAAAAACCCCTGACACAAAGATACATAATAACATGATCTATTAATAAATGAAAAAACAATTGCAAAACAAAATAATTTTGAAAAAATATTTTTTTCAGCGAAGCCCAAGTTGCTGAAAAGTAACGTTGAGCCCCGATGGATCCGATGGCAAAGTGTGGTCAAAATTTTTTAATTTATATAAAATAATTAATGAGACACTTTCGGATAATATAAATGTATCTTATAATGAGATAAACTACAGCAAAGGCAAACAGCCCCCCTCAAAAAAGGCTGTTGCCAATGAAAACAAACAGTGTAAAAACACCAGAAAACATGACTCCAGGCACTGAAAAAACTGGCCCGGAATCAGTCATCAATTACACTCTATCTGATGCAAAACAGAGACTCCCAGGGGAGAATCTGTAGAACAACAGATGGAAGATGCAGAACACAAACGTTATACACCCATGGGTGAAAACGTAACTATGGGGAAAATAACAGAAAACATTCTGTAACCAAGCAACTCTCCCAGGAAATTTTAGAAATGAAATTTCTCAAAAATATGCCAAAAGCATGGGAGAATTGCAAGGGGGGACTTTAGAAGGCTAGGGGAGAGGAAACACTGAATAAGCAGTGCAACAATTAGCAAGAATGACAACAAGAGGCCCATGCCTCGAAAGTTAAAAAATTTATAGTAATTTATATATTTTTTATACTTACCAATGACCCAGACTTAGCTGGTGCTAACTCCACAAAAACCAGGGCCAAACACAAATTTTGCCCCCCAATCCCCAAAATTTGCATCCAAAACAAAAAGAAATCATGTCCTAAAGGACCTCCATAGTACGACTCTACTGCGCATGCGCAGTGACGCAGTCGTCCCGAAATTGGCGCCAAATATCATTCTTACTGGCAGTGCCTGGTCAGCGCTATGTACTCAGCGGGGAGGCAAGAGTTCCCAACTCAGGGAGGGCCATCCCCGTCTGGGTCATTGGTAAGTATAAAAAATATATAAATTACTATAAATTTTTTAACATTTTTATACTGTACCAATGACCCAGACTTAGCTGAATAGTAAACAGGCTGGAGGGCCTAGGACATAGAGGAAAATCCAATAAGCTCAATTATAAAATAAAGAGGTAACCCCTTAAGGAGAAAAGGAGTATTAGGCTTTACATGTATCTTTCTTATTTAATATTTAAATTAGAAAGATACACTACCCTTAATAATTGAGCACAATAACATTCATGTTCTCTATTAACATCCAGTATAACCTTTATACTAATTATTTTTAAAGCAAGCCAATAAATAAAGTAGTCCAGAGAATTGAGACTCTTTATAATCATTTAAAAGTGTCCGAGTATTGTATATTAAAGCCCGTTTGACACTTGACATATACAAATGCTTCACACCGAGCTACACTTTAAAAATAAGACATGAATGAAATTAAACATTAATATTACACTTTAAAACCATCCCGGAAGCGACTCAGAAATACTGTCTTGGAGGAGGCATTCCCTTGCTTTTCACTATAAAGCAGGTGACCTAAGGGAACACCCGCCCCCCCCCCCCCCCCCCTTCCCCTTGCCCTGGGTCAAATAGCCCAGAGCGAAGAGGGCAGCCGGACGGAGTCACTGCCGGAACAGAAAGCCTGCATAACTATAGTTGCAACTGTTTAGTGGACGACATTCTGAGCAACAGATAATGGACCTAAACAATGCAGGTCTCCAGAAATGGACTCAATATTTCTGAGATAAAAATTAGTAAATGTGGATGGCTGAGACCAATAAGCAGCCTTCATTAAATCTGTAATAGCAACACTATTAGCATAAGCCCAGGAAGTAGAAAGAGCTCTTACTTCATGAGCAGAAATCTTAAGCACAGACTGCTGAGAAGAAGATAAATCTTCATACGCAGTACGGATAGTTAACTGAATCCATCTAGCAATAGAATGGACTGAAATGTCCTTTCTATTAGGCATCAAAGACAGAAAGAAACGTTTCCGTCCCTTTCTGATGAACTGAGATCTCTGTTTATAGATACGTAGTGCTCTAACAGGACAGAGTAAAGGCCTACGCCCGTCTGAAGACGGAAGAGCCTTAATAACAATAGGTTCCGGATATTTATTAGGAGCCTGATTCTTAGCTAAAAAAACCGACATTAGTAGTGAAGGTGATAGTGTTCCCAACACTACGATAATGAGAATCATCCACCGATAGTGCATGAAGCTCACTGACTCTTCTGGCAGAAGAGAAAGCTAAGAGAAAAGCTGTCTTATAAGATAAGAATTTGAAATCTACTGTCCCAAGAGGTTCAAATGGCTTTTCCTTCAATTTAAGGAGAACCCAAGCTAAATTCCACTTAGGAATTAATCTAAGAGTTCTGGGTCTATTTATCGAAAAGTTTCTAACCAATTTCGATAAAGAGACATTAGATCCAATTTGTAAACTATCATGATGTGCATAGGTATCAGATAACATAGATCTATAACCCTTTATAGTAACAGGTTGCAGTTTGATTTCGTCAAACAAGTATACTAGAAAGTTAGCAATGTCTGGTATAGAGGGATCAAATATATCAACAGAATGATCCCTACACCAACGACGGAAAACCTTCCACTTAGCCGCATAGTTTAGCGAAGAGGAGGTCCTCCTACAGTTAGAAATCGCGTCCACTGCTCGTCCTGTAAAGTGCTTGCCATGCAAGAAGGACCGCACAACGGAAAAACGTGAAGGTTGAGACCTTGCGAGTTGTGATGTAGTTGGCGCGATTTCCCCTGCCAAAGAAGATCCTCTCGTGGAGGGAGCTTCCGCGGTAGGTCCCACAACAGACACCTGAGTAGATTTATCCACAGTCTCTGTGGCGACAGAGATGCTACCAACAGAATCTTGCATTGAGATTGTTTTATCTTTAGCAATACTTGTTGAATTAACGGCGCTGGAGGATACGCATATCCTATCATTCCGTCCCAAGGGATCGATAGAGCGTCTACTGCAAATGCTCTTGGATCCGGACACGGGGACACATACGTCTGCAACTGATTGTTGAGATGTGTCGCAAATAAGTCTATCATTGGCCGTTCCCATTGGTAGCAAATCTGATTGAATACTTGTTTGTTGAGAGTCCACTCCGACGGCAACAAGCGACCCTTTCGTGAAAGGGAGTCTGCCAGCACATTCAGACGACCCGGTATGTGACGGACCGAAAGAAGAACGTGATGTTCCAACGCAAACAGAAGGATTCTTTCCGTTAGATTGAACAACGGAACTGAATGAGTGCCTCCCTGATTCCGTATATACGCCACTACTGTCGTATTGTCGGATAGGATTTGGACATGAGCATCGTGAATAATGTCCATCCAGTGACGTAACGCAAGCCAAATTGACATCATTTCCTTGATGTTTATGTGCTTGCACAGGAATTGCGGATCCCAAAGACCCTGGCATCTCGAATCCGTTGGGATTAATGATGCACCCCAACCTGTTTGACTGGCATCCGTCATAATGGTAAAACTCGGATCCGGCAACTGCAGCGGAACTCCTTGAGTTAACCACTGAATGTTTGCCCAAGTCTGAATCTCTTGTTTCACTTGATCTGACAAGAGAACGTCTACATCGAGCGAATGAATTTTCACACTCCAATTCTGAGTCAGGAAAATTTGAAGAGGCCGTGTGCGTAGCCGTCCCATCGGAATGAGATCCGCGGCGGCTCCGCACAGACCTATCAGTCTCATAAATTCTCTCGCCGTGACTTTGTCTGTATTCAGACAATAGCGAGCGTAACAACTGACTAATTTCGCTCTGGTTAACGGCAGACGAACGAGATTGTTGTGCGTCTCGAAGCTCATTCCCAGATGAGTGAATGACTTGGACGGCACCAGATCCGACTTCTCCTCGTTTACTATGAAACCGAGACGTCGGAGCAATAGAAGAAGATTCTGAACATCGTTCTGAAGCGTTAACTCGTTGCCGTACCTCTGAAGAATGTCGTCCAGGTAGGCCGACGTTACCGCAGACGAATGAGCTCGGAAGTAGATCATTACCGAGTTCATTACCCGTGTGAAAGCCCAGGGTGCTAGATTCAATCCGAAGCACATGGCCCGGAACTGATACACCACTCCTAGGACTGCGAAGCGTAGATACTTTCGGAATGTCGGATGTACCATGACGTGAAAGTACGCATCTTTGAGATCTATGCTCGTTGCATAATCGTTCACCCGAATACTCGCTCTGACCGATCGAATCGTCTCCATATAAAACTTCGGAGCGACGATCAGCTTGTTTATCCAGCTCAAATCTATGACTGGACGGAACGAGCCGTCTGGTTTCGGAACCAGAAACAGATGGCTGTAGAATCCCAGCGATTCCTGGTTTTCTACGACCTCTACCGCGTTCTTCATTAAAAGAGACTGCACCTCTGATAGCAGAGCGTCTCTTTTCTGAGGGTTTGACGGAAGATGAGTCCACTTTGGACTTCGAGTTAATGGAGGCTTTCGTTTGAAGGATATCTTTAGACCTTCGAAGTCACTCCTCTCACCCACGGGTCGTCCGTAATCGACGCCCACTCTTGAGAAAAACTCGACAACCTTCCGCCAACCGGAACGCGATAGAGGTTTGAGCCATCACCTCCTGGATCTGCGAGGCCTGCGGTAGGAGAAACCACGTCTTCCACGACCCGCACCTCGCCTCGTCGACCTCGGGGCGTCCGACCGATTGTCCCGGCCTGAAGGACGTCCCGAACGAGAGTCGCTATCCTGACGGTCTCTCGAATAAGAGCTAGAGGACGCACCGGAACCTCTATAGGAACCTCTCTTGGGCGGATAAGACCCAGAAGTGCCCGCCTTATTCGTGTCTGCTGTATCCGACCTTTTAGGAGCGGATCTAAACAACAGAGAATCACTAGCTTTCTTTTTAATATTATCATAAATAGCGGAAAGCTTGCCGTCAAAGAGAAGATCTCCTGAGACCGAAGCGACTCTAAGAGAGTTCTTCACCTTAGAATCCACTAGTGTGGATGTAGACAGGGCTGCGTCACGTCTAACCAACTCCAGATTTGCCACTGAAAGGGCGGAGTTACACGTGGAATAAGCTACTGCCCTTGAAAGAAGTCTTAAGGAGGATTGTATATCCTGAAACTCTTCCCCTTGAAGACGCAGTGATAACGCCTTCGTAAGGTGATCTGCGTAAGATAAGGCATCTAAATTGGCTCTGTTAGACGCAATAGCTGTTTCCAACACTGCGGTTGGAATAGAAGCTGACGACGGTAATGATAGCTCTAAGTCTTCCGCCTCGTCGTCCATACGCAGAGGAACTCTCGGTATACCCTGACCTGCCGTGTCGAATTTATTCCTTGCATTAATGAAAGGCAGGTTGAGAGTATTTGCGGACAAGAAGCCTGCTTTCCCCGTCCTGGAAGCAAGTTTAAAAATAGCGTCGTTCAATAATTCAAATGTTCTTGCAACATTATTGGACTGCGACGGAAACTCGGGAGCGATGTCCCTGAACCGCTCGAAAAAATCAGAGTCCAATGACGCTATAATTCTCCTGTCCGGAAGCGCAGCAGTCTGGCCCGACGGAACAACTTGAGGAAGAAAGTGCCGGATGAAGTCCACGGCAGCTTTGTGTTGTTCCGAAAGGGATAGCTCCAATTCATCCGTATCCCTTTCACCATCCGGTCGGACCTCCCGATGTTCCCGGTCGTCCGCCCCCGATGCTTCGGCGGAGCGTACCGACCCAGCGCCGTCGGATAATTCTCGATCCGACACCGTCTCTGTCGGCTGCTGGGATGCTGCGATAAGCTGTGCTATCTGCACTAGAATGTCCGACGTCGAGACCTGCGGAGGAGCGGTCTTTCGCTGCTTTGCCGAGGGCAGCTCCGCATCAGATGGCTCCCGCATACTTTTCCTATGCGAACGTCCGGAGTCCATCGGTCTCGAATCCCTGGCTGCCGGATGGTGTGACCTGGTCGCCGAAGAATCCTTCATCGGCGAAGCTGGCAAAATATCGGAGGTCACGCAGCCAAGGTGCGGTCGTGTGCGCCGGCGAGAAGAGGAAGCCTTAACAGTCTCTGCGGACTGCTTATACAACGGAGCGTCCCGAGCGACGGACGTATGCTCCGCTAAAGACACATTTTGTACCACAACATCTGGTCCCAGATGTTGTTGTACGAGAGAGGGGCCTCTCTCGCTCGCGGCCCGGCTGGACCTGGACGAGCTAGGAACCGGACTAAAAGGCTTCCTCCGTTCTCGTTCACTATCCGCCGTCACTGGGTGTGCATCTATTATTTTTATAGTGCTCGCATCACCCAAAATTTCCTCTTGGACCGCATCGGACGAACCCGGCTGCCGAACCATTCGGTGAATGGACGCTACACCGGGCGAGCTAGCGGACGACATTTGTCTAATCTCCATGAGCACTTTTGCCGCTAGCTCTGTATTTATTTGTGACGACGGACTCACACTTGAAGAAGATAACATGGAAACATCACCCTGTTCTGGTTCCTCTGAAATAGAAACTGAGAGAGTAGAGTGACCTTGTGGAGAAAGAGCCGGCATCGCTCTTTCTCCAGAAACAACATATCGTGACACACGTTTCCAATGTTTCTCATCCCAATGTTCACATACAGGACAGGGATTAATGCGAGAACACTGACTACAATTAATGCAATAATCATGAAAGTCAGAGGAAGATTTCTTCCTATTACAATTTGAACAAGTTCCCTTCATTGTGAAAGAACAACAATAAGTCCTAGTTACTCGCAAAAACCCCTGACACAAAGATACATAATAACATGATCCATTAATAAATGAAAAAACAATTGCAAAACAAAATAATTTTGAAAAAATATTTTTTCAGAGAAGCCCAAGTTGCTGAAAAGTAACGTTGAGCCCCGATGGATCCGATGGCAAAGTGTGGTCAAAAATTTTAAAATTATATAAAATAATTAATGAGACACTTTCGGATAATATAAATGTATCTTATAATGAGATAAACTACCTCAAAGGCAAACAGCCCCCCTCAAAAAAGGCTGTTGCCAATGAAAACAAACAGTGTAAACACAGAAGAAAACATGACTCCAGGCACTGAAAAAACTGGCCCGGAATCAGTCATCAATTACACTCTATCTGATGCAAAACAGAGACTCCCAGGGGAGAATCTGCAGAACATCAGATGGAAGATGCAGAACACAAACGTTATACACCCATGGGTGAAAACGTAACTATGGGGAAAATAACAGAAAACATTCTGTAACCAAGCAACTCTCCCAGGGAATTTTTAGAAATGAAACTTCTCAAAAATATGCCAAAAGCATGGGAGAATTGCAAGGGGGGACTTTAGAAGGTTAGGGGAGAGGAAACACTGAATAAGCAGTGCAACAATTAGCAAGAATGACAACAAGAGGCGTTTGCCTCGAAAATAGGCAACTTAACATAATTTCAACAAAAAATTTTAAGTACAGCCCTGATTATTTTTTGCCACTTCTTTTTTCCTCTCCTCCTTCTATCCTCCTTAGAATCACATTTTCTCCAAGAATTACGTGTCTGGCATCCTTTAAACTGAGATTTACAAGCACAAAGATCAGTGAGATGTTGACTGATGAAGGGCCAAACAGAGAATGATATTTGGCGCCAATTTCGGGACGACTGCGTCACTGCGCATGCGCAGTAGAGTCGTACTATGGAGGTCCTTTAGGACATGATTTCTTTTTGTTTTGGATGCAAATTTTGGGGATTGGGGGGCAAAATTTGTGTTTGGCCCTGGTTTTTGTGGAGTTAGCACCAGCTAAGTCTGGGTCATTGGTACAGTATAAAAATATAGGCAACTTAACATAATTTCATCAAAAAATTTTAAGTACAGCCCTGATTATTTTTTGTCACTTCTTTTTTCCTCTCCTCCTTCTATCCTCCTTAGAATCACATTTTCTCCAAAAATTACGTGTCTGGCATCCTTTAAACTGAGATTTACAAGCACAAAGATCAGTGAGATGTTGACTGATGAAGGGCCAAACAGAGAATGATAATTGGAGCCAATTTCGGGACGACTGCGTCACTGCGTATGCGCAGTAGAGGCGTAGTATGGAGGTCCTTTAGGACATGATTTCTTTTTTGTTTTGGATGCAAATTTTGGGGATTGGGGGGCAAAATTTGTGTTTGGCCCTGGTTTTGTTAGAGTTAGCACCAGCTAAGTCTGGGTCATTGGTACAGTATAAAAATATGAAAACTGGTCATTTCGACATTTTTTTCTGCGTTTTTTCATTCAATGTCACGACTAATTTACCCGGCGAACCTGATTCGAAATAATATCAACTGATGTCTGAGTCCACTTACCACACATTTCTTTTCCTAATGATATGTGTCGGAGATCGATGTTAATGACCCCGGGAATAGCGCACTACGTTCTGCATTACATAGCGCAGAAGTTATCGCATGTTTAACGAGATTTACTTGACTGTTCTGCACTAGATAGCGCATTAGCTAACGAGCGGTTTCTGCACTAGACGTGACAGGACTTCTAGTTTTAACTGTACGTAGCTATAAAAGCAACTGTTAAGTGAATGACATTCTGAGCAGTAGATAATAGACCTAACAATAGAGGCCTCCAGAAATGGACTCGATATTTTCTGAGATAAAAATTCATGAATGTGGATGGCTGAGCGCAATGAGCAGCCTTCAAAAATCTATAATAACGACACTATTAATGTAAGCCCAAGATGTAGAAGAACTCTTACTTCATGAGCCGAAATCTTAAGCACAACTGCTGAGTCAATGATATACCATAAGCAGTACCGATAGTTAATTGAATCCATTAGCAATAGAATGGAGCGTAACGTCCTTCTATTAGGCATCAAGACAGAAGAAGCTTATGCCCGTAGTAATAAACAGATATCTGTTTATAAATACATACACTCTAACCGGACAAAGTAAAGGCCTATGCCCGTACGAAGACGGAAGGACCTTAATAACAATAGGTTCCGGATATTAGGAGCCTAACTCTTATGCAAAAAATCCAACCTAAATAGTAAAGGAAGTAGTGATTCCGAAACTACGAAAGTGAAAATCATCCATCGATAGAGGATGAAACTCACTGACTCTTCAGAAAAAGAGAAGTCAACAGAATTACTGTCTAAAAGGTCAGAATTTGAAAACTACTGTTTCCAGAGGCTCAAATGATTACTTAGGTAAATAAGAACCGAAGTTAAATTCCATATAGGAATTTAATCTAAAGATTCTAAGTCTATTTATCAAAAAGTTACTAACTGACTTAGATAAAGAGACATAAGACTCAATTGTAAACTATCATAGAGTGCATAGGTATGAGGTAACATAAACCTATAACCTTAATAATAACAGGCTGCAGTAGGTCTTGTCAAACAAGTATACTAAAAAGTTGCAATGAGTAGTATGGAGGGATCAACCATATGAACATAGTGATCCCTACACCAACGACGGAAGAGCCTCTACTTTAGCCACATAGAATAGCGAAGAAGAGGATCTCCTATAGTAAGAAATCGCGTCCAAAGCCTGTCCAGTACAATGCTTACAATGCAATACGGACCACACAACGGAATACGTGAAGGTTGCGACCTTGCGGGTTGTGATAAAGATGACATGATTTACCCAGCGAAAAAAGATCCTCTCACTGAGGAAGATTCGCTTTAAGTCCCACAGTAGACATCAGAGTAAATTACCCACGGTCTCTGTGAAGATAGAGATGCTATCAAAAGAAATGTATTGTGGTTGTTTATCTTAGCAATACCTGCTGAAACAACAGCGCCGGAGGATACGCGTATCCTATCATTCCGTCCTATTAGATCAATAGAACATTAACAACATTAGCTCAGAGATCCGGACAAGCCAACACATACGTCTGCAATTGATTAGCAAGCTGTGTCGTAAATAAATTATCATTGGGCGCTCCCATAGATAGCAAATCTGATTGAATACTTGTTTGTTGAGAGTCCATTCTGACGGCAACAAGCGACCCCTAAGTGAACGGGAGTCCGGTAAAACAATCAGACGACCCAGAATATGACGGACCGAAACAGAACTTGGTGTACTATAACCAACAGACGGATTCTTTCCATTAAATTGAATAACGGAAATGAATGAGTGCCTCCCTGGTTCCGGAGATACGCCACTACTGTCCAATTAACGGACAGGATTTGGGCATGCGTTTCTGAATAATGTTCATGCAATGACATAAAGCAAGCCTAAAAACATTATTCCGCGGAAGATAATTGGTTGCTAAGAGACTGCGGAACCCAAAGACTCTGGCACTTCGAATCCGTTGGGATCAATATTATATCCCAATCTGTTTGACTGGCAACTGTCATAACTGCAACACTCGGGTCCGGCAACTGCAGTGGCACTCTCTGAGTCAACCACCGAATGTTTGCCCCAGTCTGAATCTCTTGTAACACTAGATAGACAAGAGAACGCGTAAATCGAGCAATTCATGGATTGCTGAAAAGTTGCCGTCGAAGAGAAGCTTCTCCGAGAATGAAGCGACTCTGAGAGAGTTCTTAACCTTACTATCCACGCGCGTGGATGTAGCTAGGGCTGTCACGTCTAACCAACTCCAATCAGCCACTGAAGGGCGGAGTTATACGTGAACAAACTACTGCCCTCAAAAGAAATTACATTGAGAATAATATCCCGTAAATCTTTTCTTGAAGACGTAATGATAACGCCTCACGTATGATAAAGGGTCTAAGTTAAGTCTACAAGACATCATTGTCGTTTCCAAACATTGAAGTTGGAAAAGACATAGACGGCGAAAAAGAATATTTCCAGTCTTTAACCACACCGTCTAGACGCATATGAACTCTCGGTATGCCCTGCACTGCCAAAATAAACTATTCGTATAAATGATAAAATGGCAGAAATGAGCAACGCGGACAAGAAACTAAACTATCATGCTTGGTAGCAGGCTTGTAAGCATATATAGCGTCGAAAAATAAAACACATGTTGTAATGAAATTATTGGACTGCGTCGGTAAGTCAGGGACAATGTCCCCGAACCGATCGAAAATTCCGAGTCCAATGACGCTATAAGTCTCTTATCCAACATCGCAGCAATATAGTCCGAAATAACAATCACTGGAAGATAATGCCCGAAGATATGAAAGGCAGCTTCCGATGCTACGAAAGGGAAAACTCGAAATCTTTCGAATCCCTTTCGCCATCCTGTCGGACACTATAAAGCGTTCGGTCGTCCGTACCTGATGCAACCGCGGACCGCACCGACCCAGCACCGCCGGATAATTCCTGATTCGACCAAGAAACTGTCAATTGCTGGGATGCTGCGAAACAACTGTGCTAACTCGGATAGCACGTCCGTCACTGAGGCCTGAGGAGAAGCGGTCCTACAATGCATTGCCGCTGGAAGCTCCGTGATCGTTACCCCGTGCATACTACCAATATACGAGCGAACGGAGTGTATAGGCCTCGTGTCCCTTGGCTACCGGATGGCGCGACCTATTCGCCGTGAAATCACTGAATGACGAAACTGATCGGATATTCGAGGTCACGTAGCCAATGTGCGGTCGTGTGCCCTGCTGTGAGGATGAGGAAGCATTATGGACAGTCTCTCGGACTGTCAATATAACCGAGCGTCCCGACCGACAGACCTATGCTCCGAATGTAAAATATCAGAACCACAACATGCGGTCACCTATATTGTTGGACGAGAGAGGGACCTCTCTCGCTCACAGCCCGGACGGACCTGGACCAGCCAGGAACCGGACTAACAGGCTTCCTCCGATCTGTCCTCAATCTGCCGTCACTGGGTGAGTACTAAAGTAATTAAAGTGCTCGCATCACCCAAATCTCCTACCTAGACCGCAACGGACGAACCCGGCAGCCGAACCATTCGATGAATGCACACTACACCGGGTGAGCTAGCGAATGTCACTCCGTAGGCGATAGACATATTCCATGAGCACTTATTGCCGCTAGCTCTTCATTAACTATGACGACAGAGGCACACTTTGAAAGACATCTCCGTAACTTTGCGAACAAGAAACCAGAAATGCTTGGTTATAGCAAGCATATAATAATAATATATATAGCGTCGTTCAATAATTTGAAAGTTTGTGTGACATTATTGGACTATGTCGGAACTGAGGGACGATGTCCCTGAACCGAACCAAAAAATTTCTAAGTCCACCGACGCTATCAGTTTCTTATCCGGCATCGCAGCAATCTGGTCCGACGAAAGAAGCTGCAGAAGACGAAGTCAGATGACATACACAACAGCATATGTTGTTCCGAAAGGGAAAGCTCGAAATCCTCCAAATCCCTTTCAGTATCCCGTCGGACCGGATGAAATTTTCGGACGTCCGTACCCGCTTCCGCAGAGCGTCCCGACCCAGCATCGTCGGATAAAAAATATGCGACAGATTCAGTTGATGCTGGGATGCTGTGATAAACTGTGCTATTTAGGAAAGCACGTCCGTTCCCGAGGCCTGTGCAGTAGCGGTCTTATGATGCATTGCCGCCGGAAGCTCCGTGTATGTTGACTCCCGCACACTTCCTATGCGAACGTCCGGAGTCTGCAGGCCTCGTATCCCTGGCTACCGGATGGTGTGACCTGGTCGCCGATGATTCTCCGACTGGCGAAGCTGACTGGATATCCGTGGTCACGTAGCCAAGAGCGGTCGTGTGCGCTACCATGAGAATGAGGAAGCCTTATTGACAGTCTACTCCGGACTGACTATATGTCGGAGCGTCCCGAGCGACGGACGTATGCTCCGAATGCGAAACATTTTGTACCACAACATCTGGGGCCAGATGTTGTTGTACAAGAGAGGGGCCTCTCTCGCTCGCCATCCGGATGGACCAGAACGAGCAATGAACCGGATTAAAAGGCTTCCTCAGTTCTCCCTCCGATCCGCCGTCACTGGGTGTGCATTTGGTTGATTTATAGTGCTCGCATCACCCCAAAATTCCTTCTAGACCGCAACAGACGAACCCGGCTGCCGAACCATTTGGTGAATGGACGCTACACCGGGCGAGCTAGCGGACGTCAAAGGCCGTCGAACCTACTAGGGTCCTCTTAGGCAATTGGCATATTTACATGAGCACTTTTCCGCTAGCCCTTCATTAATTGTGACGACGGAGGCACACTGTTGGAAGACATCACAGATAGATCACCCTAATCTTGATCGTCTGAAATAGAAATTGATAAAGTAGAGTGACCCTGCGGGGAAAGGACCGGAGTGTCCAATCCCCCAATAACATACCGTGACATACGCTTCCAATATTGTCATCGAAATCATACGATACAGAACAGGAGTTAATGCGAGTACACTGACCACATATAGAATGATTATAAAGACAGAGGAAGACTTCCTCTTATTACAATTGATCAATATCCTTTCAATGTGAAAAGAAAACAAGTCCTGGTACTCGCACTAACCCCTGGCAATCAAAATACATAATAATAATATGATCCATTAATATAGAAAAAATAATTGAAATCAAAATATTTTGAAAAAATATTTTTTCAGAACAGCCCAAGTTTCTGAAAAGTAACATTGAGCCCCAATGGATCCCAAGCCTAAGTGTGGACAAAAATTTTAAAAATATTTTAAACAATTTATTCAACACTTACGAACAATAATAATGTATCTAGTTATGATTAAAATAACATCAAGATATTATTTTCCAGAAATCCCCCCTCACACAGAGGGCTGTTGTAAATGTAAACAATGAATGTAAAAACACTAAAATAAGACTCCAGGCACCCAGGCCCGGAATCACTATCTGATGCAAAACAGAGACTTCCAGGGAAGAAACTGCAGAACATCAGATGGTAGATGCAGAACACAACGCCTAACCACCCATAGGTGAAGACGTAAACATGGGGAAAAGAACAGAATTCATTCTGTTATTCAGCTAAAACTCCCAAGAAATTTTAGTAATAATAATTACAGAAAATATGCCAAAAGCATGGGAGAATAGCAAGAGGGGACTTAAAGGACAGGGAGAGAGGAAAACACTGAAAAAACAGTGTAACTAAATAATCAGAATGACAACAAAATGGCTGCTGCCTCGAAAATAGGTAACTTTACATAATTTCATTAAAAAAATTTTAAGTTACAGCCCTGATAATATTCTGTCACACATTTTTCCTCTCCTCCTTCTCTATCCTCCTTAGAATCACCATTTCACTAATATTTATGTGTCTGGCATCATTTAAACTGAGATTTACAAGCACAGAGATCAGTCAGATGTTAACTGATGAAGGGCCAAACTTAGAATGATTAATGGCGCCAATTTCGGAACGTCTTGACACTGCGCATGCGCAGTAGAGGTGAAGTGTGGAGGGCCATTCAGGACATGTTTTCTTTGGTTTTAGATGCAAATTTTGGGGACTGGGGGGCAAAATTTGTGTTTGACCCTATATTTTAAGAGTTAGCACCAGCTATGTCTGGGTCATTGGTACAGTATAAAAATACTGAATTCTGGTATTCAATGATTGGTTCGGCTTACTTCTTTGGAATCCCCATGATACTGATATCTGTTTGGTATTTTGCCCATCACTAGCTATTTTCACAGTATTTAGTTTATAAGCTAGTGAAAGTGTGTCGTGATCGGATCGCAATATGATCACAAAAAATACCGGTAATACCGGTCCAGTATAGTGAATGGAGTACTATAATGTGCTATATTACGCAAATCACTGCAGTTAAAACTAGAAGTCCTGTCACGAATAGTGCGCTTATCTAGGCTTAATTGCGCGTTGGAATTGCGCGCAATTGCCATATCGAATGGCATCCAAAGCACGGCAGGTTCTCCTGGTTACTCATAGCAAACACATGCAATGTTTCTGCCAATGGACCTCTGGGATACCCGGAGGTCCATTGGCTGAAACATTGCCTGTGCACAGGCCATATGTACAGAATATGATTTAATTGGGCCATAACGCGCACATTAACGCACATATCAACGTGCTATTTGTGCGCATTTCATGACAGGACTTCTAGTTTTAACTGTAGTCATTAATAACTAATGTTTTTGACATGTTACACGTTTTTCTCCTGTTCCTACCTTGAGGGCTACCAACACGGCATGTGTTTTAGACTTCAAGCCTACAGCTGCAGATCCTTGTTTCACTGCTTCCATTGCATATTCAATCTGGTGTATCCGTCCCTAAAACAGAAAAAAATTTTCATTCAAACATTTGTCGATCGCAACAGCTAGTCACAAGAAAAGAATATTTGGCTTCACAGAAGAAAAGGCTCACTATGCCTTGCATATCAATTATTTTCAATTGTTTGAATTCTGGTATTTTCTACATGGCTATATTGTTAATGATGAATGCAACAAAAAACTGGTGACAGGTGAACAACTTTCCCTATACACAATGATGACTTCAGTTTAAATGTTTTATTGGAACCCTTGTCACAATCAGTTCAATTTCATTGTTAGTTTTAAACACAAAACATTATTTAAAATGATTGCTGCATTAACTAACATGGATAAAATTAAAACTATCGAATTTTTTTTTACTTTGTAAAGACCAGCTACATGTATGATCTACTGTCATGGCTTTTAATTCCCAATACAATGTGTATTAGTTACATGGTGTTTCAGCCGAGTGTACAAGACAGTACTACCCTTCTGAGATCCGTATTTCCTGAGGCTGAAAAATTTATAACCCGTTGACAAATTTATAACCTGTTGACAAATTTATAACCCATTGTGTTTAGTTTTATTATATAATTCCCAAGCAGTATACCGGTGACGAAAGCCCTGATATGAGTAATAAGTAGAGAAACTGAAATAAACATATCCCTTCTTTATTATTGAACAAGAATGATTTGGAGTTATTTCCCTTTGATTGAACTCAAACATTTGGGAGACTTCAATTCATGGACATTGGGAAATGACGTGTCATTATTATTGTGGGACACAAGTTGACTTTATAAGTGTGTTATTCAATTCAGTGCTGCACTGGATGTCTTGAAGAATCAAGGACACTATATTTAATCTTGTACAAGTGCTTTAGTAAGTTTCACTGAGGAGACAATTTGTGTAACGAGAAAGGTTGCATGTTTTACGGAACCACAATGGATCTGTAATGTAAAAACAGCTCAACAGAATCCCTCTTCTGAACAGTAAAATTGGACATTGGGGTATGTACACACGTTTTATTTCAAGTTTTCAAAATATTCTCATCAAACAATATTGTTTTCATTTTGTTTGGGCGTCTTAAATGTTTATTATTACTGACAAAAATATCTGAGGTGATAAGTGAAAGGGAAATCAGCAAAGTGTGCAATAGAATGCCTGTACAACCCTTGTAGCTGCCATAAGATATTCTCATACACCTCGATGAACTTTGTATGCCCCATTGGAGTTAGATGTACCATACTGGATGCACTGGTGACTGACCAATCAAGAAGGTTGTATAATTTTAAAAGGGTAACAAAGCAATGTCTGCAGAATGTATTAACCCTTTACCCAACAAATCGCCTGCATCCGCCTACGTAATATGCAAATTGAGCGGTTGAAAAAATTAAATTTTTCAAAATATTTCAACAAAACCATATGTGACCCCTCATTGAGCTCGTTCCAATGAGGGGTCACATGATATGGTTTTGTTGAAATTTTTTGAAAAATTTAAAAAAATTATATTTAAAATAATAAATTTTGATATCATCTGCATTGGGTAAAGGGTTAATTCCCATACTGTACATTCTTCTCTGTTCACAACTTCACAGTCACTAACATGTATTGTGGACAAATCTGGCTGTACATATATTTTCACACATTTGTTCACACCCACCATGAGGGCATGGGAAAGTGTTCTTTCCCAGTCATGACTGTACTGCAATGTGTTACCAGTCATACCATCCTAGACATCAATACAATTTGATATTTGACAATATCTTACCTCCTGCAAGTATCTGGGAATTTCATTGGTTCAAAGACGTCACATGCCGACTGCATATAAAACCATACATGAATACTGCTTGTCAACATCAATATACTCTGACAGCTATGGGTAATCTCCCCAGTATTCATTGATTATTCAAAATGGCGGCAGCCGATAAACGCTTCAAGTTGAAAGATTGAGTGTTGGAAGCCCATATTTGGTCTGAAGTGCAGGTTAGGCAACTTAAAAGGCTTCATATTCTGTGGATGTGTGTCATGTTACCGTCGAAATGAAATTGTATGAATTTGCCTTGTTACAATTTATGGGAGAGTGCCTGTAGGTGTAGTAGACACTCTCCCATAAATTGTAACAAGGCAAAGACAAGTGAACACATTGTGAGAATTCTCTTATTTAATTTTGATCACTGTTTTTATTAGTTCTGTGCATCGATGCAGCAGTCGGTAAGATATATTTGTTACACAGTTTGCCTCGCTCTCGTCCAATATGAAGTTAACTGACACCATATATACCATATTAGGCCACCAACAAACTGTGTAACTAATAATATAGACATACCTGGGGACTCCACACTGTAACATCATTGTCATACTGGTTCCTGAACTGAAAATTAATAAAATGAGCAAATGTCATAAAAAAATACATGTAGGAGTGTGTGTGTATTCACGTACATCAGGGGTCCTTTTGAGTGTCTGCAGGGGTTTTTACATGTACCAATGGCATTTAGGCATGATGTTTACAATACAAATCAAAATAAAAAATTTCCCAATCTCCATCACCACTCAAACAACAATATAGACATTGTATTATATTATTTATAAATATATACATGTTTCCAAGTGGAGCCTTCATGATGCAAATTTCCCCCAATTGCATGGGCTCTGCACCCTTTTCCATCTGTTGAGAATCGGTAGTCGGGGGTGTGTGATTGGCCCTCGCCGAAGCTCATGTGTGAAAAAACCTGGTGTTTTTATTGAAATGACTTGAGGGATTCATATTTCCATTTGATCTTGTCAAATTTTGCATTTGGACTTGTGTACATGTACTTGTAAGCACTAGGATTGTCAATATATCACGAGGGAGGTCACATGATGGGACCGTGTATTCTGAGAGACGACCATGTTTACTCAAGTGATGAAATCTGAAAACGAGTGCAAGAAATTGTAGGAACTTACTTGGGACATTGTGTGTATTACCTTTGATGAATTAGTGTTTCAGTTTACAGTATGGCCGTCGTGGAGTGGTCACTTCCCATAGAATGGGCAGTATATTCGCAGACGCAATAATATTAGATTGTACATGTACATGTAAGCACTAATTATAGAAATAATCATCAAAGCTTTAATTAATGAAGTACCAGGGACAACCCGGTACTTCATTTAAAATTTTGCTAATGATGATTTTTATTACCTCATAAACTCATGTGTGGACCTCACTGCCTACACATGGATTTCAACCAGTCCACAGTAGCTGCACCGTTATGTTTGTATTGGTTTATTGTCATGATTACGGTTTATAAAATATTAATCATGCAAGATGGCAGTGCCCATTAATCTGTAGCGGTCAAGGTATAAAGGCCATTTACCCACCAGCCTGGCTGGTCCGGATCTCTCAGTCTTGTGGTAAATCGGTCGCTTTGCATGCTAGAGGTTGACAGTTCAAACCCTGAATCCAGCACTTCTCTCTCAATCTGTTACTATTCATTTGTATTAAAAATAATAATAATTCAATCAATAATTCAATCGTAAATTAAAGACCACAACATTGATAACAAACTCCACTAAAACCATTGTTGGGATTGGGAGTTTACATGGTGCATTGCATACAGTACAGTCGGCGGGGATTGGTCGAAATCCACACGTGGGCGGTTATGTCCACGCAAGTGTTTACCAAGTAGTAAAAATCATCATCGGCAAAATTTTAATTATTGAAGCACCAGGTTGTACACGGTGCTTCATTAATTGATTTTCTGATGATTATTCCTGTAATTAGCATTTGGAATCTAATTTCATTGCGTCCGCGAAAATATTGCCCACACGTGGAAAGTGACCAGTCAACAGTGACTGTACTGTATAACACTGACCATCTGGCATCGACAATCGGACGATTTAGTATAAGAAACATCGGCATTCAGATGAAGGGTCATTTATCTTATTGGCTCATCACTACCCAAGACCGTAACGTCACGAGGCCGAAACGTCCTATTAGTATTACCGCGATTACAAAAATTGATAGTCGGTTCCACTACAATGTATTTAGTACGACTGTATGACATTTCGGCCCATAACATATTTGGCCCATAGCAGATTCGGCCTATAGAATAAATTGGTGGATTGATTAGATGACACTTTCGGCCCATACAGTTAAAACTAGAAGTCCTGTCATGAAATGCGCACAAATAGCACGTTGATATGTGCGTTAATGTGCGCGTTATGGCCCAAGTAAAGCTATCATATTATGTACATATGGCCTGTGCACAAGCAATGTTTCAGCCAATGGTCCTCCGGGTAACCCGGAGGTCCATTGGCAGAAACATAGCATGTGTTTGCTATGAGTAACCAGGAGAACCTGCCGTGCTTTGGATGCCATTCGATATGGCAATTGCGCGCAATTCCAACGCGCAATTAAGCCTAGATAAGCGCACTATTCGTGACAGGACTTCTAGTTTCAACTGTAGCATATTACATGTACATGTAATTGATGTGTTTTAGACAGTAATTCTTGAAACTAAAACACTCCCATAAATCTCGACCGAATGCAGTGAATCTTTGAAGTTTGAGTCAGCCATATGTTCAGAAATTTAATAAAAGGTATCATTTAATGTTATAAAAATATGCAGTTTGAGAAGCTTTTTGAATATTGTTATAACAACACGTGAACTCAATGATGTTTGCGTGTTGTTTTCTCAATCTGGGGATGGGCTTGTTCTTTTGTGGATGATATTTTGAGTATGCAGTTTGGGAGGCTTGTTGAATATTGTTATAACAACACATACACACACTGATGTCTGTGTGTTGTTTTCTCAACAAGTCTATTTATACAATCCTCTGAAGCTACTGTCACATTCATCCCAACCATGGGTACAGACCACTGTATTGAGTGCTCTTGGATCATACAGTTAAAACTAGAAGTCCTGTCATGAAATGCGCACAAGTAGCACGTTGATATGCGCGTTAATGTGCGCGCTGTGGCCCAATTAAAGCTATCATATTCGGTACATATGGCCTGAGCACAGGCAATGTTTCAGCCAATGGACCTCCGGGTAACCCAGAGGTCCATTGGCAGAAACATTGCATGTGTTTGCTATGAGGTACCAGGAGAACCTGCCGTGCTTTGGATGCCATTCGATATGGCAATTGCGCGCAATTCCAACGTGCAATTAAGCCTACATGTAGATAAGCGCACTATTCGTGACAGGACTTCTAGTTTTAACTGTATTTTGAGTATGCAGTTTGGGAGGCTTGTTGAATATTGTTATAACAACACATACACACACTGATGTCTGCGTGTTGTTTTCTCAACAAGTCTATTTATACAATCCTCTGAAGCTACTGTCACATTCATCCCAACCATGGGTATAGACCACTGTATTGAGTGCTCTTGGATCATAAGACCAAGACAGTAATGCTCTACTATGTTATTCCTGGCAGCACCGAATTTGCAACAGTGGTATTTCTACAGTTAAAACTAGAAGTCCTGTCACGAATAGTGCGCTTATCTAGGCTTAATTGCACGTAGCAATTGTGCGCAATTGCCATATCAAATGGCATCCAAAGCATGACAGGTTCTCCTGGTTACTTATAGCAAACACAGGCAATGTCTCGGCCAATGGACCTCCGGGTTACCCAGAGGTCCATTGGCTTAAAACATTGCTTGCGCACAGGCGATATGTACATAATTTGATAGCCTTACAATGGGCATAACACGTAGATTAACGCACAGATCAACGTGCTATTTGTGCGCATTTCAGGACATGATTTCTAGTTTTAACTGTATTTCTATAAATGAATACAGACAGATGATGAGAGAGAGAGTAATCTGGCGACATTTACATGTAACAAGTGCAAGGAGGGGACTATGCAGAGGTAATTAAATTTCTATATACAGTTAAAACTAGAAGTCCTGTCACGAATAGTGCGCTTATATAGGCTTAATTGCGCGTTGGAATTGCGTGCAATTTTCATATCGAATGGCATGCAAAGCACGGCAGGTTCTCTTGGTTACTCATAGCAAACACATGCAATGTTTCTGCCAATGGACCTCCGGGTTACCCGGAGGTCCATTGGCTGAAACATTGCTTGTGCACAGGCCATATGTACAGAATTTGATAGCTTTACTTGGGTCATAACGCGTACATTAACGCACATATCAACATGCTATTTGTGTGCATTTCATGACAGGACTTCTAGTTTTAACTGTACATATCAAGTTAATTCTTAATGAATTTTGGTGACTCTCTAATGTAATTTTTTGGTGTGGTACGTCCCATGGGACGTACTACACCAAAAAGTATATTGCGGACTTCAGGTCCAGGTTTGGACTACCGAATCATTAGACCATCAGATTTTTCAAAAGATTTCCTCCGACCTTTGGGAGGGGAACACACATGTTACAAATGCAAGGAGGGAACTACACAGGTCCATTGGCTGAAACATTGCTTGTGCACAGGCTATATGTACAGAATTTAATAGCTTTACTTGGGCCATAATGCGCACATTAACGCGCATATCAACGTGCTATTTCTGCACATTTCATGACAGGACTTCTAGTTTTAACTGTATATTTATTTTATGGGCCGAATGTGTCACGGGCCAAAAATGTTATGGGCCGATTCTGTTTGATCCAAAAACGTTATGGGCCAAAAGTGTGGTAACCAGACAATTCGGCACCAAGACAATTCGGCACCAGTTTTCTGGTCGATTCAGCACCTGCTTTGGGGCAATTCGGCACCGGGTATAAGTCAATTCGGCACCTCACTGAGATGATTAATGCGTGTGTTCACACTTTATCGGTGACAACTAATAACTTATAAAAACAAATTCATGAACTCTTGATAAATGTTATTTAGTTGTCAATAAAGCACCACGTTGTGTAACTGAATATTATGTTACAGGTGTAATAAATGTTCTTTAGAAAAACATTTTAAAGAATGTGTGACTTGCAATACCGATTGTTAAGTGTCAGCAAGTTTAATAAATGTTGATTAAAGTTAAATTGTGTCTTTTTATTTTGTTATTAAAACAATAATTGTTTCCCGAGCATCAATTTTATATAAAATAAAGCCCAAATCACCAGCAACATCACTTCCAAAATGTCTTCAGACTGTTGTGTTGAATGTAATACCAGTGTTCAACCATGACAGGAGGGCCTTCAATGTGATGGTTGCAATCGGTGGCAACGTAGGAAATGCAGAATTGGGATAACTCGACAACAATACAGGCATGCAGTTCGCGAAGAAATAGATATCCAATGGTCCTGTTCGCAGTGCCAAATATTATTCAGGTAAGACTTACATTTTTTTAATAGTATTTTAAAAATTCACTAATGAGGTCAGTAAACCTGGGCAATTAAGTGACGGGTTGGCAGTGGCGTACCTACAGTTAAAACTAGAAGTCCTGTCACTCAATTGAGGTTGTTGCAATGATGAATCATGAGCTATGTTTTGCAGTAAATGAAACAAAAAAAGCTGATTTATTATTTCTTCACGAATAGCCACCTTTTGTCCGATTCCTTTTGACTGAAAATATTTAAAATAAAAAAAATATTAGAAACAATCTTATTCCTTGTCTTTCACAGCCCCCATGTTTTTGCAGAATTATCCTGGCTGCCTTTTTCGCCAAACGTCTCGACAGTATCATGATACTTTTTATGATTGACATTCTCAAAGACTATAACGAACTAAGCAGATAAATAATTAATTATCTGCTTAATTCGCCACATTCATTAAGAATGTCAGTTATAAACATTATCATGACACTGCCTGGCAAAAAATTATTCAGGTGCTGAATCGTCCAACTCGTGGTGCCGAATTGTCCTAGTGCCGAAGTTAGTGGTGCAGAGTTGTCTTGGTGCCGAGATGTCTGGCATTCGAAAGTGTCATGGGCCGAATTTGTGGTTTCTAGACAACTCCAGGCCTGGCAATTTCAGGAGAGCGATTTTTTAGCTCTCCTTACTGCCCTCCTGAAAGAATTAAGGAGAGCTAAAAATTGCCCTCCTAAATATTTTGGTTTGGGATGATTGAGATTACATGTATTATGCTCACATTAAATTTTTGTTGTAAAGCAAAAATGTAATTTAACTTCGAAGTCACATAACATCACGTAATTTCATTTTGAAAGTGCTTTAGTGGTAAAAGGTAATGGCTGCAACCATACCCAAACACAGTTGCAATCATTTGAAGCAAAATGGGTCACAGCAATATTTTTTTTCTGTCAGTTTCAAGTTCAACAACTGACATCACAGTTTGAGGGGTAATTATTCAAGGAATATTGACACTATAATATACTACCATTACTACTATCCTGTCACTTGAAGCACTTGCACCAGGATGTGACTGTAGATTCAAGTAGACCTGTTGTCCAAGAAAGTCATACGCCTACCACTACCACCTTCAACCCCCCCTGGGTACACACACAGGTCTTGTCAAGTGTGTGTTCGGTTGTTGAGTGAGACATCTAGATGTCTAAGAGATTTTGCTTAGTAAAGTTAATAAAATCACTGATGTAGTCTGTTGGTTTCAGTTTCAATGAGTTCGTTCAACTGGATACTTAAAATGCTGTGTAAAGCTAATTGCTCTCCTAAGCTGATTGAGGAGAGCGATTTTTTGCCCTCCTGCATTTTTCAGAATGCCAGGCCTGCAACTCGTACCCACGGCAACTCGTACCAGTCAAGTCGTACCCAAAATTGGACGACTCGTACCCATTTTTGGCTGGACAAATCGTACCCACAATTGGACAACTCGAACCCCAGGTTGGACAACTTGTACCTATGGCTGGTCAACTTGTACAGTTAAAACTAGAAGTCCTGTCATGAAATGCGCACAAATAACACGTCAATTTGCGCGTTAATCTACGCGTTATGGCCATAGTAAGGGATCAAATTATGCCCATATGGCCTGTGCACAAGCAATGTTTCAGCCAATGGACCTCCGGATTACCCGGAGGTCCATTGGCAGAAACATTGCCTGTGTTTGCTATGAGTAACCAGGAGAACCTTCCGTGCTAGGGATGCCATTCCATATGGCAATTGCGCGCAATTCCTACGCGCAATTATGCCTAGATAAGCGCGCAGTTCGTGACAGGACTTCTAGTTTTAACTGTACTTGGTGTTTAATTGTATGGGCGAAGGCAGTTAATGGCCTAAGAACTATTGAAGTAGGGTTTTTGCTTTTGTTTGATCCGTTTAAGGTGCTATAATAGTAATGGAAATCAGTTTACTTCGAAATTCCTTCGTCAGATATTCCATGAATATGAATGAAATATACACAAATTTTACGTCTAAATGACGGCTGTGATACACAGAACAGGAAACATATACATGTATTCATTGATCGAACTTTGTTGATAGCAGGCACCAATCGTATTCATACGAGAACTTGTGTGAATGACACCCCCCTCCCCCCCCCCCCCCCACCCCGACACCCGGTTTCTGCGCTTCAGTATTGGGAAATAGAGTACTGGAAAAAACTAAAAGGCCTTGCATCTAGGCCTAGGCTCTGCAAATTATCAGGGTGAAAACCATAGCCTTCGTCGCATTAACTCTTGCCTTTCCTGACCGGAGTGGTGCCTCACCAGTGATGTAACTTTGCCACACGAAAAATAATCTAAAGGTGGAGAGTGGCATTATTATTTTTCGTGTGGCAAAGTTACATCACTGGTGAGGCGCCACTCCAGTCAGGCGAAAAAGGATTTCTTTGTAAATTGAGAGTCCAGCTGGATTTTGTACTTGAAGTGTAGCACATTTACCCGCTCGGAAGTACATGTACATGTAAAACGGCAAACAAAGACCAGTAATAGACTGAATCAAGAAGATCACAAATGATGTTCATTTAAAAACAAGAGATTCACTCGAAAGTGACTATGCCCCCCGTACGTGGCAATGACCTTGATCTGTGACCTTCACCTCCATCAAACAAAAAAAAATTGTAAAAAGTTTAATATTTGTACTTTGGTTCGTTTCTGAGTTATGGCTGAGACACGAATATTGATGATTTTCAGTGTGCCCTTGAAATGTGACCTTGACCTTGAAGGTACAAACCCGGCTATGGTGTGTGACACATCCTCCCATGGTCCTTTATAATTGTGTGAAGTTTGATGACTGTGGCCCTAACAGTTTTTGAGTTATTGGCTCGGGCACACACACAGCCAGCGCGTTCCACACTTTCAAGCTGCTGCCGAAAGGAAGATGAACCAAGTAATCATGAGGACTTCATCTAAAACGCTAGATTCCAGCCATCGTTTTTGACGGTGTGCAATGGTCTAGTGGTTTAGACGCTGGACTCCTGATTGCCAGGCGGTGTTGCCGAGGGTTCGAATCCCGGCGGGGGATCAGAAACCAACATTCAAAATTCCTCTAAAACATGATTGTGTCATTTGAAACTAGAAAAACTGTGAGCACTGCTCACTAAATGATACCACCCCCCTCCCACCAAGAAACATTTTACAACAGTAAAAGTGTGTTTAATGTAGAGAGCACAAACACTGACACCCCCCCCCCCCCCCCCCCAAAAAAAAAAAAATAAAAATACCTGAAAGCAGAATAGAAGGTGCACATCTATAATGTATATAAAAGAATGTCTGAGAGTTTCAATGAAATTCGCCCACTGGTATAAGAGGAGTAGCGGATAGCAGGAGTGTATCCCCCTAAAGCATCACAACAATTTGGCTAAGTTCATTTCGCCCTTTGGGAAAGAGTAAAAAATAAAAATACCTGAAAGCAAAATAGGAGGTGCACATCTATAATGTATAGAAAAGAATGCCTGTAAGTTTCAATGAAATCCACCCACTGGTTTAAGAGGAGTAGCGGATAGCAGATGTGTACCCCCAAAGCATCACGGACGTACGGACGTACAGAAGTACGGACGTATGGACGTACGTAAGTACGGAAGTACGGACACCATGAATGCTATATACTGCCCACTTTTCAAGTGGGTGGTATAAAAACACACACAAGCCCGTGCCAGTCTTCGTCTGAGGCCATCCACAGCACTTTCGTCGTACTGTAGCCAGCGCATTCCACACTTTCATGCTGCTGCCGAAAGGAAGATGAACCAAGTAATCATGAGGACTTCATCTAAAACGCTAGATTCCAGCCATCGTTTTTGACGGTGTTCAATGGTCTAGTGGTTTAGACGCTGGACTCCTGATTGCCAGGCGGTGTTGCCGAGGGGTCGAATCCCGGCGGGGGATCAGAAACCAACATTCAAAATTCCTCTAAAACATGATTGTGTCATTTGAAAAAACACACACAAACCCGTGCCAGTCTTCGTCTGAGGCCATCCACAGCACTTTCGTCGTACTGTAGCCAGCGCGTTCCACACTTTCATGCTGCTGCCGAAAGGAAGATGAACCAAGTAATCACGAGGACTTCATCTAAAACACTAGATTCCAGCCATCGTTTTGGACGGTGTGCAATGGTCTAGTGGTTTAGACGCTGGACTCCTGATTGCCAGGCGGTGTTGCCGAGGGTTCGAATCCCGGCGGGGGATCAGAAACCAACATTCAAAATTCCTCTAAAACATGATTGTGTCATTTGAAAAAACACACATGGACACACACACACACACACTTCAATCACTATATGCCACCCGACTTGAGTCGGGGGGCATAAAAATCTAAGTAAAAAGCTCTACATGTAATACATCTCTCCCTATGAGTCCACCAGCTCGCATCAAATGATTTCTGTCGGAAATTTAATAGTCAACACCGACACACCTGAAAACTCGACAGTCATTTAATTTAGACTTGCCCGGCAGTGACAGGTGTGAGATCATGAAGAATTATTTTCTATCATCTATTACCTTATAATCGATTGGGGTTTAATTTTCTTCCAATTATCTGTGCATATTATTATCGCCAATTAAATTAATCTTCCAGTTGGGAAGTGTGTTTTTCTAACAATTATCTTCCATGACAATCATGAAAATTGAATAAGAATTAGCATTTTTTTTGTAAGGTTTGCAATTAGACTATAAAGGTGAATAAAAGTGAATCTCTCTCTCTCTCTCTCTCTTTATAGGCACCTGACTCTCGTGCCTCGACCGATCGAAACAAAAATTGGTACAGGTCTATCTAGATGTAATTTGACCAGGAAAGGGACTTCTGATGGGCCCAAATCGTGTCCGACATCGCGTTAATCCTTGAACCAATGAAGGTGTGGGGTAGGGTGGGGGAATGAGCCCCGATCGCATCTGATTTTGCGTTAACCCCTCAACACGTGAAATTCTGGGTATGACTACTAGCACAACAAAATATTACGTAGAAAAGCCCTCAGAAGTTTAACGAAGAGCCAAAGATTACCCGATTTTTTGGGGGGTGGGGGTGGGGGTCGTTTCCCGTATCTACACCACTGTATTAATATATAATTTAAATATTTCCTGTTTCCATCGAATTGCTTTCTTGATGAAATGTTCATACCTGCGAAATTGACTTTCGGCGAATTCTGTTCAGACTGTTCTGCTGAGATAAATGCTAAAAATGGAAAGTGTTTACCTTTATGCACACCCATTGAAAGCAGACACTCATCTTTTCAAGTCCTTCAGCCAATATTCGCCTTCGCCATATACGATTAAAGACCAGGTACATGTACGTGTTGACCAACTGTGGGTACGAGTTGTCCAACCTTCGGTACGAGTTGTCCAACTGTGGGTACAAGTTGTCCAGCTGAAAATGGGTACGAGTCGTCCAATTTTGGGTACGACTTGACTGGTACGAGTTGCCGTGGGTACGAGTTGTCCTGATACCGAATTTGTTGTCCAGCAGCGGTTAGTGTGATGGCTAATCCTCCTTTGTCACATTTTATTATCTGCTACCACCAGTCTTACACAGGCGACGGCAATGAAATAATACCAATACCTACCGAGGTGAAAAACTCGAAAGAAAATACGAACATACATGTGCAAGTTACAATGTGAATGTTTCTGTACTTGTAACAGTCGAGGTTGCCGGTACTCGAAATTAGGTGACTTGTCACATCACACAGTTCTAACCATTAGATGCGAAACATTGTGAAGTTATTTTTAAATAAACTCCCAAAATATACCTCATGAATTATTATATTATTACAGGTAGACATATAGAAAAACGGGAAACCGGTATTTACCATGATCGCGTGAAAATAAACTCGATGATTCTTCAGAAATTGAATGCCGGAAAAACATGTAAAAAGAAACACTAACGAAAACACTACTTCGATAGCGGACAGGTTGTATCCGGTGCTAATAGAAACCGGAATCGACCGGAATCGACTGTATCTGATATTCGGAATGGAAAGAGCTGATGCGCAACCCGAACGCGAACAAAAAGCTCAAGTTTTTGTCACAGGAGCAATATATTCTTGAATAGGAGAAGCGCACTAATGAATAGGAAGAAGACTGTAAATACTGAAAATAGACATGTAAATACTATAAACTCTATAAAATGTATATATACAAATGCAGATTCCCTTATGAATAAATTTGATGAATTGAAGATGTTAATTACAGAGCACGAACCTCAATTAATATCAGTAACAGAAATAAAACCAAAGAACTCTAGATATCAATTGAATACAGCAGAATTAGCAATTGAAGAATATGATTTATTCCAGAGTAACATTGACACCAAAACCGGAAGGGGCATACTTATGTACGCCCACAAAAATCTGAATGCAACAATCTATAAACCAGAAACAGTTTTTCATTTACCGAGAGGTAGGGGTAGGTACCGGTAGGTACCGAGAGGTACGGAAAAAAAGCTTTTTAGAAATTATTTTCACAATAGATTGAATGCAAACGATATATTTAATGCATTTTATGCATTTATTTCTGGAAATGTGGCCATTAATGATGCAATTTGTGGCGATAATCATAGTTTGGAGTTATTTATTGAGTAGCGCGGTTGACCTCTCGGTAAATCGTGTTTTCTCGGTTTTACAACAGGCACCGAGAGGTACGCACAAAAAGCTGCTTGAAAATTATTTTCACAATAAATTGAATGCAAACGATATATTTCATGCATTTTATGCATTTATTTCTGGAAATGTGGCCATTAATGATGCAATTTTTCGCGATAATCATAGTTTGTAGTTATTAATTGAGTAGCGCGTTTGACCTCTCGGTAAATCGTGTTTACTCGGTTTGACAGAAGGCACCGAGAGGTACGCAAAAAAATCTTCTTGAAAATTATTTTCACAATAAATTAAATGCAAACGGTATATTTAATGCATTTTATGTATTTATTTCGGGGGATATGGTCATTAATGATGCAATTTGTCGCGATAATCACAGCTTGGTGTTATTTATTGAGTATCGCGAATGACCTCTCGGTAAATCGTGTTTTCTCGGTTTGACAAGAAGTACCGAGAGGTACGGGAAAAAGCTTTTTATAAATTATTTTCACTATAAATTAAATGCAAACGGTATATTTTATGCATTTATTTCGGGGATTTGGTCATTAATGATGCAATTTGTCGCGATAATCACAGCTTGGTGTTATTTATTGAATACCGCTATTGACCTCTCGGTAAATCATGTCCTCTCGGCTTGACATTGCCCTAAGTTGAAAAAAAACCCAAACAATTCCCATCACCATTTACCAGGGCTTTGGACCTGCAAGTCGGAGACTTGGCTGGTTTAAAATTGTTTTTAATTAATTAATTAATTTATTTATTTATTTATTCATTTCTACTGTCGTTTGAAAATAAATAATTTATAGGTTGAAAAAACCCAAACAATTCCAGTCACCATTTACCAGGGCTTTGGATCTGCAAGTCGGAGACTTGGCTGGTTTAAAATTGCTTTTAATTAATTTATTTATTTTGTTTATGTTGCTTTATTGATCATTGATATTATATCATCGGCAGTATTTTGACGGTAATCGCCAGTTTGTCTCATTGCTTTTTTATGTCTATAAGTCATATCGTGTATCTGCTTCAAACATATTTTGTCCTCGGGGCACTCTTTAGTAACAGCGCGTTTAATTTCCCTGGGTTTCCAGCCCTGCAGTAAACCATCGTTTATGATATTTGATTGGTCAGATGTTAACCGACTATAAGAACTTTCGGTTCGTTTTGCATTGCCGTGGATACTTTGATTTTCGGGGAAAGTGCCAGTGTATTCTACAACCGCATTTGAATTATTTGAAAAACATGTTATTCTTCTTTTATACCCAGGTTGCCGCTGCAGAGACGAATATTTTCGCGTTACTTCCTGTGTGTTGGAAGCATCTGGTTGAGGGTCAAGAGGAATGAAAGATTTGTTTTTTTTAACCCTGCGACCAATTATTCCATCTTTTTTTCGACATACAACAGACTAGCCCCAGTCCTCAAATGATATGTCTTATTAACGGAAATACTTTTAGACGACCAAACACCACAATCGTCGGTATGCAAACATCTACGACCGAGTTTGCGACGCTTCCTTTAATAAGTCTAAACGAACCCAAGCTTTGGAGCAGATGTGGTCAATGTGATCGTCCCACGTACAAGAACTGTTTAATATGACTCCTAAGTGTTTGTGTTTTTCTACTTCAGATATCGGTGTTTTACTAAAGAATAGTGGTGGGTGGGCAACAGGGATGTTTTTGCGCGATATCAACATACTCTCTGTTTATGGGGATTAAACTCTACCAGCCATTCTCTTTTTGCGACCTCTTGTAGTTTACCCTCCCTTTCGGCAGCCATCAGTCTCCTCTGAGATAAATCCCAGTTGAAGTCTGCATGAACATTGAGACATGAATTACAGTAGTAATCTAAGTTTGACTTACAAAAAAAAACTGAAATGTTGCTTCTGAAGTTTTTCACACGTCACATCCTGGTGCAAGTGCTTCAAGTGACAGGATAGTAGTAATGGTAGTATATTATAGTGTCAATATTCCTTGAATGATTACCCCTCAAACTGTGATGTCAGTTGTTGAACTTGAAACTGACAGAAAAAAATATTGCTGTGACCCATTTTGCTTCAAATGATTGCAACTGCGTTTGGGTATGGTTGCAGCCATTACCTTTTACCACTAAACCACTTTCAAAATGAAATTACGTGATGTTATGTGACTTAGAAGTTAAATTACATTTTTGCTTTACAACAAAAATTTAATGTGTGCATAATACATGTAATTACAGTAG
Organism: Pictodentalium vernedei; assembly: GCA_031216915.1. NCBI lineage: Eukaryota > Metazoa > Mollusca > Scaphopoda > Dentaliida > Dentaliidae > Pictodentalium > Pictodentalium vernedei. The sequence goes on along the minus strand of CM062296.1, from coordinate 80,296,266 downwards.
TAATCTAAGTTTGACTTACAAAAAAACTGAAATGTTGCTTCTGAAGTTTTTCACACGTCACATCCTGGTGCAAGTGCTTCAAGTGACAGGATAGTAGTAATGGTAGCATATTATAGTGTCAATATTCCTTGAATAATTACCCCTCAAACTGTGATGTCAGTTGTTGAACTTGAAACTGACAGAAAAAAAATATTGCTGTGACCCATTTTGCTTCAAATGATTGCAACTGCGTTTGGGTATGGTTGCAGCCATTACCTTTTACCACTAAACCACTTTCAAAATGAAATTACGTGATGTTATGTGACTTCGAAGTTAAATTACATTTTTGCTTTACAACAAAAATTTAATCTGTGCATAATACATGTAATCTCAATCATCCCAGACCAAAATATTTAGGAGGGCAATTTTTCGCGCTCCTTAATTCTTTCAGGAGGGCAGTAAGGACAGCTAAAAAATCGCTCTCCTGAAATTGCCAAGCCTGAAAATTGTCAGCCAGAGGTAACCACAAAATTCAAGAATATACACACAATCTCACACCAGTAAATAATTATAATAAATAAAGTAAATAAGTACTGAAATAATTCTGAAAGTTGTCTTTATTACCCATGTAGAATAAAAACAAACTTTGATAATTTTACTTTACATTATTTTTTATATACCATTTGCATTCAATTTAAAATTATTGTGAAAATAATTTATAAAAAGCTTTTTGTGATTATAACGTCAAATTGCAACAATAATGACCAAATCCCCGAAATAAATGCATAAAATGCATGAAATATACCGTTTGCATTCAATTTATTGTGAAAATAATTTTCAAGAAGCTTGTTTTGCGTACCTCAGTCTCGGTGCCAGCTATCAAACAGAGAAAACACGTTTTACCGAGAGGTCAATCGAGCTACTCAATAAATAACTCCAAACTATGATTATCGCGACAAATTGCATCAATAATGACCAAATCCCCCGAAATAAATGCATTAAATATACCGTTTGCATTTAATTTATTGTGATAATAATTTTCAAGAAGCTTTTTTGCGTACCTCTCGGTGCCTGCTGTCAAACCGAAAAAGCACGATTTACCGAGAGGTCAATCGCGCTACTCAATAAATAACTCCAAACTATGATTATCGCGAAAAATGCAAGATTAATGGCTACATTTCCAGAAATAAATGCATAAATGCATGAAATATATCGTTTGCATTCAATTTATTGTGAAAATAATTTTCAAGAAGCTTTTTTTGCGTATCTCTCGGTGTCTATTGTAAAACCGAGAAAACACGATTTACCGAGAGGTCAACCGCGCTACTCAATAAATAACTCTAAATTATGATTATCGCGACAAATTGCATCATTAATGGCCACATTTCCAGAAATAAATGCATAAAATGCATAAAATATATCGTTTGCATTCAATTTATTGTGAAAATAATTTCTAAAAAGCCTTTTTCCGTACCTCTCGGTACCTACCGGTACCTACCGGTACCTCTCGGTAAATCGTGGTGGCGGGAGTGTGTGTTTACAGAGATTAAACTGAAGGATAATGACAAAGCATTAGCGGGATGTATATATAGAAGCGATAGCGGAACACACGAAAACAAAGAAAAACTGTCAGATCTGATAGTGAACCTCAGCAAACTGAAATACAGCCACCTATTGGTTACCGGGGATTTCAACTACCCACATACAGACTGGAATAGCCTAAGGACAAATTCACAAAATGAACAGAATTTCCTTGACTGTGTGAAAGACAGCTACTTGCACCAGCATGTTAAAGAGCCCACAAGAGCTAGAATAGGTAATATTCCTCATATTCTCGATCTAATTTTCACCACCGAAGAGGAGATGGTTCAAGGACTGGAATATTTGAGCCCAATTGCTAAGAGTGATCACATGGTTCTACTTTTCAATTTCATGTGTTATCTAGAAGTAACGAAACCAAATACTGAAAAACTTTGCTATAAGAAAGAAAATTTCGATAACATGAAAAGGCAGCTACAGTAAATAAACTGGCAAATGAAATTTAAAGATTATACCGATAATGTGAACTTGCAATGGGAAGCATTCACATACACGCTGGACGATCTTGTTAAACAAAATGTACCAAAAAAAGTTATAAGACAAAAGAGGAAGAAAGATACACCCATGGATAGGGAGATATTGAAACTTATAAAGAAGAAACATATATTATGGAAAAGCTATATGGAAACACATAAGGAAAGCATATATACTGAATATTGTCGTGTTAGGAATAAAGTAAAGTCGGCGACCAGAAAAAAGAGACGATGTTTTGATGAGAGCATAGCCAAGCAAGCCAAAAGCAACCCAAAGGCAATATGGAGCTACATCAAATCTAAATGTAACACAAAGGAAGGCATTGCAGATCTCTATTCAATTCCGGGCGACACAAACTCAAGTCTAACAACAAATGACAAAGAAAAAGCCGAAATACTTGCAAATTTTTTTACAAGTGTCTTGTAATATATGGTGTTTTCTGTAGTCGTAAGCGACGTAAGCGACCTAAGAAAATCTAGGTCATGATTGTAAAATGAGAAACCCCGGAGAATAAAAAACAAAATGAAAGTATGTCAACTTCGTGTTGGTAAATAATAACAAACAAATACATTATATGGTGTCAGAAATTCCTGAATCCACGCATGGATCAACTGAAACCCCCGAACGAACTTTCCCTTGAAGGGAATATCGCTGAAAACTTCAAAGAATGGCTACAAGGTTTTGAACTGTATTTGACTGCTACCGGTATCGAGGAGAAATCCGGAAAAATTCAAGTAGCCACGTTTCTTCATGTTGCTGGTGTCGAGGCACGCCGTGTGTACAATACGTTTGAGATAAGTGATTCAGACAAAGACAAACTCGCTGTTGTTAAACAGAAATTTAAAGAATATTGTGAACCCAGAAAAAATCTAACCTATATAAGACATGTATTTTTCACTCGTAACCAGGGGGTACACGAACCAATTGACAGTTATGTGACAGATTTGAAAAATAAATCACAGTCCTGTGAATTTGAGCATTTGGCGGATGGGTTAATAAGAGACAGAATTGTATGTGGTATCCACGATGAAGCATGTCGTGCACGACTATTGCGTGAATCAGAATTAACTTTGAAAAAAGCAATTGAGATCTGTCGTGCTCAAGAAATAAGTACAAAACAACTGAAAACAATTAAAGGCCCAGAGGAACAATCAGTTGCTGCAGTGCGCAAATTTGTGAACAAACAAAAACCCAGGGTCAAAACGGGCCCAGATGTAGCAGGGAAACAAAAACAAAGTGCTGTAAATGCCGAAACAAAAATTTCTAATTGCCTAAATTGTGGGAAAAGCCACCCCATACGAAAATGCCCAGCTTTCGGGAAAATTTGCAATTTCTGCCATAAATACAATCATTTTTCAAAGTTTTGCTTCTCACAAAAGTCACCTAGGCGTGTGAATACAGTTGCAGAACTACCACAAACTGAGGACACTGAATTCTTTATTGGTAGCATATACATTGATGCTATCGAGACCAACGCAAATTGGACTGAAACACTTGAAATTAATAAAAAGAAAATAAATTTTAAGCTTGACACTGGAGCTCAGGGAAATATTCTTCCGAAACATGTGTATGACTCTATTAAAACTTCAGAAACTTTACTACAAACCAACGTAAAATTGGTAACATATAATGGGAGCAAAATAAATCCCTGTGGAACAGTGATGCTTGAATGTAGCGTCCGAAATAAATTGCACAACCTCAAATTTTTCATTGTTGACAGTGATGTTCAGCCAATATTGGGTCAAAAGTCATGTAGTGACATTGGATCAGTGGTACGCATACAGCAAGTTAACCCAAATTTGACCAAAGAAACAATTTTGAATGAATATGCTGATGTATTTACTGGGCTAGGCAAACTTCCTGGAACACATCATATTAATATTGATAAGTCGGTTCAACCTGTCATTCATCCTCCACGTAAAATACCTGTAGCAATTCAGAATGATGTTTGCAGAGAACTTGACCGAATGGTAAAATTAGGGGTCATTGCACAACAAGACGAGCCCACAGACTGGGTTCATAGCATGGTGACTGTTCGTAAAAGTGGAAAAACACGTGTCTGTATAGACCCCAAAGACCTCAATCGTGCTATCAAACGCGAGCATTATCACTTACAAACAATTGACGAAATTATTGAAAAACTACCAACGGCGAAAGTTTTTTCAAGATTTGATGCAACGCATGGATTCTGGCAAATTGAGCTTGATGATGAAAGTTCCAAGCTACTAACTTTCAACACTCCAGCAGGCCGATTTCGGTATTTACAACTGCCCTTTGGTATCAGCTCAGCGAGCGAGGTGTTTACAAAACGCATTCAAGAAATGTTCAAAGACCTTCCTGGTGTTCAGTGCATCGTTGATGACTTGTTAGTTTGGGGTGAAAACCAAGAAGAACACGATGTCAGAGTAAAGCAAATGTTGAATAAATGCCGTCAAATGAACTTTAAACTTAATAAAACAAAATTTGAACTTGGTGTAACAGAAGTAAAATACGTTGGCCATATCATTAGCAATACCGGTTTGAAGGTCGACCCTGAGAAAGTCCGTGCCATACAAGATATGCCAGCACCAACAGATATACAAGGAGTTAAAAGATTCCTCGGAGCTGTACAATACTGCTCCAAGTTTATACCAAATTTGTCGGAGGTGTCATCTCCACTGAGAACATTACTACAAACAGATGTCCAATGGCACTGGGAAAAATCACAACAAGACTGTTTTGAAAACTTAAAAATGCTTGTCTCAACAACACCTGTTTTGAACTTTTATGATGTCACAAAGCCTGTCACAATCTCAGTAGACTCAAGCTCGAAAGGATTGGGAGCGGTCCTACTACAAAATAAACACCCCATTGCTTACGGTTCAAGGGCACTAACCGAAACACAAATGAGATATGCCCAAATTGAAAAGGAAATGCTCGCCATAATATATGGATGTGAGAAATTCCACCATTATATATACGGTCGAAGTGCAACTATTGAAACGGACCACAAGCCGTTAATTTCAATTTTTAATAAGCCTTTACATCTGGCAACTCCAAGATTACAAAGAATGCTGATGAGACTTCAACGATATGATCTTCGCCTGGAATACGTGCCAGGAAAAGAAATGTATATTTCTGACACACTTAGTGGAGCTTATCTAAATGAAGTGACAGAAACACTTGTAGACAATGAAATTGATATAAATGTGTTAGAAGCTCAATTGCCAGTCACTCCAGCAAAATTACAGCAACTGAAATGCGCAACGACGAATGATGAAGATTTGCAACAATTAAAACATACTGTTATCTCAGGCTGGCCAGCTGAACGATCGCATACTCATCCCAGTATTAGACAGTACTGGAATTACCGTGATGAACTTACCGTAATTGATGGTCTCCTGTACAAAGGCCATAGATTAATTATACCGAAAAATTTGCAAACTGAAATGCTTTCCAAGTTACATGAGTCACATCTTGGTGTTGTCAAAACTAAGCAACGTGCACGTGAAATATTGTTTTGGCCCAACATGAATGATCACATCGAGCAAATGATATTGCGATGTAGTGTTTGCAACCGTTTTCGAAAATCAAACTGCAAAGAACCTCTCATATCACATGACATTCCCACACATCCCTGGTCAAAAGTTGCTGCTGACTTGTTTGAATTTGAAGGCTCAAACTATTTACTGTGTGTAGATTTTTACTCAAAATATCCAGAAATAGTGTACCTGTCCAACACATCTAGTGCTACAACCATCACGGCATTAAAGTCAATATTTGCACGACATGGCATCCCTATGGAATTGTTCACAGATAATGGGCCACAATTCAGTAGTTCCATATTCCGAAAGTTTGCTACGGATTGGGATTTTGTTCACGCTACTTCAAGTCCCAAATTTCCCCGATCAAATGGTCAAGCAGAACGTTGTGTACAAACAATAAAATATCTTCTTAAAAAGGCTGAACTCTGTGGCGGTGATATATATGTCAGTTTACTCGAATATCGAACATCCCCATTGGACGGTGTAGATCTCTCCCCAGCACAGCTACTAATGCAAAGACAATTGAGAACCAAATTACCAAGCACATCACAAACTCTTCAACCTTTGACCACACAGTCACGACAACATGAATTAGTAGCTCGCCAAAAAATCCAAAAGTTCTACCATGATAGACATGCCAAGCACTTGCCTCAGTTACAACCTGGTGAAATTGTTAGAATCCAAACTGGCAAACAGTGGGAACCTGCAAGAGTTGATCACAAGCATAGCAACCGATCATACATTGTATCCACCAGCTCTAACAAATCTTATCGTCGCAACAGCCAACATTTATTACGAACACGTGAAACGGTATTGCCATATACCACAAGTTATAATGATGAAGATAACACTGATGTCAATCCAACAGAAGCAGAAGATACAATACATACCGCTGTCACAGATACACAAACCATTTCTGCAAATCCACCAATAACGACTCGATCTGGTAGAATTATTAGACCACCACATCATTTGAAAGACTGTGTGAAGCATTAACTTTCATACCTCCCAATTCCGAACTTTCTAAAAAGGGGAGATGTAATATATGGTGTTTTCTGTAGTCGTAAGCGACGTAAGCGACCTAAGAAAATCTAGGTCATGATTGTAAAATGAGAAACCCCGGAGAATAAAAAACAAAATGAAAGTATGTCAACTTCGTGTTGGTAAATAATAACAAACAAATACATTATATGTCTTTACCAGTGAACCAGACGGAGAAATACCAATGTTAGGAAACAAAAATATTTCTCAACCAATGGATGACCTTTATATTACGGAGGAGATGGTAAAAACGAGACTGAAGAAAATCGCAATCGACAAGTCACCAGGACCAGATAATATCCACCCTGTACTATTGAAGGAATTAGCCGACGAACTGTCGCCAGCTATAACCACAATGTTCAATACTTCCCTTAGAATAATGGAACTACCAAAGCAATGGAAACAGGCAAAAATATCAGCAATTTATAAGAAAGGAGACAAAAAAGAAACTGGGAATTATAGAACAGTGAGTCTAACCTGTATACTCTGCAAAATACTGGAAAAAATTATAAGAGACCACCTAATGGACTATATGGAAGGAAATAATCTACTTAGTAAGAATCAGTATGGATTTGTCAAGGGACGATCAACATCCTTGCAACTTCTGACAGCCCTAGATAACTGGACAAGGGCAATTGATGATAAAAACATAATAGACAACATCTTCTTTGACTTCAAGAAAGCTTTTGACACAGTCCCCCACAAGACTAATTGGAAAACAAAAGTCATATGGAATTAAGGACCCAGTCCTAACATGGACTGAGAACTTTCTAAGCAACAGGGAGCAACTTGTGTCTATAAATGCAGCCGAATCTAGTTGGAAAAACGTGACCAGCGGAATACCCCAGGGAAGTGTCCTAGGACCGGTTCTATTTGTAATATATATAAACGACTTACCCGAAAATGTAGATTCTGATGTATACTTGTACGCAGACGACACAAAACTATTTAGAGAAATCAAGGGAGAAGAGGACAGAAAAATTGTACAAAGAGACATTGATGGACTCACAGATTGGTCAAACACATGGCTTCTGAAATTTCATCCGGACAAATGTAAAAGGATGACAATAGGGCCGGAAAGCTCACCGGGCCCCACACAACCATACTATATGGTAGATGGCGGGATAAGTAAAGAAATTAAAGAAACAGTATGCGAGAAAGACATAGGAGTAACCACGGATATCCGGCTTAATTTTGACAAGCACATAGAAGAAAAGGTGAATAAGGCGAACCGTATATTTGGAATTATAAGAAGATCATACAACTATCTCAACTCAACTACGTTCGTCCCACTGTTTAAAGCCATGGTTAGAAGTCAGCTCGAATATGCATCGTCGGTATGGCACCCTCATACCAAAAACCAAGTTGAGAGAATAGAAAAGGTACAACGTCGGGCTACTAAACAAATACCGGGATACAAAAACCTCACTTATGAAGAAAGTCTGAGAAAGCTCAATATGGAAACCCTCACATACCGACGACTTAGGGGCGATATGATTGAGGTCTATAAGCTATTGCATGGAATTTACAACCAAGACACAACATCGCTACTACCACTAAGATCAAACAGATCAATAAAAGTCGGAACCAGAGGACACCCAATGAAACTATACATGCAAGATTGTAAAACATCCATACGAAGAAACAGCTTTGCTGTACGAGTAGTCAGTACCTGGAACAAATTGCCTGTTCACATAGTTTTAGCTGAAAATCTGAACACATTCAAAAATAGGCTAGATAAACATTGGTCAAATTTAAGGCTGAAACACGATTACACGGCGCCTGAAGACGAAGTTTATAAGAATACCAAAGAGCTGACAATAGAGGCTCCAAGCCTGCTGTCAGTACAACATAAGTAAACATAAGTAAGTAAGTAAATTCATGCCTGCTGTGCGTCAACGGAAAGACTGTTATGTGGCGTTGCTTCTGCCATCACGGAAATAAATGTTGTAGAATTGCTATATAATCCCACTCGCGTGACGTAATCAGAGACAGTCTGCGAACCAGGAAAGACTTCCAGAACTCTCCGGTACCTGTTCCAGCTGTGAAGATGAATATCACCACTCTGAGGCCTCATGTGACCGGGATTAACCAATTGGAATCAAAGAATCAAGAAGAAGACCAGCCTCTGTCTCTTATCAACAGGACGGCGAACGCGTCAGTTGACAATTCACAATCAGAATATTAAGTGTTTTCATCAGGAATCTTTGGTAAGAACCCTAGTATTTTACCCGCAACTATTTCCGAAAGTAGAGATTTTCCCAAAACCCCAAAACTACTTTATTGACGTCGCCCACATTAGAACCAGTTTGCGGGGGGAACTTTTTAAACTTTTGCAAAGTTTCCACAGGTCACGAGGTCGGGGTTTACCAATTCCATTGTCGACAATGACAGCGGGAATTAATCCACTGACATCGTCAAATTTATCTTATTGATGCATTTGTAATAACCTTGAAAATCAATTGTTGGGTAGTTTACCTAACATTGATTTCCAAATTTGTGATTTTTGTTCGCAGATTATAATTTCAGAAATGTTTTTTCGATCGGGCTGTGGTAATATACTGCAGTGATCGAAATTATCTGCGATTTCTGATATTGGGATTTCAAAATTATTTGTGTAAAAAATGGATTTTTATGTTGGAAAATTACCGTTGCCGCAATTTTCAGTTTTTGCGGAGGCGGGTTTGGTGACATGTGAAGATTAAAATTGTGTATGTATGTTCTGTGGCCGTGGATTAATTTTTTCGGATACAGATTTGATTGACATTAAATTTTCTGTGGCTGCAGTCTAATTTCTGCAGATACAGATTGATTTTTGAAATTTCTGTGGCTGTGAATTAAATTTCATAGATACAGGGAAATTTTGCTGTTGCTGTGGCATAGACTACAGAGACAGTTATGGTATTGTAGATTGCTGCAGAAATTGTACAAAATTTAATTTGCTGTTGTGGTAGCAAAAAATGCTACCAAGACAGTTCGTGAAAATTTTGCTGTGGCAGTAGCACAGGTTACTGAGACAGAAAATTGATTGAATTTGAATATTTCATTGTTGCTGTGGATCTTCTAGGGAATCTAGGGATTCACATTATTTTGTAAAAATTGCCGTGACCATAGCATTCTGCTAAGGATACGGTTTGTCTGTGGCAGTGAATTGATAGTATTGTTGTAATATTGTGAATTGTATTTTGGCTGTAGGCCACATAGTGCTCCCTTACCACAGGCCTAGGAAAGCTGAGGTCGGGAGGTTGACTTGAGTTTTAGTCAGGATTAGCAAATTTGTAGAATTTGTTGTGAATATACTGGCTGCGTGCAGTATATAGGTAGGCTTCTGAAGTACCAAAGGCCTAGGAAAGCTGAGGTACTGAGCAGACTAGTTCTGGGTAACTGTCAATTTGTCAATTATATAAATTGAATTTCATTGAGTGAGAGATAGAAATATGACAGAGGAGAAGGTTAAAGTAAATTATGCCACATTTGGGGAACTGCAAAGAATACCCAACATAGGGCCGAAGATTGCCCTGGTAATAATAGAAAAAAGGGCTCAGTATGGGACCCTTTAGAGGGAGGATCTCTCCTCGATACCCCATTTCAGAGGGTCAAGGACCAGTGGGGATGATAGACTTCTCTAGGCCCCCACCAGGAATTATTGTGAGCAATGAGGTGGATGAGGGCTTAGTTAAGCAATTGAAGAGTCAGGTGTTGATGGATTTTTCGTCGCCAGGGCTGGGGGCAGCCTGGGGCATTTCCGGGCTGATTACCCCACCACCAACGGAAACGGTAGTCGAAAAGCCAGGGTTACAGGATAGGTGTAATCCATACAACCCGGAAGAATCCTTGTTGACAACAAACTCGTCGCCATCTGAGGGTGCCCATACACCCTTGCAGAGTCGGGTCTTACTGCCCTTTTTTGGGTCGGATGGTGGCGACGGGAAGAAGAGTGTAGACAAAGTAAATGTTGATCAGACCGGTTCACAGAGGGTCCAGTCTGGTTGGGATTATCCCAGTCGGCTGGTCCAGGATGCCCCAGGTTGGGATGAAAAGCAGCGACTTGTCAATTTGGTAAAGTCCGATTTCCGAGGGGCATCCCAGGATTTGAGGGAACCCCGGATACATGTACATGATAGAAAGTTGGCCAATACTGGTGGGAGTGAGTACCAGAGTGGTTGGAGAGGTGGTCCCCATTCCATGACAGCGGGATCAGGCCAGAAATCACGACGACATGTAATGGTAGAGGAGACTGTCGGGGTGTTGGAGGTGGTGGTGTACCCTTTAGGGTCCCAGGGCAGACCACTGAGGGCGTGCAAGCTAGGTATGGGAATCCAGGCATGATAGGCCCCAACAGAGGCAGGGTAGGGGCAAACCCTGAAGTGTGGGAGAGGCCTCTACAGTCTAAGGTGGCCGGTTGGGAAATTCCTGGTTTGGGGGAGGTTTACCAGCAGGGTGCCCCCAATCCCTATGTGGTGTCAGACCTTATGTCCAGGGGGAATGCAGTCCACAGTGAGGAACAAACCTACTGCCCGAGGACAGGGTCACCTGGGTACACAGACACCTTAGGGCCCCAAGCTTCGCCAAAGTTGAACTGCCTGGTACAGTCAGTAGGTGAACGTGATGGTGCTTTTCGCGAGAGGGTACGGAGGTGGTCGGAAACAGGTACCCCAGTCGTGAACACAAGACCAGTAGGTCTGAATGTGAATGAAGCCCGGAATGCAGAACAGGGGCCATGGGAGGCGTCGATTGCGCCAGGACTCATTGGGGTATCGAACATTCAAAATCAGGAGTGGGGTCCGGTGGGGGATCAGCCGACTATGGGGGGACAGGGCATGTGGCCTATGTCCGCTCAGGTCGGTCGGGATCCACAATGGCAAGCAGTGCCCCCCCCCCCCCCCAACCGACTCTGCCGGTAGGTTACCAGCAAAGCCGGACGGGGTACCATTCTTCCCCAGTGCAGTTTTCCGTGGATAACAGACAAGGGTCATATAGGAGGAAAACGCAGGTACCCAAGTCTATGCAGTATGATGGGTCGGAACCGTGGCATTTATTTAAAAGGAGGTTTCAGAATTGGCTCCAGTATGAGGAGGTACTGGAGGAAAATGACCGGAAATGTCTGTTTGGGTTGTGTTTGAAGGGCAGGGCAGCGGAGCACGCTAACCTGTTGGCAGAGCGTAACCAAAATATGACATGGGCCGAGTTGCTGCAGGGTATGGAGAACCGATTCGGGTTCCATGACTTGCCACAAACTGCCCAACTTCAGTTTCAACAGGCTAAACAGGGGCAAACGGAGGGCCTGGAGGAATGGGGCGACACCATTTTGGCATTGGCTAATCGTGCTTTCCGTGATTGCCCTGCACACTTTACACTAAAGCAGGCCATTATCAAATTTTGTCATGGTTGTAACGACAGTCGAGCGGGGGAGACAGTGGTAAACCAGCGTCCCACCACAATTGAGGATGCCATAAACAAAATCAGGTGGCACCAGTACAACCAAACCGCCATATACGGACAAAAGAACAACCAAACCCAACGCGAGGTACGCGAGCTGAGTCCTTTCCTTAACGACTTGGTTGAGGAGGAAGACCCTCTCCAAATCAGAGTGTTGAAGCAAACAGGACAGGGTAGGTCACCCAAAAGATATGGTCATGGAAATATAACTGATTTAAACAACGGGGAGGAGGACCGTAATCAATCTCATTCACCCAACACCATGAACTTTTATACTGAGATAAAGAGTTTGAAAGCAGAGTCTTTTGCTATGAAAACACAAATTGAGAAGGTTCAAAAACAAGTGATTGGGAACCAGGAAGGGTTAACCAAACTCACTACCATGGTGGGAAATGTTTTAAATAAACTGGATAATCCAAAGGAGTCTTTGTCCCGGGGGAGGGATGAACAGACCCAGGAACAACCTAGGTCTGGGTCACCCTCACCTAGTAGGGCCCAGTGCTACTCATGCTCGGGTATTGGGCACCTCCAGGGCAACAGTCCATCCAGAATTTCCCCAAATCGGGCAACTGGGAATCTCGCATATCACAATGGCATCAAGGATTCTGATAATGTGATCACTATTCGACAATGTAAACCGTCATTCTCTGTCCGGATCTCTCTCCAGATAGAGTCAGTTGAAACAATCGCAACTGTGGATTCGGGTGCCATGGTCACAGTGATGTCCGATAAATTGTTTGGAAAACTGAAACCAACTCCACCCATAATTAGGAAAGTAGTGCTCCAAACTGCAGAGAGGGACAGTAAACTGCAAGGTTACTATGTAGGCCCACTGAAAATCAAAATAGGTGACAAAATTTTTAATGAATTCCTATATGTGGCACCAATCAGCGATGCTCTCTTACTAGGGTGTGATTTCCTGATTAAACACGATGGAAGAGCCAACTTCAGGGAGGAAGTTCTCTCCTTGGGGGATTGGGTTGTTCCTAAAGTAACTAATGAATGTCAGGAATTGAGTGAAACCAAGCTCCGAAAAGTATACGAAAAAGAGTGTCTGACAACATTGGACCTTGGGAACCCACAGGGTCTTGGAACTAATTCCGAGACCAAACAGTCTGAAGTACAGGGAAGATCCCTGTCGCCTCAGGGGGTTACCCAGGTGACTGTGTGTAAAGACGCTGCGAGTCCAGCAAGCTCTGTCACATCGCTAAAAGGTGAAAAGGGGTCACTGATAACCGACTTTATAATTAAACCAGCAAAAACAGAACCAATGTTAGAGTGCCAATCGGTGCATGACAAACAGACGCAACCTGTTGGACGTGTTCTGAACGTAAACCATTGTAGTCGATCATTGCACAACTCCCAAATCATTGCAGAAGCCAATGGAACTGATGCTGCTCTGGGTACTTAGTCAGGCCAACATGTCGGTAAGGCAGACTGGGAGGAAACATTTGCTCAAGTGGCTAAAGAGTTTTCGCAAATCCTGATAGATGACGCAGAATCCCATGGCATTAAACAGATGAATAATTGCCCCACAAAAGTGCAGCGTAATGTTAAAACTAGACCAGGAAGCCTAGGAATACCCTGGGATCCAGGGGCCATATCCCACTAATCACAAGCAGACAGGAATAGTACCGAAAAACAGAGATATATAAATTCATACATTGAACCAGGGTTGTCGGGGCAACCATGGGACCCCGGTGGGGTCACAGTTGAAGCTGACAAAATAAGATCGGGTTACGAGGTACGTCAACTTGGACCTGGAGTCTTAGGAATACCCTGGGACCCTGGGGAAGGTTGGACAGAATATTCACAGGATGTGGGGGTGCATTTGCCCTACTGCAGGGTTGGTTCATTCCCAACTTACAGCAGACAGAAAGAGACTCAAAACTTGGAAGATATGGGCAGACCAGTCAGGGCGTGAATGGGCTAGGAAGAACCTTGGTCCAATCCTGCTGCACCAGACAGGGAAAAGTTAGGCTTCGCAAAAAGGGAATAAGAGTCGCTCAGGGAAGTCCCCTGAGCAGGTTCGGAATAGTGATATCTTCCTTGAGGACCCTGAATTCAAACATTGGGGTGAAGTCTCACCTGCCGGGAAGCCCCCAGCAGAAATGTAGACTCCTATAACTTACGAAGCTAAAAAAAAAATAATAGTGCCAACAAATGAAGCCCAACCAAAAGAGTTAAACTTGGGGAACAGATTTGGTCTAGACCAACGGCTGGGGCTTGAAGATTCCAACTCCAAATTAACAGTGTCTGTCATCTGCAGAGAATTAATGGAGGCCGTATTAGCCCAAAACAACTAGGATGCCCGCTGGTTGTTCGGAATGTTGCCCCCACCACCCTAGACAGGAAATGGTGAATCACTATTTCCAGGGGGGTGCAAGGGGTGGAGGATAATCAAAAATTGTTAGGCTGGCGACCTGAGAATTAACCCTCAGGTCAATATTTATGAATTCCTTATCCATCCACTATCAAAGGGCGTAGTCAAAAATTGGTTAGGACAGTATTCATTGAGGGCTCCTCTCGTCCACTGGGGAATTCCCCAGTGGTAGAGCGGATGTCATGATCTCTTTTAGGCATTTATTGGGATGTTTTATTGCTACATGTTTAGGTCACCCCATTTGGTATAGGGGATCAAAAGATCAAACTCTTAAGTTTGAGCGCACTCTTCTTTCCTGACTTCCCGGAAGTACTCCAGGTCAGTTTTTTCTTTGGCATGATAATCTTTGGCTTTTTAAATTAAACGGGGAAGAGTGTTGTAGAATTGCTATATAATCCCACTCGCGTGACGTCATCAGAGACAGTCTGCGAACCAGGAAAGACTTCCAGAACTCTCCGGAACCTGTTCCAGCTGTGAAGATGAATACCACCACTCTGAGGCCTCATGTGACCGGGATTAACCAATTGGAATCAAAGAATCAAGAAGAAGACCAGCCTCTGTCTCTGATCAACAGGACGGTGAACGCGTCCGTTGACAATTCACAATCAGTTAGAATATTAAGTGTTTTCATCAGGAATCTTTGGTAAGAACCCTAGTATTTTACCCGCAACTATTTCCTAAAGTAGAGATTTACCCAAAACCCAAAAACTACTTTATAAACACTGATTTGTCGACAACTGGCGTGCCAGGTTGTCGGCCGAATCTTCTCACTTTCAGTTTAATTTTTTTAATTTCGAATTTTTTTTCTGTTATTTAGAAAAGTTATTATTTGAATATATTTTAAGGATATTTGATCAAGATTTTATATTTTTTATGGAAAAAGGTAATTTATTTGATGACTTTTGATCAAAATTTTGTATATCTGTGTGGAAAAAAACCCAATTCACCTTACAGTGGATTTTGAGAAAGAAATAGAACCGGCGTCCTTGGAGAGGTGCAGGCCCTTTAGTGTGTGTGTGTGGGGGGGGGGGGGGGGGGGGAGGGGGGGGGGGTCCACCAATACTTGTCACCCTCCAAGTGACCCGGAGAAGGTGGATGATGACCGACAGATCCAAACAACAGAGGCCAAGAAGAAGAGGGAGAGAAAGAGGCAAGTCCGGGCGATTAAAAATCATCACCTGTCACCCCAGATCAACCTCAGACCAGCACCCAGCCCCCTTCACACAGGAGGAGGACCTGGAGGACAATGGTTTGCCAGGTGACCAGTCTATCTCCAACAAATCAAATTCTTCATCTGGAGAGGAGATGGAAGAGGGAGATTTGTCTCCAGTGCAGGAAGTTGTGTCGGACGACGCGCCATCCACCCCTCCAGCCCTTGCTACTCCGACCTCTTTGGACCACTGCTCTGCACAGGAAGTGTACGCCATGGAATCCGTGGAGGTGTTCATGTGTGAAGTGATTGAGGAAGAAGGCATACGAGATGAGCTGCAGGTATTAATGGCAGCGTACCTTATAACAGGAAACAACCGGGAATTCGCCAAACTTGTGCTTCAGAGAGAACAACGCAGAAAGCTGGAAGACAAAGAAAAAGATACAACAACAAGGACTAGTCCCCTATCCCTCCACCAACACCACCTACCTCAATCTCTCCATCACGCTCACATCCTGCCAAGAAGAACCGCCGGAGACATAGGCGCCACTGGGTGCCCTTCCTCCCCCCATTTAACGCACCCGGACATGTTGTGGAAAACTTTATTTCTACAGTAAAAGAGGGCCAAAAGGGCCTTGCCACACCGTCCCTGCATTCTTTCGGCGCGCGAAATCATTGGATCACCGTGCAGATCATTACATCATTCTCACCTTTGACTTCAAAGCGGGAAGATCTACTTACTATTCACTATGGCTAATTTGAAATCCCAATTCAACTACAGGTTTTGTCAGCTCAGGGCGTCTCTTGTCCTCTCAACTGGACTCTCCAGATGAAATGCAAGGGCGTCCATCTGACTCAGGAGTTTGACGCAGAGGAGGATACCACACCACTATCGGGAAGAGGTAGCACCTTTGGTGAGAGGGTGTCCTCTCACAGTGGTCCTCACCCGGTGACTAAACTAGTTCTACGAAAGAGAAAGAAGAAGAGTACATCAACCAAGCAAAGGGACACCCACCCAGCGCTTGGATGCCTAGCTCCATAGGAGAAAGGCAGAGACGAGGAAACGGGAAACAGAGAGGGAGACAACCGTCGAATCATCGCCACCTTCTCCGACGCCAACCTCCTTTTCACCATAGGCCGGAAGGCGGGGAGACAGTGGGGGGGGGGGGGGGGGGGGTGGATGTCCTCCAATCCCAACCTGGATCTCCTTCCTGCCTGGACCAAACTAGACACTGCTCGGCACCAACAACCAATATATCAAATACGTACACAACAGCTAAAATGAAGAAGAGCAAAGACTACTACTAGAAGAATACATTGATTAAGAATTTGAAGCGCATAAGATCCGCGACCAAGGTTTTCATCGTCACATGAGAAAAAGTTTTGCTTCTCCAGGGAAAAAGAAGAAACGCCGCTAACCTGGACCCGGCCTCTTTCCTCCTTTAACATTCCTGAACAGGATAGTGTTGAAATTCTATTATACCGATACAAAGGGTTGAAAGGGTCTTGCCTCACAGCGTCCTGCGAGCCTTCGGCGCGTGAAACCATTTGGTCATCGCCTTGCTGAGTATTTGTTGATGTTGCGATATTGACGGGTAAGAGAATTAGCTGTTGTTTTTTTTTTTTGTTTTTTTTTATTTTTATTATTTTATTTGAAAAAAAAACGTTACAATGTTGCCCTGTGGTAGCAGCTGAAATTAGAGTGGACAACAAGGGGATCACTGTACAGTTAAAACTAGAAGTCCTGTCACGAATTGTGCGCTTATCTAGGCTTATTTGCGCGTTGGAATTGCGCGCAATTGCCATATTGAATGGCATCCAAAGCACGGCAGGTTCTCCTGGTTACTCATAGCAAACACATGCAATGTTTCTGTCAATGGACCTCCGGGTTACCCGGAGGTCCATTGGCTGAAACATTGCTTGTGCACAGGCCATATGTACAGAATTTGATAGCTTTACTTGGGTCATAACGCGTACATTAACGCGCATATCAACGTGCTATTTCTGCGAATTTCATGACAGGACTTCTAGTTTTAACTGTAGTTTCCGGGGAAAAAGTGAATGGAAAATTATTAATTATTTCAATTCTTGAAGGAAAAGTACGAGCACTGTATCTTCCTCGGGACTTCAACGATAAACATCAATAATTCGGCTGCTATTCCACGCAGGTCCGTAACTGACGTTTATTCTTTCTTTCCTTTTCTTGTTGAGGGGTGAGGGTGCAGAGCGTTGGCACCCGACTTGTTTTGTCTGCGTGCTTGTCATGAGAGCTGGGAGGTTTTGATTTTTTAGATCCGATTTTGGTAAACCTCCGTCGGTTTCGCTTCAGTTTTTCTATGTGTTAAGAACATATAGCAACTAGCACTTCAGGTTCCGTAACTTTAAAAAAATCCGCGATAGTTTTGGTGTACTAGAGGTCCTGCTCAAGTGTTTACATTTGCATCGGTTGAGTAAATTGATGAGTGTAACACATTATCTCCCTTGATACACTCGATCTCCCTTTGTTGTCATTCATTGATAGGAACAGGTTCTGACAAAACGTCTGTTATGGATAAGCTCCATGCTCCATGTAGTGTCAGTAAACCTCAATAAATCATCTGGTATCCAGTGTTTTAGATACCGAAAATTTCTCAGGAGTGACAGACACAAATGTTTATTTTTCGCGACCTCTAAAACACTAGATGCTCTTTTTATTATACACTTTTTATAAGAATCTGATCATTCCGACAATTCCACTCGTTTCAACCTTGAATTGATGCATGAAAGTAAACAGCTGATGCGCATTGATGCGCGGAAGTGATTTGAACGAAACTCGTGACAGGTAGCGCCTTGCGATCTCATTCAGTGGGCGGGTTTCATGAATCAATTCAAGGTGAATACGTGTTGAATTATTGCTGGAAATGACGGGTGTCCACTCAAAAACAATAGATTTTCTTTTCATTATCATTTCCAATGATAATTTGACTTGTATTCTTTTAGAAGTGATGCTTTGAAAGTGGTCATTTTGATTGATACCGTGAAAGTGAAAAGTTCCATATCTTCACAGTGGGTGATACGATTTCTATCTTTTCGCATTGTTTTCGATACTTTTTCGTTTAGTTTTCGATAGTCTATCGTTTAGCGTGTAATAAACTATTTTACCATATTTTATACCAGTTTGCACTACACCATTCACCACAAAACCCTGTCTGTAAGTATATCCATTCGGTTTAGACTTATTTCCCTCTTATCGTTGGTATGGGTTATAGGAGATCGCTTGCTAAGCCCATTGAGTTAGATCCTATAGAAACTAATACACGAGTGACCATATTCAGTATCACAAAAGTCTTCTTGCTTTTGCAAAATAGCATCATCCATGCAGGGCTGGGGAGAGGATGGGGGCCCGGAGGAGTAACCACGGGGCCCAGAGCATGGGGGCCCAGACTTGGCCCACGAGTGGAGGATTCTAGTTTAGGACTGCCCCCTCCCCCTCCCGTCCAATCATGGCCTAAAAGACATATTTTAATTTTTGGTGGTTTGGTACGTCCTTTCAAAGGACGTACCAAACCAAAAATTAAAATACGGACGTGCAGGCCTTGTTTCGAATAGCCCCCCCCCCTCCCCCCACAAGGTTCTGACTCTTGTGCCGACAGTTAAGACCCTACAGTTAAAACTAGAAGTCCGGTCATGAAATGCGCACAAATAGCACGTTGATATGCGCGTTAATGTGCGCGTTATGGCCCAAGTAAAGCTATCAAATGCTGTACATATGGCCTGTGCACAAGCAATGTTTCAGCCAATGGACCTCCGGTAACCCGGAGGTCCATTGGCAGAAACATTGCATGTGTTTGCTATGAGTAACCAGGCGAACCTGCCGTGCTTTGGATGCCATTCGATATGGCAATTGCGCGCAATTCCAACGCGCAATTAAGCCTAGATAAGCGCACAATTCGTGACAGGACTTCTAGTTTTAACTGTACAACGACCAGAAATTACCAATTACTACCCAAAATCACCGAAACGGAAATAATATCAGGCTAATCTGGACAATGGAATGCTACTCATATGATAGAGGGATTATTATAGAGCATACAGATATCTTCAGGAGCCAATACTATGGAACGTTTACAATTGTATTTTGTAGAATTGTATTTTCTACTTATTTATACAACTGATTAAAATGAATCATGAGCATTTTAAAAGATATGGCAATTTGCCAACAGGCAAATTGCCTTATCTTTGAAAATTAAAATTTTATAGTAAATTACCTTTCTTGTTATACCTACCACAATTGTAACACTGTTGACGGAGCTCCTGAAAAAGGACGGATCAACAGAGAAAGCGTGAAGCTCACTAGCCTGTCTGGCGGAGGCAAAAGCCATCAGAAAAGCCGTCTTGTATGTGAGAAAAATGCATATACATCTGGGATAAAGGTTCGAAAGGCGCCCCCCCCCCCCCCCCCCACAAGCAGAACATCACACAAGAAAGATTCCATCTTGGGGTATGCTGCAAAAACCTAGGCCTTTTCAAAGAAAAGTGCCGAATAAGCTTGGAGAGGTATGAATTAGTGCCGATACGAAGCTTTCCAACATACGAAAAGGTCTCCTGTACCCTTTGATGGTAACAGGCTGGAAACCCCGAGAAGCAAACAGATATACCAGAAACTCCGCAATCAGTGTTGTCGAAGGATTGCCTTAATCAACAGAAGGATCAGCACACCATCGACAGAAGACCTTCCACTTAGCCGCATAGGCTAAACCAGTGGAGTGCCGCCTTAAGAAGAAATGCACTCCACTGCTCGTCTCGAAAAACCTCTACGGAGGAGATAGGACATGACAAGTGAAGGCACAATGAAGTCGGGGTCGACGTGAAACCTCCTCGTGTGACCTTGGCAAAGAAGGTCACGACGAAGAGAGGGAGACGTACCCGAACCGCCGCCAACAGAGAGCGGAGCTGATTGATCCACACCTGTTGAGGCGACAGTGGAGCGATCAGAATGCTTCGACAGAATGTCAGAATGCTTCGACAACTACAGGTTCTGATCTTGGCCAGAACCTGAGGCAGAATCGGAACCGGCGGGGAAGGCTAAGCCGACTAGACCGTTCCAATCGAGTGACAGAGCATCCACCGCGAAAGCCAGAGCATCTGGACCCGGGGACACGAAAGCGTCCAACTGAATGGTTCCAACGGGTCGCAAGGAAATCGATGTGGGGACTGACCCCAGAGATCGCAAAGTGACTGGAACCCTGCCCTGTGAAGCATCCACTGGGCGGAAACGATCCTGCCCCCGTCGGGACAGGGAGTCGGCAGGACGTTCAGACGACCGGGAATATGACGAACAACCACTCCGGAGTTGGCATCCTAAGCTAGCAGTAGAAAATCCGGAGCAAATTCGTACATGGGAACCGAGTGCGTGCTGCCCTGATTCCGAGTGTAAGCGACCACCGTCGAATTGTCGGACAACAGAAGGACCTGACGATTCGAAAGGTGGGGGATCCACTGCCGGAAACTCAAAAGAAGAGCAAGAAGCTCCTTCTGGTTGAAGGGAAGAGCTGCTTGATCCTGGTACCACACACCGAGAAGGGAAAGACCGAGATGATCCAACGTCGCACCCCATCCGAGATCACTGGCATCTGCTGTCGAAACACGATCGGACGTGGGTAAGTCCAACGGAACTCCCTGCATAATCCACTGAACATATGTCCAGGGAAGAAGGTGACGATGAAGAAAGTTTGGTAAGTGAAGCACCAGATCCAGAGGATCGACTTTCGGTCTCCAACAACTGAGCAGAAAGTGTTGCAGAGGTCTGACATGTAGCCGACCGAGAGGAATGAGATCCGTCTCTGGGCCCGCAGAGACCGAGCAGCCAGAGAATACTGTGAGCCGTCGCGGACGTGGACTGAGGCAGAGTCAGTGCGAAAGCTGAGAGAATCACAGCGCTTGCCCGGGGAACCGCCACCCGCATTCAGCTGAGTACGGAAGTCCATCCCCAGATGACAAAACGACTGAGAAGGGACCAGGTCCGACTTCTCCTCGTTGGACTCTGAACCCTAGCGACGTGAGTAAGCTCAACAATGTATCGACATCTGACTCCAGAAGAGCAGGATTGGAGTGTCTCTGGAGGATATCGTCCAGATATGCCGAAGTAGTCGCCTTGGACTGTGTGCGATGGAAGGCTATCACATGTGACATCAGTCGGGTGAAGGCCGAAGGAGCCAGGTTGAGGCCGAAAGGCATGGCCTTGAACTGGTAAACGCTCCCCAGAAAGCGGACCTGAAATACATGTACTTTAATGATGTCCGATGAATCGGAACGCGAAAGTAAGCGTCTCGCAGGTCGATGCTGAAAGCGAAATCTCCCTGGTGAATGGAGCGGCGAACCGGCCTGGAAGTCTCCATGCTGAAATTGGGAGCAATGATAGACTGGTTCAGGATACTCAGATCGATAACTAGTCGGAGTCGGCCGTCCTTCTTCGGCACCAAGAACAGGCAGGGATAAAATCCCACCGAATGAATGGTCTTGATCGACCCCTTTGACAGGAGATTGCCTATCTCCGTGATCAAAAGCTCCCGACGTGCAACATCTGAAGGAACCTGTGTTGAAAGAGGCACTATCGACAGAGTGGGGTGCTTCCCGAAGGATATTCGCAGCCCGGGCCGAACAACGTCTAACACACAAGGATCGGATGTGATTGTGGCCCAATGGTCTGCAAACCCTGATATCCTTCCTCCAACCTGGGACGAATCGAGATGAGGATCTTCATCTCGAGGCCCGCGAGAGGAGAAACTACCTCCTCTATTAGATGAAGGATCCTGAGTCCTCCCTCTGGTCTGCCGACGCTTACCCTTACCAACGCGAGTGAGTAGCAGCGGCGGTAGAAGGATCAGCCCTTGCTTCGCAGAGGAAGCAGCAGGGCTATTGTTAGGCTTAGAACGGCCCCTGCCTCCATCAGTAGGCTGATCAAGCTGGCGAAGCAAGCGCTGATCTTTGGAATGACGCAGGACGTCATCTCGGACCGTCGCCACGGAACCATGGAAAGGTCGCAGACACCGCCAAAGAAGCGGATCGAAGAGCAGCTCACTGCCCCCCAGGAAGGGAACAGCTTGTGTCTAACATAGCGTCCCAGAGAACTAATTCCAAGTTAGCCGTGTTACAGGCATGTGTGTGAGTAAGATGCATGAGCGCCTTGGAAATCACATGCAAAGGGGCCTGTGCGTCGTCAAACCTATCTGGAGGCAGATAAGCAGCCAAAGCAGAGATGACGTGATGTGAGAGAGAAAGCATACCCAACATCTCTCTCGAGAAGACCAACAGGGGACTCCAGAGTCGCCATAGGAATAACGGCCGACTTGGGCTTGGAAAGCCCAAGGGAGGTGGAGTCCTGATCCAAGACCGTCAAAGTCTGGCAGACGAATGGATTGGCAGAATCGTAGGAACGATAAACGCACTGGAGGCAAAATGTGTCGGCCCTGGTGAAGAACGAAGTCTTCAACTCTTCATAGCCTTGGAACTCAGCTTAGAGTCCAAACGCTTCAACCACCTGTACAGACTGGCACAGTCGAAGGCGCCCAGAAGCGGGTTGCTCCACAGCTGGAGGCGCACGACCGATGATCGCGGCCTGGCTGACAACCGTCGGCTGGTCTGATGGCTTGAGATCCGGAAGGAACCCAAAAACAAAGTCAAGAGCTGCCCCCAAGTCAGGAGACTGTTGGCCCTCAACGTCAGGTATGTATGACCCATCTGAGTCGGAAGACACATAACCAATCATGGGCAAACCAGCCAATGCCCCCATGGTGTAGGCACACCAGGGGATCAGAAAACAGCCTGTTTCCAATCCCGGGAGGCGGCGCCGCGGTGGGGGGGGGGGGGCGCCTGGAAACCACTAGTAGCCTCGCTGGAGGCAACGGGAAGGCCCTTGGAAAGAACCCGAGCGAACAAGGAGAGGGCCTCCCTAAGCTCACTTCAGCTGGTTCGACGTGGGAATGAACCGACAAAGTGGCTTCACTTTGACCCTCTTCACCAGCGAAGGGTCACGATCTTTCAGAACACCCGACGCGGGGCGACGGGCGGCAGCCGAAAACATCTTCAGGCAGACGCTGATAGGGGGGTATACCAGACCCCGAGGATCGACAGTGCGGGAGCTCAGGAGTGCCTCCGCGAACCTTTGAGGGACAGAGGTTCAGGCTGCACAAAAGGCGTCGGTCCCACAAAAACTGGCCGTCGGACAAGAGTGCGTTGAGGGAAAACGCAACGGAGTCCATGGTGACCCCATCAGGAACATCCGAATCCAAAGAGAAGGCTGCTGGGCTCGACGGCTAAGAGACCACAGCAGAGGGTTAGGCCGGCAGATCCTTCTGACTTCGCCGAGTTGAAGTCAGGAAAGGCTGAGGCCAATATCCCACGTCCACACTACCAGACATCTCTGCAGACCCCTGCAGAGATAAGCCGAGACCGGCTGAAACGGAGACCGACGACGCTGCAGTTGGACCAGCAGTAGCAGCAGATAGCTATTGAAACTGGTGGAAAGGTGGAGAGAGCAACCGAGCTCGGCTCCAAAGAAAGAGTCACAAACCCTAGTGACAGCCTCAGATGTCGACTGGAGAGGGACTACAGTCCCGGAACCAGGCATCTCTTCACCAGACAACTCAACAGCTCCCGCAGTATCCACCACGGAAAATACTGCATTATAACTCACCAGACGTGGTCGTGTCGGGAGACCCCCGAACGACAGCGTTCCCCTTTCCCACAGGAGCGGGAGGAACGGCCACGAGAACGCACCCACATGCTTGGGTAAAATGCATTGCCCTCAAGGAACAGTCCTGAGCATAACAGAGGTGAGAGTAGTATTATGAAAAAGATGAACTCAACAGATGTAGAAAGTAGAACACCCCCCAACTACAAGGAAATGGTGGCAGAAATTCAGCAGCTTCTTGTCCAGTGAACAATAAACAGTGTTTTGGGGGGATTCATCGGATTTCTGTGGAAAAGTGAAGGATTTTTACGTGAAGGTTAGTCATTATGTTCAGTTCTATCCCAATTTAAAAGCGTAAAATAATTACAAAAAGCATTAAAAAATTTTTACAAAAAGTTTAAAGGACCCACATTAAAAAAGAAAATCGGGAAGATTCGGCCTCGAAAGTGGGAAGATTCGGCCTTCGTTGAGGCCGAATCTTCCCACTTATTTTGATGGGGCCGAATCTTCCCGAGGCCGAATCTTCATGGACCCGTTATGTGGCGTTGCTTCTGCCATCACGGAAATAAACACTGATTTGTCGACAACTGGCGTGTCCCTGGCTGTCGGCCGAATCTTCTCACTTTCAGTTTAATTTTTTGAAATTCAAATTTTTTTTCTGTTATTTAGAAAAGTTATTATTTGAATATATTTTAATGATATTTGATCAAGATTTTATATTTTTTGCGGAAAAAGGTAATTTTATTTGATGACCTTTGAGCGCTGTGAAATCCGTTACTTATTCCCAGTTCCTTATTCGACTTTCTAAATTTAGCAGAAATTCGAAAAAATAAATGGCCTTCTTGGGTGGCGCCCAAAGACACAGGACTATTCAAACCCTGGGGTTCACTCTCCCACCCCTCTTTAGGGGCCAGGTTGTACCCTAAAAGAGACAAAATGGTCCAAATCGTAATTATTGACGGAAAATTCGCGGAACAAACGGCCTTATAGGGTGGCGCCCCAAAGTGCAAGATATTTCAAATCCTAAGGTTCACCCTCCCACCCCTTTTTAGGGGCCACATTGGACCCTAAAAGTGACCAAATGGTCAAAATCGTAATTATTGACGGAAATTCGCGGAACAAACGGGCCTTAAGGGTGGCGCCCTAAAATACAAGATTATTCAAATCCTAAGGTTCACCCTCCCACCCCTTTTTAGAGGCCAGATTTAACCCTAAAAGTGACCAAATGGTCAAAATCGTAATTATTGATCGAAATTCGCGAAACAAACGGCGTCATAGGGTGGCGCCCTAAAATACAAGATCATTCAAATCCTAAGGTTCACCCTCCAACCCCTTTTTAGGGCCCACATTGGACCCTAAAAGTGACCAAATGGTCAAAATCGTAATTGTTGGCCGTAATTCGCGGAACAAACGACGATATAGGGTGGCGCCCTAAAATGCAACCTTATTCAAATCCTAAGGTTCACCCCCACCCCTATTTAGGGGCCAGATTGGACCCTAAGAGTGACTAAATGGTCAAAATCGTAATTATTGATGGAAATTCGCGGAACACACGGCGGTCATAGGGTGGCGCCCGAAAATACAAGATTATTCAAATGCTAAAGGTTTACCCCACCCCTATTTAGGGGCCAGATTGGACCCTAAAGTGACCAAAATGGTCCAAAATCGTAATTATTGACGGAAATTCGCGGAACAAACGGCGTCATAGGGTGGCGCCCGAAAATACAAGATCATTCAAATCCTAAGGTTCACCCTCCAACCCCTTTTTAGGGTCCATATTGGACCCTAAAAGTGACCAAATGGTCAAACCCGTAACTGTTGGCCGTAATTCGCTGAACAAACGGCGTTATAGGGTGGCGCCCTAAAATGCAAGATTATTCAACTCCTAAGGTTCTCCCTCTCACTCCTTTTTAGGGGCCAGATTGGACCCTGAATGTGACCAAACGGTCAAAATCGTAATTATTGACCGAAATTCGGCGAACACACGGCGTTATAGGTTGGCGCCCTAATATACAAGACTTTTAATACCTAAGGTTCACCCTCCAACCCCCTTTAGGGGCCACATTGGACCCTAAAAGTGACCAAATGGTCAAAATCGTAATTATTGACCGAATTTCGCGGAACAAACGGCCTTAAAAGGTGGCGCCCTAAAATGTAACGATTATTCAAAACCTAAGGTTCACCCTCCGGCCCCTTTTTGGGGCCAGATTGGACCGTAAAAGTGACCAAATGGTCAAAATCGTAACTATTGACGGAAATTCGCGGAACAAACGGCCTTATAGGGTGGCGCCCTAAATACAAGATTATTCAAATCCTAAGGTTCACCCTCCCACCCCTTCTTAGGGGCCAGATTGGACCCTAAAAGTGACCAAATGGTCAAAATCGTAATTATTTATCGTAATTCGCGGAACAAACTGCGTTATAGGGTGGCGCCCTAAAATACAAGATCATTCAAATCCTAAGGTTCACCCTCTAGCCCCTTTTAGGGCCACATTGAACCCTAAAAGTGACCAAATCATCAAAATCGTAATTATTGGTCGAAGTTCGCTTAACAACCGGCGTTATAGGGTGGCGACCTAAAATGCAAGATTATTCAAGTCCTAAGGTTCACCCTCACCACCCATTTTTAGGGGCGAGATTGGACCCTAAAAGTGACCAAATGGTCAAAGTCAGAATTATTGATGGAAATTTGCGGAACAAACGGCGTTTTTTTTTTCTTTTCTTTTCTTTTTTTTTCTTTTCTTTTTTTTTTTTTTGGTGTAAAGCCTGAGAGCAATTAGGTGGATTCACGGCTCTAAACTGTATTTATTATTATTATTGTTATTATTATTATAGGGTGGCGCCCGAAAATATAAGCTTATTCAAATCCTAACGTTAACCCTCCCGATCCTTTTTAGGGGCCAAATTGGACTCTAAAAGTGACCAAACGGTCAAAATGGTAATTATTGGCTGAAATATTGAGAATAAATGGCCTTCTAGGGTGGCACCGTAATTACGAGATTATTCAAATCCTCGGGTTCATCCTTCGACCCTATTTATGGGCCCAACTGAAGCCCTGAAATGCCCAGTTGTAAAATGTTACAAAAATAGGTAAAAATCATCAGATATTTTATTGCTGATAGATTGCATCCGAGGAATAGAAAATTGACACGGCGTCATCCCCCAATCGGACGCCATATCGGGCCCTACTAAGACCCCGAAAAGGGTCAGTTACAAAATATCAAGAAAGTTTGTGAAAAGAGCTAGATATTTTGTGGTTTATGAGAGGCAGCGAGGACTAAAAAGATTGACATCTCGGGTGCCCCGATCGGACATCATTTAGGACCATGCTAAGACTTCCAAAAGGGCCAGTTACAAAACATCAAGGACACAAATGGGTATATTAGAAACAGTTACTATACTTGGCAATCATCGCTGGATTTTCTTGGCGTTGATGGGGACCCCTTTGGAATAGAGGCGATTGACAGTTCAACTGGCCCGATAGAAAACCTTTTTTGGGGCCCTCTATCTGGGCTTTAAAATGGTAGTTATGTGTTGATAGGGGCTGGCAAAACCGGACACGGGGGATATCAGTAGGCATTATCTACAGTAAAAGTCTTCTCCGATGGAACACATACAGTGGTCATTTCTGGATTGCATCCTTCTGTAAACCCATGATATGGCATTACAGATTTGCTTAAGTTACTGCTAACATTGGACACCTCAGTGGGACAATTAATAAATCCGCCAAGCTGTGTTGTGTAAAAATAGAGATACAGTCCAATATGAAGCACCCACTATACGTGTTCAACTTCAGAGACCATCACCACACGCGTGTGCTTCTAATATCATATTCTGGTCTGGCATATGCTGACCAAAAACATATTTATTCACCTATTTACTTGTATAATTATTTGTAGTGTTGGTACATGTCTGTCAGTAAGCAGATAGGTTGGAATATCAGTTATGGGTTGGGCTTTTATCGGCCACTGTCGGGTGAACACCTCATTTATGGAAGTGAGCTTTAGTATCTGAAGAAGGTACATGTATAAATAATTGCTTTTGCTTGATCTGTTCCTTATGATCAGAGTTATTGTGGAGTGATATTTGTGTGTAAGGCGACAACCCCCACAACCGAATCAATCCGCATCAAGACTGATGAGCAAGCTTCTTATTTTTATTTTATCAAATCTTGTTTGATTGCATACCTCAGTTAATTTGTACTATCGGGTTGTCCGTCATTGTCGAAATCCACTCTGACTACTACGAAACAAAGATGTTCCAGTCATATTCAACCTTCAGTGGGTGATAATCTTGTAAAAATAGTTGATTGCCGCATAATATATTTTTATGTATTTATTAATATAATTATCTCTGAGAAATGCAATGGGGAGGAAAAACACAAACGACTGGAACAAGTGCGTCCTGACACTATGTGATCACCCAATGACCCGTCCCCATTATGCATTTATTTCCACCACCCTTCACTTACTGAGAAAACTTTAAAAGGAAAGATAAGTTAAACAATTCTAAAATTGTTTTACTGAATAAATTACATAAAAATAAAATGATACAAACAGTGAGAAACATAAGAGAGGCATCTGCTAAGTACATAAAATAACAATAGTTAAAACATATTACAAAACCCTTCTAAAATCAAAACAATTCTCCTAAACAGTTAGATAGTTTTTGGTTTTCAAACTAGAAACAGTCCACTATCATAGCTGTTTCAATCTTTTTATTCTTTATTCTATCAGTAACAATATACATGTATTTCAAGCACTGTCTTTCTGTTTATTCTTGATACCCCAATGATACCCATCCAAAGCCTTAGGAGCCATTATAACTGGGACCCCATGTGCACACTCCACCAATCCCTGTGTGTGAGCTCCCAGTGGTGGGACGGGAGTGGATCTTCAATTCAAATACAAACTGTCACATAACCCAAATACAAACTGTCACTTACTGTTTTTAACATCTATCATTCCCAGGAGGCATCAGAATCGATTTCAGTGCTTCAGAATTTGAAAAAATATACGTAGAGGGGCCTCCAGACCCTCAACCGGGGGGGGGGGGGGGTACGCCCAATTCCATGGGTCAGTCCTTCGAAATATGTCAGCGTTATATCGAACTTGCCCCCCCCCCCCCCCACATCCCCATTTCGAAAATAGAGAAATCTATTATATATAGTTATATACAATATAGCAGGGGCGTAGCCCGGATTTTATAATTGGGGGTGGGGGTGGGGGTGGGGGGGGGGTCTAGCCAGTTTGTTTTCGTTCTTAAAGTATGTGTGTGTGTGGGCAACCTTGATATTTGAAAAGACTCGGTGGGATTTCGAAGCCCCCCCCCCCCCCTCAATTCTAACTAGGACCTCAGTCATTTCCACTCCTCGTACCTCCCTTCAGGGAAGTAGGGGGGTGAGGCAATGGCATGAAGACCAAACAGAACATTTTGCAAAACTCCGTGCTTTAAGATTCAATATGAAGTAATTTTAGTGTGTGTAGCTCCATTGGGGACAATCATGATTTGGGGAGTTTTTGTTATGTGAAAACATGGTCATGATCACCTTATCCCCCCCCCCCCCCTACCCCAAGCCAGGCGGCTAGGCGACTGATTTCTGTAGGCCACAACGGGAAAAGTACCGGGAAATATTACCGGAAAATAGATTGTCTTTTTTTAAAATGCATTGTCGAGTTACACCCTTGTGATAAATAGAGACTGTTGTGTTTGTTTTCCTCAGACTAAGACTAAGGCAGCATTGAGAGAAATGCCTTGTAGCACTTTTTGGAAAGGGGGGGGGGGGGGGGGGCAAAGTGTTATATCGTACACAATTCATTGTTTGTTAATTCCAGTCTCCTGCTAAACACATTATTGTGTATCATACACAATATGTATAGTGGGCGAGGAGAATCAAGAACCAATTATTTCATGCCCAATCTGTGCCAGTATCTGAGAGAGAAGGGTAGTAAGGATTGTGCCAAGACATCAGCTTCAATGGTAATCGTATGTGCTAACTGGGCAAGAAATATAAAGAAGAAAAACATCAGCTTCAATGGTAATCGTATGTGCTAACTGGGCAAGAAATATAAAGAAGAAAATTAGATGTATACGGATTGGACACTAGCCGAAGTGTCCAGAGACAGCGGGTGGGCACTCTAGGGAGCAAAATTCACTAACCTTATATAAAGTGAAAGAAATTACTTCTGGGTGATAAGTTTGTTTCATTTTATATAAACTTAGTTCAGTCTGACATTTCAAATTCTGAAGCTCTGGGATCGATTCTGGCGCCTCCCGAGGAAAGATGGGGTTAAAAACAGTAAGTGGCAGTTTGCATCTGGGTCCACCTGCCCTCCGCCACCCCCATCACTCCATGGCCCACCACTGGAAGTTCATACATAGGGATTGATATATATATATATCAGTGTCAGCAATTTGTTGAATGATGTGACGATATTTCGGCATCAAAACTAAAATTATCGCTAATTACAAAATGTGTGAGTGAGTAAAAATAAAACTACTTCATCTTTCAATGACAATTATAAGTCAATCATTACAAAACCCTATTTCGTAACAATCGTCTGGTTACTCAACAAAAATCTTGAACTCTTTCACTGGGTTTCAGTTGCATAATACAATCCGAGATAATAATGAAGGACACGATGAAAAGCATTGTGCATCAAGTGGTCATTTACAGACAAACAACACTTATTGTTTTTCCAACGCTTGACCGATATGGCCCCTAAAAAGGGGTTGGAGGGTGAACCTTAGGATTTGAATGATTTTGTATTTTTGGGCCCCCACCCTAACCCTATGATGCCGTTTGTTCCGCGATTTCCATCGATAATTACGATTTTGACCATTTTGTCACTTTTAGGGTTCAATCTGGCCCCTAAAAAGGAGTGGGAGGGTGAACCTTAGGATTTAAATAATCTTGTATTTTAGGGCGCAACCCTATAACGCCGTGTGTTCCGCGAATTTCGATCAATAATTACGATTTTGACCATTTGGTCACTTTTAGGGTCCAATGTGGCCCCTAAAAAGGGGTGGGAGGGTGAACCTTAGGATTTGAATAATCTTGTATTTTAGGGCGCCACCCTATAACGCCGTGTGTTCGCCGAATTTCGGTCAATAATTACGATTTTGACCGTTTGGTCACTTTCAGGGTCCAACCTGGCCCCTAAAAAGGGATGAGAGGGCGAACCTTAGGATTTGAATAATCTTGCATTTTAGGGCCCCCACCCTATAACGCCGTTTGTTCCACGAATTATGGCCAACAGTTATGAGTTTGACCATTTGGTCACTTTTAGGGTCCAATATGGCCCCTAAAAAGGGGTTGGAGGGTGAACCTTAGGATTTGAATGATGTTGTATTTTCGGGCGCCACCCTATGACGCCGTTTGTTCCGCGAATTTCCATCAATAATTACGATTTTGACCATTTGGTCACTGTTAGGGTCCAATTTGGCCCCTAAAAAGGGCTGGGAGGGTGAACCTTAGGATTTGAATAATCTTGTATTTAGGGCGCCACCCTATAACGCCATTTGTTCCGCGAATTTCCGTCAATAATTACGATTTTGACCATTTGGTCACTTTTAGGGTCCAATCTGGCCCCTAAATAGGGGTGGGGGTGAACCTTAGGATTTGAATAATCTTGTATTTTATGGCGCCAACCTATAGCGCCATGTGCTCCGCAAATTTCCATCAATAATTACGATTTTGACCATTCAGTCACTCTTAGGGTCCAATCTGGCCCCTAAATAGGGGTGGGGGTGAACCTTAGGATTTGAATAATGTTGCATTTTAGGGCGCCACCCTATAACGCCGTTTGTTCCGCGAATTACGGCCAAAAATTACGATTTTGACCATTTGGTCACTTTTAGGGTCCAATGTGGGCCCTAAAAAGGGGTTGGAGGGAGAACCTTAGAATTTGAATGATCTTGTATTTTAGGGCGCCACCCTATGACGCCGTTTGTTCCGCGAATTTCCATCAATAATTACGATTTTGACCATTTGGTCACTTTTAGGGTTAGATCTGGCCCCTAAAAAGGGGTGGGAGGGTGAACCTTAGGATTTGAATAATCTTGTATTTTTGGGCGCCGCAGTATAAGGCCGTTTGTTCCGCGAATTTCCGTCAATAATTACGATTTGACCATTTGGTCACTTTTAGGGTCCAAAGTGGCCCGAAAAAACGGGGTGGGAGGGTGAACCTTAGGATTTGAATAATCTTGTATTTTAGGGCGCCACCCTATAACGCCGTGTGTTCGCCGAATTTCGGTCGATAATTACGATTTTGACCGTTTGGTCACTTTCAGGGTCCAACCTGGCCCCTAAAAAGGGATGAGAGGGCGAACCTTAGGATTTGAATTATCTTGCATTTTAGGGCGCCACCCTATAAACGCCGTTTGTTCCGCGAATTACGGCCAACAGTTACGAGTTTGACCATTTGGTCACTTTTAGGGTCCAATATGGCGGGTGAACCTTAGGATTTGAATGATGTTGTATTTTCGGGAGCCACCCTATGACGCCGTTTGTTCCGCGAATTTCCATCAATAATTACGATTTTGACCATTTGGTCACTATTAGGGTCCAATCTGGCCCCTAAAAAGGGCTGGGAGGGTGAACCTTAGGATTTGAATAATCTTGTATTTAGGGCGCCACCCTATAACGCCGTTTGTTCCGCGAATTTCCGTCAATAATTACGATTTTGACCATTTGGTCACTTTTAGGGTCTAATCTGGCCCCTAAATAGGGGTGGGGGTGAACCTTAGGATTTGAATAATCTTGTATTTTAGGGCGCCACCCTATGACGCCGTTTGTTCCGCGAATTTCCGTCAATAATTACGATTTTGACCATTTGGTCACTTTTAGGGTCCAATCTGGCACCTAAAAGGGGCGGGAGGCTGAACCTTAGGATTTGAATAATGTTGCATTTTAGGGCGCCACCCATATGACGCCGTTTGTTCCGAGAATTACGGCCAACAATTACGATTTTGACCATTTGGTCACTTTTGGGGTCCAATCTGGCCCCTAAAAGGGGCGGAAGGCTGAACCTTAGGATTTGAATAATCTTGCATTTTAGGGCGCCACATTATAAGTCCGTTTGTACCGCGAAAATCGGTCCATAATTACGATTTTGACCATTTGGTCACTTTTAGGGTCCAATGTGGCCACTAAAAAGGGGTGGGAGGGTGAACCTTAGGATTTGAATAATGTTGCATTTAGGGCGCCACCATATGACGCCGTTTGTTCCGAGAATTACGGCCAACAATTACGATTTTCACCATTTGGTCACTTTTTAGGGTCCAATCTGGCCCCTAAAAGGGGCGGGAGGCTGAACCTTAGGATTTGAATAATCTTGCATTGTAGGGCGCCACCTTATAAGGCCGTTTGTTCCGCGAAATTCGGTCAATAATTACGATTTTGACCATTTGGTCACTTTTAGGGTCCAATGTGGCCACTAAAAAGGGGCGGGAGGGTGAACCTTAAGATTTGAATAATGTTGCATTTTAGGGCGCCACACTATGACGTCGTTTGTTCCGCGAATTACGGCCAACAATTACGATTTTGACCATTTGGTCACTTTTAGGGTCCAATGTGGGCCTTAAAAAGGGGTGGGAGGGTGAACCTTAGGATTTGAATAATCTTGTATTTTAGGGCGCCACCCTATAAGGCCGTTTGTTCCGCGAATTTCCGTCAGTAATTACGATTTTGACCATTTTGTCTCTTTTAGGGTCCAACCTGGCCCCTAAAGAGGGGTGGGGGAGTGGACCCCAGGGTTTGAATAGTCCTGTGTCTTAGGGCGCCACCCAAGAAGGCCATTTATTTTTCGAATTTCTGCTAAATTTAGAAAGTCGAATAAGGAACTGGGAATAAGTAACGGATTTCACAGCGCTGACCTTTGATCAAAATTTTGTATATCTGTGTGGAAAAAAAACCCAATTCACCTTACAGTGGATTTTGAGAAAGAAATAGAACCATAGACCATTTGGTCACTTTTAGGGTCCAATGTGGCTACTAAAAAGGGGTGGGAGGGTGAACCTTAGGATTTGAATAATGTTGCGTTTTAGGGCGCCACACTATGACGCCGTTTGTTCCGCGAATTATGGCCAACAATTACGATTTTGACCATTTGGTCACTTTTAGGGTCCAATGTGGGCCCTAAAAAGGGGTTGGTGGGTGAACGAATGATCTTGTATTTTAGGGCGCCACCCTATGACGCCGTTTGTTCCGCGAATTTCCGTCAATAATTACGATTTGGACCATTTTGTCTCTTTTAGGGTCCAACCTTAAAAATTAAACTACAGAAGGTTTTGTCATCTCCGGGCGTCTCTTGTCCTCTCAACTGGACTCTCCAGATGAAATGCAAGGGCGTCCATCTGACTCTGGAGTTTAACGCAGAGGAGGATACCACCAGACCACCATCGGGGAGGGGTAGCACCTTTGGTGAGAGGGTGTCCTCTCACAGTGGTCCTCATCCGGTGACTAGACATGTTCTACGGAGGAGAAAGAAGAAGAGTACATCAACCAAGCAAAGGGACACCCAACCGGCGCTTAGAGGACTGGCTTCATAGGAGAAAGGCAGAGACGAGGAAACAGAAAACAGGCCAGGGAGACAACCGTCGAATCACCACGGTACCACCGTCCCCTCCGACGCCAACCCCATTTTCACCAGAGAGGTCGGAAGGAGGGGAGACGGAGGGGGTGGAGGAGGAGATGGATGTCCTCCAATCCCAACCTGGATCTCCTTCCTGCCTGGACCAATCTAGCCACTGCTCGGCACCAACAACCAATATATCAAATACGTACACAGCAGCTACAATGAAGAAGAGCAAAGACTACTACTAGAAGAATACATTGATTAAGAATTGGAAGCGCATAAGATCCGCGACCAAGGATTTCATCGTCACATGAGAAAAAGTTTTGCTCCTCCAGGGAAAAAGAACAAACGCCGCTAACCTGGGCCCGGCTCCTTTCCTCCTTCAACATTCCTGAACAGGATAGTCCTGAAATTCTATTATACTGATACAAAAGGGTCCAAAAGGGCTTGCCTCACAGCGTCCTGCGAGCCTTCGGAACGCGAAACCATTTTGATCATCACCTTGCTGATTATTTGCTGATATTGACGGGTAAGAGAATTAGCTGGGTTTTTTGTTTGTTTTTTTTAATTATTTTATTTGAAAAAAAACGTTATAATGTTGCCCTGCGGTAGCAGCTCAAATAAGAGTGGAGCTGAAATAAGAGTGGACAACAAGGGGATCACTGTAGTTTCCGGGAAAATAGTGAATGGAAAATTATTTCAATTCTTCAAGGAAAAGTACGAACACTGTATCTTCCTCGGGACTTCAACGATAAACATCAATATTTCGGCTGCTATTCCACGCAGGTCCGTAAATAACGTTTATTCTTTCTCTCCTTGTTCCTGCTGAGGGCTGTAGGACGTTGGCGCCCGACGTGTTTTGTCTGCGTGCCTGTCGTAAGAGCTGGGAGGTTTTTATTTTTCAGATGCGATTTCGGTAAACCTCCGTCGGTTTCGCTTCAGTTTTTGTATGTGTTAAGAACACATGGCAAATAGCACTTCAGGTTCCGTAACTTTAAAAAAAACACGATATTTTTGTTATACTGGAAGTCTTGCTCAAGGACATGCATATGCATCGGTTGAGTTAATTGATGATTGTAACACATTATCTTCCTTGATACACTCGATCTCCCTTTGTTGTCATTCATTGATAGGAACTGGTTCTGACAAAACGTCTGTTATGGATTAGCTTCATGTTCCATGTGGTGTCAGTAAACCTCAATAAATCATCTGATATCTAGTGTTTTAAAGTGGGTACCGAAAATTTCTCATGAGTGACAGAGACAAATCTTTTTTTTTTCCCGACCTCTAAAACAGTAGATGTTCTTTTTATTATACACCTTTTATAAGAATCTGATCATTCCAAAAATTCCAATCGTTTCAACCTTGAATTGATGCAGGAAAGTAAACTGCTGATGCGCATTGATACGCGGAAGTGATTTGAACGAAACTCGTGACAGGTAGCGCCTTGCGATCTCATTCAGTGGGCGGGTTTCATGAATCAATTCAAGGTGAATACGTGTTGAATTATTGCTGGAAATGATCGGTATCCACCCAAAAACAATAGATTATCTTTTCATTATACGTTTTTAGAACAAATTGATCATTTCCAGTGATAATTTGACTAGTATTCACCTTGAAGTGATGCTTTGAAAGTCGCCATTTTGATTGATACCGTGAAAGTGAAAATTTCTATATCTTCACAGTGGGGGATACGATTTCCATCTTTCCGCAATGTTTTCGATAGTCTATCGTTTAGCGTGTAATAAACCATTTTACCATATTTTATACCAGTTTGCACTACACCATTCACCACAAAACCCTGTCTGTAAGTATATCCATTCGGTTTAGACTTATTTCCCTCTTATCGTTGGTATGGGTTATAGGAGATCGCTTGCTAAGCCCATTGAGTTAGATCCTATAGAAACTAATACACGAGTGACCATATACAGTATCACAAAAGTCTTCTTGCTTTTGCAAAATAGCATCATCCATGCGGGGCTGGGGAGAGGATGGGGGCCCGGAGTAGTAACCACGGGGCCCAGACTTGGCCCACGAGTGGAGGATTCTAGTTTAGGACTGCCCCCCCCCCCCCCCGTCCAAACATGGCCTAAAAGACATATTTTTAATACGTACCAAACCAAAAATTAAAATACGGACGTGCAGGTCTTGTTTCGAATAGCACCCCCCCCCCACCCCCACCCACAAGGTTCTGACTCTTGTGCCGACAGTTAAGACCCTACAACGACCAGAAATTACCAATTACTACCCGAAATCACCGAAACGGACAATAGTATCCGGCTAATCTGGACAATGGAATGCTACTCATATGATAGAGGGATTATTATAGACCATACAGATATCTTCAGGAGCCAATACTATGGAACGTTTACAATTGTATTTTGTAGAATTGTATTTTCTACTTATTTATACAACTTATTAAAATGAATCATGAGCATTTTAAAAGATATGGCAATTTGCCAACAGGCAAATTTTCTTTCTTGTTATACCTACCACAATTATTTACTACAGGCTTGCACTACAGTGGAAGTCCCTAACTCGGAAAATATACTCTCTATTTTGATCTTTCCCACGGGATTGGGAAAGAAAAGTGGTGCAAAAGCACCAAGAAATGAAAGTGTCAATGACACTGTAGCTCAACTTGTCAAGACAAAGACATGCACATGTATAGTATGTGACACAGCAATGACAAACATCTAGGTAATGACCTGATAACAAAGGTACATATAAAGTATTGTAATGGTCTGTACATAAATACTGACCGTTGCCTGTAACAAATGTATAGGTAAAGTATTGTAAAGGTGGGTGACAGTCAGATGCTAAACTAGAAAAGAAAACTTTGAGTCCCAGAGTGGGTCTGACTGAACCCCAAAATATTTGTTCTCATAGCACAGTGATAACAAAGGCACCCCAAAACACACTCGTTCCTGTCCCAAGGTGAAAACAAAGGTACCCAAGAAGTTTTGTGAAGATCAATTCATAAATACGAGCTGTAAAGAACTTGTGACAAAAAATTGATTGGACCTAATTTTGGTACAAAATGGCCACTGACAGCCATCTTGAATTTTGGATCTCACTCAGAAACACTCGTTCTCGTCCCAAGGTGATAACAAAGATACCCAAGAAGTTTTGTGAAGATCGGTTCGTAAATACAGCCTCTAGCCCAAGCCGTATTGACATGTGCACTTACAGTGTATAAGTAGCACTGAATAAATCAAAGTTCATCTAATTTGCATAATTTCTGCTTGAGAAAAAAACCCGTACTATATGTGATGTATTCCATGTTACTAAACATTCATACAAAAATTTATTCAAATCAGAACTTTCATACAGAAGTTCTGTACAAAAGACTGATTGCACTAATTTTGGTACAAAATGGCTGCTGGTGGCCATCTTGAATTTTGGACCACACCCAAAAACACTCGTTCTCATCCCACGGTGATAACAAAGGTACCCAAGAAGTTTCATAAAGATCGGTTCATAAATACGGCCTCTAGCCTGAGCCGTATAGAAGTTGTGTACAAAAAACTGATTAGACCTAATTTCGGTACAAAATGGCCACTGGCAGCCATCTTGAATTTTAGACAGCACCCAGAAACACTCGTTCTCGTCCCAAGGTGATAACAAAGGTACCCAAGACATTTCGTGAAGATCAGTTCATAAATACAGACTCAAGTCTGAGCCGTATTGACATGTGTACTTAATGTGTGTAAGTCGCACTGAAATATCAAAGTTCATCTAATTTGCATAATTTCTGCACGAGAAAAAAACCCGTATTATATGTGATGTATCCCATGGTACTAAACATTCACACAAAAAATTATTCAAATCAGCGCTTTCATATGGAAGTTCTGTGCAAAAATCTGATTGCACCTAATTTTGTACAAAATGGCTGCCATCGGCCATCTTGAATTTCGGACCGGACCCAAAAACACTCGTTCTCGTTCCACGGTGATACCAAAGGTACCCAAGAAGTTTCGTAAAGATCGGTTCATAAATACGGCCTCTAGCCCGAGCCGTATTGGCATTTGCACTTACAGTGCTGAAATTAACACCAAAAAACATCAAAATTAGTCTAATTTGCACAATTTACGCACGAGAAAAAAACCCGTATTATATGTGATGTACCCCATGGTACTAAACATTCATACAAAAAATTATTCAAATCAGAGCTTTCATGTGGAAGTTCTGTACAAAAAACAGATTTCTGCATCATCGGTACAAAATGGCGGCTGGCAGCCATCTTGAATTTCGGACCGCACCCAAAAACACTCGTTCTCGTCCCACGGTCATAACAAAGGTACCCAAGAAGTTTCGTAAAGATCGGTTCATAAATACGACCTCTATCCCGAGCCATAGCCAATTGTTGACAGACGGACAGACGGACGACGGGCCATGACAATAGCTCAAATTTGACTTCGTCAAAGTTGAACTAAAAATAAGCCGAAACTGGGTCGAGTGCTACCGGTGCACACCCAGTAGGTGGACGCTCTTCTCCTTGTACAGATTCACGGCTTCCGGTACCAGTGCGCAGTCATATAACTAATGAATCATTCTTTTGAATCCGCCAACAATGGAGTTATGTGATCAGCGGGGAGGAAGGATTCTTACTCGAATAAGAAGACGGATGGCCTCCATGTAAACAATTGTGGTAGGTTTAATAAGAAAGAAAATTTACAATAAATTTAAATTTCTTATCAGCCTACTCTACAATTGTTTACTACAGGCTGAATAGACAAAAGGAGGAGGGAATCATATAACTACCCAACCCCCACATAACTCGACTGCACTGAAACCGTGGACAGAAGAAGAGTTCCCTAGGCCTATCAAACCATAGCATCACAAACATTAGTAAAAGTCAATGAGAGATGAGGCGTATTGCACCGTGTGACGCACAGACAGAAAGGACAGTAAAATAGCACAGGGCTGGAACTGACCTTGAAGCCTAAAGGCTAGGATAGACAACAGCCTGAGCAGAAGAAAGAGGGCCCAAAGAAATAAGGTCCCCAGACTGCTCCTGCAACTGACGCAGATAGAAGGTGGAGAAAGTAGAAGCATTTCTCCAGTAGGCTGCCTACATAATATCCGACAACCTGACGGAGTTAGAATAAGCCCAGGAGGAAGACAAGGCACGC
Organism: Pictodentalium vernedei; assembly: GCA_031216915.1. Classification (NCBI taxonomy): domain Eukaryota; kingdom Metazoa; phylum Mollusca; class Scaphopoda; order Dentaliida; family Dentaliidae; genus Pictodentalium; species Pictodentalium vernedei. The sequence goes on along the minus strand of CM062296.1, from coordinate 80,256,294 downwards.
ACCTCGTGGGCAGAAATGCCATTGGTAATACAATCATCAGTCGCTAGACGAACATAAGCCGCGCGAATCGCAAGACAAATCCACCAAGAAATGGATTGAGGAGAGATCTTCTGCCGACCAGGAATAAGAGACAGAAAGAACCGTTTCCTGCCCTTCCTAACGAACTGCGTCCGGTTGAAATAAATGTAAAATGCACGAACCGGACAGAGCAAAGGGCGATTACCTTCAGCCGAAGGAAGAAGAGCAAGAAGCTCCTTCTGGTTGAAGGGAAAAGCTGCTTGATCCTGGTACCACACACCGAGAAGGGAAAGACCGAGATGATCCAACGTCGCACCCCATCCGAGATCACTGGCATCTGCTGTCGAAACACGATCGGACGTGGGCAAGTCCAACGGAACTCCCTGCATAATCCACTGAACATCTGTCCGGGGAAGAAGGTGGCGATGAAGAGAGTTTGGTAAGTGAAGCACCAGATCCTGAGGATCGACTTTCGGTCTCCAACAAATGAGCAGAAAGTGTTGGAAATGTCTGACATGTAGCCGACCGAGAGGAATGAGATCCGTCATTGAGCCGCAGAGACCGAGCAGCCAGAGAATACTCTGAGCCGTCGCGGACGTGGACTGTGAGCAGAGTCAGGGCGAAAGCTGAGAGAATCACAGCGCTTGCCCGGGGAACCGCCACCGCATTCAGCTGAGTACGGAAGTCCATCCCCAGATGACAAAACGACTGAGAAGGGACCAGGTCCGACTTCTCCTTGTTGACTCTGAACCCTAGCGACGTGAGTAAGCTCAACAATGTATCGACATCTGACTCCAGAAGAGCAGGACTGGAGTGCCTCTGGAGGATATCGTCCAGATATACCGAAGTAGTCGCCTTGGACTGTGTGCGATGGGAGGCTATCACATGCGACATCAGTCGGGTGAAGGCCGAAGGAGCCAGATTGAGGCCGAAAGGCATGGCCTTGAACTGGTATACCCTCCCCAGAAAGCGCGGACCTGAAATACTTTCATGATGTCCAATGAATCGGAACGCGAAAGTAAGCGTCTCGCAGGTCGATGCTGGAAGCGAAATCTCCCTGGTGAATGGAGCGGCGAACCGACCTGAAAGTCTCCATGCTGAAATTGGGAGTAATGATAGACTGGGTCAGGATACTCACATCGATAACCAATCGGAGTCGGTCGTCCTTCTTCGGCACCAAGAACAGGCAGGGATAAAATTCCACTGAATGAATGGTCTTGACGACCTTGATCGACCCCTTTGACAGGAGATTGCCTATCTCCGTGGTCAAAAGCTCCCGACGTGAAACATCTGCAGGAACCTGTGTTGGAAGAGACACTCTCGACAGAGTGGGGTGCCTCCTGAAGGATATTCGCAGCCCGGACCGAACAACGTCTAACACACAAGGATCGGATGTGATTGTGGCCCAATGGTCTGCAAACCCTGATATCCTTCCTCCAACCTGGGACGAATCGAGATGAGGATCTTCATCGCGAGCCCCGGCGAGGCCCGCGAGAGGAGAAACTACCTCCTCTATTAGATGAAGGATCCTGAATTCTCCCTCTGGTCTGCCGACGCTTACTCTTACCACGTGAGTGAGTAGAAGCGGCGGTAGGAGGATCAGCCCTTGCTTCGCAGAGGAAGCAGCAGGGCTATTGTTAGGCTTAGAACGGCCCCTGCCTCCTCCATCAGTAGGCTGATCAAGCTGGCGAAGCAAGCGCTGATCTTTGGAATGACGCAGGACGTCATCTCGGACCGTCGCCACGGAACCATGGAAAAGTCGCAGACCCGCCAAAGAAGCGGATCGAAGAGCAGCACGCTGCCCCTCGGGAAGGGAACAGCTTGTGTCTAACACAGCGTCCCAGAGAACTAATTCCAAGTTAGCCGTGTTACAGGCATGTGTGTGAGTAAGATGCATGAGCGCCTTGGAAATCACACGCAAAGGGGCCTGTGCGTCGTCAAACCTATCTGGAGGCAGATAAGCAGCAAAAGCAGAGATGACGTGATGTGAGAGAGAAAGCATACCCAACATCTCTCCCGAGAAGCCCAACAGGGACTCCAGAGTCGCCATAGGAATAACGGCCGACTTGGGCTCGGAAAGCCGGAGGGAGGTGGAGTCCTGATCCAAGACCGTCAAAGTCTGGCAGACGGATGGATTGGCAGAATCGTAGGAACGACAACGCCCTGGAGGCAAAAAGGTGTCAGCCCTGGTGAAGAACGAAGTCTTCATAGCCTTGGAACTCAGCTTAGAGTCCAAAGCTGCAAACGCTTCAACCACCTGTACAGACTGGCACAGTCGAAGGCGCCCAGAAGCGGGTTGCTCCACAGGTGGAGGCGCGCGACCGATGATCGCGGCCTGGCTGACACCGTCGGCTGGTCTGATGGCTTGAGATCCGGAAGGAACCCAAACACAAAGTCAAGAGCTGCCCCCAAGTCAGGCGACTGTTGACCCTCAACGTCAGGTATGTATGACCCATCTGAGTCGGAAGACACTTAACCAATCATTGGCAAACCAGCCTATGCCTCCCATGGTGTAGGCACACCAGGGGATCAGAAATCAGTCTGCTTCCAATCCCGGGAGGCGACGCCGCGGGGGGGGGGGGGGGTGGGGGGGGGGGCGCCTGGAAACCACTAGTTGCCTCGCTGGAGGCAACGGGAAGGCCCTTGGAAAGAACCCGAGTGAGCAAGGAGAGGGCCTCCCTAAGCTCACTGCAGCCGGTTCGACGTCGGAATGAACCGACAAAGTGGCTTCACTTTTGACCCTCTTCACCAGCGAATGGTCACGATCCTTCAGAACACCCGACGCGGGGCGACGGGCGGCAGCCCAAACATCAGCAGGCAGACGCTGATAGAGGTATATCAGACCCCGAGGATCGACAGTGCGGGAGCTCAGGAGTGCCTCCGCGAACCTCTGAGGGACAGAAGGTTCAGGCTGCACAAAAGCCGTCGGTCCCACAAAAACTGGCCGTCGGACCAGAGTGCGTTGAGGGAAACGCAACGGAGTCCATGGTGACCCCCACCAGGAACATCCGAATCCAAAGAGAAGGCTGCTGGGCTTGACGGCTAAGAGACCACAGCAGAGGGTTAGGCCGGCAGATCCTTCTGACTTCGCCGAGTTGAAGTCAGGGAAGGCTGAGGCCGATATCCCGCGTCTATACTACCAGACATCTCTGCAGACCCTTGCAGGGATAAGCCGAGACCGGCTGAAACGGAGACCGACGACGCTGCAGTTGGACCAGCAGTAGCAGCTGATAGCTATTGAAACTGGTGGAAAGGTGGAGAGAGCAACCGAGTTCAGCTCCAAAGGAAGAGTCACAACCCTAGTGACAGCCTCAGATGTCGACTGGAGAGGGACTATAGTACCGGCACCAGGCATCTCTTCACCAGACAACCCAACAGCTCCCGCAGTATCCATCACAGGAAAAGACTGCATTATAACTCACCAGACGTGGTCGTGTCGGGAGACCCCGAACGACAGCGTTCCCCTTTCCCACGGGAGCGGGAGGAACGGCCACGAGAACGCACCACATGCTTGGGCAAAATGCATTACCCTCAAGGAACAGTCCTGAGCATAACAGAGGTGAGAGCAGCAGAAGAAAAAGGTGAACTCAACAGATGTAGAAAGTAGAACACCCCCAACTACAAGGAAAAGGTGGCAGAAACTAAGGACCGGCGGGAACATAACTGAACCCAGGCGGCCGACAGGAACCCGAAAAACAAAGTCTGCCCTCAACAGAGAGGAGAAATTCTGTCCATACAGCCCCCCACTGACACCTAACCCCAATAATAATAATAATATCCAAAAGGATAACATAAATTTATCAACCAAAAAATTCTATGTCCGAACCGCACGGTACGCGAAAGTCGCGCGCCAACACGGAGAATATATAAATTACAATGGAAATGTGGTTGAAAATAATAACGAGAACATATAAAGTCCTGTTATTATACGATCCTCAGATCCATAATTCCAGTCACAGGAAACCATTACCAACGAGCTGAATTACTACTGTTTCTTAATTCAAATGGACGACTCGCCACACCGGCGGAAGAAAAAAGAATGATTCATTAGTTACATGACAGCGCACTGATACCGAAAGCCGTGGATCTGTACTAGGAGAAGAACGTCCCCTACTGGGTGTGCGCCGGTAAAACGCGACCGTTTCGGCTTATTTTTTCTTGGTGCTTTTGCACCACTTTTCTTTCCCAATCCCTTGGGAAAGATCAAAATAGAGAGTATATTTTTCGAGCTAGGGACTTCCACTGTAGTGCAAGCCTGTAGTAAATAATTGTGGTAGGTATAACAAGAAAGGAAATTTACTATAAAATTTAAACAACTGTAGGGCAGGTTGATAAGAAATGCCAATGGTTCATTTTAACCTATTTTAAGTCCAAATCAGAAAATACAGTTTTAGAAAATACAATTATAAAAGTTTTATAGTATTGGCCCCTGGTCTCTTACCATACCAAAGGACATTAATATCTTATTTATATATCTTTGTATATAATATAATATCTTGAGTTATACTACAAAAGAAGGGTCATAACTCTGGGATGAATGTGTGGACGAAACCCGCAATATGTGCATATCCTTTTCCCCAACGCTAGTTTGGCACCATACCGAAGAAAATCAAAATCCGACATGTAATGCTCGAAATCTAATAAACATCAGGGGCACGATTATAGAGGGGAGGGGTTAGTTGTCTTCTCACTTTTATAGTTAGATACATTTCTTTTTGTGGAATAATTATACCCCCCTGGACAAGCAAGCTGGACCCCCCCTCCCCCCCCCCCCCCCCCGAGGCAGACGGATAGCCAGTATTCTATAATAGAGGTGCCCAAGCTACTTTTTGTTTGTTGGGTGGGGGCAGTGCTAAAATGATGGGTGGACTTTTGGAAGCAGAAAAAATGCAGTTATAAACATTTTTCTTTAATTGATGCATTTTGGACGTTTTATCATTCTACATACATTGCTTAATGCGCAGAATAGATTTCGATACTTCCGGGCATGTTTTTCAGGCAAAATGACCTAATGTAGCTACATGATGACTCCTATGACGACCGTGGTACGTATGTCTTGACTAGAAATAGAAGCCATATCCGTAAGCCTACCCTCAGAAACATTCATTTGAATGAGGTATTTCGTCCAGACAGCTGAAAAGTATATTTGTTCTTCACGTTGTAGCATAAGATCTAGGCTGGTATAATTTAACCCTTTACTTAACATGAAAAGCAGACGACACTTGCAAGCAAAATTTTTGAATAACTATTTTTTTACATTTTTGTCTCTAAAACATAGGTTATGACCCCTCATTGAAACGAGGTCGACGAGCTCGTTCCAAAGAGGCATCATAACCTATGTTTTTGAGACAAAAAGTGAAAAAAATAATTAAAAAAAAATTAATTGGCGTTTTTTGTGAATAGCGCTGGCCGGTTTTGGACGTTACGTTAGGTAAAGGGTTAACATGCGAAATTCAGGAAATCCCGCAAAATCTGACGAACTTAGGGACATTGACGTTAACGACATTCTGTAAATTGCATCCCATTAATAATTTCATAATGAATCACTCCCTTGCACTCAATACCTGGCAAAATTTCTAACACTGTTACGTTGGTACGTATACTCAGCACTGTGTTCCAAAACTAATGTGAAATATCATCTATAACAAAAATCACATTCCATTACAGATTTTATGTCCACAATGTTTGAACATGTGACGTCAGAAGTCAGAATGACTACGTAACATGGAGAGTGAATTGGATCCACTGATCTCTGTTCAACCGGATTTCTGTTCTGTCAGCGAAGAACGTCGCCACCCCCCCCCCCCCTCCACCCCCTCCCCGCCTCCCGAAAGATGGCACCAAGTCAATAAGCACGGTAACTCACCTCATTCAACAGCATTTGATGGCGATGAAGGTGTTACGCCATGGGAAAACAGCTTTCACGTCAACAAACGTCATAGCGTTTACCTTGCACGGAAGCTGATAACAGTGCCTCAATTTTCCAAAAACGGCAGTTGCTTTTGGGCAATAATAACTAATAACTAAATATGTTGTAAATATCCGATTTGCATTGCTACAAAAAGTGTTGCAATCAAAACAAATTCATTTTTTGCAGAAAATGAAAGTACACTGTAAATGAAAGTGTCAATGACACTGCAGCTTAACTTGTCTGTGTGTTGGGTTTGATGAAAAGGATAATGTTCAATGTTTATGAAAGGATTATGAAATAAGACAAGAATTGTGATAATTGGGAATATGTTAATTTCTGTTCCCCATTTTAATAAAAATAATATGAGGTGTACACTGTACTAAAGAGCTGAGGGGTGGGTTAATATGACCTCACAGTTAATGTATGTGGCCCTCCAGTTAACGTATGTCAATAAAAGTTACCAAGGTACAGTGAAATTATTCCAAAATGAGTCATCCTATCAAGTTACGCTGAAATCCCTTCATAAATATGGCCTGTAGACTGTGTTAAGGATTTTTGGACTTCAGGCCTGTGTAGCCATGACGGTAGACCGATTGCAACTGAAAGGAGACGTCCCCACCTCGACATTTTACTGAGTCATTCTGCTAAGTTACAATGAAACCCCTTCACAAATACGACCTGTAGTCTGTACTAAAGTTTTTCGGGTTTTGGGCTCGGGAAGCCATCATGGTTGAATGATCGCGACCAAAAGGGGGCGTTGTCATCTGGGCATAATCTGGAGTGATAATACGAAGATACAATGAAATCCCTTCATATATATGACCTGTAGACTGTGCTCAAGGTTTTCAGGCTTCGGGCCCCTGAAGCCATCACAGTTGACCAAACACGACCAAAAGGGGATGTCATCATCTAGGCATTATATCGAGTCAACCTAACAAGTTACAATGAAATCCTTCCATAGCTAGAGGGGGTGTCAGTACCCCGTGGTTTACCAGCAGGTGGTCAATGTAAAGGGGTGGCTGGAGTAAAACAAAAAGTTCAAAACTTGCACACAAAAGTCCAAAATTAAAGAAAATAAGCAGCTAAAGGGTTAAATAATATAATAATAACCCCTAAGAAGCATGCTAACATAAAATAGGAACCATGGCAATATGCTACAAGGTAAGTCTCCACTTTGAAAAAAAGAAAGACAAACCTCAAAACCTGCACATAAAAGTAAAAAAAGTATCACATTTGTTTCAAAGGGTTAAAATTTAGAAAAATACCCTGAAAATATTACAATAACCAGCGTGGCAATATGCCAGTGAGATAAAACTCCACTTAAAAAAAAATATCAAAACCTGCACACAAAAGTAAAAAACCTGAACAGAAAAGTCCAAAATTAAAGTAAATAAGCAGCTAAAGGGTTAAATAATATAAAAATAGCCCAAGAAGCAACCTAACATAAAATAGGAACCATGGCAATATGCTACAAGGTAAGTCACCACTTGGAAGAAAAGAAAGACAAACCTCAAAACCTGCACATAAAAGTAAAAAAAAGTATCACATTTGTTTCAAGAGGTTAAAATTGAGAAAATTACCCTGTCACAGTAACCACAATGGCAATATGCCAGTAAGGTGAAACTCCACTTGAAAAATATCCACTTGGAAGAAAAGAAAGACAAACCTCAAAACCTGCACATAAAAGTAAAAAAAAGTATCACATTTGTTTCAAGAGGTTAAAATTGAGAAAATTACCCTGTCACAGTAACCACAATGGCAATATGCCAGTAAGGTGAAACTCTACTTGAAAAATATCCACTTGGAAGAAAAGAAAGACAAACCTCAAAACCTGCACATAAAAGTATCACATTTGTTTCAAAGGGTTAAAATTTAGAAAAATACCCTGAAAATGTTACAGTAACCACCAAGGCAATATGCCAGTGAGGTAAAACTCCACTTAAAAAAAATATCAAAACCTGCACACAAAAGTACAAAACCTGCACACAAAAGTCCAAAATTAAAGTAAATAAGCAGCTAAAGGGTTAAATAATATAATAATAGCCCCAAGAAGCATCCTAACATAAAATAGGAACCATGGCAATATGCTACAAGGTAAGTCGCCACTTGGAAGAGAAGAAAGACAAACCTCAAAACCTTCACATAAAAGTAAAAAAACATCAAAACCTGCACACAAACGTCAAAATAAGTGCAAAATTTGATTCAAAGGGTTAAAATTAAGACGAAATACCCTGGAAAAGAGTTAAATGTTATCGTGAACCCCCACAGCAATATGCAAAGAAGAAAAAAAAAATTTAAAAGCACAAAAATCCAAACCTGTAAACAAAAGAAGTCCAAAATTGAAGTAATTAAGCAGGAAAGGGGTTGAAGAATACAGCCTAGCCCTAAGATGCATGTTTACGTACAATAGAAAGCATGGACATATGCTACAAGGTAAATCTACACTTGGAAGAAAGGGAAAAAAACCATGAAAATGACAAAATAAGTCTAAAAATCTATTCAAAGGGTTAAAAAAAAATTTGAAAATTGCAATATGCAGTGAGGTCAACCTCACTTGAAATTGTTTTTTTTATCACAACCTGTACATAAAAGTAAGAAACTGTAAGCCTAAGTCCAAAAGCTGTACATAAAAGTCCAAAAATGAAGTAATTCAGCAGGAAAAGGGTTAAATAATACAAACATAGCCCCAAGATGCATGTTTGCATACAATAGAAAGCATGGACATATGCTGCAAGGTAAAGCTCCACTTGGAAGAAAGGAAAAACAAAACATCAAAACCTGCACGCAAACATCAAAATAAGTCTAAAATTTTATTCAAAGGGTTAAAATTAAGACAAAATACCCTGGAAACTCTACACTTGGATGAAAGGAAAAAATACCGATGAAAACCTGCACGCAAACGTCAAAATAAGTCTAAAAATCTATTTAAAGGTTTTTTTTTAAAATGCACTGGAAAGATATCGATGTTATAATAACCACCACTGCAATATGCAGTGAGGTCAACCTCACTTGAAATTGTTTTTTTTTTTTTTTATCACAACCCGTACATAAAAGTAAGAAGCTGTAAGCCTAAGTCCAAAAGCTGTACATAAAAGTCCAAAATTGAAGTAATTCAGCAGGAAAAGGGTTAAATAATACAAACATAGCCCTAAGATGCATGTTTACATACAATAGAAAGCATGGACATATGCTGCAAGGTAAATCTCCACTTGGAAGAAAGGAAAAAAAACATCAAAACCTGCATGCAAACATCAAAATAAGTCTAAAATTTGATTCAAAGGGTTAAAATTAAGACAAAATACCCTGGAAAAGAGTTAAATGTTATAGTGAACCATCATAGCAATATGCAGAAACTAAACAAATTTTTAAAAAGCCAAAAAATCAAAACCTGTTCACAAAAGTTCAAATTATTTGAGAGCGGACGCCGACGCTGACGCCGACATGATTGCTATGCCATTGGCTCACACAACTAACGTTGGTGAGCCAAAAACGACCTGTAGACTATGCTAAAGGTTTTGGGGTTTTGGGCTCGGGCAGCCATCAAGGCTGAACGATCGCGGTCAAAAGGGACGTTCTCATCTAGACATTATTGGGAGACATCCTACCAAGTTACAATGAAATCCCTTCATAAATATGACCTCTAGACCGTGCTAAAGGTTTTCGGGCTTTCGGCCCCTGTAGCCGTCACAGTTGCCCAATTGCGTCCAAAAGGAGAGGTTTTCACCTAGACATTATATGAAGTCAACCTACCAAGTTACAATGATATCCCTTCATAAATATGACCTGTAGACTGTGCTAGAGGTTTTCGGACTTTGGGCTCAGGCAGCCATCTTGGTTGAATGAGCACAACCAAAAGGGGACATTCTCATCTGGTCATCATCTGGAGTGATCCTACGAAGTTACAATGAAATTCCTTGATAAATATGACCTGTAGACTGTGCTCAAGGTTTTCCGGCTTCATGCCCCTGTAGCGGTCACAGTTGACCAATCATGACCAAAAGCGGGTGCCACCATCTAGGCATTATATGGAGTCAACCTAACAAGTTACAGTGAAATCCTTCCATAAATACGATTTATAGGCTATGCTAAAGGTTTTTGGGCTCGGGCAGCCATCAAGATTGAATGATCGCAACCAAAAGAGGACGTTCTCCTCTGGATATTATCTGGAGCCATCCTACCAAGGTACATTGAAATCCCTTCATAAATATGACCTGTAGACTGTGCTCAAGGTTTCGGGCTTTCGGACCCTGTAGCCGTCACAGTTGTCCAATCACGTCCAAAAGGGGACGTTCTCATTATATGAAGTCAAACTACCAGGTTACAATGAAATCCCTTCATAAACATGACCTGTAGACTGTGCTCAAGGTTTCGGGCTTCGGGCCCCTGTAGCCGTCACAGTTGACCAATCACGACCAAAAGGGGATGTCATCAGCTAGACATATGGAGTCAACCTAACAAGTTACAATGAAATTCTTCCATAAATACGACCTACAGACTATGCTAAAGGTTTTTGGGCTCGGGCAGCCATCAAGGCTGAATGATCGCGACCAAAAGGGGAGGAGTCATCCTACCAAGCTACAATGAAATCCCTTCTTAATTATGATCTGTAGACTGTGCTAAAAGTTTTCGGGCTTCGGGCCCCTGTAGCCGTCACAGTTGCCCAATTGTGTCCAAAAGGGGGACGTTCTCATCTGGACAGTACATGAAGTCAATCTACTAAGTTACAATGAAATCCCTTCATATATATGATCTGTAGACTGTGCTTAAAGGTTTTCGGGCTTTGGGCTCGGGCAGCCATTATGGTTGAATGATCGCAACCAAAAGGGGACATTCTCATCTGGAGTGATCCAACGAAGTTACAAAGAAATCCCTTCATAAATATGACCTGTATACTGTGCTCAAGGTTTTCGGGCTTCAGGCACCTGTAGCCGTCACAGTTGACCAATAATGACCAAAAGGGGATGTCATCATCTAGGTATTATATGGAGTCAACCTAACAAGTTACAATGAAATCCTTCCATAAATATTACCTATAGACTATGCTAAAGGTGTTTGGGCTCGGGCAGCCATCAAGGCTGAATGATCGCGACCAAAAGGGGAGGTTCTCATCTAGACATTATATGAAGTCAACCCACCAAGTCACAATTAAATCCCTCCATAAATATGACCTGTAGACTGTGCTAAAGGTTTTCGGGTTTGGGGCTCGGGCAGTCGTCACGGTTGACAGGTCACGCCCAAATTGGGAAATTCGCCTCTAGACATCATACGGAGTCATCCTACCAAGTTACAATGAAATCCCTCCATATTAAACATGGCCTGCAGACTGTGCTAAAAGTTTTTGGGTTTCGGGCCTGGGCAGCCATCACGGTTGCCAGATCTTGACCAAAAGGGGACGTTCTCATCTAGGCATTATACAGAGACATCCTACCAAGTTACAATGAAATCCCTTCATAAAAACGACCAGTAGACTGTGCTAATGGTTTTCGGGTTTGGGATCGGTTGACTGATCACGACCAAAAGGGGACGTTCTCATCTAGACATGACCCCAAACCTGCATATGAAATTTCGTGACGATCAGACAAGCACTACGGGGTGTAGCCTGTGCTAAAGGAAAATGTGAACAGACTCACAGACTAACAGACTTCCGCACGCGTGATGGCAATAGCTTATCTTGACTTTGTCAAGTTAAGCTCAAAATTACCGTATTGCATTACGGTCATATGACCGGCGGCTAGTTTCCAGGCATATGACCGTAAGCATTACCGCAAACCGTAAAACAATTTTAATTGTAATTTGCCGTTTTTTTCACGGTTTGCCGTTATTTATACGATCATATGCCTGGAAACTAGCTGCCGGTCATATGACCGTAAAAAATTTCAACCATCATTTGCCTTATTTTCCTGTAAAAATTACCATCAAAATAATTACGGTCAAAATCACCGGAGGTAGAGTCTTTCCCAACGGTAGGAACCCGGACCTCTTTCCTAAAAAAGTAAACAAATCCCTGGGTATGCCGGCCTTAGCGGAAATCCGTGGCCACAAGCCATAAGATCCATCGAATATCGGTGACGCAGTACGAACAGTCAGCTATTCTGCATGATTACCGAAACAATTATACGCATAAAAAATTGACGTTATTTGATTTTCATGTCCAAGACTGCAATGAATATGATTCACTTAGCCACAAACTTACAAAATGATAGTAATACGTTGCTGTTCGTCTTCAAAAGCATCGGTCGTCCTTCTTGGAAATAGCGACTTCCAGAGTGGCATATGGCAAGGCCGATCCCATAATTCAACATGTTTACCACCGTGCGATGTAATTGGACAGCATGACGAGAGAAATACCTTCATTGGATCAAAGTCGCGGATTTTTTATACGGCAACACCGTTAAAAGTAATTTACGGCCTCGATACCGTTGTATTTGGCAGTCATCTGACAGTAGTAAACCGTAGAATTACAGTAGATTTTTACAGTCCATTTTCTTCAAATGGTGATCGGAGATTGCGTGGCATCGGGTAACTGAAAACTTTCGAGAACTTTTTTTTCTTGAGCATTGTTTGTTCATAGCAACTTTTGCCATTAAGATGCCAGCGGTAGCCTGGATATTATCAATCTGTCATTTGCTGAATGAGGTGCCCAGAGGGTGAATTTCTTGACGCTATCCCATACAGTGGGCTAGAATCCCCCGATGTATCCTCTAGGTACCTCCTTCTGTTTAGGCCTGAGACCATGCTTCAGGTTCGGGTTCACAGAGGGTAAATTTGGTAATGCTACCCTGCCGTGCAGGGTAGCATCACCAAATTCATCCTTTGGGGACATCATTCTGCAGATGACAGACTGCTTATTTTTGGGCTTGTTTATATGTGACCATAGAGCACTGCAGCAATACAGCGATGCTGAGATCAGTGGTTGGATCGATTTTTTCTGTTTTTGAAGTAATTCTTTCCATCAACTGTCCAAATAACGCCGCTAGCAGACGACATTTGCAAATGCAGTTCCCGAATTAGGGCTGTCGCGATTATTCGATTAGTCGACTAACCGTCGACTATTGAAGTAGTCGACGTTTTTTATTTTTAGTCGATCGTCGTTCATTTTCAAGGTGGTACACGTCTACTACACGTCGGGGCTAAATTGCATTGTTTTGTGAGTTGAATGATCAATGAAGGTGAATAACTTTAAATATCTAACCATAGTTAACATTCATATCCGGAAGACTGTACGACTGTCACTGACTGTGTAAGAAAGAACACTCACAGTTACTCGAGAAGAATAGATTCTTCTGAATTTCTCCAGTCTTGTACACACGAATGCACCCATTGGAAAACCCAAAGCGCGGAAGTGACAAAATTATGACGAAAGTCAGAACGTCAGATTACTTCTCAAAGTTCGGAACTTCAGAGTAAGATCCAATTTTAACAACTGACGAGGGAATGCATAGATCTCAATGTTCAAAATTTCGAGAAACTTATTGCAGAAAGGAAACATATGCAGGAACGTTCTTTGGTACATTCATTTTAATTCATCGGCTTCAATCTAGTTCAAACTTGGACCCGCAGTCAGTAATATTATTTTTGGGGTTGGTACGTCCTACAGGACGTACCAACTCCAAAAATTATATTACGAACTGTGGGTCCAAGATTGGACTACATGTAGCTTCAGTCAGGACCGATTTGTTGTTCCCACAACCCCACTTCGTCTGAACACACTGGTGCCATTGTCATTTTCAGAGTTTCACGAACAGAAGAATGATTTGCTAAAAAATCATGGGAAGCGACTATTAATCGACTAACCGTCGATTACTGGTCACGATTAGTCGATTACAATAAATGATAGTCGCGACAGCCCTATCCCGAATAACCAAAACGTTTTCATTTTTTGCCTCGAAAACAAAGATTATAGCCTATAATTGAAATGAGCTCGACGAGATCTTTGAATCAACTTTCCAATAAGGGTCATAACCCATGTGACGAAGGTAAAAATTGAAATAATAAAATTTGTCTTACGATGTTTATGAATAGCACTGGTCGGCTTTGGTTATAATGTTTGGAAAACTGTTTTATCATATAACTTCTCCGTTTGTCGGCTTATTGGCGTTTCATATTTTCAATAAATATTAATTAGTGCTTGATTACACCTTCAGTTTATTTGATTGGTCAATTTCAAAAGAATGCTTTCTGATTGGTTGTTACCTTAAATATCTGTGTCAAATTAATGCGCGTGTAAATAGAACTATTTCAAAACATCAACAAAGCCACGGTGACTGATTTTATTTGTTATAAACATTCACTGAAATCTCAATGATAAATAAAAAATGTATAAATACATGAAAAATAGTATTTATAACGACAAATTGTGGAACTGTAATTTGTCGCGGTTATGACGCATGTCTGCGTACAGCTGTGACGCGTCGCAGTCAAATACATGATGTTCCGAGTGCAATTCCATTCTTTAACCCTTCTTTTTATATCTAAAAGATGTGTTTTTGGTACTTGTGGGATCATATGATTAACAGAATATGAAATTCGTGTTTTTGTCATACTCTATTCATGATGCTCGTCCACGAATTTCTCGTTTTGCCTAGCCAGAGGGTCGGCAAAACGGAAAATTCTTTGACTCGTTTCAGAAATAGAGTATGAACAAAACACTCGTTCCATACCTTCTATAAATTACACATTTATAATAAAAACGAATATCAAATTAGTTACAATTTGATATGATATTTCTCCATGCTTGACACACATGCGCAAATCACTGGATACCACGAATTTCCATCCAAAAACAAAATCGTAATTCTGAGAAATTTCAACAGGTATCGTGATACCTTGCACTGAATATGGCAACTGTGCAATCTGCATATAATAACAGTATACTGTATGAAGGCGATCTTTCTCATTATTTGATTGTAGACGGCGTTGTATATATATGCATTTTCCGTCCGATGACGTCGACCGGAATTCGAAAGTAAATTAATTTGTTAACAAAAGCAATGGCTTTGGAATTTACCCCCATACAGCTCTGTCGCCGTGTTTTGATGAGTTTTGATACCCTAGCTTTGCTATGGAAGTGTATTGGCGCCAACAAGTACAAAAAATGGATACCATAAGTACAAAAATGCAGATGAAGTTGTTGATATCACAGTAACACCTGTACCTCCCTGAAAATATATAAGCAAAAATACCACAAGATTTGAAGACATACTTTGAAACCTTGAAAACGTTTTTTGTCTCTTTTTACTCCCCTGTCTCTATTTACCCTGGAATGTATTACGACGTGAGATATTTTGTCAACAAGAACAATAAAAATAATTATCACATGATCACCATCAGGTAGCTTATAACGAAAAATACCGCTGCAGGCCTGGCAGTCTAGAAAACCCAGGAGTGCAAAACAATTCCTCTCCTCAGATTGCGTGGGAGTGCAATTGCACCTGGAATTTTCAGTACATATACTTGTGTGCTATTTTGGTAACAGTACGTGGAGGGTGTCACCCAATCACCTGTGGAGTGGAGGTATCACCCAAGATACTACTCTCAAACTTCGTACTGAAACACAAGGCAAATTTCAACCAATGGACCTCCGGGTTTAACCCGGATGTCCATTGGCTGAAACTGTGCTTATGCTAATTACGTTCGCATCAAATTAGCATTTATTACTTGAGAGAAATCATCACTCCACAGGTGATTTATTGACAATACTATCTCTATGTATTGTATATTCACTTCAAGGTATTACTACTGTGACTGAAAAAATTCACCACATTCAGCTACATAGTGGAAAAATTGGCATACACATCTTCTCATTATTGCAATTCTTATGTGACTGTCTTCTGCACTCAAAACGTTTCGAAATGTAACTTAGAATGGGTCATGAATTACTGTGAATCAATGCAAGATTGACAAATGATAATAGATTTTAAAGGCAGTCCCAAACAGGCCTGGCATTTCAGAAAATCAAGGGGTGCAGAAAGTTGCCCTTCTCAATTTTTTTTCTAGGCGTGCAGTACACTGCAGAAAATAAAGGTTCTTTTTAGAACCAAAACTGCTTCTATCTTGTCCCTGAGATGGAACCAGTTTAGTTTAAACAGTATTTATTTCAAATCAAATAAATTTACCAAGATTAGCATTCAATTTTAACAGAATAATACATGAACTGAAGCAGATTCAGCAGTAAACTTGGAGCTTATTCAACGCAGTCGCCAAACATTTTGAAACAAAGCGAATATAAATACCTGGTATATTGGTTCTATACAGAACCAAAACTGGTTCGATATGCCAACTGTTCATATCTCCTTTGCTTAATAATGATTTGAGACAACCTCGCATAAGCTCTAAACTTTCGGCTGAAACCCCCTCAATTTATGTTTAATTCTGTTAATATTTAATGTTAATCTTTATAAATTTATTTTTGAAATAAATACTGTTTAAACAGAACTGGTTCCATCTCAGGGACAAGATTAGAACCAGTTTGGGTTCTAAAGAGAATCTATATTTTTTGCAGTGTAGGAGTGCAGCACTCCTGCACCCTGCACTCTTAAAGAATTCCACGTCTGTCGTTCACAACACATCTAAAGGGAATGACGTTAGAACTTAACGTCGGCGTTGTAAGGCGTGTGAGTTACTTTCGGAAGTTGAATTCAATTAATCGTAACTTATTTTTCACTAACTGTTTACCTAATACAAGTAGCAGTCTATATTTGCAGAAAACATTTCCTGAATAACTAAATATTTTCATTTATATATATGTGGCCCTGCGCAGCTTCGAGATTTCTTTCGATTTCGTGCAAGCGATATCGACGATAAGCTCACGGTTGCTGGCAGCTAGACCCGTGCAGTGTCCAGTACAAAATTCTCGGATCCGTTTCTGTTTCTGAACAAAAATCCTTACTGGGTGATTTTCTAACTACATCATCAAGGTATGCCTTCGTCGAAGGCATGCCTTGATAATGTAGTTGGAATGATTCATCAGTCGCGACTTCAAGACACCTGTAGTCGATTCGAGGTTCGATTCGATTTCGAATAATCGATTCGATTCGAAACGAAAATATGTGATTCGCAGGGCCCTAATTTTCATTTTTTTGTCTTGAAAACATAGCTTATGGTCCCCCTCATTGGAAGAAGCTGGTTCAAGTGTGGGGTTATAAGCTATCTTTTTGAGGCAAAAAGTGAAAGATAATACAATTTAAATGGCGATATTTGTTAACAGCGCTGGTCAGCTGAAGTTCTAATGTTGGTTAAAAGGTTGAATTATGCATTATGTGATAACAAGTGCACAGCCAGGCGATGGATCAATATACGGCCGTGGCGGCCATATTGGATATGCCAGAATGCTGTTTATCGAAAGGAACCACCCTCTAGTCATGACTAATCAGCCATAAAGAAACATTGGATGTGTTGTTTTCAAGTTATCGCGCGGACAAATAAAAATTAATGGGCGGACAGACAGGCGGACGGACAGACAGACGGACATTGCCATACCATAATACGGTCCGCTCATATGAGCGGCCGTATAAAAAAGAATCGCAAATTCGTCATGATTTAGCATGAAATGTTTCAACTCAGGCTCAGATCGATTTTAATGAACCCGGTACATAAATTTCATATGAAATGGCAACTCAATAGAGATTCTCTATTTTTTGAAGCATACTTTTACTCCACAAGGTGTTGCTCATGCGAACTTCAGCCCAAAACAGGGTTTTGGTTCAGAAGATACAGATCGTTTTGCTTTTGTTTCAAACTTACAGTAGTAATATTTCACTTGGCGGAATGCAACAAGCTCCCCAAAGAGAATGACTGACTCCAGTAAATTTATCTGAAAGGTAATTTCCCGCTGGAACCACGGGAAGTGAAGTAGTGCCTGTTCACTACGGTAAACAGGCTCTGTTGTACTGGTAAAATAGGACCCCGTCACCAATGCTTGGGAGGTGCAAACCCTCTCTAAAATGGGCAACACGGCTTATTAACGCTCACCCGTGGTCTTGAGTTGATACTGGTGTTGTGGTCATGATTAGCCATTGTGCAAAAATATGTGGCCTCAAACACCAATAAATAAATAAATAAATAAATAAATAAATCTGGAAGGTATTGGCAATTCTAAAGAACATACATGTATGGCAATAACATGGCGATAATCTGATTTGCAAAACATTTGATTATGAGTTATCGTTGAATACCCTCCACCCATTCAAATCCATATCATCTGACGGCGAATATTCTTTCCAGTTGGAACGACAGATGCCATCGCCACGCCACCATTTGTATCCATTTTCATACCATGAAGGAGGACGTGAGTCTTGCTCGTGTAACAACGAACAAATTTTGCACCATTGTCTTCTGTTGGTTAGAAATGTTCCCGTACCTCTCCATTTAAAGTATGAATTATAAAGAGTGTCGTCTTTATCAAGTCTGTGTAAATATTTTGCTAGATGTTCCGGAGATTCAAAGTTCTCAACGTGAATAAACGAGTGAGGTGGAGCAATTCGTTTGTAATCTTCAACTGGTGCACCCATGACGATCGGTAAGATACCATACCTAACATGAAATAAAAAATGAACGAATTAGATAGTTTGAATTATCAACAATTCATAGAGCGTTATGTACAAGTTAACAGTAATTTATACCATGATTACCTATTCTACTATATATGAAAAGCCTATGACATAAATTTTAGCTTTACCACCAATCGTGATGAACACGCCAGCAATGGGATTTCAATAGTAAAAATCTGCACCTACAGTAGAACTGCATCCCCGTTGACCTTTGGCGACGTCGACCCGAATGCAAACTTACTTGTCTAAATTTATCGCACGTCGCCTCGCGAAGAGTGAAATGGAAGTGGTAATTATTTATTACGTTTTTAAATGGGTTTACCTCATACGATGCCAAAAATTAACAAACATGCATTGTCTCATGTTAATAAAGCAGGCATAACTCGAAACAGTTTGTTATTATGTTATTAAAACGAAAAAGTCTCAGATTCTTTTTTTTTCATTTCGTTTCGGCGAAAAAATTGATAGCGGAAGTTCCGCTCACCGATCCTCGTGTAAACTAAAACAGATTCGCTCGTATGCACGTCTGGTGCTCAGTAAAATCGAGAAAAAATAATAGCGACTCTTAATAATCTGACGACCATGGTATAAATAAAATATACTCATAGTAGCTTGGTGTACCAAATGTTCACCACTCGTGGTGAAGTGGTGTTAACCGCGCCTCAAAGGCTCGCGGTTAACACCACTTCACCACTCGTGGTGAACATTTGGTACACCAAGCTACTATGAGTATATTTACACAGACAACCGCTGACCCCCCACCCCCTCGAAACTCTAAGTTAGGTTGAGCCCATTGGTGGTACGTATATAGCTTTTTGTGGTGTGAGGTGGGGTTTAAACTTTTGCAGAATTTTCAAATTAACCATTTACTCAACAAGTCGGCCACATCCACCCGCATAATATGCAAATTCAGCAGCTGAATAAAAAAATAAAAAAAGAAGATATCCGGGGTAAATGTTTCGACGCAGACTATCCGGACAAGGTTTCACGAAAGTGGTCTCCGATCGAGAAGACCATGTATTCGCATTCCGCTGTCCCAGAACCATCGCCAGGCACGATATGAATGGGCCATGGACCACGTTAGATGGACCAGAGAAGATTTTTACAGATGAGTCAAGGTACTGTCTAGACCACACAGGTAGGCGTTCTAGGGTATTGAGAAGACCAGGAGAGCGATTCCATGCAGCCAACATTGCTGAGCATGACCGCTATGGTGGAGGGTCAATCATGGTCTGGGGCGGCATCAGCAGGGATGGACGTACAGAGCTCTGTGTTCTTGAACGTGGGGCATTGACTGCTCAGCGGTATATTGATGAGATCCTGGATGTGCACTTCAGATTGTATGCAGGTGCATTGGGTGATAGATTCATTCTGATGGACGATAATACCCGCCCTGATGTTGCCCATGCTGTCGGGGAGTGCCGACAGAGGGATGGGATTGAGCGTATGAACTAGCCAGCAAAATCCCCTGACCTCAATCCAATTAAACATGTCTGGAATGAGTTGCAGCTTGCAATCGTGCAGGGACAACTCTTATATTATAGCCCATATCCATTCTTCTGTTCTTTCGTCTGCAGCACAAGAACAACGCAGTGCGAAGTTTCGCTTTCCGGGTTAACTTTTGTACAACCTAGCAACGAAATGTCACGCCATCATTGTTCCAATGGCGTAGAGTCGCGGGCAAAAAGGTCGAAAAGAGAGGGGTTTTTTTTATCAAATAAAGAAGTCGTAGTATGATGATTTGATTATTAATTTATGATAAACATGAAGTTAAATACCTTGTGGATAGCTGCACAAGAAAACTGTGTTGATGAATCTTGGATCAATGAACGAATTCACAAATGAACTGAGAAGGGGTATCGGTCAGGGCAAAATAGGCTTTCATTACTTGTGTATTATATAGACTACTGTTTGTGTAACACGGGTCAGGACTGACGTGGTGCATTCATTGTTATCGGTGAAAAAAAGTGGTTGCAGCTACAACTTCCAGTAACTGTGGTTGAAGTAAGTAAAACTAACACTGAATTTTGGTCTCATATACTCTCATACTATATTTTATTCATTTCCGTTAGACTTTTCATCGATAAACTCCACTTAACACAAGAGAAAATGAAAAATTATGCTGAAATTCGAATACCGAGTCAGGTCAGAATATTTACAGTTCACATGCAACGTTCAGATGATTTGGATAGAACTTGCAGATACTCTTTTTGAGATATCACCCAACCACTGATTGATTAATACCAAAAAAAAAAAATGCCATCAAAGTGCAGTGGGAAATAATGGAAAAAGTGGCCTGTCTGCGGGAACCCAGGCATTTGTCTGTATGGGAGTCAGATTTGTTATAATGTCTCAATCACTGTTTGGATTTTAGATACAATGTTGCAATTTCTGTTTGGGTCAATTTATTTATTTATTTATTTGTTTATTTATTTATTTATTGGTGTTTAAGGTCACACATTTCTGCACAATGGCTAAGCATGACCACTGTTTGGGTATATAAGATCAGTATTAATGAGGTCGGAAACACGGGGAGCATAAAATCGTTTAGATCAAACCTTTGGTGGGCCAAAAGTATGTTTTGATCCATTGCATCACTTCTCTTTTTTTTAATTTTAACCCGTCAAAGAATTCTTAAACGGTTAATTTTTTCTAACCAGTTAACCGGTTTGTGGTCATCTTTTCCAGATTCAAACACCAAATGAGAATTAAAAGCATACAGAAGACGCCGCAGATGTGGGTGAGGGTAATGGGGAAGTCGACATCATGTTAAAACAAAGTTCACTGAAAAAAAACAAAAACATACGTATATTTTAAATTTTGCGATATGAGCATTACAATATTTTTTTTTAGAAAATCAGGATCATTATATTTTTCCTGATTACATCAACTAAATAGTTAGTTCAGGTTTTGAGGGGTTTTTGTCCTGATTATTTCGTTCAAAGTTTCAAATGGATGCAATTCGTGAGTTTCGAGATAGTAAACAATAACTAAAAACGCGTCAACTAAGCCTCATTTTAAAATTTTGAATTAGGGATTTACTATTTTGGCAAGACAGGCAAGTGAAGTCGACAGTACGGCAGATCGCGGGAGGCGACTACAGTCGACCTTTTAGTCAACTGTTTGTGTCCATCTCCAAGCAGAGGCGGCGGAAGCTCGATAAAAGTGGAGTGGCAGAAATTTTCAAGGCTACCATGGTTCAGCCCAATGGGAGGAAAAGTTACAATCGTATATCGGTAAATGTTCCGCGACACACTACAGTGTATTGTTTAGATGAGCTTGGCGCGGTGTGGTCACTGCCCTGTCCATTTCTTCAACTTCGGTCATCTTCCAACCCGAAGGCTAGCCTTCGGGTTGGAAGATGGTCGAAGTAGAAGAAACGGACCAAAGCGACCGACCTTCGGGTTGGAAGATGGTCGAAGTAGAAGAGACGGACCAAAGCGACCGAAGGTGGGATTCATTGCCCAAATGTTGTTTGGATTTGCAAATAAAATATTACAGGAATGCCTGTACACTGACACGTTTGCATGCACCCATTTTAACTCACTGTGTAACCACGCACCATTTGCGTGGAAAAAAAGTGGAAGGGCACGTGTCCCCTGTGCCACCCCCCCCCCCCCCCCTGGTTGCGCCGTCTCTGTCTCCAAGTGCTATTAACCACCTACATGTCCCTAAGTTTCGCGCCTCATTTCTATTCTAAGAACTAGGTAGTACATTGATTGCATCAATGTGCAAACTGCAATGCGTTATGCAGTTAACACCTTTATGTTTTCAAGAAACGATATCACATTGTTTCGAATAATTTAGGTCGTGTTGTGATCATTTAGACTGTAGAAGCACATAAATTACTAAATAAGGGCCCCAAAAATCCTACTAATTGCACGGCAATACCAGAACTACCCGGCACAGGCTGAGAACTCGGAAATTAATGTTTGACTTATTTTTCATCCACACCCTACGATCCTTTATAAATTTAACAAGATAATCCCCTTTCAAAACAAATCAACCAATCTTCTTTCTATTCGTCTCAAATGCGCACAACTCGGGGGTATCCCCGAATACCCGGTGTCAAGTGAAAGACGAGACAATAAGATTTACACTTGTGTATTAGTCTAGTCTGAGCGTCTGCAAATCATTTTAAAAAACTATTAGTTCGACCGCCAGGGGGACTAATGAGTGTTTTAGCATATAGTTTTTTTTTCTCAGCAGATTCCGATGATCTAGGGCGTCATTCCGAAGATTCTACCCGCTGCTGACACGGACGCTGGAAGCACGAGGGCAGCTTCCCTCCCTGCCTTCGGGCCACGGGGGCGAAAGGGGGCAGACAATGCCCATCGCAGGTTCATTACTCATTTTTTCCAATGATTTATTCTCGAAATAGAGCTAAAGCTAAAATATACTCCAAATCTGTTCTCGGAGCTTTCAAAATTCTGAACGGCAGTTGGGGATGAGAGAGGGACCCTCCTCTCAACCCCCCCCCCCCCATATCGGGCCTTCGGCCTTCAAGACATGCAATGCCCTTTTCCCGGATCTGCCCCCTCCCTCCTGCCATAAAGTGCTTCCGAAGCCCCTGGCAGCTGAGCCGGCAGCCTTGAAGAATTTGAGAAATTCGACCAAAACAAAGATGGCTGTCAGGATGGCCGTCATATTAGAAAAAATACAGTTGTTTCAGTGAAGTGGAAAAAGATATAAATACAAAGAATATATGACGTACGAACAGGATCATAAATCAGTGAATTAAGCATGATGCTAAAATAAAGAGTATGATACTCAATTAACATTGTATGATACCCAAATAATATAGTATTATACTGAATTAATTCAGTATCATACTCAAATAATTGAGTATCATACTTAATTATTTACGCAGCATTTATGAAATCATACCAAATAATATAGTGTACCAAATTATTAGAGTATCATACTAAAAAAACAATTATGACCCTCCCGTACGTGAACCTGATTTCAGTATCATGCTATTTTATTTATGCTGCATTCATGAAATCGTGCACAATAATATAGTATGATTCTAAATTAATTGAGTATCATACTAAAATAAGTATCATACACAAATAATATAGTATGATTCTAAATTAATTGGGTATCATACTAAAATAATTAAGTATCGTACACAAATAAAATAGTATGATTCTAAATTATTTGGGTATCATACTAAAATAATTAAGTATCATACACAAATAATATAGTATGATTCTAAATTAATTGAGTACCATACTAAAATAATTAAGTATCATACACAAATAATATAGTATGATGCTAAATTAATTGAGTATCATACAGAATTAATACAGTATCATACACAAATAATATAGTATGATGCTAAATCAATTGAGTATCATACTGGATTAATTCAGTATCATACACAAATAATACAGTATGATGCTAAATTAATTGAGTATCATACAGAATTAATTCAGTATCATACACAAATAATATAGTATGATGCTAAATTAATTGAGTATCATACTGAAAACCTGTCAATCAACACATTCTAACCAATCAGTGGCGCCGATAAATACACGCTAGATTTTCTGGCGCCACATTTAAATAACACGATAAGCAAATGGAAGACCGATATAAAAATGAATCTGGAAGGTTTTCTTGAAGGCGCTCGCGGTATCGTGTCTACGGTAACCCGTACTTTACAGTCCTCGATCAACGAAACATCTGTTTCAACAGCAAGTATGAGACTGGAAGCTTTAGAAAGAAATGTGAACAAAATGGTTGCGAGGTTCCCGGAATGTTCAGCCCTGTTACCAGTATTAACAGAGGCTGTGCAGATTGTTGAAGAAATGAAAAGGTAAGAATAAATATTCGAAAACACCACGTTTTGGACAATTGAAACGGTCTCGTCGATCAAAATAAGGCAAGACGCGACACCTTGAAGGGGGTGGTGGTGGGGGGAGTGGGTGGTTGGTGGTGGTGTAATATGTACACTATTTGAAACAAGGCAATGGGCAAGAACATGGATGTTACGTCGGGGGGGGGGGGGGGGGGGTCTCACGCCCCGCCCCACCACACCAAATCCGGACACAGGTTGTGAACGGTTAGAAGTTCCCGCGGGACATGCCAAATTGCTGAAACTTCACCCTGCAAAGTGAGTAGCTGTCATAGTAATTAGTGTCAAACACTCGTTTTAATTTTCCTTCTTCCAGCAAAAAATTAGCCTGAAAAAATTTCCTGAAAATTTCGTGCGGTTGAAATTTTGCAACACTTAGAACACTTGAAATATCAGTCGAAAAATTATATCCCAAAGATTGAGGGTGGGTGCGCTTAACGCAAATTCATCTCCAATCGGTGGGAAATTTTGTCTGGCCCGGGTTGGGGGGGGGGGGGGGGTGCTGTTTAAAAGTTTGAAGATGACAATATTCTCCACCGAAGACCCACTAAACACCCTGTAGCCACACCCAGACGAAGATTCAACGATGGGTTATTTATTTATTTATTTATTTATTTATTTATTTATTTATTGGTGTTTAAGGTAAAATATTTCAGCACAATGGCTAACCGTGACCATGACAGTTTTACGGCTGGAAGAGATTGACGGAGAGAACCACTGATCAACGACAAGTAACTGTCAGCTCTCAAGCAATCAAACTCCACACAAGCAGGATTGGCATTGCTTGAAGACAGATGCACCATCGACGTGCAGTACGCCTTAGTACACAACGCCTCCGTGCTCCCATGTGGATAGTGGGGGTGAAATATTTTGCCCAAGGACACAACGCGGCTGCGGCAGGGCGCAGGTGGGATTCGAATCAAGGATCCCTCGTCTCGCAGACTTCCCCCTCTACCTACTGAGCCACCGCGTCCCCTGATACACTTGTTAAATTAACAATGCATTTGCTGAAAAACAAAGCACCAAGGTGTGCAAACAATTCAACTCAGGAATTCTTTTCGAAATCAAAATTAGTAATTTTGAGTGGATTGGTGGCAACTACACTCATAACTGCACACACATGCATATACTTCACTATCGTTGACGTACCCATTAACTTACAGACATCTCCTTACACATACATACACATACACCCCCATCCACACACGTGTTCACCACCACCCCCCCCCCCCCCCCCCCCCCCCCCCCCCCACACACACACACCATCCTCCGCCACACATGCACACTTACATTCTAACGTAGATTTTCTTAGTTTACAATGCAAAACTGCCTCGAACCGATGTGGTATGGTAATAGTAATTTGCCATTGATGTAGGTTTTTATTATACAGAAGGGAGATAACTCTGTACGATTAAGTACAGGTTATGGGACATCAAGCAATCCAATTGGTTAGTTAGTGTCAGGAAAGTGAAGTGATTGGGTAATCTAGATAAATGAAACAACAAAAGTACTCGGAATAGGGTAGGAACTACTGGTATTACGTACCACCTTACCAGTAACAGGATGATACAAAGCATTTGGTAGGTTAATACTATCAACGGTTAGGATGGGACCTACAGGGGAATATACCACCATACTCTGCTGCCGTTCTGTATTACCAGGCATTGACCCCACCCCAGAATACCGCTCAATAATATGAAGCACCTGGTGGATCAGTAGTACCAAGGGCCACATTGCTCGATGGGATTCGAGTCATTCGAGCAATGACTTTTCAATAACTGTTCAATGGCTTATAAGGGATATTTGGGATAGGTATGTCTTGTGGTACAGGTAATAGTATCCTCAGATTAGTATCCTATAAAAGGTATCCTCGATAGGTATCGATAGGTATCCTCGATAGGTATCCTCGATAGGTATCCTCAAAAAATAAAATGCCGGGCCATAGGTATCCTCAAATACTCGCATGTGCCTTTGTGCTAGGGCACATTGTGCCTTTTCACATAAGCACATATCGGCACATAAAGCACGTGCCTTTGTGCTAGGGCACACTGTGTCACATTATGCTTTTTCACATAAGCACATATGACAAAAAAGGGGTGCCGATGGTCATATGTTTTTCCAAAAAGGGGTGCCGAAATTTGGGGTGCCCGAGGATATTGCCACTGGATATAGATGTGATGAGAATTGGATACAACATCGTTGTATAAGGGGTGATAACTCTATACGATTAAGTTCAGGTTATGGGAAATCAAGCAACCTGATTGGTTATAAATGTTCTAGATAAATGAAACAACAAGAGTACTTAGAATAGGGTCAGAACTAACAAAAATAGACCAGAAATAGCTAAATATAGTAACAATAAGCAAAGCTGTTCCAACAGATAGGCGTTTCTACGCTACTGGAGTATACTCTAGAATAAAGGAACATGGCCAGATAAACGATAACTATTTCATATATAGATAGAACCAGAGAATTCTGGAAGAATTCGAAATAGTAAAACTTGTCGGGTTGTTTGTGGTAATTATCCAGGGAAGTCATTCAAAAAAATTCTCCGATTCAATCGAACATACCCTCCGAACATACCCCGTCCTATTGCAGAAAAAATGGGTAACATAGCAACCACATGCCACCATAGAAACCAAGATAGCGACCTCCAGTATACAAAATGGACGACGGAAACACGTATCACCCCAACAACACGCGCTACGCATGCGCACTAACAACACGTATCACTATGGGGATGACGTCACAACGTGGCCGCCCACGCGGGTTACCATGACAACAGAACACGACGCCACTACCTCACGTGACATGACGTCACTTCCGGGGTCCTGCAACGGGGTCCTGCCAACTAGGCCCCAAAACCACATTACATACTACTCCCGTCACCTATTCTATTTATGTCGACTTAAACCCCATTTGTTGATTAACCACAGATACCAAGCACTACTTCCCTTACCGGGTTTCGCAAGGGGAGCTATCACCATTACCATCTTTGTACAGCCTAATTTTTCGGTTCAAAATCATATAACAGTATACTATATTATGAAATCTTACTGTATACATTCATATTACATTGGATGGAGTGGACATTTCAGCTTCATTGAAGTTTGTACGGGAGCGCAGTGGTTCAGTGGTGACCGCAATGAACTTCAAACCGACAGGTTCACGATTCGATCCCGCCAGAGGTAACAGCGTTGTGTCCTTGGGCACGGCAGTTAATCCCGTGAGGAATCAGCGGCGCTGTGTGATAAGGCCCACTGCACTTCGATGGTGCATCTGTCTTCAACCAGTGCTAACCCTGCCTGTGCGGACTGCCAACGGGAGTTCGACAGTTGCTCGCCGTTGTTCGGTGGTTCTCTCCAGGAACTCCGGCTTCCTACACCCGCAAAACTGTCCGACAATAGATGACGTTATCCCAATAAATAAATAAATTTCAAGTTCGCACACATGTTTTGTATAAAAGTTTACCACCAGAGCTTCATCGACCCTTCGAACACAAGACACAATTATTACTTAATACACAACTCACAAAATATAAAACAGTCCAATCTCTGCAATGAATAAATTTTCGTCACCAAGCGTCACTCGTAACCTTCGAATTACTATTACCATACCACATCGGTTCGAGGCAGTTTCGCATTGTAAACTAAGAAAATCTACGTTAGAATGTAAGTGTGCATGTGTGGCGGAGGATGGGGTGTGCGGGGGGGGGGGGGGGGGTGTATGTGTAGGTATGTGTAAGGAGATATCTGTAAGTTAATGGGTACGTCAACGATAGTGAAGTATATGCATGTGTGTGCAGTTATGCGTGTAGTTGCGATGGTACGAGAGTCAAGCTTCCACCTCTACGAGTACCACCAATCCACCCAAATTACTAATTTTGATTTCGAAAAGAATTCCTGAGTTGAATTGTTTGCACACCTCGGTGTTTTGTTTTTCAGCAAATGCATTGTTAATTTAACAAGTGTATCAGGGGACGCGGTGGCTCAGTAGGTAGAGGGGGAAGTCCTTGGGCAAAACATTTCACCCCCACTATCCACATGGGAGCACGATGGCGTTGTGTACTAAGGCGTACTGCACGTCGATGGTGCATCTGTCTTCAACCAATGCCAATCCTGCTTGTGTGGAGTTTGATTGCTTGAGAGCTGACAGTTACTTGTCGTTGATCGGTGGTTCTCTCCGTCAATCTCTTCCAGCCGTAAAACTGTCATGGTAACGATTAGCCATTGTGCAGAAATTTTTTACCTTAAACACCAATAAATAAATAAATAAATAAATAAATAAATAAATAAATAAATGAATAAATAAATAAACCATCGTTGAATCTTCGTCTGGGTGTGGCTACAGGGTGTTTAGTGGGTCTTCGGTGGAGAATATTGTCATCTTCAAACTTTTAAACAGCAAACCCCCCCCCCCCCCCCCCGTCCCCTCCCAACCCGGGCCAGACAAAATTTCCAACCGATTGGAGATGAATTTGCGTTAAGCGCACCCACCCCCAATCTTTGGGATATAATTTTTCGACTGATATTTCAAGTGTTCTAAGTGTTGCAAAATTTCAACCGCACGAAATTTTCAGGAAACTTTTTCAGGCTAAATTTTTGCTGGAAGAAGGAAAATTAAAACGAGTGTTTGACACTAATTACTATGACAGCTACTCACTTTGCAGGGTGAAGTTTCAGCAATTTGGCATGTCCCGCGGGAACTTCTAACCGTTCACAACCTGTGTCCGGATTTGGTGTGGTGGGGCGGGGCGTGAGACCCCCCCCCCCCCCCCCCCCCCGTCGTAACATCCATGTTCTTGCCCATTGCCTTGTTTCAAACAGTGTACATATTACACCATCACCAACCACCCACTCCCCCACCACCACCCCCTTCAAGGTGTCGCGTCTTGCCTTATTTTGATCGACGAGATCGTTTCAATTTCCCAAAACGTGGTGTTTTCGAATATTTATTCTTACCTTTTCATTTCTTCAACAATCTGCACAGCCTCTGTTAATACTGGTAACAGGGCTGAACATTCCGGGAACCTCGCAACCATTCTGTTCACATTTCTTTCTAAAGCTTCCAGTCTCATAGTTGCTGTTGAAACAGATGCTTCGTTGATCGAGGACTGTAAAGTACGGGTTGCCGTAGACACGATACCGCGAGCGCCTCCAAGAAAACCTTCCAGATTCATTTTTATATCGGTCTTCCATTTGCTTATCGTGTTATTTAAATGTGGCGCCAGAAAA
Organism: Pictodentalium vernedei; assembly: GCA_031216915.1. Taxonomy (NCBI): domain Eukaryota; kingdom Metazoa; phylum Mollusca; class Scaphopoda; order Dentaliida; family Dentaliidae; genus Pictodentalium; species Pictodentalium vernedei. Next base: position 80,226,723 of record CM062296.1, on the reverse strand, counting down.
TCTAGCGTGTATGTATCGGCGCTACTGATTGGTTAGAATGTGTTGATTGACAGGTTTTCAGTATGATACTCGATTAATTTAGCATCATACTATATTATTTGTGTATGATACTGAATTAATTCTGTATGATACTCAATCAGTTTAGCATCATACTATATTATTTGTGTATGATACTGAATTGATTCAGTATGATACTCAATTAATTTAGCATCATACTATATTATTTGTGTATGATACTGAATTAATTCTGTATGATACTCAATTGATTTAGCATCATACTATATTATTTGTGTATGATGCTGAATTAATTCTGTATGATACTCAATTAATTTAGCATCATACTATATTATTTGTGTATGATACTGAATTAATTCAGTATGATACTCAATTAATTTAGTATCATACTATATTATTTGTGTATGATACTTAATTATTTTAGTATGATACTCAATTAATTTAGAATCATACTATATTATTTGTGTATGATACTTAATTATTTTAGTATGATACCCAAATAATATAGAATCATACTATATTATTTGTGTATGATACTTAATTATTTTAGTATGATACCCAATTAATTTAGAATCATACTATATTATTTGTGTATGATACTTAATTATTTTAGTATGATACTAAGTTAATTTAGAATCAAACTATATTATTGTGCACGATTTCATGAATGCAGCATAAATAAAATAGCATGATACTGAAATCAGGTTCACGTACGGGAGGGTCATAATTGTTTTTGAGTATGATACTCTAATAATTTGGTATGATGCTATATTATTTGGTATGATTTCATAAATGCTGCGTAAATAATTAAGTATGATACTCAATTATTTGAGTATGATACTGAATTAATTCAGTATAATACTATATTATTTGGGTATCATACAATATTAATTGAGTATCATACTCTTTATTTTAGCATCATGCTTAATTCACTGATTTATGATCCTGTTCGTACGTCATAAGAATAAGCACTATAATTATGTTTTCTGGATCAGATTGTTCTTCTGAATGTTCGATAATGACTTCAAACATGGCCACAAAGATGGCGGGTCGAAAAGGTGAAATTCTTAGTTTTAGGTTAATTCCAACAAAAAACTTTTAGTAAATAGAATATGGTGGAGCATTCGACCCCAATAAATAGTTACCAAATTAATGCGTCATTCCGTCACGAATGAGGGAATCTTATACAAATATTTTCTATTTGATCATGGGTTGTAACTCTTGGTGGATTACACAGGCCGTAATGCGACCAGGGGCTCATCAGCAGGGACGTGGCTAGAGGTTTCCGATTGGGGGTGTAGTGAATTTCCAACTAGGGGGAGGGACCGGGAGGGCCCCCCTCCCGGTTCCTCCCCATAGTTGGAAATTCACTACCGAGAAAACTTTAAAATGAAGCCATGAAAGGGGGCATAAATTTAATTCTAGTAACCGAAATGCCAATGCATTTATGATAGGATTATCAGGTTATTATTATTGGGTATTATTCTGGGAAATGAATATGTGCTAAACAAATGCTCAAGCTGAGAACTTTGAGCAGTTCACACTGTTCTAACATTAAATCAGATCTTGTGCAGGAATGATCAATTTTCGATGTTTCGTCATTTTGAATTTCTTGAAGTGCATTTCGGGGATTTTTTTTTTGTTACAATAAGTAAATGTACTATAGAAATTTCGTACCAATTGACATCATGCACACTTATGCAGCTCCATACACTGCAGCTGTAAATGGTAACAGTTAGAACTGTTGCCGATTTGAAACAGAGTTGGAATTTTGGGAAGTAAAGGAGACAACCTCATCACTAAAGAAGCTCTAAAATCCAGATGGATGGAATTTCCAATTATTTATGACTTGGATATATGAGTAGTCGGTGAGAAGCATCGGAATATAATCCCAAATCGTCTCGCCACCCTTGCGATCTCTGGTTGCAAATCCAGTTGCTGGCTGTTGGTCTCTTTCTTAGCGAGTTTGTTCATTACAACATTCATCTATCTGCTCTGCATGACTGCCGACTCGAAATGTCAAATACTAATTTGTACATCAAACATAGTACTTGATGTTTTGCACTCATAGCAGGCACACATGACAGGGGCGGCGGAAGGATTTTCAAAGTGTGTGTGTGTGGGGGGGGGGGGGGGGTGGATCGGGCGATGGATGGTCGTCGTCCGAAAATTTTAAATTCCAGGGTCTCAAAAACCCAATTTCCATGCATCTGAGCGGATATTTTGCGATTTTTCTGAGGATGTATTGAAAGATTTCACACTTTGGGAGCCGTTAAAAACGTCGGTAAAGCATACAGGTGAGGTCTATTTATCAGCTTTGGTCGTTACGACCAAAGCTGATAAAAAGACCTCACCTGTATGCTTTACCAGACGTTAACAGCAATTATACTGTATAAACTGTGGATTATCTTGTCTGGAGTGGATTTGGTACTTGTTTGTCTGTAAGATTACGATCTATTTCAGTTAAGCGACTTTTAACAGACTGTATACATTTTAGCGTTTGTTGGCACTTACTGCAAAAAATGATTCGAAATCGATCGAAACTGAACCAGTACGAGAGAAACATAGCAGGAGAAATTATGGGGGAGGCTCTGGATCCGCCCCTTGTTTCGCCAGTCATTGGTTGTGTTAAAATATGTGCATACAAAAAAACATGGCCCTGCAAAAAAGTGGAGGGGATGAAGTCCCCCCACCCCCAGCTCCGCCGCCCCTGCATGAATCTCGAGGTCTGTCCCAAAATATCAGTCATGAGAGTCTCGATGCCACAAACTGATGTCAATGATTCCCCACCGACTTCCAAAACTTTGAGCACACCACCTTTACATTTTCCGAAACAGTCAGCAACTGGATTCGGAACCAGAGATCCAGTGGCGTAGATAAAGGGGAGGCCGAGAGGGGGGGGGGGGGGGCAGAGCCCCCCCCCCCCCTCCCCACCAGAAGTTTTGTCGGAAATTTTTTTGGGACCATTTTTAGGCGAATTTATGCCTGCCTAATAACATTAAAATGCTGGCTTTGGGGATAAAAACATGCCACTTGGGGTAAATTTTGGGTAAAAAAGACCAATTTTCAGTACATTTTCAGTAAACAACAGATTCTTTCTGTTTGTTTGGGTTTTTGTTGTTGTTACACTGTCGGAAAATTTTCGGTCTGTCGGAAAATTTTGGGCTTGCCCCTCCGCCAGCGAAAAGCCATCTACGCCGCTGCAGAGATCGCAATATATTCCGATGCTTCTCACCGATTACGCATATATCCACTACAAAACTTTCCTTTATATGGGATACCATGAAGATGGCAGATTTTGTTCCACATAATGATGGAAAATGAATGTATACACATCTGTGTCATCATCGAGGAGAGTAGCATGAATAGCAACTAGGATCACCTGCTGGACAATGATATTGTCTTCCCCATGGCTAGTTGTCTTGTCATGTCTATCTTTGACAACACCGTTATATTGAGCTCTTCTGTGCCGTATCTTTATCAGTTATGAACAGGTTATGTTTGGTTGTGTTTTCAACAGTGAACTTTTTGTCGCACCAATGGTTGACAATTATTTTCTTATTTTCGGTCACAGTTTTAGTGTCAGTTTCTGTGTTGATAGAGGTGGACTGGTATTATGTTCAGCTTGAATTTTCGACAACAGTTGTCAGCACTCCTGCTAGCCATGGTATTGCACTTGGTCCTGAAATCTTTGTACCGATCAAAATAAGATAGGTGTCTCCTAACAAAAGTCTTTTCTTCACGTGATCCTAAAATTTTTCAACAAAATCTTTCACAACACGAAAGGTACGATTGGATGCCAGATGGGATAAATAGAGGACTTCTTGTGTTTTTGAGTGGATGCCAAAAAATATCTCATAAGTCATAATAGCCATTTGTCTCGGTCACGAGTGAGATAATTTTCTGTATCCACTCAAAAACACTAGACTTTCTTTTTATTATAAGCTTTTTATAAGAATCTGACTATTCCTGTCGATAACTCCACTCGTTTCAACCTTGAATTCACGTATGAAAGTAAACAGCGCATTGATACGCGAAGGTGATTTGATCGATACTCTGAACAGGTAGCGTCTTCTGATCTGATTCAGCTGGCGGATTTCATGCATCAATTCAAGGTGAATATGTGTTGAATTATTGCTGGAAGTGATCGATATCCACTCAAAACGCTATCTTCTCTTTTCATTATACGTTTTTAGAATAAATTGATCATTTCCAGTGATAATTTGACTAGTATTCACCTTGAAGTGATGCTTTGAAAGCCGCCATTTTGATTGGAACCATGAAAGTGAAAATTTCGATATCTTCACAGTGGGGGATACGATTTCTATCTTTTCGCAGTTTTTTCGATAATCTATCGTTTAGCGTATAATAATACACGACAGAATCATAACAAGAAGACTGCTGATGATTATTTTCCTTGATCAATATGTGAATTGACAACGAAAAAGTTACGAAATCCGCGGTATACCTTCGTGGTCTCTTTTTCATTTTTTTTTTTTTTGCGGCCATGTTTTTAGCGTTGTAATATAAAAAAAAATTCTTCAACGCTGCTGGTCCGACAGATGTTGGGAGTATTGTAGCAGAATGTCTGAACTTGCGATACCATAAAAGAAAACACGCGTTAGTCAGAAATCGGGCTTCGGCGACCAGACTATATCACTTGACCGTTGGGCGTTTTGGGGTTATTGATTATTAATGGGAATTTCGTGGGCAAACACGAAAAAATAAGCGGTTGGGCAAAGAGGCGTTCAGTAATAATTTGGTCACCACATAACTTTCTCGATTTCACGATCAGACCATGAAATGTCGTGTTCTGCTGAGGCAGTTTCCTAAATTGTCTGTGTCGTACAGTACGGCCGCCGTGGACTGGCCAGTTTCCACGGGGTGGGTAGTATATCCACGGGCATGATAATAATAAATTGCAAACACTAATTATAGAAATAATCATCAAAGCTTTAATTAATGAAGTACCGGGGACAACCCGAAGCTTCATTAATTAAAATTTTGCTAATGATGATTTTTATTACCTCATAAACGCGTGCGTGGACCCCACTGCCCACGCGTGGATTTTTCAAACAGAAATTGAATTTAACCCGGTTATACGATGACCACATGTCTAGTTTTTACATTTTCCTGTGGTCAGTCTTTGAAGTAACACGCCATGGTAGGAATTTCCATTCGCAACAAAACCGCCTTTCCATTGGCTATCAACTTCCCCGATACGATAGAATCCAATAAAGGGGCCGAGCTGAAAGAAATTTAAGTGATGACCCAGCCGACTGGACACCTGTTGTCTTTCTCAATATTTTCTCGTGTTTTCTCCAGATAATCTCATTAGTTACGGAAAAACACAAGAACGCCCAACGGTGAGATGATACATCAATATAAAGCTTACGGTCTCGTCTTTCACTTGATGCCAGGTACAGTATGACCGCCGCGGATTGGTGACTTTTCACGTTATCACGCTGGTCATCCTATAATACCCATCGGGTTTTACTTTAATCGGTTATAAATTGACAATTATGACCAATATGTCTTTGATAACTAGATATCACGGAGATGGAATCCATCTCTGCGGGCCCCGCAGCAACTAACTGATGTAAGGTATAAACTGATGTGAACCGTAACACTAAAATATTTCAAGCAATAGGTAAAATCTGATTAAAATCCCTTCCCGGACACGAACTTGTCAGAAAAAAAACCCAAATTCTGAATAATTTGAGATAATCTACCCACATACCAAATATCAAAACCCTATCTATTAAGGGGAAAAGGTTACAGCTCGGACACGAACTTGTCAGAAAAAGACAACAAAATCTGAATAATTTGACCTTGAGGTCAAACTTCAAGGTCAAAGCATGGCAACCTTGGTACGCGACACGTCGTCTTGAGATAATCTATCCACATACCAAATATCAAAACCCTATCTATTAAGGGAAAAAAGTTACAGCCCGGACACGAACTTGTCAGAAAAAAAAATCTGAATAATTTGACCTTGAGGTCAAACTTCAAGGTCAAAGCATGGCAACCTTGGTACGCGACACGTCGTCTTGAGATAATCTATCCACATACCAAATATCAAAAACCCTATCTATTCAGGGAAAAAAGTTACAGCCCGGACAGGAACTTGTCAGAAAAGAAACCCGAATTCGGAATAATTTGACCTTGAGGTCAAAGTTCAAGGTCAAAGCATGGCAACCGTGGTACGTGACACATCGTCGTGAGATAATCTACCCATATACCAAATATCAAAACCCTATCTATTAAGGGAAAAAAGTTACAGCCCGGACACCAACTTGTCAGAAAAGAACCCCGAAAACGGAATAATTTGACCTTGAGGTCAAAGTTCAAGGTCAAAGCATGGCAACCTTGGTACGCGACACATCGTCTTGAGATAATATACCCACATGTCAAATATCAAAACCTAATCCAGAAAAAACCCAAATTCTGAATAATTTGACCTTGATGTCAAACTTCAAGGTCAAAGCATGGCAACCTTGATACGCGGCACGTCGTCTTGAGATAATCTACCCAAATACCAAATATCAAAACCCTATCTATTAAGGGAACAAAGTTACAGCCCGGACACGAACTTGTCAGAAAAAAACACAACAAAATCTGAATAATTTGACCTTGAGGTCAAACTTCAAGGTCAAAGCATGGCAACCTTGGTACGCGACACGTCGTCTTGAGATAATCTATCCGCATACCCAATATCAAAACCCTATCTATTAAGGGAAAAAAGTTACAGCCCTGACACGAACTTGTCAGAAAAGAACCCCGAATTCGGAATAATTTAACCTTGAGGTCAAAGTTCAAGGTCAAAGCATGGCAACCTTTGTACGCGACACATCGTCTTGAGATAATCTACCCACATACCAAATATCAAAACCCTATCTTTTAAGGGAAAAAAGTTACAGCTCGGACATGAACTTGTCAGAAAAGAACCCCGAATTCGGAATAATTTGACCTTGAGGTCAAAGTTCAAGGTCAAAGCATGGCAACCGTGGAACGCGACACATCGTCTTGAGATAATCTGCCCACATACCAAATATCAAAACCCTATCTATTAAGGGAAAAAAGTTACAGCCCGGACACGAACTTGTCAGAAAAGAACCCCGAAAACGGAATAATTTGACCTTGAGGTCAAAGTTCAAGATCAAAGCATGGCAACCTTGGTACGCGACACATCGTCTTGAGATAATATACCCACATGTCAAATATCAAAACCTTATCTATTAAGAGAGAAAGATTACAGCCCGGACGCACGGACAGAGCGATCACTATAGGGCGTCCGCCTCACGTCGAGGCCCTAATAATCTATATGCTAGTTTCGAAAGGAAGCAATCAGAATCCCAAACAAGTTACCCTAAAAGACGTCTTTTTGACCATATATCGCAGAAAATTATAATGTAATCCCCGAAGCGGGCATGCAGTAAACCACGCACCGGGCAGCGCCGTGCGCGTCACGGGTTTTGTTTTACAAAAACAGCGGGGAGTGCCACAATAACTAATAGGTATGTTCTTACTTAAATACGGCACATTTTGTTAGGAAGTAAGATTTAGTTTCCTAAAATGTCTTTATCAATGGAGCGCTGTCCAATTGTCTAAATCCATAACACACTGCTCTATTTCGTAACGAAAACACACTGGATTGAAATACAGAATGCATATTATCACCATCCATTTAGTTTTGTAACCAAAATGGAACCTTCTTCGACAAACCATTGAAATGATGTAGATGCTGAATTCATCAGTCAATAATGTTAACTCGGAATTCGTTCAGAGTAAAACGTATTTATCACAAAATTCCACGTACAACGGACTCGTTTATCGTCAAAAGGCTGCCCGCACCGGGTTTTACATGGTATTTGCCCGATGCAGGTTTTACAGGATGTCCAGCGTGTTTATGGGCTGTATATATCGACGAATACAATAAAATATTAGACTGCAAACACTTATAATAGGAATAATCATCAAAAATTTAATTAATGAAGCACCGGGTACAACCCTTTTGCTTCATTAATTAAAAATTTGCTGATGATTTTTATTACCCGGTAAACGCATGCCGTGGATATCACTGTCCACCCGTAGATTACGGTCAGTCCACGGCGACTGTACACACTAAAAACTAAAGTGTTAAAACTGACACTTTCAAGGTGTTAAACCCATTCTTACTCTTAGGGTTTGATTTTAACACTCAAAGTGCAATGCTTTAAGCACTTAGACATTACAATCGTCAGACATCTGAAACTTGAATGGATGGCACTTCCCATGTGTCTAGCAATGGTGGTTCTTCCAGAATCGTCCATAATTTGATTTGCGCTTGGTGTGTACATAATTAAAAGGACACAAGGCAGATGACGCGGATCAGGCTCGAGAGTTCGAGCCTGATCCGCGTCATCTTCGTTGTTTCCTTTTAAGTGTCTCGACATTACACTTGTCAAGTGGTATTATTGTAACACCTGTCAAGTTCTGGGACATCTACACTTGAACAAAGTGCTAGTTCAGCAATTAGTAAGTGTTAAATACAGCACTTCAAGTGTAGTTTTTAACACTTTAGTTTTTAGCGTGTTCTGTACACGGGGACACATCAAGTGGTTCACATGTGAAACAACTAGAAAGGTCGGTTGGATTGTTTTGAAAGGGGGAGTTGTATTCCTTGTTATATTTATAAATCTATTACTAGGGGGTCGAAGAGAATTGACGAAAAATAAGTTTTCCGCGAGCTCAGCCTTTGTCGAGAGCATACATGTGGACAATTAATGAATCTTTATCAGTTATCGGACTTGGCGGTAACCGGATCTCGTCAGATCATCGAAGTTAAGCAACGTCGAGCCCGGTGTGTCTTCGGATGGTTGACCGTCTGAGCGATCGATTCGAATTCCCGCGTTATGTCGTTGGGCAAGACACTTAACCCCGATTGTCCACATGGGTGCACGATGACGCCGTGTACTAAGGCATATTGCACGTCGATGGTGCGCATGTCTCCAACCAATCTAACCCCGCCTGTTCTGAAGTGCGGAGTTTTGATGTTGGGGAGCTGGCAGCCGCTCATCGTTGGTCGGTGGTTCTCTACGGGTACTCCGGTTTCCTCCACCCGTAAAACTGTCACGATCATGATTAGCCACTGTGCATAAGTATGTGACCTTAAACACAAATAAATAAATAAATAAATAAATAAATAAATAAATAAATAAATAAATAAATAAATAAATAAATAAATAGATATCGGATTCAAATTCCGGGCCTGATAATGACTACGAATTAGAATCGGAATCACATAGTTAATGAAGACGACGGCAACAGGGGTACAATACTGATTCCAACAGCAGGCAATTGTCACACCACACCTATAATTTGACAATTATCACCACGAAAATGTAAAAAGTGGAACCAAACTATAATTCCATCGGGTTCGTGAAGTTGATCTTGTGAATTGCTACATAATATATAACAAATCATTACATTTATTTATTTATTTATTTATTTATTTATTTATTTATTTATTGGGGTTTAACGACACTTTCGACAGCCAGAGTCACCTCTGTCGTATAGTGTTGCTGGTGGAGGAGGCCGAGGTACCCGGAGAGAACCACCGAACAACGGCAACTATCTGACGCCCCAACGTACTAACTCCACGCACGCAGGGTTGGCATTGGCAAAAACAAGAGAACCATCGATGCGCAGTACACCTTAGTACACAACGCCCCACCCGAGCAATCGACATTAAGTGCCTTGCCCATGGAAACAACTCAGTTACCCTTGGCGGGGATCGAAGTGTGAAGCTTTAAGTCTGAGGCTCAATGCCCTAACCACTGAGTCACCGCGCTGCCTAAAATTGTTTATTGCCTTCTGAAAAAAAAAAAATTCAATGAGATCCTCAGAACGGTTTTAACCCTTTCACCACTTTCCACGGCATAATTTCGTCCCATTTTTGTCTTATTGTACCCCCGACTTGAGAGTGGAAGGGGTATCAAGTGGAGACATCCGTCCGTTCGTCCGTACTGACATTTTCCCCTGCATCTCAGTCACGGCTACTCCGATTTGAATGATATTTGGTGTTGTGATAGAGCATCACGGAGGAACGATACCTGTATAGCATGAGTTTCTTCCATACATTTTGTCCTCAGTTATGTCCCTTTTCCACTCTTTCGACTTAGAAAGAATATTTTTTTTTAGGTCGCGGCCATTAGCAGCCTTTTGCGACGGGGCCTCTTGTTATAAGAGGTCTATACACGGGGCATTGATGATAAAATAATAACTGCAGCCTGCAGACAGACGGCTGCAACTGCGGTTATTATTTTATCCTCCCTGTATATTGATATTGGTCTGACCCATTTCACTGTAAGTGTATACAAAGGTGATATCATTCCAGGAAAACGAGGATTCAAAGGGTTAAAATTGTAGACCTGTAGTATAATAACCTATATATTGGTAAAGTTCCCGTAAAATATTACGTGCTGAGTTTTGTTTCTCAGAATATTCCACACCAAAAGAAATTTTAAAAAATAAAACAAAGCGTGGGCCAATGCCCCCGACCCGTAAAAAGTTTTCTAAGTCGAAAGAGTGAAAAAAGGTCATAACCCTGGAAAAAAATGCGTGGAAGAAATTCACGCTATATAGGTATCGTTCCCCTGTGATGCTCTATCACAACACCAAATATTCAAATCGGAGTAGCAGTGGCTGAGACACAAGGGAAAATGATGTACGGGCGGACAGGCGGAGGTCTCCACTAGATACCCCTTCGATCTTTCAAGTCGGGGGCATAACAAAATAAATGAAAGTGTCAATGACACTGTAGCTTAAATTAACTGGGTGCTGTGTTTGATGAAAAGGAAAATGTTCAATGTTTGTGAAAGGATTAAGAAATAAGACAAGAATTGTGATAATTGGGAATATGTTAATTTCTGTTCCCTGTATGCTATGTTTTCAATAAAAATAATATGAGGTGTAGACTGTACTAAAGAATTGAGGGTGGGTTAAAGTGGCCTTCACAGTTAATGTATGTGGCCCTCACAGTTTATGTATGTCAATAAAATTTACCAAGTTACAGTGAAATTATTCGAAAACGAGTATACTATCAAATTACAATGAAATCCCTTCATAAATACGGCCTGTAGACTGTGCTAAAGGTTTTGGGGTTTCGGGCTTGGACAGCCATCACGCTTGACCAATCGCGTCCAAAGGGGGACGTTCTCATCTAGACATGACTTCAAACCGGCATCTAAAATTTCGTGTCAATCGGACAAGAACTATGGGGTGTAGCCTTTGGTAAAGGAAAATGTGAGCAGACTTACAGACTCACAGACTTCCGCACGCGTGATAGCAACAGCTTTGTTGACTTTGTCAAGTTTAGCTAAAAATGAAAGTGTCAATGACACTGCAGCTCAACTTGTCCAAGAAGGGACTGAACTAAATAGAAATTCCAGTAATGACAAGTCATTCACTCAAGTTTCTACAGAAAAGACATCACACCAAAGCTACAAATGAAATCTGAAAATAAAAGTGTCAATGGCACTGTAGCTCAACTTGGTAAGGCATGTACATGTATAGTATGTGACACAGCAATGACAAACATCTAGGTAATGACCTGATAACAAAGTACATATAAAGTATTGTAACGGTCTGCACATAAATACTGACCGTAGCCTGTAACAAATGTATAGGTAAAGTATTGTAAAGGTGGGTGACAGTCAGATGCTAAACTAGGAAAAGAAATCTCTGAGTCCCAGAGTGGGTCTGACTTCACCCCAAAATATTTGTTCTCATAGCACAGTGATAACAAAGGCACCCAAAAACACACTCGTTCCTGTCCCAAGGTGATAATAAAGGTACCCAAGAAGATTCGTGAATATCAGTCAATAAATACGAGCCGTATTGAAGTTGTGACAAAAAACTGATTGAGCCTAATTTCGGAACAAAATGGCCACTGGCAGCCATCTTGAAGTTTGGACCGCACCCAGAAACACCCTTTCTCGTCCCAAGGTGATAACAAAAGTACCCAAGAAGTTTCGTGAAGATTGGTTCGTACATACAGCCTCTAGCCCGAGCCGTATTGACATGTGCACTTACTGTGTACAAGTAACACTGAATAAATCAAAGTTCATCTAATTTGCATAATTTCTGCACGAAAAAAATACCCGTACTATATGTGATGTATTCCATGTTACTAAACATTCATACAAAAATTTATTCAAATCAGAACTTTCATACAGAAGTTCTGTACAAAAAACTGATTGCACTAATTTTAGTACAAAATGATTGCTGGTGGTCATCTTGAATTTCGGACAGGACTCCAAAAAACTCGTTCTTGTCCCACGATGATACCAAAGGTACACAAGAAGTTTCGTAAATATCGGTTCATAAATACGGCCTCTAGCCCGAGCCGCATTGGCATTTGCACTTACTGTGCTGAAAGTAACACTAAATACATCAAAGTTAGTCTAATTTGCACAATTTACGCACGAGAAAAAAACCCCCGTATTATATGTGATGTATCCCTTGGTACTAAACATTCATACAAAAATTATTCAAATCAGAGCTTTCATATGGAAGTTCTGCGCAAAAATCTGATTGCACCTAATTTTGTACAAAATGGCTGCCAGCGGCTAACCTGAATTTCGGATCGGACCCCAAAACACTCGCTCTCGTCCCACGGTGATAACACAGGTACACCAAAGAAGTTTCGTAAAGATCGGTTCATAAATACGGCCTCTAGCCCGAGCCGTATTGAATTGTTGACGGACAGACGGACGACTGGCCATGGCATAAGCTCAAATTTGACTTACGTCAAAGCTGAGCTAAAAATCGGGTGAGGGTGGGGCCTGAAAAAGATCGGATAAGAGATGCGGCCTGTAGGGTCTGCTAATGGAATTGTTGACAAGTTATTTGCCAAATCCAAGACGGGCACTGCCATCCATGTTTTTCAAAAACATTCAGAAAACTTTGATAGCTCCCATCTAGACATCACACCAAAGCTACATATAAAATTTCGAAAAAGATGAGGTGAGGGATGTGGCCTGGAGGATGTGCTAATGGAATTGTTGACAATGTATATGTCAAATCCAAGATGGCCGGTGGCGACCATCTTTTTTCACAGAATGTAAAAAAAATTTGATAACTCCCATTTAGACATCATACCAAAATTACAGATAAAATTTGAAAAAGATCGGATAAGAGATGCGGCCTGTAGGGTCTGCTAATGGAATTGTTGACAAGTTATTTGCCAAATCCAAGACGGGCACTGCCATCCATGTTTTTCAAAAACATTCAGAAAACTTTGATAGCTCCCATCTAGACATCACACCAAAGCTACATATAAAATTTCGAAAAAGATGAGGTGAGGGATGTGGCCTGGAGGATGTGCTAATGGGATTGTTGACAATTTATATGCCAAATCCAAGATGGCTACTGGCGGCCATCATTTTCAACAGAATACAGAAAAAATTGATAGCTCCCATCTGGACATCACGTAAAAACTACATTAATTTGAAAAAGCTTGGGTGAGAGATGCTGCTTGCAGGGTGTGCTATTGAAATTGTTGACAATTCATATGCCAAATCCAAGATGGCTGCTGGCGGCCATATTTTTTATCGCAATTCAAAAAAATTTGCTAGCTCCCATCTAGACATTACACCAAAGCTATATATGAAATTCAAAAAAGATCAGGTGAGAGTTGAGGCCTGTTGTGTGTGCTAATGGAATTGTAGACAATTTATGTGCCAAATCCAGGATGGCTACTGGCGGCCATGTTTTTCAACAAAATTCAGAAACATCCGATAGCTCCCATCTAGACATCATACCAAAGCTACAAATGAAATTCGAAAAAGATCGGGTGAGAGATGCAGCCTGTTGGGTGTTGGCGGCCATGTTTTTCGACAAAATTTGGTAAAGTTCGACAGCTCCCATCTGGACATTGCCCCAAAGCCACATATAAAATTTTAGGCTGATCGGGTGAGAGCCACAGTCTGTAGGGTGTGCTAAATGAATTGTTGGACAATTTATATCCAAATCAAAGATGGCTGCTGGTAGCCATATTTTTCAAGGAAATTCAGAAAAATTCAACAGCTCAAATCTAGACATCACGCCAAGTCAAAGCTGCAAATGAAATTTGAAAAAGACCGGCTGAGAAATACCGCCTGTAGGATGTGCTAATGGACTTGTTAACAGTTTATATGCCAAATCTAAGATAGCCGCCGGCGGCCATGTTTTTAAACGAAATTCGGAAAAATTCGATTCAACAAATGAAATTTGGGACTGATCGGGTGAGAGCTGCGGCCTGTGTGTGTGCGGTGTGTGCTAAGGGATTGTGGACGTACGGACGGACGACGGGTCACAATTAACTCATCCCAATAGCTCATACTTGACGTTGTCAAATTGAGCTAATAATACAGTTCGGTCGACGTTCACTGCTCGTAATCCAACCGTGGAAAGTGATGTCCGCACATGCGTTTACGGGATAATAAAAATCAGCAGCAAATTTATTTATTAAATTTATTAAATTTTTGCTGATTATTCCTATAATTAGTGTTTGCAATCTAATACCATTGGGTCTGTGGATATATTGCCCACCCCGTGGAAAGTGGCCAGTCCACGGCGGCCATACTTTACCCTAAAAAAAGGAAATAAAACTATCACTACCCAGGGGCGGCGGAACGGTTTTCAAAGTGTGTGTGTGTGGGGGGGGGGGGGGAGGGGGGGGAGGCTGGATTGGGCGGTTGATGGCCGTCGGTAGGAAACTTTTAAATTCCAAAAAAAAACATTTCCATGCATCTGAGCGGCTATTTCGAGATTTTTTAGGAGATGTATTTGAATGATTTCACACTTTGAGAGACGTTAAAATAGGTCGGTAAAGCATACAGGTAAGGTCTATTTATCAGCTTTGGTCGTAACGACCAAAGCTGATAAATAGTCCTCACCTGTATGCTTTACCAGACGTTTACAGCAAGTATACTATTTGTGGATTATCTTGTCTGGGGGTGGATTTGGTACTTGTGTGTCTGTAAGATTACGATCTACTTCAGTTAACCGATTTATTAACATACTGTATACGTTTGCTGCCACTTGCTGCAAAAATGATCTGAAATCCATCGAAACTGAACCAGTACGAAACATAGCTTGCGAAAATGTGGGGGAGGCTCTATACCTGTCCCCTGTTTCACCAGTCAATGGTTGTGTTAAAATATCTGCATACAAAAAAACATGGTCCGGCAAAAAGGTGGATGGGCTGAAGTCCCCCCCCCCCCCCCCCCCCCGGTTCCGCCACCTCTGATACCCTGTGATTTCTATTTCGAACATCAACATTAAAAAAAACGTTAACTATACTCACTTGAACGAATTAGTAAATAATTTCTCTGTGATGTAATATCGGCAATTGGTGTTTTCAAATGCAAGGTAAAATTTATAATCCTTTAATGTTTC
The DNA here is from genome assembly GCA_031216915.1 of Pictodentalium vernedei. Lineage (NCBI taxonomy): Eukaryota > Metazoa > Mollusca > Scaphopoda > Dentaliida > Dentaliidae > Pictodentalium > Pictodentalium vernedei. The sequence goes on along the minus strand of CM062296.1, from coordinate 80,211,285 downwards.
TCGCATGCACTCACGTGATTTGTTTAACATTCTGTTACATTTTTGTTTTCCACACAGACCAAATATGTCCACTGGTATGTGCTTTGATAATTGATCCGCGTACCATCTTCTGTTATTCCTTGCATGGCAGTTTGAAACAAACCACGCCACTTTTTTCGATTTGTTTTGCGCATAATTTCTGTTAAATTTGTTTGACAAAGCAAATGGTGTGTTTGGAATGAAAATTGAATAAGGAAGTGGAATCGTTGAATCAGGTCGGTAAGAGAGGGTCCAATTGAACTGGTCTCCTGGCTGCAAACCTAAATCTACACCTGGACTTTCTCTTCTACGCATGATCCAGATTTGCTTCAAAGGAATACGATCCTTCGAACGGTGTGGTTGCCCATGTTCAAATACAACGGCATCCATTTCAGCAATGCGTCTAGGGTCCATAACCATTTCACACCGACTGACTGGGGCATCTTCGAAAGTGAAATTTCCAGGTCTGACGATATTTTTTACGGTGCCATCATACCTAAGAATGAGTTTCCGTTTGGTGGATTACCGCTTTGGATAGCTTTTCTATATTCCTTTGGAACATATTTCAACTGAGCACTAATCCGCTTGCGCACGGGATACCTTGGATCAAACAAAATTCGTTCGTCCAGATTTTCTCGATTTCTCTTGACTGATATTCTTCGGATTCCATGCGAGGTTTTACTTCGTATACGTAGTTTGTTTTTCGTAATTGCGATTGGATTTGATGTGTAAACGACAATTGTACCAAACATGCAGAGCATATGCACAAAAATAAGATACTCCGTTTGTTATTGCATAGCATACCTGTTACCAATTTCTCATTTCCTGAAAAAGTGAATATAAGGTTCATATATGTCATATTACCTTCATGGAAATAAAAATTCCATAAGGCAGAAAATTTTTAAACCCATGAGCTTCAAACTGAGCACTTAAATTGAGGTAATTTCTCACAAAGAAAACATATTTTTTTTATGCCAAGCGATGAGTTTTCCCTGGGTATCGCGCTCCATCAACTAGGTTACAGGGACGTGGCGACAGGGGGTGGGTGGGGGGGGGGGGGGGGGGGGGGGGGGGGGGGGGGGTCCTATAGTTGGAAATTCGGAGGGCAAGTCATGAGTAGTTTTAAACTTCATCTGTCTGGATTTTAGCGCTTATTTGGTGATGCTGATGTCTCCTTTACTTCTCAAAATTCTAATTCGGTTTCAAACTGGAAAAAATTCCCACTTCAAGAACATCACATAATGTAAAATAGTTATCCTGTGCTAATTCCATCATTCAGAGTTACAAAATGATGAAACATCGAAAACTGATCATTCCTGCATAAGATCTGATTTAATGTTAGGACAGTGTGAATTGCTCAGAGTTCTCATCTTGGGCGTCTGTTTAGCAAATATTCAATTCCAAGAAGAATACCTATTATAAATGTGTTGGCATTTCAGTAACTAGAATTAATTTTATGCCCCCTTTCATGGCTTCATTTTCAAAAGTTTCCTCGGTAGTGAATTTCCAACAAGGGGGAGGGACCGGGAGTGGGGTTTTCCCCTCCCGGGTTACTCCCCCTAGTTGGAAATTCACTTCCCTACACCCCCCAATCGGGAACCTTTAGCCGCGTCCCTGCGAGGTAAGTAGGTCTATCACATTTTCGTGACTAAATTCCTGGAGGGCCTGAATATTTTGAAGAGCTTGGGCCATGGTTAATATTATTTTTTGGTTTAGCGATATTCGCCTCATTTTGTTTTTTTGCCCGAAATAATAACGAATTTTCGTTATTATTAGACCCGTAAATGGGTCACCTCCTTTATAGGACCAGAAGAATGTACACCATTTCATGTTTCTTCCTCAGCCACTGAAATGCCAGATTATTACCTCATTTTTGCCAGATTACTATCGTAATCTGTCAATAATGAGGCAATAGTCTGGTGTTATTAATGGTAAAATATTGACTAAGGGTACATTTTGTTTTAGACTGTTCTGTATATAACCCTGGCCACTTAACATTCTGCTGTCTGAATCAACGTACAGAAGGAAGAAAGAAGTGTGTAAGTGCAAAATGATAAAATATGCATCTTGTGAAAAGGGATATAATATGCCACTTCCCACACGAGGATATAATTAATAATAACCTCATTCCGCTTTTGTTCTGATAACCTGGAATAACGCTAAATTGAAAATTAACTAGACATTGCCCTATGCCTATGAGATCGCATCAGACAGAAATTGACCGTTTGGGCCAGATTTGGGTAAACATTGTCTAAAGGAAAAAGTTGGGGGTCTTTTTCTTTTCTTTTTTTAAACGATCCTGCGAAAAACCGCAACCCGGTCCGACCACGAAAATTGACAGACTCTTGAAGAGCACTTGTCAAACTATGCGGTACTTGTGACAAACACGGCACGTGAAATGCCGTGTTGAATAGGGCTTTTAACCAGGTCATGAATACTTTTTTTTATTTGGCGGGTGGGGGTGGAGTGCTAGAGTTGTCCCCACCCCCTCCTAACCCCATAACCACATCCTAAAGTTTCAACTCTCTACATGATAAACTTAGGAAGGAGTTGATTACACCATGAAGGTACCCTGAATTAAAAAAAACACTGGGAATTTTTTCAGTCGATAAAGAGCAATAATTTGGTGAAAAAATTGTTACACATCTTCATTGTGTATGTAACCATATCCTAAACTTTACAATCTCTACATTACAAACTGTGGAAGGAGTTGATTATACCATGAAGGTACCCTCAATTAAATAACACAGGAAATTTTCTAAGTCGATAAAGGGCAATAATTTTGTCCGAAGATATTATTTCCGCGAACATTATTAATGTTGCGTATCTTCAAGGCACGTGTAACCACATCCTAAAGTTTCAACCCTCTACATTATAAACTGAGAGAGAAGTTGATTACACCATGAAGGTACCCCCAATTAAAAAACCCAGGAAATATTCTAAGTCGATAATGGACAAACATTTTGAGAAACAATATTTTCTCGGCAAACTTCATAGCTGTTGCACATCTTCATTGTACGTGTAACCATATCCCAAGGTTTCAAATCTCTACTTTACAAACTGTGAAAGGGATTGATTACACAATGAAGGTACCCACAATAAGGTACCCTCAATTAAAAAAAAAACACTGGAAATTTTTTCAGTCGATAAAGGGCAATAATTTCAGATAATTTTGTTGAAAACATTTTTTCTGCAAACTTTATAGATGTAGTATATCTTCAAGGCGCGTTAAACCCATATCCTAACGTTTCAGCTCTCTACATTAGCAACTGTGGGAGAGGTTGATTACAAAGAAAGTATCCTCAGTTAAAAGACACATGAAATTTTCTATGTTGATAAAGGGAATAACTGTGACAAAACACACAAGGTCTTCTGATCTCCAAAAATGGTAATGGACAGAATGTAGTTTTTGCATTGTGCAAAATTTCAGATGCATGTAGCTGTACTGAAAGGTGTGAGTGTAGTGTATGGTACAACTTCCGGACAGACTGACGTACACACGGAATACTCTATACCTCCACCGGGTAGGCAGGGGTATAATGAAAGTGCCAATGGCACTGTAGCTCATCTTGACAAACTTGAAATGGTAAATCTGAAGATCATTGGTTCCAATGTTATTTGGGGAAACTTCAACATAACAGCATTGTGTGTGCACAACATCAGAGAAATTCATGCGTTTTTAAATGTAAACTGTAAGGCTGGCTAAAGGAAGAATGTCGATACACAAGTGCAGTAAGTTCGGAGGTCTTTCAAAATGGCAACTTTTTTCACAGAAATGAATCTACATGTAAAAGCTTCGCCTAATGAGCACACCAAGTCCAAAAACAATCCTACGATAAATGTGCCCTGTTGGTCATGTTAAAAAAGAATGTAAATGCACAAATGCAATAGATTCAAAGATTGTTGCTGACAGCCACAGTTTTTGATACAAATGAGTTTAAAATCGATAGCTCCTAACTCTGTCACCCTGAATAAGCATATGAAGTTTCAAAACAACCCGATAATGAATTTGCCCTCTGAGGCATGCAAAAGGAAGATGTTAATGTACAAATGCACTCAATTTGACGGTCATTGCTGATGGCAACGATCTTTTTTATCCTTTTTATGGAAATTCATAGATATACCCTGTAGAGAGTGCAAAAGGGATAAATTGCTACAAAAATGTACTAAATCCAAAGGCTGGTGCAAACAACAATTTTTTTTTTATGGAAATGAAAAAAAATCAACAGCTGACATCTAGAGGCAACCCAGAACAAGCGTACCAAGTTTCATGCGATCCTATCATAAAATGTGCCCTGAGGGCATGCCAGAGGAATATATTGATGCCCGACTAAACGAAGTTCAAAGGTCCTTGACAGCGGCAAAGTTTTTTGCCAGAAATGGAAGAAAATCAATAGCTCCCATCTAAAGGTTACCCCAAACAAGCATACCAAGTTTCAAATTGATCCGATTATAAAGGTGCCCTGCAGGGTGTGCCAAAGGGAAATATTAATACATATGTGGACTAAGTTCATCAAAGGTCGTTTCCAGCGGCAACATTTTTTGACGGAAATGGAAGATAATCGATAGCTCCCACCTAGAGGTCACCCCAAACAAGCATACCAAGTTTCAAACAGATCAGTTCATAACAGTGACCTGTAAGGCATGCCAAAGGGATATATTGATGCCTGACTAAACTAAGTTCAAAGGTCGTTGCCAGCGGAAACATTTTTTGCCCGAAATGGAAGTCAATCGACAGCTCTCATCTGGAGATCACCCCAAATAAGCAGAGCGGGTTTCAAAGCAATTCGGTCATAAATGTGTCCTACGGGCTGTGCCAAAGGACAATATGGAGGTCTGACCAAACTAAGTTCAAAGGCGGTTGCCAGCGGCAACATTTGTTGACGGAAATGGAAGAAAATCAATAGCTCCCATCTACAGGTCACCCCAAACAAGCATACCAAGTTTCAAATTGATCTTATTATAAATGTTCTCTGCAGGTTATGCCAAAGGGAAATATTGATGCATAAGTGCACAAAGTTCATCAAAGATCATCAAAGGGTCGTTGCCAGCGGCAACATTTTTGGACGGAAATAGAAGATAATCGACAGCTCCAATCTAGAGGTAACCCCAAACAAGCATACCAAGTTTCAAACCGATCAGATCATAAATGCGTCCTGTAGGGTGTGCCAAAGGAATATAATTGATGCCTGACTAAACTAAGTTCAAAGGTCCTTGCCAGCGACATTTTTTGACGGAAATGGAAGAAAATCGATAGCTCCCATCGAGAGGTAATTCCAAACAAGCATACCAAGTTTCAAATTGATCCGATGATAAATGTGCCCCTACAGGGTGTGCCAAAGGGAAATATTGATTCATAAATGCACTTAGTTCATCAAAGGACGTTGCCAGCGGAAACATTTTTGGATGGAAATGGAAGATAATCGATAGCTCCCATCTTGAGGTAACCCCAAACAATCACACTACGTTTCAAACTAACCGGATCTTAAATGTGTCCTGTAGGGTGTGCCAAAGCGGTATATTGATGCCTGACTAAACTAAGTTCACAGGTCGTTTCCAGCGGCAACATTTTTTGCCGCAAGTGGAAGAAAATCGATAGCAGCCATCTAGAGGTCACCCCAAATAAGCATACCAGGTTTCAAAGAAATTCGATTATAAATGTGCCCTGTGGGGTGTGCCAAAGGGAAATATTGAAGTCTGATAAACTAAGTTCAAACGCCGTTGCCAGCGGCAACATTTTTTGAGGGAAATTGAGGAAAATCGATAGCTCCCATCTAGAGGTCACCCCAAATAAGCATACCAAGTTTCTATTCATAAATGCGACCTGTACAGTGTGCCAAAGGAAACTGTGGACGTACGTACGCACGATCGGACGTACGTACGTACGTATGTACGCCGACGGACGAGAAGTGACGGCAATAGCTCAGCTTGACTTTGTCACGTTGAGCTAAAAATGATGAGGCAGATTTTCAGTGATGAGCGACAAGACAGGTGCTTGAGAAAGAAGGTTCGTTTTAATTACCTCGTGGAAAAAAAGGCATTATCAGGTGGGACGGAAATAAAACAATAAGCTGGAAGCAGAGTGTGGGTGGGGGAGGGGGCATGTCAGCCCACACTTCTCATACCATATCTTGTACCGCCCCCCCCACCCCACCCCCATTTCATGCATACAAAATATTCGAAGGCGTTAGTAGGAGATATGGAGATTGACCCTTATTGGGGGGACCTAGGAAGTGACGTCATAGTCAAGTCATTCAGTGACGTCATGTCGAGTTGCCATGGTAGCCCGCGTGAGCGATCATCTTGTGACATCATCCCCATTGTGATGAGTGGTGTTAGTCCGCATGCGCAGCGCGTGATAGGGTGATACGTGTTTCCGTTGGCCATTTTATATACTGGAGGCCGCCATCTTGGTTTCTCTGGTAGCACGTGGTTGCTATGAGCCCGAAAGGCCTACAATAAGACAGGGGTATGTTCAGAGGGTATGTTCGATTGAATAGGAGTAAATCTAATTACCATTAACAACCCGACAATCCCTCTAAATAATCAAAATCCACCCAAATTACCGAAACGGACTTAGCGAAGCCCCTTTGTGGGCATATAACAGAAGCACGTAGTGCTATAGTACCGAGGGGGGGGGGGGGGGGCACCGGGGGTAACTTCGATTGAACTAGAGTAAATCTAATTGCCACAAATAACCCGATAATTGTTTACTTGGCTCTGATTTCACATTAAATTCTCGGTTTCTACCTATGACTTCCACCATCTCCTTATATCATATAAAGTATTCCGACGCCCCTAGACGTGTTTGTCTTCCGTTGTACACATTACATGTAGCACATAGGTACATGCTGCATGTGAATATATGTGCTTATGTGAAAATGCACAATGTGACACATTCTGCACTAGCACATAGGCACATGTTGGATGTGCCTATATGTACTTATGTGAATATGCACAATGTGACACATTGTGTACTAGCACATAGGCACATACGGGTATTTGAGGATACTTATGACCGGGTTCCTATACAGCCCCTAAACGGCTCCTAGCTCCTATATGGCTCCTAGCTCATATACAGGTAGTCTTACCATCTTATCTCAAAGTATCTGTCCTATGATTTGGCTCTACTGTAGTCATCCAATACTAGTCTTCTAACATTGCAGTCGTGTGCCGTTACGACGACCCTAGACATGTTTATGTTCCATTGAACACATTACAGGTAGCACATAGGTGGGTGTGCCGATATGTGCTTATGTGAATATGCACAGTGTGACACATTGTGTACTAGCACAGCACTCTAGTTCAATCGAACTTACTCCCGGTGCCCCCTCGGTACTATATCACTATGTGCTTCTGTTATATGCCCAAAAAGGGGCCTCGCTAAGTCCGTTTCGGTAGTTTGGGTGTATTTTGATTATTTAGAGGGATTGCTCGGTTGTTTGTGGTAATTAGATTTACTCCTATTCAATCGAACGTACCCACTGAACATATCCGTCTTATTGTATGCCTTTCCGGTTCATAGCAACCACGTGCTACCATAGAAACCAAGACGGTGGCCTCCAGTATACAAAATGGCCGACGGAAACACGTATCACCCTAACACGCGCCGCGCATGCGCTCTAACACCACGGATCGTTATGTGGATGACGTCACAAGATGACCGCTCACGCGGGCTCCCATGGCAAAACAACATGACGCCACGAGGTGGCGTGACTATGACGTCACTTCCTAAGTCCCCCCAATAAGGGTCGATATCCACATCTCTTACTACTGGCGTTTTTACTCAACATTTATATTAAGTATTATTATAACAATAACATGGGTTACGGTTTATTAACGGCCCGTTGGTAATGAATAATAGCTCGAGTCGAGGGTCGTTAATAAGCCGGAAGACATTTGATATCTCAAACGTTTGTTTACCTTTCAAAAACCTTAGCGAAACGGGACAAAATAGCATATTTGAAGTGACAGAAAATGGCGATAAATCGAAAAACTGAATAACAGCAGCTATCTCCGAATTTTCTGAGCATTACAACATATTAAAAGATTAGAACGTCAGCTTTTTACTTTCACTATTCATCAATACAGGAAAAATCTTCAGAGGTCCTAATTCTCACTGTTCATGTTTTCCCTCAAAGTTACGAATATCCAATGAAGCAGTACTTCTATATTATTCACAGCTTTAATTGTAGTCGTCGTAAATGGTGCCCAAAGTTGGTTGGTAAATGTTTTAGCTAAACGAATGTCTATTTGCCCGAATATATCCCTGCACGACAGAATTGAAATCGATCGTTTTTACAAATGTGTTGACTTATCTACGGAAATCGGCCTGGGACATGCTATTTGCTCTTTGCTAGTTGCTTTTTACTCTTTGCTTTTTGCTCTTTGCTATTTGCTTTTTGCGATTTGCTATTTATTTGCGAGTTACCAACATTACCATTTTTATATATAACTAGGGGTCCGACAAAAACACACCTTGTGAAATAAACCTTCAATAATGTTGTCAAAATTCATTTTAAAATTAAATAATTAACTTCTGTTGATAAAATACACTTTCTGTTACCCTCCAGTTACAAAACGCATTGGTTGTCCAATGAAATGTCCCCATACAGAAAGAAGCGCTCTCGTTGGTCGACGTTCATTATACGAAAAAGAAAACGGCAAAAAGCAAATAGCAAATCGCAAATAGCAAAGAGCAAAAAGCAAATCGCAAAAAGCAAATAGCAAAGAGCAAAAAGCAAATCGCAAAAAGCAAAGAGCAAAAAGCTAAAAGCTTTTTTTTCTTTGTATTACCATGTCTTATATTCAATGAATAATTTGATTGGCTGTTCAATGTTGCCGAAGAAAGAACCAGTGCGACTGGTCCAATACAACTAGCAAAGAGCAAATAGCAAACAGCAAGTAGCATGTCCCAGCCCGCTTTCCGTACCTATCTGCACTTTTAAAAACACCACTGTACAATCAAGCCTGGAAATAAGCAGACTGCCATCTGCAGAATGAGGTCCTCAGAGAGTGAATTTGTTAATGCTACCCTGCACACAGAAGGCTAGCATAACTGCATTTACCCTCTGAAAACCCTCAATCTGAATCAAGGTCTCATGCCTAAACAGAGAGGGGTACCCGGAGGATAAATTGGGGGATTCTAGCCCACTGTATGGGATAGCATAAGCAAATTCACCCACTAAAGACCTCATTTTCAAAATGACAGATTGCTCGTTTCCAGATTTATGTACAATACCTTACAAACAGAGGGGAGGGGGATAGGTGGGGCTGGGGGGGGGGGGGGGCCTACCACTCCTCGCGTTTTCGGCGAACATGCCCCAAAAAATTTGAAAATAGTAAACAAAATGAGCTTAGGTTTTTTATTATTCTACTTGGCACCCTTCATACCAAAGAAGCTACTTTACAGTCAGCGCTTATCCGAGTCGATTATCGAGTGAGTACACTCAGCGTGTCAGAGTACATAATGTGTGTCCATTGTGCAAACTGGGCGATTTGGGGGACTTAGATCCGTGCTGGTAGATCACGTACTCCCTAACATCATCAAATTGCTTCGTATGTCACTTTTTAGGCTACATTTTTTGCTTACACTTCAGCCCCTCCCCCCCCCCCCCCCCACACACACACATACTTTAACCCTTTACCCAACGTAATGGCCAAAACCGGCCAACTATGTTCTCAAAAATCGCCAATTAATTAACATTATATGATACCTTCTGTTTGTTGAAATTATTTTAGTTTATGGAATGGCCACTCCACCCAAAATGTTTATATTGAACGAAGCGAAGCTGAGGTCAATATGCACGCTGGGGGCTGGCCAGCCGGTTCACAAACTGTTATTTGGCTAGCAACCTCGTGCAAAATTTCGTATGTTGTACCCAAACTTATATTGTCAACATCCTGCAATACCACGCAGCATTTTTACTGTTATTCTCAGTTTGGAAAAAAGGAACTGCTGACCAAGACCTACCATCAACGGTTTTATTCCTCATCAAAAATATAACACCAATAACTATATTAAACAAAAAAAAACAGAGCAACGCAAGGCGTTGCATATGCCCCTCCTGCAATACCAAAAGTTGAAACTCCTCACTGGAGTGGTCCTATTCTTCAAAATGCCATAAATGTGTGTCATTGTGAATAAACAAATGAACAAATGAACACAAGCAGACTCACTCAGACCCCCAAACACCCGCATTGAACATTAGCAAGACCGAGGTTATGCGATCGATTCCTGCTGCCATTCACTAAAAAATCCTCCATGGACAAAGAACAGCAATGTAAGAAGTTCATCGAGAAACCTTTTCAAAGTCTAACAAGGGGCATAATTGTGATAAGTATACGTGCACGAAACCCGCAATATGCGGATATCCTTTCCTACAATACTGGTCTATCGCCAAACCCAAGAACATTATTTATTTATTTACTAATTTATTTATTTATTGGTGTTGACGGTCACATACTTATGCGAAATGGCTAATCGAGACCGTGACAGTTTTACGGGTAGAGGAAGCCGGAGTACCCGGGGAGAACCAACGAGCCTCAACGAGCCACTGTCAGTTCCCCAACATTCCAACTCTGTTCAAGCACAGGAGTCTGGAACTTGACATACATGCATACAATATGATATATACATATACAACCGAGCAAAGCTCGGTTGTTTTTGTATATATCATATTGTATGCATGTATGTCAAGTTTGTTTGCATGTATGTGAAGTTCCAGACTCCTGTGGTTCAAGCTCCGCTCAAGCAGGGTTACAGCGGTTGAAGACGTGCACCATCGACGTGCATTACGCCTTACTACACGGCGCTATCGTACCCCCATGTAGGCAACCGGGATAAAGTGCCTTGCCCAAGGACACAACGCTAGTCGTCCCGGACGGGATCGAACTCGGGACCTCTTGCACAGAAGTTCAACAGTCTACCACTGAGCCACCGTGCTCCCTACCAAGAACATCAAAATCCCAACAACCGATGCTTCAGTTACAATGTAAAACGTTCGTACAGAATGTTTTCCAAGTGTAACAAGGGCCATAACTATGGTTCGTATCAGAGGCGGACTGGCCGTATGGTCCAGCGGAAAAATCCCGGTGGGCTCCCTACTGGGTTCCCCCTGGGGTCTCCAAAACTGATTCAGCCCAACACCTGTGGGTGCGTGAAAATGACCAAACGGCGAAATAGATCCGATTTGCAAAGACTGCCGGTATATCGAAATGTTCTCTATGTGGACTGCCGCGTTCGTTAGGCTCGAAAAATCAAAACTGTCGCTGGGTCTGGGGCTCCATTGGTGCATTTCCAGGTAACGTTTCTTGGCCCCTAAATTGTATGTATGGATGAAACCCGCAGTATTAGGCTTTCCAGTGAATTGATGTCCCCCCCCCCCCCCCCCACGCCCACTCATGCTGGTCTGTTTTACCATACCAAAGGACATTATTACCAATTTACAGGGCGTTCCCTATTACATTAACAAAGTTTAACAGGGCATAACAAGAACGTAACGCTCAACTAACAAAGTCGCGTGATGTGTCGGGTCGTTAACGAATTGAACATCTCATCTCATTAACAGTCCGACACGTCGCGACTTTCGTTCCTCGCTGTCGTACACTCGAAAAAGAAAACAGTTTCCAGAAATGGTTTCAACTAGTAAACAATGTGATTTTTATTTAAATTATTAAATATGTAAAATGTCTAGCAAAGTTAGTCCCATAAGAACAAGCAGCTGTATATAGTAAGTAAGTCTGCAGACATTTTAAGCCTTTATTCCTGACTTAAAAGCGGTAAAAATCGGGTATGTTTTTAAGTTTTCTAACTTTGTTGCAATTGAAAGAGCACCGATGACGATCACGTGATAATCGTGTGACACCAGTTTGTTTCAGAACAGACGATATCATTTGCCAAAATTGAAAACGTTAAAAACGTCTCAATCAAGCGAATTGAATGAAGACCAATTGACTATTTGTAGCTGCCATGTAAGGTACAGAGTCAAAACTCTCTCAGAATCGCAGTGGTAATAATAGTAATGACATGACTTTGTCGAGCCTTGTGGTTCATTAACGGCCCAACAGGTGTGAATAACAGCCCGACAGTTTATTAACGGCCCTCGATTTCGTCTCGGGCCTTTTATAAGATGTCGGGCTGTTATTCACACCTGTTATTCATAACAATGTCCTCCAAAGTCATGTTATTGTTATATTACAATCCCCTCACCAATGATTGAGTTACAATTCAAAACGTTGGTATGGAAAGTCTTCCAAGTGTAAACAAAGGCCATAACTGATATGTATGCGTGTGCAAAATCCGCAGTATGTGGATTTCCTTTCCTTTATGTCTTGTGCTCGAGCCAATATTATAAAACGTTTATAACTGTATTTTCTAGAATTGTATTTTCTACCTATTAATATAACTGACCAAGATGAATCAATAGACTTTTAAAAGATATGGCAATTTGCCGATTGACAAATTGCCACATCTCTGAAAATGCCAATGGTTCATTTCAACCCATTTAAAGTCATAATTAGAAAATACAATTGTAAATGTTTATAGTATTGGCCCAAGGTCTCTCACCATACCAAAGGGCATTAAAATCTTACAAGCAATTCTCGAGTTACAATGCAAAACGTTCATATGGAAAATGTTCTAAGTGTAACAAGGGTCATAACTCTGGGATGTATGTGTGGATGAAACACACAATATGTGGATATCCTCTTCCCCAAATGCTGGTCTGTCACCACACAAAAGGACATCAAAATCCGACAAGTGATACTTGAGTTACAATGTGGTATATTTGTACGGATGTATGGACTTACGGGCGGACGGGAAGACTGACTGTATGCCCATCGAAACCTTTGTAAGTCGGGGACATAATAAACATCAGTGACAGGGTTACAGAGGGGAGGGGTTAGTGGTCTCCTTACATTTAGAGTTAGATACATTTCTTTTTGCGTAATAATTATACCTCTCTGCAAGCTGGACCCCCCCCCCCCCCCCCCCACCCACGAAACTGACATGTAGTCTGTATTCTATTGTAATATTGTAATAGGGGTGCCAAGCTAGGTTGGGTTTTTTGCGGGTGGGGGAGGGGGGTACATGATATTCGGAAGACCGCTGCTGGGAATTTCGGGGGTTTCACCCTCGTCCCAACTACGACTTCCTGGTCGTTACCCCTCCTCCCACTTCCCTCCACCCATAAAAGCGTCGACGCCCCTATTTTGCATGTTCAGGTTGCACAAACTTTTTCGTAAAAACGGGCTTAAACATTCGCCATTAGGTATATTATAACGATCGGTCCGTTGTCACCAGTCTTAACTATGGGTCATATATTAAAAATATGAACTGGAGAAATTACAATGGATCGCGATGGAAATGGAACAACTGGGGCGTAATATTTACATGTATGTATCTCTTTTGTCATTCCAATGCATTTCGCATACCAATGAATGTCAATCGAATTGGAAAATCTCGCATACAGAGTAATTATCCTTCATTATAAACTTTCAATAAGTAGGTGCATTTGAATGCCTGCTTAACCCTTTACCCAACGCAGACAATTTTCAAAATTTATTATTTTAAATATCATTTTTTCAATTTTTCGAAAGATTTCAACAAAACCATATCATGTGACCCCTCTTTGTAGCGAGCTCGACGAGCTCGTGTCAAGGAGGGGTCACATGATAAGGTTTTGTAGACATTTTTTGAAAAATAGTATTTTTTCTGCTGCTGAATTTGCATATTACGCGAGTGGATGTGGCCGATTCGTTGGGTAAAGGGTTAAAAAATAGCATGCAGCGTGTATTGAATGAATTAGAACTTCATAAAACAGAATGTATTGTCAATTTCAAAAGATTTCAACAAAACCATATCATGTAACCCCTCTTTGGAGCGAGCTCGACGAGCTCGTGTCAAGGAGGGGTCACATGATAAGGTTTTGTTGACATTTTTTGAAAAATAGTGTTTTTTCTGCTGCTGAATTTGCATATTACGCGAGTGGATGTGGCCGATTCGTTGGGTAAAGGGTTAAAAAATAGCATGCAGTGTGTATTGAATGAACTAGAACTTCATAAAACAGAATGTGTTGCCAGGATATTCAGACAACTAGTTTACAAATGCTGGGCCCGGGGTGAGGGTGGGGTGGGTAGTAACCCCAGGGACCGGAACTCTGGGGAGTGTGTTTGGTCCAGGAGTAGAGGATTCTTGTGTTAGTCCCCCCCCCCCCCTCTCCCAGTCTAAACATGGCCTGAAAGACTTTATTTTATTTTTTTGGTTCAGATTAGGCTCCCACCCCCACCACCACCACCACCTTCCCATTTTAATTTTTTGGTTCAGACTAGGCTCCCACCCCCACCACCACCTCCCCAGGTTCTGACTCCTGTGGCAACAGTTAAGTAAGGGGCTGCATCGCGAATGGAGCTCTGCAGGGGGTATACTTATTTATATGTGTTTAAGGTAACATATTGATGCACAATGGCTACCATGACCGTGACAGTTTTACGGGTAGAGGAAGCCGGAGTACCCAGAGAGAACCACCGAGCAACTGTCAGCTTCCCAACATACCAACTCCACACAAGCAGATTTAGCATTGTTTGAAGACAGGTGCATCATCGACGTGCAGTACGCCTTAGTACACAACGTCACCGTGCCCACACGTGGGAAATGAGGGTGAAGTGTCTTGCCCAAGGACACAATGCGGTTGCCGCAGGTGGGATTCGAACCGAGGACCTCTCGACTTGCAGCCTGCACCTCTACCAACTGAGCCACCGCGCCCCAAGCCACAGGGGCAAACATGACAATTGAATATAACCACGAGAGAAACCATAACGCACAAACCTGTACAACGCAACCTCGTCAGTATTCTTCTCCTTTCACAACACATATAGCAACCCCATGAACTGCTCAAGTACACACGCATGTACTTTTAGTCGGTCAATTTTGGAAAGTTTCAATAAATGAACATTTATAAAAGTTCATGTATAAATATAGTTGATGATAACAACTCTGTACTGATTATTTCATTCACATGTATTGGTGCGTGTAACTTTTTGAAATTTTACATTTGTTTTGTTAACCCTTTCCTAACATGAAAAGCAGACGACACTAGTAGAAGTGCTCGCACGTTTGAGTACTCATTTGGATGACCCCGGTGGATGACCCCGGAAGTGACGTCATGTCACGTGACCCAGTGGCGCCATGTTGTGTTGTCATGGTAACCCGCGTGAGCGGCCATGTTGTGACGTCATCTCCATAGTGATACGTGATGTGAGTGCGCATGCGCAGCGCGTGTTGTTAGGGTGATACGTGTTTCCGTCGTCCATTTTGTATACTGGAGGCCACCATCTTGGTTTCTATGGTTACACGTGATTGCTGTGTTACCCAATTTTTCTGCAATAAGACAGGGGTATGTTCGGGGGAGAAGAGAAGAGTAAACCTGATTACCACAAACAACCCGACAATCCCTCCAAATCACCAAAATCCACCTAAAAGCACCGAAATTGACTTTATTTCCCCAATTTATCGGCTTAGCACGTAGTGCTATAGTACTAAGGGGGTACCGGGGTGTGTTCCTTTGTAGAAGAGTATTTTTCTGGCTTAGAATTCTCCTAGAATCCCTTTTTGGATCCCTATCCCATGACGTTTTTCCCATTAAAAGACATGTTCCTTTGGTCATTACCCAGAATTCTCTGCTTTTATCTATATATGCAATAGTTTACGTCTATCTGGCCATGTTCCTTTATTCTAGAGTATACTCCAGTAGCATAGAAGAGCCTATCAGTTGGAACAGCTTTGCTTATTGTTACTATATTTAGCTATTTCTGGTCTATTCTTGTTAGTTCTGATCCTATTCCGTGTACTCTTTTTGTTTCATTTATATAACTAACCAATCAGATTGCTTGATTTCCCATAACCTGTATGCAGAGTTATCTTCCCTTATTACAACGAAGTTGTATCAGATTCTCATCACATCTATATCCAATGGCAATATCCCCGGGCACCCCAATTTCGGCACCCCTTTTTTGAAAAACATATGACCTTCGGCACCCCTTTTTTTGTCATATGTGCTTATGTGAAAAAGCACAATGTGACACAATGTGCCCTAGCACATAGGCACATGATTTATGTGCCGATATGTGCTTATGTGAAAAGGCACAATGTGACACAATGTGCCCTAGCACATAGGCACATACGGGTATTTGAGGATACCTATTGCCCGGTATTGTATTATTCGAGGATACCTACTAGAGAATCCCTTTTTTGTCATATGTGCTTATGTGAAAAGGCACAGTGTGACACAATATGCCCTATCACATAGGTACATGCTTTATGTGATTATGTGAAAAGGCACAATGTGATACAATATGCCCTATCACATAGGCACATACGGGTATTTGAGGATACCTATAGTCTAGTATTGTATTATTTGAGGATACCTCTCTAGGATACCTTCTGGAGAATCCCTTTTTGTCATATGTGCTTATGTGAAAAAACACAATGTGACACAATGTGACCTAGCACATAAGCACATGCTTTATGTGCCGATTTGTGCTTATGTGAAAAGGCACAATGTGACACAATGTGCCCTATCACATAGGCACATACGACCAAAATGGGATTCCATAGCCACAGGCGTTTTCGAAAAAGGGATTCCACAAATGGGATTCCAAAAAAGGGATTCCACAAATGGGATTCCGTTTCCATCTTGTCGCCAAAGCTCCAAGGCCACTACAGGTCTATGGTCTATCTGTCCTATCATTAGATTCAACAACAGTCTTGTTCCATTGCGGCCTTGTACCAGTACTACTGGCTAAACTACTATCAATTACTTCCTAGCTATACCTTCGCTGAAGCTTTCAAAATGTTCCATCTGATTTCCCCTGTATACATATAAGGCATTCCGTAAGTGGCCCAGTCCGTAAAATTTGGATTCCGTGTTTTTACATCGATGCTCGAGGGTATTTCCATTCCCTATTGGAAGAATTCAGTTCAATGGGTTGTAGTTCATTAAGTTTAAAATTTATTCAGTTAAATGTCGTTCAGTTCAAAGGGTGTTTATTTATATTAGATATAAAAAGTTCATTCAAAAAGTTCAAAAAGTTCAAGGGTGTTAATACCGTCATAGGGGTTATAGTTAAAAAATGGAGTTCATTCAGTTAAACTTTGTTCAGTTCAAGGGTGTTAATTATATTAGATATAAAAAGTTCATTTCAAACAGTTCAAGAGGGTTAACACTGGGTTATATTTAGGGGTTGTAGTTCAATCAGATCAGTTCGATCTTCGTTCACTTCGATCTTGGCTGTGTTGGATCTTTGTTCATTTTTTATGGTCAATTCACTTCGAGTTTGCTTATATTCGATCAGATCAGTTCGATTTTCTTCAATTTGTTCTGTTCACTTCGATCTTGGTTGTGTTGGATCTTCGTTCTGTACCTTTATTGTTTTGTAGTGGTTGGTTGTCTCTGTTCAGTTGTTTCCAACTTGTTCGATCAATCCGACTAGTTTGACATTCTTTCATTTGTTATGTTCACTTCGATCTTGGTTATGTTGGATCTTCGTTCTGTATCTTTATTGTTTTGTAGTGGTTGGTTGTCTCTGTTCAGCGTCTTGTAGTCATTGTTGAATTGGGTGTTATCAAACCCTTTCCATACCCTCGAGTGTCGATGTAAAAACACGGAAACCAAATTTTACGGACTGGGCCACTTACGGAATGCCTTATATGTATACAGGGGAAATCAGATGGAACGTTTTGAAAGCTTCAGCGAAAGTATAGCTAGAGAGTAATTGATGGTAGTTTAGCCAATAATACTGGTACAAGGCCGCAATGGAACAAGACTGTTGTTGAAGCTAATGATAGGACAGATAGACCATAGACCTGTAGTGGCCTTGGAGCTTTGGCGACAAGATGGAAGCTGAATCCCATTTGTGGAATCCCTTTTTTGGAATCCCATTTGTGGAATCCCTTTTTCGAAAACGCCTGTGGCTATGGAATCCCATTTTGGTCGTATGTGCCTATGTGATAGGGCACATTGTGTCACACTGTGCCTTTTCACATAAGCACATATCGGCACATAAAGCATGTGCTTATGTGCTAGGTCACATTGTGCTTTTTCACATAAGCACATATGACAAAAAGGGATTCTCCAGAAGGTATCCTAGATAGGTATCCTCAAATAATACAATACTAGGCTATAGGTATCCTCAAATACCCGTATGTGCCTATGTGATAGGGCATATTGTGTCACATTGTGCCTTTTCACATAAGCACGTAAAGCATGTACCTGTGTGATAGGGCATATTGTGTCACATTGTGCCTTTTCACATAAGCACATATGACAAAAAAGGGATTCTCTAGTAGGTATCCTCGAATAATACAATACCAGGCAATAGGTATCCTCAAATACCCGTATGGCCTATGTGCTAGGGCACATTGTGTCACATTGTGCCTTTTCACATAAGCACATATCGGCACATAAATCATGTGCCTATGGGCTAGGGCACATTGTGTCACATTGTGCTTTTTCACATAAGCACATATGACAAAAAAGGGGTGCCGAAGGTCATATGTTTTTCAAAAAAGGGGTGCCGAAATTGGGATGCCCGGGGATATTGCCATTGGATATAGATGTGATGAGAATCTGATATAACTTCGTTGTAATAAGGGGAGATAACTCTGCATACAGGTTATGGGAAATCAAGCAATCTGATTGGTTAGTTATATAAATGAAACAACAAGAGTACACGGAATATGGTCAGAACTAACAAGAATAGACCAGAAATAGCTAAATATAGTAACAATAAGCAAAGCTGTTCCAACTGATAGACTCTTCTACGCTACTGGAGTATACTCTAGAACAAAGGAACATAGCCAGATAGACGTAAACTATTGCATATATAGATAGAAGCAGAGAATTCTGGGTTATGACCAAAGGAACGTGTCTTTTAATGGGAAAAACGTCATGGGATAGGGATCCAAAAAGGGATTTCGGGAGAATTCTAAGCCAGAAAAATACTCTTCTACAAAGGAACACACCCGGTACCCCCTTAGTACTATAGCACTACGTGCTAAGCCGATAAATTGGGGAAATAAAGTCAATTTCGGTGCTTTTAGGTGGATTTTGGTGATTTGGAGGGATTGTCGGGTTGTTTGTGGTAATCAGATTTACTCTTCTACAAAGGAACATACCCCCCGAACATACCCCTGTCTTATTGCAGAAGAATTGGGTAACACAGCAATCACGTGCTACCATAGAAACCAAGATGGCGGCCTCCAGTATACAAAATGGACGACGGAAACACGTATCACCCTAACAACACGCGCTGCGCATGCGCACTCACACCACGTATCACTATGGAGATGACGTCACAACATGGCCGCTCACGCGGGTTACCATGACAACACAACATGGCGCCACTGGGTCACGTGGCATGACGTCACTTCCGGGGTCATCCAAATAAGTACTCAAACGTGCGAGCACTACTACTGACACTTGCAAACAAAATTCTCGAATAACTAAATATTTTCATTTTTTGTCTCAAAAACCAAGCTTATGACGCCTCATTGGAACGAGCTCATTGAGCTCGTTCCAACGAGGGGTCATAAGCTATGTTTTTGAGACAAAATATCAAAAAAAATAATGAAAATTTAATGGTGATTTTTGTAAATAGTTCTGGCCGGTTTTGGCCGTTACGTTGGGTAAAGAGTTAACACCGTCATACAGATATCAGGCCTTTATATTCCCCTAAATATGACGGTAAACGCGGTGCCAAAATAATTGCGCCCAAATTATGTGATGTTTAAAATTTTTTTAAAGTTCGGAAGTATTCCGGCTCTATATTGCTTAGTCAAGTTTCCCAGGTGCACGCAATATAGTTTAGGATCTACCTGTCGACTCAAACAATGCAACAAATAAGTTAACAAGTTTAACTAGAGGGCTGCCACATCCACGGGGCAGCTGATCCCCCCGAAAAAAGTGTGGTCATCATAAGATTTTCTAAGTTGAAAAGGGGCATAACTCTGGTAAAATTAATCAGGACAAACCCATTTTCGAACTTGACCCGTATTTTGATATGTTTGCACCACATATCAAGTTTGGTTACAATCAAACTATCTTGAGGGAAGTTACCATCCGGAAACCAAAAATCATGAGATTTTCTAAATTAAAAAGGGGCATAACTCTGGTAATATTAATCAGGATGAACCCGGATTCGAACTTGACCTGTATTTTTATATGTTTAAGCCACATGTCAAGTTTGGTTACAATCAAACTATTTCAAGGGAAGTTATCATCCGGAAACGAAATGTAAACGGACGGACGGACGGACGGACGGACGGACAAAAAAAAAAAAACCGCGTGACGACTATATCCCCCAAAATTTTTTTTCGGGGGGATAAAAACCGACTGAGTTCGCCACTGTCGACGTAGACTGCTATTCGCTGACGAACTCCTAATAACCAGGTACTCAAATCTTGAGATGCAATATCTGTGTGGTCTGTTGTGTAATGTACGTCGCGCTGCCGTCGACTCGAATTCATTTGAATTAGATTCGTCTGAAATCCATCAAGTCTTCATTTGATATACACGGACACTCGACCGTCACGTCAATTCACGACCTCAACCCACAGATCGCGAGTCTACGCACAAATCTTATGGATATCTACACATACATTTTAACTGTGTACACGTATAGGAAAAGTTAGTAATTACTTCCAATTTCTTAAATGCAAGAAACACTTGCAAACTTTCATCACACGGACCACCATGAACAATTATAATTATATTTCGAGTGGAGAATATATGGCGCGACGATTAAGTGGTAATCCACTCTCTTCATTTCGTATATGCAGTCGAATTTTAATATCTATTTACGTCATTGCATGCACATATAACTCTGAAGAGGTTAAGAATGATGTTATGATCTCTATTTACTAGTATAGAATCATTAGGCACACTATTTTTTACAGGAACTGAGTTGCGCTAATGAGGCAGTTAGAGTCTGATAGGGACAAAAAGTGCACTTATTTGAGCGTCAGTCACAAATGGCCTTCGGCGTGTTGACGGTAAGCCCCCAAAATGGCCATAACCGTGTGGTGTCCGAACGGTAGAATACGGCAGCCGTGATCTCAAGGTTTTGTGCTCGTCGCAGGGGCTTGCGATTTTTTTAACTTGACATTAAACTTTTTTTCGGAAATCGCAAGGACGGAGGACGCAACCCCAACGCAGGTATCATCGCAAGGACACTGTACGGTGGCCTTGAGGTGACCATGTGATGGCCGTGAGGTAACCTCAATGTCAACCCACGGTATTCACCCTTTCTGGGGTGCCAGGAAAATCGTATGCATCCGCAACAAACCGCAAGGGCGCCGTGAGACGTACGCAAGGTCTCCATTCCGCGCCCTTGCGATGGCCGCAACAACCGTGCGGGCGCCGTGCGATTGCCTTTGTGTCGCCGTGAGGGCCCTGCCGCGTCTCGCAGTTTGTTAAATGGTGCCTTTCGGTCTCCTCATGGATTTTTATTTCATAACTTTCATGATTGCCATGCGGAGCTCGGACCATTTGTGAACACTGCTGCCGCAGCCGAAAGCCCTACGATTTGTATAAATCCCTTCTAAAAACTGCAGACCGCACAACCACGCGGCGGCAGCATCGTATGTGACTGAGCTTTTAGCGCGCTATTACTTCAAAACAGTGAACAATACATTGGCAGGACTACTAGTTTCAACTGCATGTCACATGCAATCGTTCTTATGCAAGTGGAGGCCTGTGTCTCATTGTGGATGTTGGGGTCCTAGCATGACCAATTTTGTGCCCGGTACATGTTAATCAAATAAGAATGTTCAAATACTAATTCTCATTGACAAATATTCCAGCAACAGTCGAGACAAATTTTATTTACCCCCCCCCCCCCCCCCCCCCCCCCCACCTTCGCATTTTCGCGACGCCCCTGTCGGCTAGTACTCTTCGTGTTGAATTGTTGAAATGGAACAACCAAAACCCTCAAGCGAACAAGTCTATCCGTTGTTATTTGTTTAACGAGCTGAAAACAGGCAAAAATTAACTAATTAAGAGCCATCAGTTTTTTGGGTATGATCCAGGCCTGCCATTCTTAAAAATGTAGGAGGGCTAAAAAATCCAGGCCTGGCAATCTAGAAAATAAATGAGTGCAAAACAACTGCCCTTCTCAGATTGCTTGGGAGTGTTTGGTCATATTTACTTCAAGGTATTAATATTGTGACTGAAAAATTGTACTACATTCAGCGACATAGTGGAAAAATTGACACACACATCTTCCCATTATTGTAAATGTTGCCTTCAAATCTTATATGACTGTCTTGTACATTCAAAATGTATCGAAATGAGACACAGAATGGGTCATGAATTATTGCGAATCAATGCAAGATTGACAAATCGTCTCCCGAGTTCCAATGTGTTCTATTTGTCAGTAGGCAGATAGAACACATTGGAACTCAGGAGATTGATAAAATAACAATAACATGATTTTGGAGGGCATTATGGTTCATTAGCGGCCCTGCAGCAATGATGAACAGCCCGAGGGTTTACTGAAGGCCCGAGACGAAGTCGAGGGTCGTTAATAAGCCCAAGGGCTGTTCATCATTGCTGCAGGGCCGCTAATGAATCATGATGCCTGACAACAATCACGTTATTACTATTATTACCACTCCCTGTTACAGCTGACCGCACGAGGGAATTGCTGGAAGAAATAATCACTAAAGTCGGTTCGATTTTGTTTCGATCGTGCGTTCGACTTCAGTTCAGAAATACAAAGGGACGTAATCCGAATGGGAGTAATTCATTAGACCATGGAATCTAAAAATAGCCGGGCCGCTAATGGCTATTTATATCATTATCGCCCGCGGCCCGGCTCCGCCGAATGACGTCACTGAAATTATGGAGTTTTAACGGCCCTCCAAAATCATGTTAATCGACTAGTAGCTTATAGATTGAGTGGTAATAAAGAACCATAATGCCTTCAAAAATCATGTTATTACTATTATAACCACAAGTTGTAATTTTCTTTCTACATAGAGTTTAATTTCCTTTTTAAATAGTATTCTTGCGTTTGTAGGTTGAAAATTTAGCTAAAAAAAGGTCATATCTATATTTTAAAGAGCAGACGAAGCCGGGCCTCGGGCGGATAATGGTATAAATAGCCATTAGCGGCCCGGCTATTTTTAGATTCCATGGTCTAATGAATTACTCCCATTCGGATGAAGTCCCTTTGTATTTCCGAACGGAAGTCGAACGCGCGATCGAAACAGAAATATCGAACCCACTAACTGATTATTTCTTCCAGCAATTCTTTCGTGCGGTTAGCAGTAAGAGGGAGTGGTAATAATAGTAATAACATAATTGTTGTCAGGCATCATGATTCATTAGCGGCCCTGCAGCAATGATGAACAGCCCTTGGGCTTATTAACGGCCCTCGA
The DNA here is from genome assembly GCA_031216915.1 of Pictodentalium vernedei. Taxonomy (NCBI): domain Eukaryota; kingdom Metazoa; phylum Mollusca; class Scaphopoda; order Dentaliida; family Dentaliidae; genus Pictodentalium; species Pictodentalium vernedei. The sequence goes on along the minus strand of CM062296.1, from coordinate 80,187,830 downwards.
CTTCGTCTCGGGCCTTTAAAACGTCCCCAAACCAAAACGTCCCCTAATTTTTTTGGTCAAAACGTCCCCAAGAGTTGGTCAAAACGTCCCCAACAATTGGTCAAAACGTCCCCAAGAGTTGGTCAAAACGTCCCCAACAATTGGTCAAAACGTCCCCAAGAGTTGGCCAAAACCAAGAGTTGGTCAAAACGTCCCCAACAATTGGTCAAAACGTCCCCAAGAGTTGGCCAAAACGTCCCCAACAATTAGTCAAAACGTCCCCAACTCATTTATCCTTCTTTTGTAGTTTCATATTTAATTTAGCAATGTTCATACTATTTTTCGGTCGAAATCTAGGATTCCAAGTCAGTTGTACCAATACTCTGCTCTCGGCTGGGCATGAACAGGACTTCAGCAGATTGAAATTAATTATCGAATGAATGAATGAATGAAAAGTTTCATGGCGCCGAAAGCGCACTGGGACGATGTGGGATTGAAATCCCCTTCAACCCGAATATCTTTACTTGCTTATGGATCCACAAGGGTCGGAAGCGAGGGTCAATAATCTTCTTGGTTTGAGTGTGTGCACGGACAGTAAGGTACTGGGGTCAGACCCCCCCCCCCGATAACCTCGAACTGGAAGGTGACTTGGAATTTGTATAACTACGAGATTCTGCTCTGTATTTTACTTAGAAACGTGGGCATATTTATATGGATGGTAATACTGAAACCGCACTTTGATGGTTGTCTTAGAAAAAAGAAAAGAAACCCAAACAGTCGGTGTTCAGGAGCATCCCCAGCACATATTGTCCATAATGGTTATAAAAAAGGAAAAATTATACCAATATGTGTTATTGAAAGATGGGAGTCACCCATCAGCCAATAAGGTAGAGTGGACGCTGAGCCTTGGCCATCTGGTTTGCCTTCAGGGGAACGGATGACGGGGTGATGGTAAGCGCCCCCCCCCCCCCCCCCCCCACAACGACAAAAAAAAATCCCCACTCACAGACATACACTTAAAAACGCTTAAAGGGTTGTTCTATCTTTATTCATATGTTTATTTATTTAAAATGTACACTGGTCCCAGCCAGGCAAGTTTGTTTCAATCCTTTCTTGGTGCATGGTTTCCAGCGTGGCGAGGCAATCCTCACTAACTCCACGCACTTTAATTCTATTGTATAATTTTAATTTTCTGTGACTTTTATTAGATCCCAAAAATTTGTCCACTTGGGTTTGTCGTCTGAGAACTGCGATAATTTAAAATATCAACTGTTTTGTTACCGTAAGCCGTTGTTACTTTAAACACTTTGGTGACCTCCACTGTAACTAATATTCATACAAACTACGATGTGTTTCCACCATACCAGAATTACCCCACAATTATTCTGAATTAAGAAATGACAAATTTGGACAGAATAAATAAAGTAACAGGCCACTCCCACTTACAATATCGGTGACATAAACCAATGATATTTTTCAGTTCTTTTGCAATAAATTTCATCCAGTGAAAAATTCAACTAAATATTCCTACAAGCTGGAAAAATCAGTTAACGTTTTCATAATGGTAATCGGAAAAAAAGTAACAGGAAAAAAAGTAACAGATTTGGGTAGGAAAAAAAGAAACAGGAAAAAAAGTAACACTTTCTTATTTTTATAAGGTAAAAAAGTAACAGGAAAAAAAGCAACAGATTTGGGTAGGAAAAAAAAACAGGAAAAAGAGTCACACTTTCTTATTTTTATTTCATAAAAGTGATAGATTACTTAATTATGATTTAGTTATATTATTGAAACTAGTTGGATTATTACATATCAGTATAAGTACTACATAGTACATAGTTATAAAATAATTTAACAAACTTAATTATGATTTAGTTAGATTATTACATATCACACCTTGTGTAATCTAATATTCTGGCCAATGCCAGTAAGAAAAGCTGAAATAGTAAGTGAAGTCTGCATCATCCCGATACAACTGCACTAAACCTAAACTCTGCACTCTGCGCCAAGTGCTTGTGTCAGATGGTAGAAACAACCTCTACTCTGTACATGTCTACCAAACACAGCATTCACATCTCGTAACACACCATCTTCAAAATCAGTCACAACAGTATTTACATTCAAGTCAATATTTAGCTCAGTCAGTTTATCTACAATAGCTTGAAACAGAGTCTCATAGGAAGTACGTGTCTTCCTCTGTAATATAGCGTATACACAAGATAAAAAACTGTCATGAAACTTAACCCTAACAACATAAATTTGCTGAAATAGTAGAGGAGCCATTGCAAAATTACCGTCCATAAATAAAGTACTTGCACTGCCAAGATAATTGAGTCCACTATTTGTTGCAAATGCAACCACACGCTCACTTGCATCAGGTCCATTATCAAAGAAAAGGAATTGTTCAGAGTCTGATAGTTTCTGAAACTCTTCTGGAATGGTCAGCTCAGACAGACTTTTGGGGACAGGAGGACTTCTTCTGTGGTATCTCAGACTCCGTTTGGCATTATCTAAGTCTGGCAGCATCAACTTGACTTCACTTTCAGCATTTGAAACAGCTGTTGCGAGGATCTGTGATGGCTTATCTAAGGAAGAAGCTGCTTGTTTTCGCATTTCATTTCTCAATTTGGTATATGCGATACTGACATTTTCTGGAGGATGGTTGTGTTGTCTAACTATTTCTGGGTTGTTGAAATCTGTAGTAGTACAGAGACTTGCACGGCAGTCTGATTTAGCACGTTTAGTGCATTTCCACCAGACCTTGTTCTTCCTTCTTACAGATCCAGTGTACATGAAACCTTCATGACAAAGTTTTTTGCCCCTCTTATTACTCTCAATGACTTCCATGATGACTCAAGAACATTTAATGACTAAGAATGAATGAATGAATGAAAGGTTTTAGCGCGCCGAAGGCGCGCAGGGACGATGTGGGATTTACAAATCCCTTGCGACCCGGTTAGCCTTATTTTATTTCACTTGGATCTTGGATCACACAGGCCTAGCTTTCCTATTGCCTCAAATGGGGTCTGAAGGGCTATGCACGCGGTTAGAATTCCTGGCAGTTTGCATTGGAGTGATAGATTGTCAAAGACCAAACCCTCAACGCCATTAAGAGTGGGCTCTATTCGGTTCCAGCTTGGCGATGGTAGAGGTTTGAGTCCCACCATGGTGGCGAGCCAGAATATAATGTTGTGCGATGGCAATTTTAAGGGAAAAGGAAAAAAGAAAACCAAACAGCAACGCCGGTTTGGTAGCGGCCCCGGTATATGACCATAGCGGTTACAAAAAAGGAATGGAGAAAGCTCCAACAGTTGTTTGAAAAAAACCGGGAGTCATCCATCAAGCCTTCTGGGAGATAGGATGCCGTATGTGATTTTGAGGTATCTGGTTATCCTTCGGGAATTCCAAATGACCTCCACCCCCCCCCCCCCAAAAGAAAAAAAAAAAAAAAAAAAAAAAGAAAAAAAAAAGCCCTTAAAAGGGCTGTTTGCTGGCAAGATTGTTTCAATCCTTGCCTTGGTCTTGTTAGGTTTTCTGCACATCTTTGCTTGAGGATTGTTTCAATCCCTCATAGTATGTCATTCAGTTTGGTCGTGTGTCTGATGAGATAGAGGAGGGAGAAAAGATAGAGAGCTGGAAATTAGAGCAATTCGGTTTTTAATTTACACCTTTTCCGTCCTTTTGGATGGGGAAGCCAGCATTTTTCCCCCGAGATTTATATCTCAAGGAGGGGAGACCCGGCAGCAGGTGGAGATTTTCCTCGCTGTTTGCAACTCCCACTGGTAACAGAGGCAAGCTTTCGTGCGTATCGTGTCACCCGCAGCCAGTTCTAAATTTAGGTCACAGAATAACTGGCTCACCCCATCACAATGATGTGATCTTTAACCCTTTCGATAGACATGCCCCAGATTATTTAGTTTTCCTATTGAGGACGCGATGCGCATTGAGTTCTATTATTAATTCACTGTCTTGAAGTCTATTTAGAGTTTTGCTTTGAAGATCTTTTAAGCGCATTGCTATAGTGTCTATTTTTGCTATCTCGTGAAGTTGTTTTATCGATGTCCACGTGGGCTTGCGCAGAGCCACGCGCAAGGCATGATTTTGGACCCGTTGTAGTTTTTCAATGTTGGTTTTATTCAGGTCACTTGTTATTATGGCCCCATACTCTAGTACTGGGCGTATATATGATTTGTAAAGATTGAGGAGAATTTCTTTATTGGCTCCCCAATTTTTACCTCTGATCATTTTCAGGAAATTGATGCGTTTAGTGGCTTTGACGGTGACTGAGTTTATGTGATTGTTTAGATTGAGACTGCTATCCAGGTTGAATCCCAGAAACTTTGCCTCATTACTAGCTTCAAGTTTATGATCGTAAAGCTTAAGCTCAATATTAGGGACAGGCTTTTTCCTTTGTTTTTTATAGAATGTGATTCTTTGTGTTTTCGTGGCATTTAGCTTGATGCGCCACAGAGCGCACCAGTCTTGCAGGTCGCGGATGGTATCCTGCAGGCGGTTTTGTATTATGTTTCCAGACTTACTGGCCGTCCACATTCCTTTGTCGTCTGAGAATTGAGATAGCTCAACATTGTTCTTCCCTAGTTTGTCAATGTCATTCACATATATTATAAATAGAAGCGGGCTGAGGACCGAACCCTGTGGAGTGCCTGCTTCGAGTTTTACCTCGGCTGACACTTCGCGGTTGACTCTCACTTTGATTTTTCGATCAGATAAAAATGATGATATGATCCTTAGAATTTTGGTAGGTAGCCCCATTTTAGCTAGTTTGTATCTCATGCCATTGTGCCAGACAGAGTCAAACGCTTTTTCTACGTCGAGTAATAGCGCGGTTCCTATTTCATTTTGACTGAACGCCGTTTTCATATAATCTACCAGTCTATAAACATGCTCGATTCCCTCTCTTTGGCTCCTGTATGCCCTTTGCCACTTGTTGAAAAAGCTGATTGATTCGAGATGGCTGCGGAGTCTAGTCGTGAGAATCCGTTCGAAAATTTTTCCAATACAGCTGAGTAGGCTGATTGGGCGGTAATTAGCTGGGTTGCTCAAATCAAATGTTTAATGACTAATTCAAACTGCTGTCCAATATATAGTTTGCTGTGTGTTTATTTTTTCAAGAACATTGTTGTACATCAAAGAAGAGAATTCATGAAAGTAGCCACACTTGCTTGTGTTTATTTTTTCAAGAACATTGTTGTACATCAAAGAAGAGAATACTTGAAAGTAACCACACTTGCTGTGTGTTTATTACAATGTGTGTTCATTTGTTTCAAGAACATTGTTGTACATCAAAGAAAGCATGATGGATATCCTTGTAACAACATTGTCATAGCACACATGATCTCCAATTACAAAATAATTAAAAAAATAAAAAATAAAATTATTATTATAATTATTATAATGAAAAATGAAATAATGAAAAAACACTGTTACTTTTTTTCCTGTTGTATTATTATAATTGTTACTTTTTTTCCTGTTTCTTTTTTTCCGTTTCTTTTTTTCCTGTTACTTTTTTTCCTACATTCTTTCATAATAGTATTACCAAATAACGCTGCATAAAATCCACAAACAAGACAAAAATTATCGTTACACCTATTTGATACAACTTTTTCTTAATTATTTAATTAAACGCTTCATCGATTGGCAATTCCAAGCGCCATGTGATTGTCATACAATAGTAGTTTATTGTTCAATGCCTTCTTTAATTCCTATGCAATTATTTCATTGATTCAAGTCAAAGATAGTGTTAAAAACCGGGATGGTCAATTAAATGTGGTGACTGTACGTGTGTGCTTTAAAATTCGTTGCAATTATTTCATTAAATTATGACCAACATAAATTCTAGTGAGTGGCCCTTTTAAGCATTTCGGCATTCGCAAGTCTGGCGAAAAAAAACTGAGTTAAGTATGCAAAACGGGCGGTGCTTTTCAATAGACACTTACGATATAATTGCAGGTTGTGTCGTAGTGTAGTAGTGTAAGCCATAGGAGGCCGTATGTTAGAATTATTTCGCAATTATTTACTGAGATGCTAATAGGCCCTATTTACAAATGGTTTAGACTTGCCCCCTCCTCCAGTCCAAAAATAACCTCAAATAATGTATTTAAATTTTTTGGACTTGGTACGTCTTTCAAAGGACGTACCAAACGAAAATTAAAATACGGGCTTTCAGGCCATTTTCGACTACCCCCCCCCCCCCCCCCACCCTCCAAGTTTCGGACTCCTGTGATAACGGTTAAGAAGGGGGCTGCATCGTAAATGGAGCTCTGCACTTGACCAACGGTTGTAATTTGTGACTGCGTGATTCTTGAAGTAATAACTTTATTAAATCAACTTGACGTAATAAAGTTAAAGTTATCACTTCAACAAGTGTGCAGCTAAAAGCTATAATTCTAGATCTCTGGATACTCACTGACGAACTTGAGAATTCAAAACATACTGCTAAAAAACGACGGCCAAAAAAATAACGTGATTTTTGGGTACCAAAACCCGCCAGAAAACTCCATTTATAACTGATTTAATTTTTTGGGGGGGGGGGGGGGGGGGGCACACCTAT